>OX460929.1:6304994-6904994 GCA_949788335.1 Salpingus planirostris
TAAAGTAAGGATATACGAAATCACGAACATAACAAGTACAACTCAAAACACTTATTGGAACTTTGGACTTTGCACTACATTTAAACAGGTGGACTCAAAAATAATACATGTGTCAAAGTCTCTATTTGTGGGTATTACAGGAACTTTAAATCCGTTATGTCAAATTTTTTAGCGCCATCTGTTGACAGCTTTCATCTATTCATTCAAGTGAAGTTAGCGGCCAAGGCTAGTGCGCTTTTGTGAAAAGTCACCCCCCACCCAAAATCCGATTCACACAAGGCTAACTAATATGGGAAATCTTGAAGAGAACTAGTTTAATTTCATAGCAGAGAACTCCCTTATGTCTATAATTATAAAAATAAAGTGGATTGGTTTCCACCATTGATGAGTTTATGGTATTTACAGCCTGAAATCATTCATTGCTAATATCCACTCTACTGCGAAGTGAACTTTGAGGTGCGGACCGGTGGGGCGGGCTTGGTCGGGTATTATTGCCAACTTCACACAAGTTTTGACATTAGACTTTTAGGTTAGAATTAGTACCTATTTTGAGTAGTCGTAGAAGCATAAAAAGTTTGTCCCCTGAAAATGTCGCGTATGGTTTTATTATGGGCTTTATTTGTTGTTGTACACGTCAATGGAGCCCCCACAGACATCCAGCTAGACGCAAAGGCTCAATCGGCCCACCGAATAGACAGCTTAAACTTCCTATCCTATACATTTCTGCTGATTTTAACAGTGCTGACTATTTGGCTGTTCAAACATCGGCGCGTCAGCTTCTTACACGAAACCGGTCTAGCTGTTATCTACGGTAAGCCCGAAATGATAACGTTGCGGTATGCTTCTATTTCTATTTTGTTACAGGGTTAATCGTAGGCGCCATTATTAGATATTCAGGCAGCTCGTCTCATGTCCTCAACATGCAGGTGGTCGCGGACGACCCTAAATACAATTCGAGTCTGCCGCCTGACACTTTGTCCCTGCATTTCCCCGTGAAAAACGCTTACAACATGAAGGCGAATAAAACCTTCCAGTACACTTTCCGTGGCCAGATCGCCCATCTGAACGAGAACGAGATCGACTTGAAGGCCACGTTCGATCCCGAGATATTCTTCAACATAATCCTGCCTCCCATCATATTCCACGCCGGCTACTCCCTGAAGAGGGTGAGTCGTGGATAAAGGGTCACTTTATTAGGCATGCATAATATCGTCTAAATATTTCAGAAATATTTTTTCCGTAACCTGGGCGCTATACTAACTTTCGCAATAATCGGCACGACGGTGTCGTCGTTCGTTGTCGGGGCGCTGATGTACGGCTGTGTCCAATTAATGCCGGCCGGGCTGGCGAACAGTTTCACATTTCTGGACACCCTGTATTTCGGAGCCCTAATCTCCTCGACTGACCCACTGACAATCCTCGCTATCTTTAACGACCTCCACGTAGACGTTAACCTGTATGCGCTTGTGTTCGGGGAGAGCGTCCTGAACGACGCCGTCGCCATTGTACTTAGCGGGTAAGAGCGAGTCCCCTTTTGTGGAATTGATCGATTCCCGTCGATTTTCCGGTACTCAGCTCCATCCAGAACTACGAGAAGCGCTACCGGTCGATTTCGGGCGGATTCGAGACCAAAGCCTTCTTTAAAGCCGTCGGGGACTTCTTCGGCATCTTCATGCTTTCCTTGATTATCGGTGCAGTCATGGGATGCGTCACAGCATTGATATCCTTTTCTAATCAAATCGTAATTCCGGTTCTAATCACATGATTAATTCCTTAACTATTATTACATGACTAAATTCACCAGGGTCAAGGATTTTCCCCTTTTAGAGTCAGCGCTTTTCGTCCTCATGTCTTACAGCACTTTCCTGATAGCCGAAGCCTCAGATCTGACAGGTACTATAAGGAATATGAACGGACTTTATTCATAATTTGTTTATTATGATTTCAGGGGTGGTTGCGGTTTTATTCTGCGGAATTTGCCAGGCCCATTACACGTATAATAATCTATCGGAAGACACTAGAACTAGGACTAAGCAAATGTTCGAGCTTTTGAATTTCTTGGCGGAAAACTTCATCTTCTCTTATATCGGGGTGTCTATGTTCACTTTCCCGAAACACCACTTCGATCCTCTCTTCATTCTGACAGGATTCGTATCCTTTTGAAATCTATTTCAGACTTCTATAACAGAACTGGATATTTCTTTAATTCGTTATTCAGACCTGCGCTGCTATAGGTCGTGCGGCGAATATTTATCCGCTCTCTTTCCTGTTGAATTTGGGCCGCAAACCGAAAATCCCGGCCAATTTCCAGCACATGCTCTTCTTCGCCGGTTTGAGGGGGGCGATGTCTTTCGCTTTGGCCATACGAAACACGGTATCGGAGGCGAGACAGGCCATGCTGACGACCACCTCTCTCATCGTGATAATCACAGTGATAATCCAAGGCGGGGCCACCATGAACCTGCTCCGGTGGTTCCAAATTCCGTGAGTAAACTTCTGAATAAACTATAAATAAGTACAGTAAATTTGCGATAAAGCGAAAGGATTACGATTGGTTGAGCTCGCATAACCGAGATATAAGCGTTTTCTGTGATTGTACACGAAGTTGAATATTACTTTTGACTTTTGATTGGTTCTAGAATTGGTCAAGATGAGGAAACTGAAGCGCTTTCCCATCAAGGACAAAACGTAAGTAATCATAATACTCTGCTAACGTTAATCCATAGATATCCCTTAACTTATTGATAATGGCCATAGGTTTACAATTCTATGGAGAGCACTTCAGGGGTAGGTATTTGAATAAGAATGATTTTGGTGAATAGTAGATGGAAGTTTCACGTTTTCGTTATTTTTATCAGGGGAATACTCCAAGAGGAGGAGGTTCGGCCAGCGGTGATTGGAATGAATCGTCAGAGCCGGATTTGGCGAAAGTTAACGAGAAGGCCGTTTTGGCGAGAATCTGGGGCTCGTTTGACACTCGCTACATGAAACCGTTACTAACCCACTCGAGACCGACACTTTTGGAAACCTTACCGGTCTGTTGTAACCCGATTGCGAGATTACTAACAACTACTGAGCAGATGACTCAGGTACACACTCAATAATTTAATTATTTTATTCAATACCAAACGTTACTTAATTTTTAATTTAAATTAATTTTATGTTATTATTATTGCAAACTTTATGGGCGACTTTACTTTGTTACTGTTGTATTATTTATAGGAAGGGCAGAATAAACCGATCAGAGATTCAGACTCTGATTTATGTATAGAGGAGAACGATTTTGCTAGTAGCGAATTAAGGGCAAGTTCTCATAGAGTAAGTTTGTAAAATTAGATTGTTTTAAATTTTTGTTATCAATTTGGTTTTAATTAATTGTGATTTAGTAGTTTTGTTAAGTATTATTTTGTTTTTGCTTAGAATTCGTCAATGTCGGCTTTTTTCTTTATGAAGAAATATCAACTATATACTTCTATTTTACAGCCAATTCATTCAATTAGCGGCCATCAGGTGTAATTCCGAAGCAACCGGAAGGCGCTTCAGCGAGCACCACCTTTCTTAATTTTTAAAATACATATTTTCAACGTTGCATAATTATTAATATAAAATAAAGTCAGTATTATTAGTTAATTACTATAACTATAATATGATAATCAATCGATCTGTTTCTCTTGCGTTTTCATTTGCAATAAGCGCTTTTGGTAACACTAATACTTCGCTCCCACATTGTTTTAGCCGCTATTGAATCTATCTGTGAAAGCTTATTACGATAAAGGATCTTTGGCACGTGTTTTTTTTCACTGCATGCAATTATATACGCTATATAAGAGTTTACCATTGTATGGCTGTGAATTTGTGTTTCTTTTGATTGTAAAAATTAGAGTACTTGAAATAAATTGTTATTAACATTATGCCACCCTTCATTTCAAAATTTCCCGCTCAAGTTTTCCCCAATAGATGGCGTTAAGGTCGCAGCCTGAAACGTGGTAGGGAATTTGGTTTTTCAAGTTGGTAACAAAAAAACGCACAGCACAGATGTGGACGCCGGGGGGTGTTGAAGTTGAAATTAATGAGAAAGCTTTAATGAATCCCTGAACTACATAAAATTCGGAAGAGAAGATTGCACTTCGTAAGTTCATCCAGCCGAAGGTTAGTACACAAAGTGGTCCTGTTGCATCCCGGGTGTTATTTCGAAGATCTTCGCTGGAAATTACGCTTTCCCCCCACTGCTTTATTTGCGATTTGAATGTTTTTACTGAACTTGACTTGACAGTGTCCACAACAATAACAACAAAATAAATTATGAAGAAATAGCGTTTCCTACTTATCTCCGATCCAGTGTACAGTTGTTACGCTCCTTGCAAGTTTTTTAACGGTTATAACCTGGCTTTCGTTTCAGACTGCAGGTAGATAGAAATGGGCACGAAGCGCAATAAAAAGGCGAAGCAGGAGCAAGTGGAGATGTACCTGCAAGATAACGACGGCAGAGTCAGAACCGAGTCTCTATCGGAAGCCGATGCGGACGTCGATATGGAGAACAACACCGTTCAGAAGACCTCCAAGAAGAACAAGAAACGCGAGGAACACGAAGTGCCGAAGAAGTCGAAGCGGAACAGCGAGAGCAGCGACACGGAGCCCAAAAAGAAGAAGAAAAAGAAAAACTTCGAAAACGTCGACGAACCGGCCATAGCCCCCGCCGAAGTCGACTCGGACCACAAAGAGGAGATCATCTCAGGTCCAGGTAATCAAAAACCCATCCAAGTCTTCAATTTAACGGTAATAAGTCGCATTTCCAGATAAAAGATATGAAGAAATCGACTGGCCTGAAGAAGACTTAACTATATTACTGAACCGTATGGAGCAGCACATTCCAGAACAAGACGCCCTGCTCTATACCACACGTGCTGAGAGACTCGACTGGGCCAAAATAGCGTTCAAGGGTTACACAGTAGAGGAGTGTAGAAACACGTGGTACCTGCTCTCGAAGAAGCTTAGGCGATTTCGGGTTCTCAGTGAAGTCATCGCGGATGCTAAAGACTGGGTGATGCACCCGAAAGTCGCCCAGAAAGCGCCAGCGCGACCCGTGAGTTTAATTACTGTTTGTGGATGATTTCGATTAATTTTCCCCCAATTGCAGAAGAAGCACCCGGATATGCCGCGCCGTCCTCTAACTTCCTATTTGCTATTTTACCTCAAGAAAAAAGATAAAATTATGAGTGAAAACCCTGGACTGGAAGGGGTAGGATATTACCTGGTTTTGGCTACTTTCTTTACATTATTTTTCGTTCTCTTTGTAGACTGATATCACTAAGCTCATTGGTCAAACTTACAAAAAACTCCCACCAGAGAAGAAGGAGAAATACGAGAAAATGGCTGAGAGTAACAAAGAAGAATATGTGGAAAAATTGAGAGTCTTTTTGTGAGATTTCTACAGTTTAAAGCGGCGGGGTAACCGTGACCGACATTTGAGTACTCCGTATTATCCTTCCTAAAGAACTCTCCAGATACTTTCAAACATCTGGGATAGTTTCAAAAATGTCAGTTCGTTCACAAACATCCCTATGCATTTTGAAACTTCCTAAACGTTCCTACAATTTCCTAGTCATTCCAAGACGGATTGTACATCAAATTGTGGGCAGTTTACCGCCTCGTTCCGGATGATTAATGCTAATTGGCCGTTTTCAGTGAGAAGCATCCAGAACTGCTCCCCGCTTCCAAAAACCACACGGCTAAATCAAACGACAGAGATAAAGAAGTTCAAAAAGTGGAAAAAGCGCTGAAGCCCGCGAAAGACAAGCCGGTGAAAGTCGAGAAGGCCGACAAGCGAGAGAAACCGACGAAACTCGGCCGGTCGACCAAAACCGCGGCGAAAATCGCCAAGCCGGAGAAGGACCGGCCGCCGAAGCAGAACCAGACCGCGTTCGGCTTGTACTTCCAGACCGAGTTCAAGAACAACCCCGGGGCGGAGAAGGGCGCCTTCCGGGACAAGTGCAAGGAGCAGTGGAAGCAGCTGTCGGACAGGAAGAAGCTGGCCTGGATCATCATGGCCGAGGAGGACCTGGCGCGGTACGAGGCGCAGGTGGCCGAGTACAAGGCCAAGCACCCCGAGTACGACGCGAACAAAGCCAAAGCCGCCATCACCAAATACGAGAAGAGTCTGAAGGAGAGGCTGGCCGGCAAGCCGATCAAGCCGCCCAACTCCGCGTACGGACTGTACTCAAAGATTATGCTTCAGAGTGAGGAGATCAAGGTGATCCACCCCAAGGACCGCATGAACTTCATCGCGAACAAGTGGAAGAACACCACCGAGGACGAGCGCAACAAGTTCAAAGATCAAGCTTTGAATGTGAGCGGGCATCATCGTCCATAATCGAAATTATTGAAATTAATGTTTTTCAGCTCATGGAGAAGTACAAAACTGATTACAGTACATACTTGGAGTCCCTGCCGGAGGACCAAAGGAGACTGGAAGAGCAAGTGATATCCAAACGCAAAAACAACGGGCGCAAACCCAAAGTCGCCAAAAAGGACCCGCCCGCCAAATTCAAAGAGCCGGAACAACCCCCCATGTAAGTGAACCGAAAATCATCATTTTTGTCATCATGTTTTCGGGTTCTCTGTTGTAGATCTCCTTCGAAATATTTCGCCACGGTTTACAACGGTAACGGCGATCCCGTGAAGGCTTGGAAGTCCCTGAGTTCGGACGAGAAGCGGAAATACGAGGAGGAGCTCACCAAAAAGAAGCAGGCTTACATCGTCGAGTTCGAGAGGTTCCTCAAAAGTCTCACCATCGAAGAACTGGAAGCTTTCCGAAAGTCCCGACAGCTGCAGAGTAAATCCGACGACGTAAATATTTCTTTCGGTTTGTACGGAGCGAATAAGTAAAACGTGATTGGTTTCAGGAGGGAAGCACGTGCTCCTCGGACTCGGAGGATGACGACGATGACGATGAGGGCGAAGATGACGGCGATGACAACGACGAGTCCGACTCGGAGTAATGACGGGGTCGTCTGTACGTATTTTTTGTGTAATTGTCGAAAAATTGTCTTAAATTTAAGTATTATGTGTAGCTTATGTAGCGTTCTCTCATTTTGAAACCGTTTATTCATTATTTCACTTTCCTTTTTGTAAATACAGTCGGTTTATTGTATAAATACCGCGAGTTTTCGATCGATCGAGGAAGCCCTATGACCGCGATCGATTCGAAAGACTCGTTGGCCAATGGCGAGCGTATTTAACCACTTATTAGGTCCTTACTGTTTGTAAGCTTTAGCCATTATTTTTTTGTACTTTACAACTTATTATTGTTCAAAGTTTTATTTAAATATTCCATTCACGTTTTTGTAGTAAACAATAAAGTCATTTATAAAAAAAAAACGAGGCGCATTTATCTGTAGAAGTAAGGCTTCCCACTGAAACCGCTTGTGTAATAATAACAGAGAGAAACAGCTTATTACCGGTTAACTGTAACCTCGTTGTATTATTCAGAGGCCTACTTGGAGATTAATTTTGTGCCACTCTCCCTACTCTCTCTAATCTCTATTCCGCAATGAATCAGTAAAAATTATCTTCTGGAATTTCGCGGTCTCGCGCATAAGTGCTCGTGACTTGGTATTTTTTCCTCAATCGTCGCCGCGAAATGGGGTTGTTCAGTGGTAAATGCTATTCGCTAGCGCGTCTCGATGGTAAAACCGCCGTCATCACCGGAGCCAACACCGGAATCGGCAAGGAAACCGTCAAAGACTTCTACCAGCGAGGTGAGATGAATTTTCGTAAATGTGGCCTATTTATCCACGAAATAGAATCCGGATTGGTCGAAACCGTTTGTCGGACTATCATCGACCAATAAATTGCGCCGCATAGAAGAGGGCCAATGGAAAACGCCACGGCCGAGTCGCTCTTTTAAAATAGAAAATCGTAAACTGCGTTATTATTACCAGGCGCACGTGTGATCATGGCCTGCAGGAGCCTGGAGCGGGCGAACGCCGCAGCGGCCGACATCGCGAAGGAATGCAACGGCAAGGAGAATTTGGGCCAAATCGAAGTGGCCAAACTCGATCTGGGCAGCCTGAAGTCGGTGCGGGAGTGCGCCGCACATCTGCTCGCCTCCGAGCAGCGGATCGATCTCCTCGTCAACAACGCGGGAGTCATGATGTGCCCCAAAACCGAAACCGAGGACGGTTTCGAAACGCAATTAGGCACCAACCACCTGGGCCATTTCCTGTTCACGCTCCTGCTTTTGCCGAAAATCGCCAAAAGCACCCCGGCGAGGATCGTCAACGTCTCCTCGATGGCCCACGAAAGTGAGTCACCGATCATGACCGGGCATATATCGTTACCGAGATCCTTGAAAATCAGATGAAATTTCATATCTTACGCAATGCCATATCTGCGATTATCTAGAGGTGACATCGTGTTATTTGATTTCGCAGGAGGGGTTATCAATTTCGAGGATTTGAATTACAAGAGCCGTCCTTACAGCGCGGTCGGAGCTTATGGGCAATCCAAATTGGCCAACGTTCTTTTCTCGAAAGAATTGGCGAAAAAACTTGGCGGTAACTGCTCTATCGACTTCGCTTATTGTAATTTCTGATGCCGAAAATTTCCAGAGGGCAACGTCGAAGGGGTGACCGTGTACAGTCTGCACCCCGGGGTGATCCAGACGGAGTTGGGTCGCCATTTGGACGAGACGTATTTCCGAGGAGCCCGAGCACTTATGGGCTTCCTTTTTGGTATTTTTTCCAAGTCGCCCGAGCAAGGTGCCCAAACGACCATATATTGCGCAGTGGACGAGAAGTGCGCCAACGAAACCGGTCTCTACTACTCGGATTGCGCCGTCAAGGCGCCGGCGAAACGGGCTCAAAGTGCCGAAGACGCCGAACGTCTCTGGCAGGAGAGCCTCGAGCTCGTGGGTCTCGGAAAAGATTTCGACCCTTTTAAATAGAGAGAAAGAGAGCAAATTTATTATGATACACCTTATAAAATTTTTATTTACACTTCATTTTATATACTCAAGTTATTAATGAATGAACGATTGAATGAATGCACATTGTAGCATTGCACACACAGTATTAATTTAATTTATGTACTTAATACCTAGAATGGTGATGTGATGATAAAACAAAAACAGAATGTATAATATAGAATTTTATTGTTATCATTTCATTCATGATTACTCATAAAATGTACAATAAAATGAATAACAGATGGATAGAAACAAATTATATGAGCAATAGTGAAACCTCTGTCATATCATAAAAAGGACCATCATCAAGCGAGTCGTCCAACACTTACTGATTACTCTAAAAAAGTCTTTCTCTAGTTGTTTTTTTTTTATGGCAAATATACAAATTATCCAGAATAGCGTAAGTTATCCAGGTGAACAGAGCCCCGGGGGGGCAGGCAGCTTTGTACATGAGAACAGCGGATGCCAACCCTTAACTGCACTTGAATTCGATGCGTATACCTACCTACACACGATAATGTACAGACTCGAGCTCACGCGTCGCGTGGGGCACGGGTAGTGTTATTTTTTATAATTATTGCCAGATTACTCATTACTCATCGTCGATCATTAGTAATATCAAAAATAAAACGAAAATACTCTGACGCACTCACTCGCACACACTCAGCACCACAATTGCTATTTGGGATTGAAGTACGGGGGCTGCTGCTGGGCGTGCGGCGGCCCCGGCCCGGGCCCCATCGCCTGCCCCCCCATCTGGTTCCTGGTGCCGGTCGCGTACAGCTGCTGCTGGAAATTGTGAAACTGCTGCGCGTAATTCGGATCGGCCGTCGTCGGCCCCACGAACGGCGAACTCTTAAAGCTGTTGTTCTGCCCCATCGAGGGCGGCAGCGGCTGGCTCGCGTCCGGCGCCCCCCCCATCCCCATCGGACTGCCCTTCGGCCCGTTCACGAACATCTGCGCGTTCGGGTTACCCGGCCCAGGCCCGAACATCTCCGGCCCCGGACCGCCGCCCGCCTGCGGTCCGTTGAACGCCATCTGGTGCGGCATCCGCATCATGTTCGGGGGCGGCCGCATCGGCGCCCGCATCATCGGCATCCCCATCATCGGCCCCCCGTTACCGAGCGGCCCCCCCATCATTTCACCGACCATCATCGGCCCCTCCATGTGCCCCATGTGCCCCTGCATCGGCCCCGGCCCGCCCGCGAAGTACTGCATCCCCTGCGACATCTTCGCGTCCATCCCCCCCAGCGGACTCGCGAACCGCGGCAGAAAGTCCAGACTCGGGGGGCCTCTCGGCGGCCCGGGGGCGCCCCCTTGCGGCTTAGCCGGCAGGTACTGGATCGTGTTAGGCGCGTTCGGCTTCACCTGCACGTTAGCCCCGTTATAGGGGTTAGGCCCTCCCGGAGGGCGCCCCATCATCCTCGGCATCGGCATGTGATTAGGGAAGGCACCTGGCAGTTTCGGGGATAAGGGCCGCATAGGCCCCATCGGCGAGTTCGGGTGGTGGAACCCTTGCGGGCCTTGCATCATCCCCCCCATCATCCCCGGGTCTAAATCCCCCATGTGGCACCCACCCCCCATGTCCATCATGTGCATGGAGGGCGACCCGAAATTCATCATCCCTTGGTTGGCGCCTTGGCCGTTCAGAGAGCCCGCGACGCTGTTGGTGAGCTGCTGGCTCATCTGGGCGAGGGAGGAGATCGGGTCGAAATGCGACGCTTTGGGGTTGCCCGGCATGGCGCCGGTGCAGTTCGGGTTGAGGGGGACGTTGTCGTTGCCGCGGGCGCACCCGTAGTTCGGCATGTCGAGCGGGCTCGGCTTGCCCGATCCGGGGGAGACGTTCACGAAGGGGCCGCCTATTTTGGCGCCCGGCGACGCGTTCGGGCCCGAGAAGCGCGGCACGTCCATCATGTGCGGGCTGGGCGTCGGGAAGAGGTCGCCCTTGAGCGGGTCCGACGGCGGCCCGGGCGCGGTCTGCGGGCTCATGCCCGGACCCGAGTTCGGCCCGGGGCCCGTCAATCGCTGGCCCTTGTCACCTGCGAAAAACTCCATTAGAATTGTCCGATACTGGCACCTGGTTGAGTACCGGGACGCAGTAAACTGGATACTCACGAAAATCTACTACGAACGAGGGAAGTTATGAAAAATAGATCGGTGAATTGAATGCGCGTCGAATTTTAGAGTTTTACCTGTCGAGACCGCCGTGGGCGTGTGCGGGCTGGGTATGGAGAAGCGACATCCGTCCGAGGGCACGCCGGGGGTCGGCGGAAACCTCGGCCCCACGTCCATGGAGGTCGGCGTATTCGGCCCGGATATCCTCGAGTGCGGCATATCGGACGCGTTCCCTTGAAAGCCCCCGTCGTGACTCGTCGGCAAAACGCTGAAAAATCCCCAAAAAAACTATTAAACACGCTCCTGAATCGAAATTACATGACATTTCGACTTTTAACTCATATATGACGTTTCGGCTGTCAAACGCAGCAACTGTTTCGGAAACCAGTCTGAAGTAGGCCCCAAATGACACGTCGAATAAATCTATTGTCGATTGTTTCCTATTGTTCTGAAGATGGCTGCGATATGACAGCCGAAACGTCAAACTTTCTAATTAAAAAAATCCAAAAAAGGGCGCTGAATCGTCGGACTCACGGAGGCGAAATCATGTTCCGTTCCTTCAGGCTGGTGTTGGGTTGCTTCTGGATGATCAGCTCCTGCCCCTCGAAGGTGTTTAGGTACTGGATCTGCTGCGGCGACGGGACCGGCATGAGATTGGGCTCCTTGCCCCCGCCGGCGCCTGCGGGGCCGGAACACGACGTCGACGTGTTCATCTGCTGCTTCTGCTGCGCCATCGACTGCAGCGTGCGCCCGAACATCCCATCGACTAAATCAAAAACCCACCATTACCGTAAACTGGACAAAACCCGAAGAAAAAGGGGTGCAAACCTGAGGACTGATGGGTGGAGGCGGGCTCGCCGCCGCTGTTAACGCTGGGGGACATGATGTGAGACGAGACCGGCGTGCCGGGGTTGCTGTGGTTCAGGCGCGGCCCCCCTGGCGAGTCCTGCGACGTCGGGCTCTGCCCCGTATTCACGTGCCTGCCGAGCCCGAACTGCCTGTTCGGGTCGGCGGGCGAGTTAAGGGCGGACGAGGCGCGGGGCGAAGGGAGCGACAGGTTAGACGTGGGGTTGTTAGGCGACGCGGGGCTAGGGCTCTGCAGGGCGATCGGGACGCTGGCCGAACGCGGGGTCTGGTGGTAGGGCGGCGGGGGGCCCTGCAGGCGCGCCCCGGACGTCGGCATCCCCCTAGATCCGGGCCCGGGAGGCCCCCCAGCGCCCGTGCTGACCGGGCCGACCGGAACCCCTTGCGGGCCCCCGGAAGGAGGCCCCCCGGCTCGGTTGTCGCCCGGCTTCATCTTCCTGTCCTCGGAGAATTGGTGTTGCAGTTTGAGCCACTCGATCTGCGCCGACATCGGCTGGTTCCCGGGGTTGTTGCCTTGTTGCTGATTGGTACCCCCCGGCACCATGTGGGGTAGGTCTATTATGGCACTGTTTGGGGCCCCGCCGCCTTCGATCGACTGGTTCTCGGGGAAGAGCATCTGCTGCATCTTGCGTATGGTGGCTAGTTGCTCTTCGCGGTGCTGCCGCTGCTGGGGTGTGAGGTTTTCATCAGGCACTTTGACGCCCTGCAGCGAGGGCTGAACGTTCGACAGGGAGGGGCTGCACGCCTCCATGTCGGGGACTACGTCGGGGAGGCCGTTGCTGACGGAGTCGGCCAGCTCCTCGAGATGGTGGTTGTTCTTGCCGTGCTCCCAGGAGAGCTCCGCGTTCTGGAGGACCATCTCGTCGAGCCCCTCGGGGCCGAGGAAGTCGATCGGCTGCTGCTGGCCTTTCGGGCCGAGTCCGGGACTGCGGGTGCAGCCCTTGTTCTTCATCATGGCCAGGTTGTTGAGCCACTGGGCCGGGTTCTGGCGGTTGAACTGCGTCACCTTGAGCGGGTTCTTTTCGAGGTACTTCTTGGTGCCCGGCTGGGCGCAGTGGTAGGCGATTATCGAGTGGTACCGGCCCTGGAGGACCTCGTCGGCGCCCGAATTAGCGAGCACGGTCGAGAAGACGAAGATCTGGCTCTGCTGCTGCATGTAGTGCACCTCCATGCTGCCCGGCTGCTTGTTGATGACGTTGCTGGCGAGGGGCTGGACGCCGTCGGGGGGCGCCGAGTGCGGGGGCGCGCCCGGGAGGCCCATGGCGAAGGCGTCGGCGGGCAGGTCGCCGTCGATGCACTCCTCGGTCTTGAGGGCCAGGGTGGCCGCGTCCGGGGGCGGCGCGGACGGCGGGTCGTCCGCCTCGGGCTTGGTTCTGTCGGGGGGCGTCTGGAGGGAGCCGGTGTTCGTGGAGCCGATGATGCCGCCGTTCTTGGTGACGGGGCGCAGGGCCTCCTTCTTGACGGCGGCGGGACAGTTGCCGCTGGGGGCGGGCTCATCCTCCTTCTTGACGCGCACATCCGGAGCGGGGCCCTCCTTGTCGGAGCTGCCGGGCTCCTCCTTGACGCTGTCCGGCCCTTTCTCGTGTTTTTCCTTGATCATCTCTGACTGGGCTCTCGGCTATCACATCATACCCCTTCCTTTCATGCCGTGGCCGTATAATAAATACACTTCAACACTGCACTTGAACCATGTCCAAAAACACGCTGAGTACCTTATTCGAGCACTACCGTCTATTTTGAACCGTTTCATTTATCGGAATACCACTAAATTATGTTTCATATCACATATGTTCTAATGTTTTTATTTGCATTCCATCATTTTTTATTTTCATCTCCTTTAACCAAATTTGAAGAGACGCATACGAGCGATCCGGGGCCTCCTTATCATTGCACAACCACTAAAAATGGAAGAATTTAATCCTCTGCCTGGGAATATTTCCGATGACATGAATGATTGTTACAATTTCAACATTTAGACCATAATAAAAACTTTTAACAAAAATCTCACATCACAAAATGCCAAACTGTCCACACGCGTTGTTGCCAACGTGACGCAACTTCTCACCAAAAGTCACCAACTGAATATGGCGACCAATTCAAATTTATTACACCCCCGAAAAGTATTCGTCTAATTCACTTTTCTCAATAAATTACGCTTATTATCGTCACTCGGGCGACGGAAAATTAAGGAAAATTTCGATTTCCCATCGTAAAATTCGCATGAGATCAAATTTTATGTAATTATTTACATAATTTCCGGTTTCCACTGAAGGTTCTCAAAGGTACGCAGGCTCGAATTATTACTTTCCGCTTTTGTAAATAAAACCAAGGCTATCTATGAACGATTATCACCCACCTAATAAAAACAATTCATAGACGAACGCATTTATTTCAAAATTTTCGAAAAAAATCACCCACCCATCGGCAGTATCAAAACCAATCATTTAAATATCAATATAAATTACTTATTCTGAAAAAAAAACATAAATAAATATTCCGCTTCAAGGGTGGGTTTTGAAGCGCAGTCTACAAGTACATTTATCTACCGGTGTGTTTGATCCATTTATTAATTGCATCTTTGTAACCTTTAGCCTCCAGAGTAACACAACCAATGGGATTTTCTACTATTATGGAGCCACTAACTCCACTCTCTGTGAAATTGACAACTTTACCTGCCGGATGGCACTCGGTAATAGGAAGTTCGACTCCCTTGTCATGAGGCACGATATAAATAAATTCACCCGTCAAATTCTTAAGAAGATTATCGTCCACCAGTTTCTCACTTTTCAGGACAAGTTTGAAATTAGAGACACCAAAAATAGTGAAAATTTCTCGTCTCAATTGCTCAACTGTCAACGGTACACCTTTTACTTCTAAAAGGATTAGAGCATTCATAGCTTTTTGCCCATATCTCGGCTGTAGTCCGACTAGTTGTAAATTAGCCCATCTGGTACTGGGCAGAAGAACATCACTGTGCTTAGTCAAAACGATATAAAGCTCGCAATCTTTCAACTGATGTTTCTCATCGAGGATCGTCACATCACTGCTCTTCTTCTGGTCGAGACTTTTAAAAGGAGTCTTGAGCGCATCCTCAATAAAATCAGAATACTCTTTCGCTACTTCGCTTAAATAGTTTTTGGTAGAGTAGAATACTGAAATCTTATCCGTAGGAACTAAATGAGCCTTCTTCCTCATCTTCTGCACGCGATTTATTATTTCCCTCGCCGAGCCTTCCCTCATCATGGCCGGGTCCGGGGTCACGTCCAGCAGAATCAGAACGTCATTGTCGCTGTGGACGTTGAATTTAGTCGACAAGACGCTGTCCAGAGCGAAAATCAGCCGCACCTCTGCCAAATCGATGCGTTCGCCCTCGATTTCCCTATACCCCAGCTTGGTCATCTCGTTGATTTGATCATCCGTCAAATTCTCGATGGCCGTGGCCACCGACTTGAGTTTCTTCTTCAATCGAGCCCCCAAAACCTTATAATCTGGTTCAGCGCGCAGTTTGATCCCGAATTTGCCCTTATCAGTAGTGGTCGTGATCTTCCTCACGTTCAGCTCCAGCAAGACGTAATTCTGAAGGGACAAGATGTCGTCAATGTATTGCTGATCTTGATGGACGACAGTCAATTCAGGGAGAGGGTACTTCATCGAAATCCCGGCCTGATCTCGCATAACCCGCCCAAGTTCTATCACGCTCTGCATCCGCGAAACCGCCCGCTCGACATCTAGATGGATCAGCTCCTTCTTCGGCTGGGGCAGCATCAAGAAGTGGACACTCGGTACCGGATCCTTCGTCAGCAATTTCAAGTAGGAGTACTGGTTCTCCGTGAGGAACGGAGCGAAAGGCGCCATCATCTTAACGATGTTCAACAGAACATCGAAAAGGGTCATCAAAGCGGTTTTGGTGTCTTCGATCCCGTCCGAACCTTTGAGTCTTTTACGGTTCATGCGGACGTACCAATTGGTGAGGTAATCGATGTACTTAGTCAGCCTGGGGATGACGTTGTACAAGTGGTAAAGCGCCATCTCTTTTCGCACGTACTCCAGCAGCGACTGCGTGGAAGAGAGGATCCATTTGTCCATGACATTGGTACTGATCACTGCGGTTTCTTCGTAGATGAAAGTTTGCCCCTCGTTATCTTCGACGAAACTCTCGATGTTTTGAAGGAGGAACCTGAAAGCGTTGTACCAAGGCAGGAAGACGTCTTTTAGGACATCGCGGACGCCCTCCTCTTTGAAACGCAGGTTTTCGGCGCGTACCACCGGCGAATTGATCAAGTACAACCGCAAAGCGTCTGCGCCGTATTTCGAGACGACCTCCAGAGGATCCGGGTAGTTCTTCTTGCGCTTTGACATCTTCTGGCCGTCGCTAGCCAGCACCAAACCGTTGGCGATGAGGTTTTTGAAAGGCGCCTTCCCGAAAAGAGCAGTACCGACCACGACCAAAGTGTAGAACCACCCCCTGGTCTGGTCTATGCCTTCCGCGATGAAATCCGCAGGGAAGGACTCCTCGAAAGCTTTGACGTTCTCGAAGGGATAGTGCTTTTGAGCGTACGGCATAGAACCGGATTCGAACCAACAATCGAAGACCTCAGAGATGCGTTTTAAAGGCGGGTTTCCGGGGGTTTTCGACGGGATTTCTAAATGATCGATGCTTTCGCGATGCAGATCCGTTATTTTCTGCCCAGTGAGTTGCTCGAGCTCCGCGATGCTCCCGACGCACACGATTTCATCCCCTTTCGGGGAGACCCAAATCGGGATCGGGGTGCCCCAGTACCGGTTGCGACTCACGGCCCAATCGCGCGCCTCTTTCAGCCAGTTCCCGAAACGCTTGTCTTTAACAAAATCGGGAACCCAATAAGTTTCAGACGTGGCCTTTTGTAGTTCCTTGGTCATGTGTTCGACTCGTACGAACCATGATGGTACTGCTCGATAAAGCAGAGGAGTGTCAGATCTCCAGCAAAATGGGTAGCTGTGCTTGACTTGCGATTGGACGATCAGCCTGCCGTTGGCTTTCAGCATGGCCATGATGGGTTTATCCGCGTCTTTTACGTAAAGCCCTTCGAAATCCGTGACCGGTTTGACGAATCTGCCGCTCGGGTCGATGGGGCAGATCGGTTCCTGGTCTCTAGTGATCACCCCGTTGGCCAGGCAGACCCTGTAATCGTCCTCGCCGAAGTACGCGGCCTGGTGAACGATCCCGGTGCCGGATTCCGATGACACGTAATCGTCTGTTAAAACTCGGAACGCCTTGTCTTTCAAATGGGCGAAGTACGGGAAGACCGGTTCGTATTTGAGCCCTTTCAGCTTTTCTCCGGGGAATGTGCGGATCACCTTGTAATCGTCCGGTTGAAATACTGTTTCTATACGGCACTCCATCAAAATGTACTTCTTGCCGGTGGTAACTTGTTCGATTAACGCATAAATCAGAGACGAGTTTACGCATGCAGCCAAATTGCTCGGCAGAGTCCATGGGGTGGTGGTCCAGACGAGTAAAGCGGCTCCGTCTTTATCTCCGATTATCGGCAGACTCACTGTGACTGCCGGGTCGACCACATCTTTGTAATTCTGGCCCGATTCGAAATTCGACAGAGGTGTGTTACATGCGGTCGAGTAAGGCATCACTTTATTGCCTTGGTAGACGAGTCCTTTAACGTACAGCTGCTTGAAGACCCACCAGATCGACTCCATGAAACTCGGATACAGGGTCTTGTAGTCATTTTTAAAATCTAAAATATAGATTAATCAATAATTGTAATGATAATTTGTTTGATCGATTCAATTACCAATCCAACGACCGATTCGTCCGACTATGATTTCCCATTCTTTCGAGTATCTCATCACGATCTTGCGACATTCGGCGTTGTATTTATCGATTCCCAACTTCATGACATCATCCGGCCCTTTGATATTTAGGGTCTTATCAATTTCGAATTCGACCGGGAGACCGTGGCAATCCCAGCCGAATCGCCTTTCCACGTGGAAGCCTTGCTGATGGGCGTACCGAGTGACCACATCTTTTATGGTGCCCGTAAGGATGTGCCCATAATGGGGCAAACCGGTAGCGAAAGGAGGTCCATCGTAGAAAGAAAACCTGCAACAGGGATTAAATAAATTAGTGTCTTTCAGAATTCATTCATTCTAGCAATTCTCACCGCGGTTTTCCCTCGGACTGTTTCAAACAGCTGCGGAAAGCGTCGGTGTCTTTCCAAACCTGCAGAATTTTCTCTTCTTCCTTTGGGAAATCGTACGTTTCCGGCACCCTGGGCACGTCTTGTTTTGGTTTTGATGGAGACATATTTAGGTTTATTAAAATAATATCACATTACTTTTCGCACATGCAGTCACCAAAAATGATGCAACATAACCTCAATATTGTGAACAGAGAACAGTCAAGTAGTGAATGGCAGAGATAAGTGGATAGGCCACCAGTAATTCATGTAATTGTATTGTTGGTTGCCTATAAAATAATTAACCTAGGAAACTTGAAGTACATTGAATACATTACATTTGAATTTGCATTAAAAAGATGTACTTCCTAAAGAACACAAAAAATACATTTTTACATTTTATATTCACTTGTGTTTTGATCGTGTAAAGGCATATAAAGTGAGTGGGCAATTGGGCTCGATCCGGCCCTCAGATCCGGCGCATCCGGTCTGTCAAAGAAATGTCATTGGTCCTGATCTCCTGTTTCTCGCTCCTGATTGGTGCATTTCATTTTGTAGTGACGTCGCCATGACGTTGTTGTGCTGGTGTAAAGTGCAGTGTTTTCACCGGTAAAGTTTGAAATTTGCCGTTTATTCTACAGAAAAACTGCCAGAAAATGTGAGTAATTGTTTATTTCATGTTCCTTCATCAATAGAACGTTTAAAAATCCGAATATAAATAATAAGATATAAAGTAGTCGTTATCACAGAGTTCGCAAACTGTCAAAAAAACTATACCATCAATATGTCATTAGTCGTCTAACTCATTACGAACTATACTGATATCTAATACAGCCTCGTGTTGTACAAATTTTAAGGTTTTTGAGTTGATGAGGACGGCCTTTTTCATATCTCGCATTTCGCAATAACTGGTTGAGCTCAAAGAGGAGACGCAATTCCTGACGCTGAAGATTTCCGCCCCTTCACTTTTGACAACTACCTGCATGTTGTAATCTTTAGAGGCAGATTTGTTGCCCAGAATCCAAGTCCATAGGAGGATATTTCCATATTCCGATCTGGAATAACGCATTTTATACTCGTAGTATACGTAGTTACATAAGAATTAACAGCAGTGATGGTGTTATTGTGTGATGATAACGCAACATAACATAACATTCCCACAGAATTAATCAAGCTAATAACAATGAGTACTTACGTTCCTGTTTCTAATCCATTATTTGTATCAGAAAAAATCTGTAGCTTTAGAAAGAACGTAGTTCCGTCGAATTGTATAACGTACGTGAGGTCTCGATTCTTTAAAACTTTTTCCATCTTAACGGAAACGTTCGGTTTGAAAAACTGAATTAGAGGCCCATCATGGCTCAATTGGAAGTGCTCAATCAGATTTTTTCCCTTGACCAGGAAAGTGCAATTGCTCGAGAACGGACAGTGGAACAAATCCTCTTCGCCGCTTCCTCCTTTATTATTATCGCTATTGGCGCTAATTTGCGTCCGATCGGCGTCGCCTTTCCTGCAGACGAGCGACTCGAAGGAGCCGTGGCAGGACGCGGAGGGGCGCCTCAAGTCCGAGCAACTGACGGGGGTTAAAAATCTCCTCTCCGAACGGTTGCCGTTACCGATACGACTTATCGAGCTCGACCTAGATACCGCCGGGCTTTCGCCGTGGAAGATTTCATTAGTCGAAAGCGACTTCGTCTTCAGATTGAATTCGAGCTGGCGGTCGACCGGCGAGTAACTGCCAGAACCGGACGATTTGCTCAGGTTGTCCACCGACGACGACTTGCCGGTCAGACGCGCCAGGAACTTGTTCGTGTGGGATTGCGTCACTTTTATGTCCGGCACGGTGCCGTTGTTCCGCTGGAGCCGATTTTTGAGCTTGAAAATCTGCTGCATCTTCGCCGAGCGCGAACAGTCGTCCGGCTCCTCCCGCAGGTTGAAGGAGTCGATCAGGGCGTTGTACACTTGGTCCGAGAGCAGGGACCTCCCGCGCGAAAGTCGCACCCGGCAGACGGGGCAGCGTTCCGATTTCGCCCGGCACCGGATGCAAATTAAATGGCCGTTATCGCACTGATAAGTCGGGGGGCCGATAGTGTCCAAGCAGACCGGACACTCGAGGAAGGCCAGGATCGTGGACATGCAGGCCGAAAGCCGCTGCAGATTCGTCGGCATAGGTCCGCAGCACACCGCCTGAAAATCACAGGAAATTTCACGAGAGACCTGATGATGGATGACGCGTTTTCTCTTTTTGTCTCGCAATTATATACGCCGCTGACCGGTGGCAATGATTATCAGTCGCGCCTCTCGCCATTGCGATCTAATAATTCCGCCGGAATGTCTGAGGCTGAGGTCTTTTGCACGCCAAAAGCGGTCACCCATAATTACCCCCAATAGATCATAAAAAACGCACCGAATGTGCGGACACAACTGTTTGAGACAATTCAGAGAGCGTTCGACACAATTCCCTATAGACGCTGACTGAATGAGCAATTGGTTTTGTGGATGGTGTGCTGGAATTTAAATCGGTGGAAAAACTGCTGGAAATTGGTTTACCTCCGGGGAGCACTGCGGGTCCACGCCGGCATTCCACAGCAAAAGTGAAACTTGGCCGGGTTTCGATTTCACCAGTTCGGCCACTTCCGAGACCCTCTGGCCGATGACATCGTCGCCGTTGACTTCGATCAGGCAGTCGCCGGTCTTGAGGCCCGCCGAAAAGGCCGCGGTGCCCTCGTCGACCGAGCTGATCCAAGGGTAGGGGTCCCATTTGCCCCTCGTCAGGTGGAAGCCCCAGCTGGCCGAGCCGTTCCGTTCGACGTCCACCAGCCTGATCGACGGATTGTAGTGGTTCTCGTCCGCGTCACTCAACATTTCGAACACTAATAATGCTGTGCGAGCACATAACACGAGAAAGACCTCTACCCAAACACTTTCATCTTTATTTTCACCTTTGAGAAGTATCCTCAAGGTTCTGATTATGATAATCCCATACGCGGCGAGTTGTTTGCCTTCGCCGGGTCGCATTCATGTTAGCGCTTACTGCCGAGGTTTCAGGGCAACGGGGCGGATTTTCGCACGTGAGCGATAATTATTAGACTCTCGCGGAGATGATCGAATGCGCGAGGTCTTTTCATACGGCCAAGGATTCTTACAAGAAACCACTGAATTCCATCAAAGAATTTATTCAAACAGCGACTATATTTTATAACATTTCATATTTTACAAAATGATTGTACAGCTACTGTACGGACCATTCGGATAAGTCGTAATCTCATCTTGTAACTGAAGTTTTGTATAATAATTAATTATATAAAATAATAATTAAAATCTAAACTAAGTCTAAATGTTTTCGTGAATTGATTTCATGGTGAGGCACTGATATGCAGGCATCAGGTAGAATAGTTTAAAATGCGTTATGCAACTGCCATATCGGTTCATGTAGTACATAACGTTCGCCTGCACGGTGCATCATCAGCAATCAATTATTGTGGTACTGTCTACAGATACATAATTGTTGCGTTATTCAGTGGCATTGACAATAAGACTAAATACAATACGATCGTTATGGTTTGGTCGTGGTGATGGCTTTCGATGAGCTCCGTTCGACCAGGGCTAAAATAAAATGATGACGCAGTGAACGATGGGGGCCGGTACCCGTCTCGTCGGTAAAAATAAAGTGAGATTCTTTTACAAGTGCAAGTACATGAAGAAACGCGTAATTTATCGATTTATAGGCGCAGAGTTATTGCGGTTTAATGTGTGTTTGTCCTGTTGTCGGTTGATCGGGAGATAACCGGGGGCGTTGCGTTGCGTGGCGTATCATTCGGTCGGATATGAAAATTCGGGGTGCTTTTTGCGTGATGACGATGACGAAACGAAGCATGTTCCGCATCAATGGCCGTGCGGGTGTCACTGCAATTTATGTAACACCTGTGTGATATAGGTACCCACTTATATGCAGGATTTTTCAATAATAGAAAATTCCCAACCAAGGTCACAAAGCGCTGGCACTGGTCTTTAAAATTGTCGCTTCGCTCCAACAGCACTGGTCACAGGCTCACGGGCGTTCGCTGCGAAGACGTTAAAGTTTCTGTACGATGTCGAACTTCTGTTTGAAGTCCATCGACTCCTTTTTCGGGTCGAACTTCTTCTTGGAGGCGAGCTTGGCCCGCAGCTCGGCGGCGGTCATGCTGAGGTTCAGCGAGCCGTTCTCTTGCTCCTTCTTGCTGGTGACGTCATTGTTGTGTTGTTTCTCGTTGTTCGTCGGCTCGGTCGGGATGATGCCGTCCTCGTGCGGGTCGACCACCAGCAGCTTGGTCTCGCCGTCGAGGAGCTTGATCAGCTCGACGACCTGCTTGTGCGTCTTGACGCCGATGCTCTCGCCGTTCACCTCCAAGATGCGGTCGCCCTGGCGCAGGCCGGCCGCCTCCGCCGGCGAGTTGTCGTCCACCTTGCCGACGTACTGGCCGGGCTTGCCCTTCTCGGCGTGCAGGTTGAAGCCGTACCCGTCGAAGTGGTCCCACTTCTTGATGTGGCACAGGCGCGCCTTCGGGTGGCTCTCCAGCTCGGAAGACATGACGGTCGATCGGTGGTCGGGAATTCGCGTGCCAGAAACTAGCGGAGCATTGCGCACTCAGCGACGTTACCGGAGCACAGGTGCAGCACCACCTTCCTCGATACTCTCGCGCTGCCAACTAACTGAACCGACCACAATCTAGAATGCGATACTGGAAGTGGTACTCTCCGGGCAGCGGTGGTGGAACGCCGGGCCGAAGCGGCGGTGGTGTGGCGTAAAGGTAAGGTAGGTAAGTGCGCTCCTCCGCCCCCTCGCCTCTCGCCGCCGCTCCGAAGCCTACGAGGAACGGACGAAAACGAAGCGAGGTACTCTTCTCCGATGGAAACTACCAAAGAAGCACCGATAATATTCCGCGTTATCTCCGAAGGATGTGGTCGGAACCGCATACATACGGAGGACACTCGGACGGCGATAGCCCGAACGAAGAGGTCACTTTCACCGACTTTCCTTTACGGCATCAAGAATTACCTGTGGTAGTACTGGAAAATAATAACAAATCGGGCCGGGTCCTTTTGGTTTCATTAATGATGGTAATCACGAACGTCTTGCCGGTTGTTTATCCACGGTCTGTGAGCCGGAGTAGGATGCGAGGTGGGTCAAGTCATCGCTAAACCAAGGCCGGAATTATTAGTCACCTTGCAGCATCATCTTATTATAATCCTCAAGAAATAGCCACGTAATTCCGTCTCCTTGTCAAATGGATTTCTCACAGCCTTTACAGGACGCTTCCGATAGCGGAAAAAAATCAAATTACACTCGTGGCTATAATTATGTATGAATGTTCCTACATTTCCCATCATCGCTGAATAATTAAATTCATATTTAAATCGACTAATAAGTATTTAAAATGTTTTAAGACACTTTCACTACTTAATACTTATAATGGGTACTACCTCGAGCGGTAAGGTAATTTCCCCGAAGAATTTTTCTGTATTATAATGACTGAATCATCACTAGAATTCGATTAACGTTTTAGTGCGTTAAGGTGAATCGACCGACCGATTATTATTAGTGGGCGGTTAGTACCGGTAATTATGGCGAAGACGCAATGGAAAAAATTATCATTCTAGAATTATCTAATGACGACACTTTCGTTAAATAACAATTATTGTTGTACTAAAACAGAGAGTTTTTTATTGGCTCTCGAATTCATATAAATACGCAAGGTCAGGTAGATATCAACATTTGAAATGCAAGTTTATTAGGAAATTAATGCACAGTAAACAATAATAACATATAAGTTTTAAACAACACAGCCTCGTTAAAAAAAAGTGCTAAACGCAAAAAAGTACTTCTATATGTTGTTATCGGTATAACGCGCGCGTTTAATGATAAAAGAAAAGCTATAGGAGCTGGCCGGCGGCCTCTGGAATTTCCTACGTTGTGGAATTTCTATCATTTTGAATTTTTCCAATCCGGTTTGAATTCCGATAAAGCGGTATGAATTCTGAAGTGTAAACGTGACTCCAGCGAATAACCTGAGTAATTTTTCCTGAAACAGATAATTTTAATCATTTGACGGAAGAATAATTGGGATTTTTTAATACTTTGCGTCCTCCAGAGCCAAAATCGCTTTTTCTTTATTACCAGCCTCCCATTCGATCAATGCCAACTCTACTATAGCATACGGTACTAAATAGTTATCTTCTACAATAGTTTTGTTAAGGGAAATTACGGTTTCCAGACATTCGAGTGCCTGCAAAGGTACCCCCATTTGTCTCAAGCACGCTCCTTTCAAAAGGAGGACCAGAGCGCGGTTATCGACATCATATTTCCCAGATTTTCCGGTGGAATTCAAATTAGCCAATTCCTTCTCGATCAGTTTGTAAATGTCGTTGACTATTGAAGACTTCTTCATGATTTTGAACATGTTCCAAATGTACATTAACTCGACCACCGGGAGGACCAAAGTTTTATCCTGCTGGAAATAGCGCTCGGATTTTTTCACGGCGAATTTCTCCAAGGGTAACGATTTGCCCGCGATCCTCTGCTTGTATTTAGGCACGTCCTTCATGAGGCGGTCGAGTGTCCCCCTATCACAGACCGACAGGTCATCTTTCATCATGAGCATGAGTGTGGCCTTTTGGTAACTGTAAATGGTCCTCGACCATCTGCTCCCTTCTAAGAGGTGGTTGCAATAAACTAGCGCCTCTTTCCAGTCGGTTTTCAAGCAGTAAACCCACAGGAGCTCCCAGAAACAGATGTGGTGGAACTGAGGCCACAAGTCTTGCGATTTCCACGACTTCTTGTAAAAATCTATACTCTCTTTCAAATTCCCTTTCATGAATTCCAAACGGCCTTGGAAAAAGAGGAACCACACTCCTTCGGGATGGATTTTCAGTTGCTTTTCCAATATTTCCTCGCAGATTTTCAAGTCGCCCTCTTGATGGCTCAAAACGTACAGTACTATCAAATTGTAGCCGAGGAGAGTCATAACGCAAAGAATTTGACGTATTCCTTCAGTCTTGTAGCCTTCGTGAAGGTCGTCCAAACCTAATTGCTATTCGTATCATTATATAATATAATAATTCCAGTTAACTGTTTGTTTTTTTACGGAACTTACTTTATTACCGGAGAAACCAATGAATTCTAATAATTTAATCACTCTGGACGGGAGCATAGAAATCATCAAGTTAAAAGTGCCAAGTCCCATTTTTACTCCACCTTCGAAATGCGCTTTAGTCGAGTCCTCACTCCAGGCCCTTTTCTGCAGGATTTGTTTACAATCTCTGGAAAAATAGAAATTCGCTCGAAAACTTTGGTACCTCATAATATAGGCTGATTCAAAAGTACGCATATCAACAAATTTGATAAGAAGCCTTTGAGCTTTTGAATGAGCCTGTATCTGAACAGACAAGGGCGGTTGTTTTCCGTTAGCCAAGTTCATTTGTTGCGTGTTGTCACCTACTTGTACGAGTTGTAGCAAGATCTAATCTTGATTCCAGCTTTGATGAAGCTACTCAATGTCTCGTCCTCCATAAAAGTGAGCATGGATTTCAAGAGTAAACATTCGGCGTGACATAATTCGGCGTGCGCCTCTTCTTCGGTGTACTGGTCGAAATTG
The DNA here is from genome assembly GCA_949788335.1 of Salpingus planirostris. Lineage (NCBI taxonomy): Eukaryota > Metazoa > Arthropoda > Insecta > Coleoptera > Salpingidae > Salpingus > Salpingus planirostris. Next base: position 6,330,746 of record OX460929.1, read on the forward strand.
TTCTTCTTGACCATTTTGCCGAGCGACTCGCCGATGGTGTTCCGTTTTCTGTATTTATTGCAAACGTGGATCGCCTGCTTTAAGGCCTTAGAGGCGGCGACGATGTGTTGGGGTTCGAAGGTCAGAATCGCCTCGAGGTACAAAAATACCGAGTGCCCTAAAGCGTGATAGACGCTCGCGTTGGCGCTGAAAATTGAATCGACCCCGGATGTTAGAGGGCACTTTCTTTCTGGTACGTATAGGTACTTTGTGCGGTCGTAAAATCAACTTACTAAGGTGTCATTAAGTTCTTTGCCTCTAAGAATTGATTGTTGAAAAAGTAATTCACAGCCCTTTGGCCCTCGTCGAGGGCGCGCTCTAATGTCATACCATCCGGACTGAAATTTCAACCGATTTCTGTCAAGAAAAATTACTTACGGTCGTTTCTCGATTTATACTTACATTGGGACATCGCTAGACGCGTCCTCGTACTGAAACAATCATATTTTTTATCGTAGAAAATAATTTCAGCTTTACGAATCATTTCCTAAAGTGATAACTTTCACAATAATTTCTAATATGCATAAAATTTGTTATGAAGTTATGAGTGCCAACATTGTTCCGTTATTGTAAACTGATTGTGTTTACTCAGTAATCGTGCAAAATTACAAATTACAAGTTCGATATGATAACGTCGAACGCAGAGTTTTATATTGTTGCATGCACTTGAAATCCTTGATTTCAGGGTTTCGCACACCTGGCAAGGTATATTATGTGCGTTCGTAATAACGTTGCATTTATATTGCCGATGTTTCATTATTTATTTTAATTAATGCAGGCGTACTATGCACTCACCTCATCCCAGTCTTGGTCGTCGACTTCTTCATTGTCGGAATAAGTGGCCATCATGGTCGTTACGAGTAGAGCCACTGAAACCAAGACACAGATAAAAATTAATCAAACTTCTGTCTCTCCATCAGTTGTGACAACTTGATACTTTTTTGTATTGTTATGAGGTGAGATGCACTTGAAAATATCGAAAATAACTTTATTGTTGTGTCAGAGCACATGCACTCGTATGCTCGCCGAACCTGATGGTACTAGGTGATGATCAAGATCGACAGATTCGAGTAAAAGTCATATCGAAGAAAGTAGGGGCGTCGTACTAACCTCGATAATATCAAATAGAGGTATACTCTCACCGATTTCTCACGTGAAGGAAGCCGTAACGAGGAGTTGCATTTATCATTCGTTTTTGCGCCTTCGAATGAATCCCCGACTGGTACTAAAAGCCTCAAGTTGCACCAATCAACCTTTTATAAGTAATTGCTGATAACTGACAAATTTACCATTGTTCGTTTTAACAATTACGACTGGAACTTGGACCGTCGCGGTGATCTTTTTTCCCATAATTAACTGCAGGGAGTAAACGTGGGTGGTTCTTGTATCAATCGTGCCGTGCCGTTGATAACATAAATTAATGCAAATCAAACTCGAATCTTTGATTAATCGAATAAAGGGCGACGCGTGGGATTAATTAGACCCAAATACAATAAGAAATAATATTCAATTGAGTAATAATGATGAAAACGTACCTATGATGAGAGGAGAGCAGGTCTGCTACCGTTAGATTCTCGCCAACAACAAAGTCAGGTGCATATCTATACCCATCAGTGATCACAAAATCCAATGTTATTACATACGTTTCCACTCATTAATGAATTGACGCATTGTTTAAAGAAACCAGTTTTTCGGCTGGTTTTCCAAACTACCTTATGACAATATTTACTATATTATATATTCAGAATTCAGATCAAGTTATATTTGGTTCCTGCATTACCCACACAATAAATGGGCAATGAAAAAATTAAACATACAGATTAGTTTATGTAGGCACGAAATCACAGGTGTACCAGAGTAGCCCATTTCCGGTATCTTTCCAACATTATAAACCGTCCTTAGGTAATGACCCATCAAAAGTAAACAAATTACCGAGCTAAAAATCCATCCAAATTACTTTAATGGCAATTTAATGACCCCGAGATTTTTAAATATGTCCCTGATCAGGTTTTAATTTTAATCAAATATATATCGAAAGCTACATACGGTGTAAATCAATGAGGATACTTGAAGGCTACCTAGCATGTCCCCCATAATGATCAGTACCAATAATTACTGCACGTTACGCTTTGATGTGATTAGCTCATTTAATTAATTGACTGATATTCACATATATTTCTGTAATTATCTAAGCGCGCCCGTGACATATCGCCCTTGATTGATGTCCCTTGATTGATTTTCATAATACATAGTAATTGATAATGACTCTCTCCTGTTTGTAAACAAATAAGGATTATACTTAGGTGTGTTAACCTCGGTGTTAACATTATTATCACAATTACCTACTCAAAACTTACGGTTCCCTACATGGCAAACATGATTAAACGTGAATTAATTTTAACGTGCATAACGAGCGAACAGCAATTAATAATTTAAACGATTATTGTTACAGATTACAGAAGCTGATGAATGAAGTATATACCTTTTCAAGATCGAAACATGGATGTTGGCTACGTGCAGCGAGCACCTGTTATTTGAAGACTATTCGCCAATAATTGCTCCCGAGGGTCGAAATAGGATTTGGCTGATTTGGTAACTACTTATACGGTGCGTTCAGGTTAGAAATGTCGCATTACTCAATTTAAGCCTGAAAACTGATAAAACCCGCCGTGGTTTAGATAAGAACTGATGACGTATTAATTTTTGACGTTGCGGTGTCGTGTTTGTTGACACCACTATTTTCTGTGATCGCGAGTTAACCTAGAAATCGAGTCGAGAAACGGGACGAATCGAGGGTTCGGTTCGTCGGGAATGAGGGGAAAGTCGACCGCATCCCGCGTTGTTGTTGTTGTTGTTGTTGTAAATGATGGATGGGTCGAAAATCCCGGACAATGATAATAAGGCTTCGTTTTGGAAGAAGAACAGTAAGACTGTGCCAGGCAGGTGAGTGATCCCTTAATGTCTATAATAACAATCCAGCCAGACTAATCTATTCCTATTGTAACAGGCCGAGCCCTAAGAAGGATGTGAAGACCTCGAGCAAAGCGAAAATGGCAGGGACCACGTCATTCCAGGACTTCCAAGCCTCGGTGAGCGACGCCTGGGCTCTAGACGATGACGACTTCTGCATCTTATCCGGCTCAGAAAGTACTCACCAAAACAAAGCACCCCTCATGAGAAAAAGTTAACACGATTTTACATTTGTAGATACGAAAATATCCAAGAAAGTGTCGCAATCGGCCGCTTTGAACGTACTGAACAATCATCACCGAGCTTGTGTTGATCCCTCGGAAGCTTCCTCGACCCCGAAGAAGGTGGAAGCGTTCGTCGAGGTTCTGGACAACGTGCGGAATAACCGAGTGCCAGGACGTCCGCAGCCCTTGCGCTGCATGAATCCCCCGCAGGACGAGGATAACGAGCTGAAATTGGAACGTTTCAAAACGGTCCTGGCCGATTCACCGAGTTTGGAGCAATTGTGCGCGCTTTCTTGGTCGGGGATTCCCGTGAAAGTGCGCGCCATCACCTGGCGGCTGCTCTCCGGCTATCTGCCGATCAACCTGGAGCGGCGGGACGGCGTTCTGGAGCGAAAACGCGAGGACTACTGGATATTGGTCGATCAGTACTACTACGCGGATCACGACGAGACCAATCTGGACATCCAGCACCAGATCGACATCGACGTGCCCCGGATGAACCCGACGATACCGCTGTTCCAGCAGAAGACCGTCCAGGAGATGTTCCAACGGATCCTGTTCATCTGGTCCATCCGACACCCGGCTTCCGGGTACGTCCAAGGGATCAACGATCTGGTGACGCCGTTTTACGTGGTCTTCCTGCAAGAGTTCATCCCGGAAGACCAGGCTTTCGAGACTTGCAAGGTCGAAACGCTCAGCGAGGGGCAATTGAAAGTGATCGAGGCCGATTCGTTTTGGTGCCTGTCGAAGTTCTTGGACGGCATTCAGGATAATTACGTTTTTGCGCAGATCGGGATCCAGCACAAGGTGCACAAGCTCGAGGACCTGATCAAGCGGGTCGACGGGACGCTGCACAGGCACTTGAAGCAGCACAACGTCAGCTATCTGCAGTTCACCTTCAGGTGGTTGAACAATCTGCTGACGAGGGAGCTGCCCTTAAGGTGCACGATCAGGCTGTGGGACACCTATCTGGCGGAGAACGACTGCTTCGCCTCTTTCCAGCTGTACGTCTGCGCCGCTTTTCTGCTCCACTGGAAGGACGAGCTGATGAAGAAGCACGACTTCCAGGGGCTGCTGCTGCTGTTGCAGAACCTCCCGACGAAAGAGTGGACCAGTTCCGAGATAAGCATGCTCGTCGCCGAGGCGTATAAACTGAAAGTGATGTTCGCGGACGCGCCCAATCACCTGCACAGCTCCAAGGCGGCCGACAGCTGATTAAATGGGTCCCGCGGTACTCCTGGTTTTTTGATCGTCGATGTAAATAGACATACATGACTTTACACATATTTTTATATCGTATTGAATTGTGATTTGAGATTTAAGTTACTCAATAAAACTGAATCCTTATAAAACTTTATTCAATCTCGATCATCCCGATTACTTGATATACCAACACTCGATTCCTCTCGTCAAAATGAAATATTAATAAAGGGTGCATTTTTTGACTGGAAAACAGTTTGAATGCTCTGCATAAGCCACATTTAAAATTGCTAGTTAATGATAATGTTTGTACTTTATTTAGGTGCCTAATGCTATTCTAATATCAGCTCCGCAATTGCGCCACGAAATCGGTCAGGAAGCAGTCGGCAGGGAGCCACTCGACTTCGTCTTGAGGATTGGACACCTCAACCTTTTTCAACCCTCCTTCCACCGTACCTGAAATCAATCGCAATGAGTGGAATTCATTACAAGCATTGTTTAACAATGGTTACAAGAATTCTTTAACAATGGTTACAAGGGAAAAAGTCGCGTACCCAAAGACCGCAATCCGTGGTACTGGGCGATGGCGTGCAGCAGTAGGCGGTCGAAATATGTGGGAGGGAATTTGGAATAAGTTTGTCGAGGGGTCGCTCTGAAGAAAGCGACCAAGTGATCTTCGAATTCCTTGACCAATTCCAGTTGCAGATTCTTCTTCACTTTGATCGTGCGCCTGATTTTCGGCGAAATCCTCGAAAACGGTTTCTTTTTTGTGGCAGTGGTGGGTGAGTGGTAACCATTATCGTCTTGATTTTTGGCAGTTTTCGAAAATGTCTTGACGATTTCCGTTTGCTCCTCTTCGCTTTTGCAAATGAAGACGTTCCAGAATTCCAAAGCGTCTTCGTCTTCCAGAAGTCTGGTGAAGGGACTCTTGTAGGAGTCCATGACCACCGCAACGTCGCCTTCGAACTCCTCCTCCTCCTCTGCCAGAGTTTGCAGCAGACACCCTAAGGGCAACAAGAATTAGCGTCACCTAATCGTCTGTCAGATTCGACTGACTGACTGTTTCTATAACGTCTCAATTTTTTGCGCCCTGCGCTCTTTTTAAGGACCAAAAGCTCTTCCACTTTTGAGGGTTTCAAAGGGCGAGGGCGCGAAAATGAAGGCGCCTCAACTTCGTGCAAAGACTCGGTGTCGCTGGCAGAAACGCTCCCCAAACTATAATTTTATCATTGTCTGAAGGCAACTAATTATTTATGTGACCATATTTGTACTTACTGCAGAGATTCCACATCAGAATTATTCGCAGAGGAGGATGGAAACGCGTATTTCTGTTTTCCTTTCGTCACGGTCATCTTTGCTTGGGCTTTTCAAGTTGAAATTTTTACGAAGATTTTATATAAAATGTATAAAAAGACTAGAAATATGTTGACGCCAAAATAGTGGCGATAATAAACAAGTTTTAAGCTTATGTATTATCGATTGCACAATGGCCCCGCAATAGTGCGCAGGAGCCCAGATTTAAGCTGTACTTGAGTTATGTAATGATTGAAAGTTTGAGCGCTAACAAGAAGTCGTTTTGAATTTTCTCACCTAAACCCCAAACCGATTGCAACTCACCCCCTTGTACGATTATTTAGCCATATTGTAATACTTAGGAAAATTGTGTCATTTATTGTATTCACTATTTACAAAAAACCTCTGGATTATTTCATTTTATAATTTGAAGGGTGAAGGGTTGTTATTGTTGACGTATGTCATATAGGGGAAGTTAACCTAAAATTTCCACCCCCGAATGTTGGGTAGTTGGTGCGATTACTAGTGAAAATGGGAGAGAGATCTAGTGCTAAGAAAATATTGAAAACTGATGATTTAACAGATTCGGATAACCATCATCATCACCATGAATCCGACATTGATTCCGCAATTTTCCAATTGGAAATGGTGCACATAGAACTAGATAAATTAAATGAAAAAGAAAATGACGAGATTCTGATAATCGAGCAGAAATACAAGAAACTTCGTCAGCATTTCTTTGATAAAAGGAGTGAAATTATCGAAAATATTCCAGACTTTTGGTTTAACGTTGTAATAAATTATGTTCAAACGTTTGTGTAACTGATTATTGATTATTCATCATTTTTGTTCACAGTTTACCAGTCATCCGGATATTTGCAATATTTTATATGAGGAGGAAGAGGACTGTCTGCACTATTTGCAGAAACTGGAAGTGGAGGTCGCTGACAACATCAAAAGTGGCTACAGCATCAAACTGCACTTCACCGAAAATCCCTATTTCAAGAACGATCTATTAGTCAAGGAGTTCTTTTACAAAACGGGCAACTTATTATCTTCGGCCAGTACTAAAATCGATTGGAGGAAGTCCCACGGGTTAGCGTCTAAAGAAGGCTCCTCTAAAACTGGCCGAAAAAGGCCTCACCGTCACCCCCAGCAGACATTTTTTGAATGGTTTTCCAACAACGAGGACCCTACTAGCGATATCATTTCCGAAATAATCAAGGACGACGTTTGGCCTAACTCATTGCAATTTTACCTAGTTCCTGATCCTGACGTTGAAGGCAATGATGATAAAGAGGATGATTCCAGTGATAGCTCAGAGGTGGATGACGGATTCAGTACAACAACTCTTGAAAAACAACGTAAGTTTGCTATCATCGGGATGTCGAAAGGGAATTGTGATTAATATGATTAATTTATTAAAGGGTCTTCAGGAGAAGGAACATCCAAGTAGAGGTTTCTCCTAATTTAAGCATAACAATCCAATTTTTACATCTTAACTGATAAGTATCTAATCAACTTTTTATTAGGTTCCTCATTAAATTCATTTACATATAAGTATTATTTGTAATTGATCAAATAAAGATAATCGAGAGCCATTATTAACTTAATTGATGGACGATTACATTTGGAGGACAGTGGCAGATGAAAACTTGCTAGCGAGTAAACGTTTTTAGATACCAGGTAAATAATTGAAAATTCACATTCCTTCCCTACTATCAACCCACGGTACCTACACTACCTTCTGGTTTTCTTTAGATACTAATTAATTGAATTAATTTTATTCCTGAAATGTATGCAACTAATAATACACGTAGCTACCCTACCATGCTGCGCCTTTTCGACGGCAGCGCCAAAACCCTCGAAGCTTGTAGTTTAAAAAAATTCCGTAAGATGGCAAATTTGAATTGGATTTAAAAAATTATTAGTAATGTACGCAACCAATAATACATACAGCTTCCATGACGCGCCGCTTCGACTACAGCGCCAAAATGCTTGAAGCTTGTAGTTCAAACAAAATCCGTAAGATGGCAAAATAATCTAATCTTGCCACACTATAGCCATCTAGCGGCGAACAGTATGAACTACGTAGTTTACCTAAGGCGGCACAAACCCTTGCGGTGGCGCTGTTTGCAGCAAAGTCTAATATGTTTATAGGTTATGTTATATGTTGATTAAAGAGGTATGATACTTTTCTGCGAACAGCGCCACCGCGAAGGTTTGTGCCCCCTTATGTAATCTACGTAGTTCATACGGTTCGCAGCTAGATGGCCATAGTGTGGGAAGATTCGATTATTTCGCCATCTTACGGATTTTGTTTGAACTACAAGCTTCGAGCATTTTAGCGCTGTAGTCGAAACGGCGCGTCAAGGAGGCTGCATGTATTATTGGTTGCATACACTACAGATAATTTTTTAAATTCAATCCAAAAATCTATTTCAACTTCATAGGCACTTGCTAGCGAAATTATAATCGAACCCAAGCAATTCTTAAGTTTATTTTATTATTAAGCTTATAGAAACTAACAAATTGAGCCATTCTTATTAGTTAGACCCAGGGACTGGGACCGAAAAGAACCGGAACCACAAGAAAATTTGTAACCAAAACCGGAGCCGAAAAAAAATTTGGGTTCCCTTGGTAGGGAAGAACCGAAACCAGAATCATATTTAGGTTCCATCTTTCCTGAGAACCGAAACCCATATTTCAAATCGGTCCCAGTCCCTGAGTTAAACCATCATGAATTGCATTTCAGTGGAGTGTGAGGTATTGGAGTTTGCCGAGACCATATCGCTCTAGATCCGGATAATAAATAAATTTTTAGAGGAGGTAGTGAGGTTTCTCCAGAGAGATTTTACTCAAGTATTAGTAAGTGGATCTCTGGGTTTCTCATTCCGAATTCCCAGAATCGCTGCTGAAACAAAAACAGTTACTAGTATACAGTAGTTGATAGGTACAAAATAATTTCATTTGTGAAAAAAAAACAGGAATGCTCCCTTAAAATATCGGTATCGAATATAGGGACACCCTGTATACAGATGGACCAAATAAATTCTTCATAAGGGAAAGCTATGGATATCATTCTGTCTCATCTGACAACAACTACAAGGATAGAGACAGAACAAATGTCATAGCCTGCCTTTAAGAAGAATTTATTCTATATTTTAGTAACTGTTGATAAAATTTTACCTGGTTAGAGTTATCCAGTCTATAAAAAAGGCCTTGGCTCCTTCAGAAGGAAAGCGAAACCTATACAGGTCCCCATCCATTGATTTCAATACTAGCGTATCCATAGCATCCTCAGATGTTTCTTCTATTTGTGAAAAGTTGAGATATATTTGCGGTGAAACGATATTGTGGTCTGTATATTTGATTAAAATGATTCGGTCATTTTTAATGACTCTTATGGATACATCACACTCAGTCGCACCATTAATACTAAGGCTCAAGTTTGCCATAATATTATTAGTTTGTCTCCTATAAAATAAGAAGAATATGCTTACTTAGATGCACTCCTTTAGTTTTAGTTACTTACTTGAATGCGTGATTGAACTTGAATACATTTTTCGTCGATAAGGCCATAATGGACAAAAACTATCGCAAAAAGTAGAATAAAAACTGTTAAAACTACAAGAGCACAAAACCAGGCATATTCAACTTGTGGTCAACTCCTCCAGAGAACAGTCGCACGTCATTACCGTGGGTCGAGGTCACTACGCTACGGCGACTAGCCAACATGACGGAATACTGACGGGTTGCGTATGAATAATTTTTCGGTTTATTCTGGACTGCACGTATACAACGAATACGGAAAATACACTTTTCCTACGTGTTGCACACAATATTTTTTCCACCAGGCTTAGTGGCGAAGTCCAGGAGAAGCTAAATAATTAATTATATGCAACCAGTAATACGTCAAAATTCTCTTAGGTTGCCAGCACTGTAAAATGGTCGCATTGGACTGTCATTTATCTGTCATTACTTTGTCATTACGGCAACGTCAGTGTTTTTGGGTTCGAGGGGGTCGAGGTAGGAGTTACCTTTATTATATTTTATGTATTTACACCTACCCAATATTACTTCAGTGTTATCATCAAGCGCAACAAATTAGTCAAGTAAACAAAGGCGTTAAAATAAAGCAAACATCGATGAATTGCAATCACATCTGATACCAAAATGAACCGGGACGATAAAGGCAATGCGAAACATAACCGTACTCCTAAAAGGACCCCGATTACTGACGATTACGAAATAACGAAAACTGTCTTGGGTCTGGGAATCAACGGTAAGGTTGTCGAATGTTTCTCGAAGAAGGCCAAAGAAAAATATGCACTCAAGGTAACTAGATCTACAATTGCACCACATACTTAAACGTCCTTAGTAAGCTCAACCCGAATTGCGTTCATTCGCAGATTTTGGTCGACAGCATCAAAGCGAGACGGGAGGTCGATCTGCATTGGCGAGTGAGTGGATGCATTCACATTGTGAACATAATCGATGTTTACGAGAATAAATACAACAACAGCACATGTCTGCTGGTCGTAATGGAATGGTCAGTGTGGCTCCCCAATCCTTATATAGTTTTCTTCATCATTCTCGTTTTTGTAGCATGGAAGGTGGTGAACTGTTCCAGAGAATCCAAGACCGACCGGATGGTGCATTCACCGAGAGAGGTATGACTTGTCAACCACTTGGAACTTGTAATTAATCTAATTCATTTCCAGAAGCGGCGCAGGTAATGCATGAAATTTGCATCGCTGTGAAGTACCTTCACGATAATAACATTGCACATAGGGACTTGAAACCCGAGAATCTGTTGTACTCTAAAACGGGCAATTACGGTGTACTTAAATTAACAGATTTCGGATTCGCTAAAGAGACACTTATTAAAGACACATTACAGACTCCTTGTTACACTCCTTATTACGTTGGTAAGTGATCGGTTTACGTACTCATCTTTGACTAATTTGAATAGAATTTTGCAGCCCCTGAAGTATTAGGACCTGAGAAATATGATAAAAGCTGTGATATTTGGTCTTTAGGCGTTATAATGTACATTCTGTAAGCTGCCGATCGTTATGTGATGATAATTGAGTAATTTTGATAATTTTGTGTTGCAGTTTGTGTGGATTTCCGCCGTTTTATAGCAACCACGGATTGGCCATCTCGCCGGGGATGAAAAATCGAATACGAATGGGCCAGTACACGTTCCCCGATCCCGAATGGAAGAATGTGAGCCAGGACGCGAAAAATCTGATAAACGAGATGTTGAACATCGATCCGGCTAAACGAATGACCATCGATCTTGTGATGTCCAACAGATGGATCGCCGTAAGCCATTTGATAACAATAAATGTTTTGAGTGATCAATTCTTGCGATTTTGTTTTCAGCAATACACAGCGGTGCCCCAAACTCCCCTTCACACGAATAAAATGCTGAAAGAGGGCGTGGAAATGTGGCCCGAGGTTCAAGAGGAAATGACGAGATCTTTAGCGACAATGAGAGTGGATTACGATCAGGTTCAGATCAAAACGTTGGAGAACTCCAATAACCCGCTTTTGAATAAGAGGCGCAAGCGTTCAACTAACCCTCTTCAATTCAAAGATAATTGAATAACTAATCAATATAATGTTAATTATTTGTTAATAATTCTAGTGATAGTGCCTTCATCACTGTTTGAAAACTATATAGAAAATGATCATATTTACCCCCAGTAATCGTCCAGTTATAACACTTTTTGTTGTAGTAGTATTATTAGTAGGCATGTTGAGTCTTAATTGAGTTATTGTAGATATCGGTTCACTTCTGCAATTTCTTCAAATTTTATTCCTACATAAATTATGTACGTAATCGTTAATGTCTGGTAATATTTGGAATTTTATTGATTTTAAATTGAGTAAATAAGCTTGACCTGACTGCAAATTAAGGCCTCATATTAAAAAAAAAACGCAGAAAGTAATCAAAATTTAAGTGAATTTATAATGATAGAAATTAGGATTTGATGGTGAAATTGTGAAAATAAACTGCCCCCATTGTTCTAACTTCTAAATCTAGAGTAAAAAATATTCTACTTATTATGTAGTACCTATTTATCGCGTTTTGTTTTTTATTACTTTATTTTTGATAGGAGATAAAATATCTATACTTGAACCTATTCCCCTATAAAAAAATACCTGATGGGGTGATTTTATCGTGTATATTACTATTAAAATTTGCCAATAACACAAAAAACGCTTTCTTATTTGCCACGTCCTTCCGATCAAGTTCAAGGGAACAGCTTCTCACTTTGACGTGTTCCATTTTCCAATTTATTCAAATCACTATTGTTGAACTAAAGGCAATTTCCGACGCAGGTCGCTGTATTTAAAAGTTAGCAGCGTCATTGAGAGCCTACATTTTAAGCCATTCATTTCATTAAGTACTACATCAAGTGCAAGTTCTTAATCCATCAGTGTCTTATAAGACGTGCCAAGAACAAGTATCTAAAAATTAGTTCTAGATTTCTGAGAATAATGGCCTTAACTGTAAGTTATAGTTTGAACATTATTCGAATTTCTTATTCTTAACTAACAAATTGCCATCATCTTCAAATCTCCTTTCACTTTACCTAACATGAGTCAAGAAGAAATCAAAATTATTTGCAATTTAAATGATTACATATGAGACCGTTCTCTAGAGACATATTATTATTATATTTTGCGAAATCATTTCCTATTATCCAAGCTACCTTATTAGATACATCCGTACCCCGTTCCACGGTTTTATTTTATCATAATTTCACAAACAATATTCTTACTGGAGTACTTAATATTAATTTAGCTACAGGCAATTTGAATATGTAAATTGATTTCGGGAAAGTTTTGTAACATAAATTTATTTATCAGTTCTATAATTCATTAATATGGAGTTTATGTTATTTTAGCAACACTTGAGTCTTGTCACATCATTATCATCTCCAAAATTATTGATGAGTGTAGTGACTATTCAATTTATTTTTATACATAAGTAGTACATGACAAGGTTACTGTAACCATATGAATTTCAATATTCATTCCATTTCGCTCATCATCGAATAATTTTTATTTAGGTTTTCCAATTTTTATTCGCTTCTTTTTCAAAGAGAAACGTTTTTAAGATAACGACCTACATTATTGCGGATTGCTTGCGATAAGTCACTTCCTGCCATCACCACTAAATAAAATAATATCAATGATAATTCCATTATGTGATAAAAGGAAATGGATATTCCAGTTGATCATTTTTTATTTTCAAAAAATTTAAATATTTTCAAATTAACCCCGCTCTTATTTGAAAATGTTAGGCCAGAGTTAGGCGGTACTTAAGTAAGGTAGACAACCAGTTATACATGCTTACACCATTTGAGGACAGTATTTCGTCACTACTTGCTCTGTCTCTTGGTCATTTGACAGCTGTTACGCCCCTATCCATATCCTGTCACATTTGACAAGTTGTCAAAGTGTCTGATTCAATTTAATTTTCAAATAAATTGTGCATTTTCAACAAGAAATCAAAGGTTGGTTCGTTATTTTTGTTCATAAATATGTAATATTGATCGATATTTGATGAAACTGTGACGTGTCGTCCCATTCTGATTAAAACACTCGACTTTGGTTATTTTAAACTTCCTCTCAATCACTTTCAAGTTCAGTGCTAATCATATCAGCGATCGGAAAACATTGAAAGCGAACTTTCTAATTAGTTATCTTAGTTGCAGAATAATCTAAACCACTTGACAAAACTGCTGAGTCGTTTACAGACCACATCCAATTTGAACTGTAAGTACCAAAACTCGTTTGTTTCGAATTAATCCGAATAATCAGAGATTATGTAATTGATTAATTTTTAGATTTGTCGACCATGCCTTGTCCGTTTTTAACCAGGCTCAGCCAAAACTACGTCAAAAACTATGCTCCGATCCTGTTGAAAATGTACGGGAGCCAATGTCCGGTCATTTCGAGCAGCATGTCCACAATCGGCGGGCAAGACACCAAACCAGAAGGTAACCGGGGGAGGTCACACCCAGCAACCTCGCTTTACGTAACGTCGGAACTTTCTAGAGACCCAAAAAGCTGCCAACTCGCCTTGCCCGTTCCTGAAAGAGGTCGACGGAGTCGTCAAGGAAGTCAAAACTGATGATGTCATCGAGATGAAAAACCGCGCAGACCCCGGAAACGCCAGCGGCACATTCCAATACGACTCGTTCTTCCACGAGCAGATCATGAAGAAAAAGAAGGAGCACTCCTATCGCGTCTTCAAGAAGGTCAACCGTCTAGCCGGGCCCGGGAAGTTCCCGAGCGCCCTGGAGTACTCGTGGGGCGAACGACCGATCACCGTCTGGTGCGCCAACGATTACCTGGGAATGTCGTGTCATCCCGAGGTCAAGAGAGCGGTTTTGTAAGCGTCTGTTTGCCTTTTCGAAATCCGATTGCGACACCCGATCCCTGCGATAACAATAACAGGATGAGCTCACTCGTTCGTCATTGCAGAAACGCCCTGGAAACTTACGGCAGCGGAGCGGGGGGGACGCGCAACATCGCGGGCAACTCCACCCTGCACGAGCGCCTCGAGGGGCTCCTGGCGGAGCTCCACCAGAAAGAGGGCGCCCTGCTTTTCACCTCGTGCTTCGTCGCGAACGATTCCACTCTGTTCACCCTGGCCAAGAACCTACCGGGCTGTCACATATTCTCCGACGCCGGCAACCACGCGTCCATGATCCAGGGGATCCGGAACAGCCAAGTCCCGAAACACATTTTCAAGCACAACGACCCGGCCCATCTGGAGGAGCTCCTCAAGAAAGTCGACAGAAACGTCCCCAAGATCGTCGCTTTCGAAACGGTTCATTCCATGACAGGGGCGGTCTGCCCTCTCAATGTAAGCCCTCGGAAGTTGAATTCCTCGGGAACTCAACTGCTAACGAACGGTGCTTTTATTCTTCCGGTGTGCTCAACCGGCAGTCAAGTCCGTCAAGAGACAAAGTTACAACTTAGGAGTTAGATTTAGTTAAGTCCATAGAGGATTTCATTTTGAACTGTCATTCATTCATTGGGCGAAAAAACAGAGCTCTGTAATTTGTTGAAAACTGTATGTTCAGATGTTTCGTACCTGGAATGGAATGGTCTATGGAGGATTTCATTTTGAACTGTCATTCATAATTTTCGTACCAACCGAGCGATTTCATTAGGCGAAAAAAAACAGAGCTCTGTAATTTTATGTTCAGATGTTTCGTACCTGAAATGAAATTCGCTATAAAGAGACAAACTAACTAGAAGTTGAATTAGTCACCTGTCAGTTGAGTCAACTCAAGGATGAAAGCACCGAAGCTGGATGAGTCGTTTGCGCTCTGTATTACCGACGAATTTTCAGGAGTTGTGCGATGTGGCGCACAAATACGGAGCGTTGACGTTCGTCGACGAGGTCCACGCTGTCGGCCTATACGGAAAACACGGTGCAGGCATAGGAGAGCGCGACGGAAAACTGCACAAAATGGACATAATCTCTGGGACGCTCGGGAAGGCGTTCGGGAACGTCGGGGGGTACATAGCCTCGAACTCGGTTTTGGTCGACATGATCCGGTCCTACGCCGCCGGCTTTATTTTCACGACCTCCCTGCCGCCGACCGTCCTGGCCGGCGCCTATAAAGCCGTCGAAATCCTGGCCTCGGACGAGGGCAGGGAGCTGCGAAAGCGCCACCAGGAGAACGTGAAGTACCTGAGGAGCAACCTGCTGAGCAAGGGCTTCCCGGTCGAGCACACCCCCAGTCACATAATCCCGATCAAAATCGGCAACCCCGCCCAGTGCGGGGCCGTCAGCGACGCCCTTTTGAAGGAAAAGGGGCACTACATCCAGGCGATCAACTACCCGACGGTCGCCAAGGGGCAGGAGAAGCTGCGGTTGGCGCCCACGCCGCACCACACCAAGGAGATGATGGACGTGCTCATCAAAGACATGCAGCACGTCTGGCGCCAGCTCGAGTTGCCTCTGACCGGGCTCCAATGCGAGAAGGAGTGCAAATACTGCCAGAAACCGCTGCTTTTCGACATGTACGAAGCCAGGACCCGCACCGATTGTGCGAGGGAATTGATCTGCGACATTCCTAATTGCCCCCAAATGCTGGCTGTGGCTTCTTAATGGAGGACATTATCAAAACCGATAAGGGTGTGGGATCTCTAGTATTTTTATTTATTAATAAACTAGGTTGGATTGGTCGTGGGACTTTTATTTCACCCGATTGCTTATCGCAATACAATAACACCTTGTTATTTTATCGTATCGGCGACGATTACGTGTTTCCTGACGTCTCAAAGTCTGATGTTACATAAGTCGTCGAGTCCGCGGAGATTTTCGTGAAGCCGGCAACAGCGCGAACTTTTTCTCGCGCATGCGCCTAGCGGTGGGGCACTGTTGCCAGACGTCCGAAAGTTCAGCTAAGCCCCGTTAGTTTTTTTGTTGACGTCAGCCCAGCGGTTTGGCTCCGGTAATTCCGCTCCGAATCGAAATCGAGACCGGGTCGCGTGCCCGAGAACCGGCGGTTGATCGGCCCTTTCGAGCCGCGAAGGGCGACGCCGTTTGGCGCGTTCGGCAGAGCGAGGCGTCCCAGCGAAATCGTCCGGCGGACGTTACGGCAACGCGGAAACGGAACAACGGGACCGGCGCATGCCCACTGGCGGCTGTCTTGGTCTCGCCGAGGACTGCGAGTGCGATACACGGCGTCGAGTGTCGAGTGGGCCCAAACCGCGTCGAAAGAGTGCTCCAGGTGAATGCGTGAAGTGCCCATGCCCCGCGCCCGTTCGGCCGCCCCCCTGCGACTCCGGTGGTGCGTGCGTGGCCCCGCCATGGGGTGCCCGAAGTCGGCCGATTCCGGCCACTGAAGAGGCCAGGGCCGGATCCAAAATGAGCCGGATCTCTTCTCCCAAAAGGCGACTACCGTTGGCGTGTCCGCCCGAATAGGCCGTTCTCGAATCTAGACTAAATGACCGAGTCCGCCAGCGACTCCGGATCGTGTGTAGGTTAAGATTACCGTGTTTACTTGTGTTTCAAGATGTATGCGAAGGGAAAGGGCTCGACAGTGCCGTCCGATGCACAAGCACGGGAAAAGTGAGTACATTTCCCGACCCCCTACCGAAACGGTGGCGAATATTCGGCTCGAAAGACGCGAAAAACAACCCCCCACCGCCCCGGATCCGATTGATTGCGGTGACTCTTTCGATTTCGAATTTCGATCGAATCCGGGGTGGTTATCGGCCGATCCACGTGATATTAAATTATTCAGTCGCTTGTCGAATCGAGGGTTGAGCCGTTTATTATTCGTCGATTCGTGAGCCAGACCGGGCTGAAATATTCGCATGGAAAAGCGACGTCGCTAATGAAAATGAATTCGACAGGTTGGCGTTATACGTATATGAATATTTACTCCACGTTGGTGCACAGAAAGCGGCGCAAACTTTCCTGTCGGAGGTGAGTAGTGGCGAAATTTCGGCTTATTTATTATTCCGGGCACCGGCGCGACGCTGATCCGTTCGATTTCTCCCCCAGATCCGATGGGAGAAGAATATCACGTTAGGGGAGCCACCCGGCTTTCTGCACTCATGGTGGTGGTAAGTTTCGTGCGGAAAGGGCCCGAAAAGGGACGGCGGTAATCGTTTGGGTTTTCAGCGTGTTCTGGGACCTCTACTGTGCGGCCCCCGAAAGAAGAGAAACCTGCGAGCACTCGTCAGAGGCGAAAGCCTTCCATGATTATGTGAGTATTCTAGTCTTTTGTGGATCAATACTCCAGTTCCGAGCATGGCAACGCTGCTTTCAGTACGCGTTTGACCAGGTGTACTCGCCCAACTCATTACTCCACTCTATTCTATTCTTTCTACTGCACTGCATTCGTATAAACTTTCACAAGATCATAACTGCCACCGACTGCGCTACACCTGCTGCCCCCTTATCTGCGGTACGGCACAGTACGCGGGAGCACGAGTCGGAGTTGCTCGCTCCATTCGGATCCGAGATTTCATCCAGTCTTCCGGATTTCGAATCGGACGGTTTTTCGAATAATATCGCAATAAGTTCTAGAATTGATGAGGCGAGGTCGATTTATTTTTACGATTGTAAAACGTTTTCGACCTCACCGCTAAACCTTGAAGCTTGAAGTTTATCTCTCCGAAGTCGACGCCGATTATTATTATTATTGAACTGAAATGCTCCATCGCGAAATTATACGTTTTTGTCTTTGAATAAAGGATTATCTGATTCTGAACTGTCATTCAGAATTTTGGTATCAATCGAGCTATTTTATTGGGCGAAAAACCGGACAGGGCTCTGTGATTTGTCGAAAAATCTATTGTCAGATGTTTCGTACTTGAAATGAAATCGTCCATTTTCGGAAAGCCAACCCTAAAACATGAGAATTATCCGAATTCGAGAAAATCTCTACGCACCCTTGCCACTAGGGTGCGTTATCATCAAATGCGTCAGCTAACGTTCGAATTAATTCCAGGGATTTGTCAATTCCGGGTACGGGGTCAATGGAATCGCACACGTAAGCAAATAATTTCTCGAAAGGAGGTAAACGAATGGTTAGTAATGAGCCCTCTTACAGAACACAGGTCCGGCTCCCAGCCCCTTGGGCCAGATGCCCCCGACGGACGGCATGCCCGGAGGACCGATCCCGCCCGGCTTCTTTCCGGTGAGTTTTCGTCGTTTTCGCCCTTTTTTCCTTCGAGATTTTCGAATTTGGATTCCCGCAGAACTCTTCGATGAGGCCGTCGCCCCCGACGCACCCCTCGAGTCAACCGTCGCCCCATTCGCAGCCGCCCCCGCCCCACTCCCAGATGATGTCGTCGCAGCCCTTCATGGGGCCCAGATATCCAGCCGGCCCGAGGCCCGGCGTCAGGATGCCCCAAATAGGCAACGACTTCAATGGGGTATATAACTAGTGATATTTCCGATTACAAGAACGTTCGATTGATTTTCGCATTTGCAGCCTCCCGGGCAACCGATGATGCCCAATAATATGGACCCGACCAGGCAAGGTAAGCATCGACAGCCGTTTCTCTCTTTATTACATTAAATCGATTGTAATACGTCATTATAATCGATTATCGTTCTTCGAGGATTATTGATTGATTGATGATAATATTTTTGATAATTACGGTTATTATATACGAGAGAATAAAAAGAGAATTGCACAAGCATGAAGCAATTTCATGATATGCCTCATGTAATGCATCTATTTCTGTCTCCAGGTGAAGGCGGAGAATTTGTAGGTTGGCAAGGTAGGCAATGCGCTCCTTCACCATTTTACACATCCATATGCATACACTTCTCTGCTTGCTTTGCTTTATTGATCGTTAATTTACTTATTTTTTTTTAATACATACAAGACATACATACATGATTATTATACCTACAAGATAGTCGAATTAGATACAATCATGATTATTACATGATAATACGTCAAAACAGAAAATCAAAAGATATCATTGGTGCTGGCATGCTGGTGTCGTTCGTGCTGTACATAATATCGTGGTCGGCTCCCGCGGGAAAAATAGTCATCGTGTCTTTTTCCTGTGTAGGTCCGCCCGGCATGAACCCGATGAACCGGATGAACCCGCCCAGGGGGCCCTCGATGGGGGGACCCCTAGGACCCGGCACCTACGGCCCTGGACTGCGGGGTCCCCCGCCCAACAGCAGTCTGGGACCCGGGGGCCCCATGCCCCCCATGACCATGACCGGCCCCGGCGGCAGACCCCAATGGCAACCGAACACGTCCACGGTGAGTGCAAATCAAATTCAAAAATATCCATAGAGAGGGTGCATACAACATAAACGTTGGAAAAAATTAAGTTTGGGGGTTAAATAACCGTTTCCAGGATAGTTGCTATGTAGTTGGCAACGCTGTATAGCTAAGTGACATTTTTCATTTGGTTTTATACTTCAGATTATTCTCTCAGATTATTTCCTCTAAAATCTATCACAAAATCAGGCACCAGTCAGGCATTTTCGTGCAGTAAAAAAAGGAAGAAATTTATATAATAGGTTTGTTCGGGCAACAGTTGTGAACCGGTCCACAAAGTACGACGCATGCGCACAAGCTTGGCGCAGTTCGAGCAAGTGCACGTACTGGTTTCTGACCAGTTTCTGACCGAAAGTCCGGTGTTCGGGCAGAAACCTTCGAAGTAGTTTTTGACTGTCGGCGTGGACTAGTGGTTTGTGACATGGTTAGCTTCCGAAACGCGTTTTTGCAGCTTTTGACCACTTTCTGACCAATCACAAACTTGTAGACGGTCGATTCTGGGCAGTAAAATATCCGAAAAGACGTTATAGTGACAAACCTATTGTAATTGTAGTTTTATATCGTTTTAGCTCAAAATTTATATGCTTACCTTAAGAAATATGAAAAACCGGAACGTGGCTGAAATTTGTTTGTAATTCACAAAAATATCCGACAATCTGTTGACTGTTGACTTTTCACTGTTTCACGTAGCAACCGTTGTTTACCTCCCAAACTTGAATTGTTTTCGACTTTTAGGTTATCGAGAGTGGCGATAATTGATGATTGTGTCGTTTGCAGCCTATGAATTACTCTTCCTCGTCGCCGGGCAACTACGGGGGCCCGCCCGGATCGGCGGGCCCGCCCGGTCCGGGCACGCCGATAATGCCGAGCCCGCAGGACTCGTCGAACTCGGGCGGCGAGAACATGTACACGCTGATGAAGCCGGCGGTCGGCGCGAACATGCCGGGCGAGTTCCAGATGGGCGGCGGCCCCGAGGGCGGTCCGATGGGCCCGATGGGTCCGAACTCGATGGGCCCGGTCCTGAACGGGGACGGCATGGACGGGATGAAGAACTCGCCGGCGAACGGCGGCCCGGGGACGCCGCGCGAGGACAGCGGCAGCGGAATGGGCGACTACAACCTGGGCGGCTTCGGCGGGCCGGGAGAAAACGTGAGTGAGAGACGCGCGGTGGCCGGTGCTTTACGCTTTGTAGACTGACACTTAACCACTAAAGGTCGCTTTCCTTGCAGGACCAAACGGAATCGGCTGCTATTTTGAAAATAAAAGAGAGCATGCAAGAGGAGGCCAAGAGGTTTGAGAAAGACTCGGACCACCCTGAGTATTTCATACAATAATAACTCCCTCGCTGGCCTCTTTGGCTGGTGGACGCCTCTCTTCCTACCTAACCTGTACTAACCCCGGGGCGGTGGTCTGCTCATTGTCAGCTCTTCCTGCCCTCATCGTTGCGAGCTCGCCCATTTTGACCTGAATTTGTTTATTTTTTTTGACTATTACTAGTCATGGATGTTTTCTGTTTTGCAGATTTTCCTTTGAAAGCTGAGTATATGATGAAGACATGATGGACAATTGTGTGGCTATTATTTGGTGTTATTAATTCTCTCAAGTTCCTGATACATACATACATACTACATACATACATACATACATATACCTACTACCTTCTTGTCCACCAGTCTAGGCTAGGTTGGATGTATTCACGGCGTTCTGTGTTTGTCATGTACTACATAATATACATATACTTGCATGTGTTTACATTCCTCCGTGGGGCAGGTTGTAGGCGGACAATTTATTACCGTATTATTAATAGTTACTTTATTATTATTACTTAAAATAAATTATATACTTACACAAATTATACTTACTTAAAGCAAATTCACGTGTTACCTATACGTTTTCTATTGAATAAAATAAAGAGCTCTTTCTATATACTCGATCAATTCGCCGCCATTCGTTATGTTTTTCGCTTGATCAAGTTCAGTTGGTTCAATTCCCTACAACCTGCTTCAGCCTAACGTTGTTTCTTCACCTTTTTATGTGTACATGCAATAGATAAGTGCAAAAGGAGCCAGCTCCTCTATATTTAATACTAAGTACATAGGTAAATACCTAATACTTTTCTTTCATTTTTATTATTATGATTATTATTATGATTGTCTTTCAAACAAACCGATTTTACAAAATTGAAACTTCGATGGAATCAACATTTTCATGTCTCTTGTAAAACATATTAAAATAATATTACGTTGAATGCCTATCCAAACTTTATAAAAAAATTCATTAATTTATATAATTTGTTCTTAATATATTATACATACATTATATACATATATTTAAAAACTTTTCGACTACATTTTATTTTGTGACTGAATGCGATGGACTGACTGATTGATTGATGCCGTGTGAAAGATGTGACCACAAGAGCAGAGGTAAAAATATGAATTAAAACACACAAAACAAACGTTATGAATGAGATTCTCTTATATTGCTTTTTTTGTATGGTTTAATAAAATATTTAAAAGGTTCAAAGTTCGCCTCATTTCGCCGTGTCCAGAAAACCCGGAAACGTGAGCGACCCGACCGCACTTTCAGGGCGTGTAAAATCCCCGGCTGCGATAAGACACAATATGTCGCATCTCTGTGCACTGTCGGTCGCGCCCCACCAAAGCGCAACTCCGGAGATAAAGTTCAAAATATCTTTTCGTGCTTTGCGGGAGCCGTTAGTGGCCGCAATTAATACGCCCGAATTTAAAACGATAATATCCCGCCTGTCACATCTACGTGTAGGTATATTCACGTCACTTATTACTGCCGCTCCAGTTGACGAGTTCAAGCTTTTGGGCCATGCCGAGTCAAGACTCATCGTTTATTGTTTTCAATTAAACTACAATTAACTCGATTATTGTCTCCGCATTGGTCGCGTAAACTGGGAATTTCAGCCATGGCCGTTGAAATCGAAAATATTTACATGGATCTGAACAAACTTTTAGCTGGTGAGTTCCTTATTGTTTTACATATTTTTCGATTCGAGTTAGCGCTGTTAAGATATGTAGCCGGTATGCATGACATTCATCGTGTAACTTGATATCAAAATAAAATATACGACGGAAGTTAGATTCCTGTTTAATGTAATCTCTATGTTATGCTGCAGTTTTTTCCTTGAAATTTTCGATTTTAGACATATGCCAGTTTCTGAGTGACAAGAATATTTGCGGAAAATTGTCGGGGCATTCCCAAAGGCAAGCAGATTTATTACTAAAACGCTCTAAAACACAATTACAACAGATTGCGAAGTTGTCCACGAAAATCGATGAGCCTGGAGAATATGTAGATATGCATCCACAGCAAGGTTTGTATTCGAATCAAGAAAACTTTCAAATTACCGAGACCTCTTGGTGATTCCATTGCAGTTAATAATATTGCCTTATCACCAGTAGAAGAGATACCCTATTATATCATGCCTGCGCCGAATGAGCCGTATGTAAATTTACCGGCGCAAGAACTGTGTACGAAAATAAAATACGGAAACTTATCATGGAGAAAGAAAAATTGGCTGTTCGGTTTCGGTTATACGTACTCGAAAATCTACGCAGGAATACACAATGATTGGCTGATTTTGTACTCAAACGAAAAAGACTCGAAACCATTACAGACTTTCCACCTGGAGATTTATAAAGCGGAAGCCGCAACTAAAGCCAAACATCTATTCGAATTGATTTGTCTCAACAAAAAAACGAAGTCGCAATTTGTAAGAATAATCGAATTTCCGAAATTGATTACATCAAAATTTTTGTTGACAGTTTGTAGCGGAAGCGCCCAAAGACATGTATCAATGGGTGTCTTATATCAATCAGGTTCATGAAGGCGTCATTACTGACGACCATTTCCGAAGAAGTGACAATTCTGACAAGTGTGATGAAATATACGATGTTATCGATGAAAAGACCGGCAATAAAAAGACCGAGATGCCTGATGACGATGAGGACGATGATGGAAACCCCTACGATGTGATCGTGAGAAATCCCGAACCCCCCAAAGTAAAACCTGGGATCAAATTGGACGTCCCTCTACCTCCCATCCCGGTGGTAATCAGAGAATCTCTTCAATCGCAAGTGTCTTATTATTCGGCCGGAAAGCCGGGTGACGAGGTGTCGCCTTGTGAAGAATCCGACGATCCATCGAAAGCTCCGGACCAAAATGAAAACAGACAATCCTTGTACACTACGGACAAGGATTCATTTTCTGGATCGGATGTAGAAGGGGATTACGATGTGATCACGTTAAATACTCAAAAGGCAACTGATCCGACAATCCTGATATCTGATAATATCCCAGAACCACCTTTAAAACCTAAAACATTTCCCAAACCAAAAAATTTACCCACTTTCAGCACTTTTACAAGACAATCTTGAGCCTGTTTAGACATAGATACCTATTTTCAGTGTTTTATACATTATTTTTATACTCATATTTTATATTATTTCACAATGATAATGCTTCTAGATCAAATAAATATTTATATTCGGCGCATCCTTTAAACCACAAAAACTATTTTATCTACCAACAAATTATGTTATCAGATGTAGAAGATGGGATTCGTTTTCGAAATTAAATTAATCAGAAATTAAACCCGATTCGGTGTGGATCAATTGAATTGTTTACAAATATTAATTATGAATATTATATAAACAAGTTTTAATTAATTTTAAATAATTATCTCTAATTTTTATACACGTCGACATCAACTAACTCCGTCTTATGTGAATACATGCAGATCGCATGAATAATATAGTGTTTTCCACATTTTAATTCATTTTATTAGATCCCTGATCTTCAATAAAATTGGAATTTAGGATATAAAGCGGAACGGGGGCCGGCTGAGATGTGCAAAATGGCCGAGCGCACCTTGTGGAGCGCGCAAAACAAAAGCCCTGTTGCCCTGCTTGCGAACATAAAAGCTCGAACTTCCGAGTAAATTTCCAAAATTAGCTTTGGCTGTGATAAAACATCCTTCAAGCTTCAAACAGAGCTCTCAATTTTACTGCGAATGGAGCGATTTAAAGTTCCGGGAGGAAAAGTTAATGAGGCGTCGTATAAAGAGACAACTCAAGCCATAAAGCTTCAAAACTGAATGTCCTGAAAAGTGAAGAGAGCGCCGCCGTCCAAAAATTCTCATTTGCATATGAACTTCGTAAAAAGCTCCGAGCGACTTCTGAGAAAGTCCGGACTCCGGAGAAACTTCGGGCGACATCTGAAAAACACCGGGCGACTCCGGGGAAACTTCGGGAGCATCCGTGGAAAAAAGTGGAGGACACTTCCACTAGTATAAATTTTGAAAGAACTGAGATTAGATAAAATATTAAATATAAGAACATGAGAAAAATTGGAATCATAAGAACATTATAGGTAAATAATGCTAGCGTAATCTGGTCAGTTCAGTGGAAATCGTACAAAAATTTCTTTTGATTCTGACTGATCTATGTTGTCACATTTTTCGTCGTTAATTTTTCGAATTTTCACAGAAACGAATCGATATTTCTGTTATACAAGCGCATGCTTGTAACTTATAAGGGTCATTTAGAATATGTCCGCGCAGACGACTTTGGGTAGACCTTTTATGTCAAAATATTTCTGCTTCATGTTAGTGATCCAACAATTTCACAATAATTTTAGTCAAGTAGGCGTATTAACAAAGTTAAAAAGGAATTTCTGTATGTACCAAACCGTTTATAATCATCAACTTAAATAAATCTATGCCTTTAATGCACCTATTATTCTTATCGTTGTTTATTGTTATGTCGAGCACAATTTTAATATAAAACTGCACGTTAATTGTGTACCTACTTGTCTTGTTTTATATTTTGCATGGAATTATCATTTTCAGTAGCTAGCTACTGTGTTTCTATTTTTAGAAGTACTATACGTATGTGTTCATATGTAATGTGTGTAAAGCTTTATATTTTATGACTCCTCATATAAAATCTTGAAAAGATATTATCTAAAAAAAGCAAACAAATCTCATCCCATAAAGGAAGGAATCAATTTTACGTAATGAAAATTTCTAGTATTTTTCTGATCTAAAAAACCGACACGTGTAAATACTCCTCATAATAAAACGTAAACAAAAACATACGGATTTAGCTTTAATGTACATTTTGACGTTTAACTATTTGCTGTTATTTCGTCCTCTTCTTTTCTGTTATTAGTTATCGAAAATTTCTCACTGAATTTATTAATGTTTCTAGAACAGTAAAGGCATCCTAATCATCATTAGTCATGTAAATATTGTTGTCTAATAGGTGTCTACATTTAAATAGATCTTTTGTTTTTTTTCCAGAATTTCTAGAAATCCTAAAACTTAAATGCGTACTAAATTGGATCAGTTATCATATATTAATTTTTAATGTGGTAAGTAATAATCATTATTACTTATTATAGTAAGTGCGAGAAGTTCGTAAAATCAGTCCACGCGATAGAAATCTATTAAACACTCGAAAACGAGTTACTATTAATAAGACAAAACCCAAGTATTCTATTTTTCTAACAATGGTAATAAATACATTAATTTCCCTCGAGTGGTTTGTTGATTTTTTTTCGAAGGAATTTTGAACCGGTCGTACCCGGCGCGTGGCAATGAATAACAGAATTGAGTTTTCATAAATAAAATGCGCCTTTTCCATCATCCTTTGTGCCTCGCGGAGTATTTCCAGCTCAGATATTGCAAGGACCTCCATGAAAATCACGCGTTTGGGAAATGATCTGAATTTAGTCATCCTATCTATACCTCTTTGGACCAGCTGCCCAGGTCTCTCTCTGAATTACATTGTGACCCAAATATGATTTCGTCTCTCCCCTCCGAATCCCCAGATCCTGGAAACTACAAGGGAAGCGTTGCCAGTTAAGGCCGTTTAGGGGCTTCCTTCCTTCGTAAAGATCCTAACAATGGTAGTAGTACCTTTGTTTGTTTCGAACATAACAGCACACCGGCTACTCCCGTCTTGGGATTGGGTGTTCGGAAGGTCAGATCGAAATCTTCTCACTCGTTCGTTCGTTCGCTCGTTTCGACGACGACGTGAGTACACTTTCATTGCAAACAATTTTCGATCACGGTTCTCGCACGTGGACGTGAGCTGGTGTAAACAACCGCTACACAGTAAAATAGAGGGATCCAGCTCCACGTTCCTTAGTCTTTTTCCGATTTTTGTGAAAGCGTCAACTTGGACCGAATCCGAAAGCGAAACGGAAAGCAACTTCCGACTTCAAGTGCGCTCGCATCGTTTCATGTGACCAAAATCGCGACAAAATGTTAACCGAAGCCAACGTACAAAAATTCGTCAACGATCCCGACAACAGGTAAAGAAAAGCGGCATGACCTCCCCTATTTCGGAACCTCTCCATTAAACACTGCGTGCACAGGCAGTTAGACTTTGACCAAACTTACACCTATCCAGCAAATGACTCGATGATTAATATCGTTGTAACCACTTGAGTACGCGACGAATTCTCCTACGTACAAAGGTGAAACTAATTTGACTTTATAATAATTCCGATGGCGCGTTAAGTTGTTGACAAAGACTTTTCCAGTCTCGTTCGAGAAACCTTCGAACTTCGCACGCAGTACCGTGCCGTACTGAAGAATTCCCGATTTGTTGCAGCACCGACTACAGCATGCATAAGCTGTGCCGCCAAGTCTCGATCGAGTCGCCGGCGATCTCCAACAAGAACTGCGTCTTCAACTTCGAAGTACCGGTCCCGGTGGACGTCCCCGCGAACGGGGCAAGGATCCGCGTCGTCTGCGCCGGCCTCTGCTACCGCATGCGGAACCGCTCTTCCTCCACGTCGAGCGTGTCTTCGACGCAGTCCGTCGAGGACGCGGCCCCGGAGGCGCCCCGGCACTTCCCCTCGCACCACGGCATCCGGGACGGGGCGCTCTTCCCCGGCTACGAGGTGTCGGGCGTGATCGACGACCTGGGGGCGGACGTGGTGCCGACCGACGAAATCGCCACAGGCAAACGCGTCGTCCTCTTCCCTTACGAAGGGATCCCCCACGGGTACGCCGAGTACATCGTGGTACCGGACCTGTCCTACCTGGTGCCGGTACCCGATAATCTGTCCCTAGGGGTGGCCGCCATGCTCCCCACAGGGGCACTCTTGGCCAAGAGCGCTGTTTTCACGACGCACAAGTACGTGGTCGGCCTGCTGAAGGAGCGTACCGTCGACCAGAAAATCCGCATCTTGATCGTGGGAACCGGAGGTCTGGCCCTGTGGGCCATCAGGATCGCCGAGCACCACTTCAAGAATCCCGAATACAAAGACAGGGTCAAAATCACCGTAGCCAGTCTCAAGGATGAAGGGTACCAGCTCGCGAAAGAGTTGCACGGGTACGTTCCGTTGTTATTAATCATTATCTAGGAACGTGACTTAATATCTCTTTGTTGTGTCTTTATCATCCAGGAAGAATTTGGTGCAGTGGAATGAGGAGGTGCACGAAAAGCAACTGATAGAGCGAACGATTAACGCTTGCGGTGGTTTGGTGGACATCGTCATAGATTTCGGTACCACGTCCCGTTCGCTGAACCGATCTTTGAGTTGCCTCAACGATAAAGGTGTGGTCCTGATTAGCGAAGAAGTGGCGGAGCATCTCCTTCCTAAGTTCTCCACTCATCCGGCTAATCAGAAAACCTCGAAGAAGATCGAGGCCGTCGCTAAAGGTACCATCGACCAATTGAAGAATCTGGTAGAATACGTCGCTGCTGGAGAAGTAAGTTGAGCAGTTGATCCCTTGTATATAGGTGTGATTAATACGGCGAATTTTTCACGAAACTTTTAGATTATTCCGCCACCTCACACAGAATTTTCACCGGAAGAAACATCAAGTGTAGTGCAAAAATTGTGCCGTTCAGAAATTCCGGGACGGGCAATTTTGCGTTTTGATAATATCCAGTAAATGGAACAAAAACGGCCGTGCCATCACGAATGGCATTTTCTGCTCTCCATGTCATTTTAACGGTACATTTATATTATCAATTGATGATCTTTTATTATTACCAAAAAATTATTCTTGTGATTATGTGAGTATTAACATCGACTATAGGAGCGCTTCTACTTTAAATTTAGAGCACAAACGCTTCTATAATTTATGGTATATTAGAATAAAACTTTATTTAAAGAGTATTATTATAAAGTATAAAACATGTTATCGTTCTGAGAGGGGTACATGAGTACACGGATACTGCAAGAAAGTACCTCTTTCACTCATTTACATTTAAATTTGTGTGATAAGCTTTATTATTTTAGATAGACATTTTTGTATTCAGTTTAGATGATAAGGGTACCTATAATCTACAGTTACGTTTTCAATGTTTTCATGTTTTTGTAATAGAGTATTATTATATCTTTATGTAAATATGTATTTAAGAATAAAATCACTATAACAAAATCAACATTGCGTTTTCTGTCCTCGCTGAAAACTGCTGAAAACCCATCAAAATCCTACTGATCCCACTTAAGCCACATCCGAAGGTCATAACTATACTTAGTCGTGCCTTCTTCCCGACTATTGATCTAATGTTTTCAGCGTCATCTCTGGAGAAGACCCCTATTCAAACCGTTGAGGGTAAATCCCAGAGATGCCTCTATTTTGTGCCCTTTCTGTCACGAACCGTAAATATAAATAGCGACCCAAAGCAGTAGGGGAACGGAAAGAAGGCCATTGTGTGTTTACTTTTTTTTCGCGGTGTGTTGACGAAAACTCCGATAACATGGCATAAAATTAATACAACGATGAGGTGCAAAACGTTTATGTTATGGTTTCTCTTCAGTTTATTATCTCATTTAACGATTTGTCTCGATCAAGGTGCGTATCACTGGTTTTATTCTAATCCGATCTATTTCTGTAATTTCAAGACTCATGACGATTCCCGTTACATTTTAGCATCTTTCTATGGAAGCAGTTACATCTCTTTACCCTTTGAAGAAGCCAAAAGCTCCACCGACATCCAATTTAAGTTCAGAACGCTACTGCCGAACGCTCTCATCCTCTTGGTGGCTGGAGCGACCGATTATTGCATCGTCCAGCTCGAAAATAGCAGAATCAAAATTAATATCAATTTAGGAGCCGGAGAATCCGAACTCTTTTCACCTCACAATTTCAAATTGAACGATTTCAAATGGCACCAAGTCACCATTACCAGAAAAGACGCCAATTTGTCGCTCGTCATAGACAACACGCATAAAACCCAGTTAGTATTTTATAATATTACCTTTCTGTAGGTACTTACATAATTTTTTTTTTTAGAAAATATTTGCCTGGGAGGTTTTTCGAACTGAATATCCATTACGGCCTCTTCATTGGAGGGCATGGGAATTTTTCGGAGATATTTTTCGGACATTTGGACAGTTTCCGCGGATGCCTTTCAGAAGTGATGATTCAATTTCTTGAAATTCCGAATAAATCCTACATAATTTTCGTATTTCAGATGAGCTATAACGGGATTCGGGTCCTGGAGCAGGCCCGTCTCCGTCAATTGCAATCACTAGTGCAACGAATCACCTGGAAGTGCGCCGCAGAATTCGAGGCCACTTCCGATCAGCCGGTCAGTTTCGTGGAGGACGACGCTTTCATGTCCCTCTCGCAGCAGATCCGGAGCAAGGACTACTTCAAGATACAATTCGAATTGAAAACGACGGCCGAGCAGGGCCTGCTGTTCTACAACAGCGGGAACGGTTTGAAGCTCGACTTCTTCTTGATCGAAGTGCACAAGGGCAATATTAGGGCGATCGTGAAGAGCGGCGCGAAGAACTTCGAAATCCACCACAACGTCCCGGTGTCGGACGGGTCCTGGCACAAAATCCAAATAAAGGCCACGCCGAGTGTCCTGGAGGTCGCGGTCGACGGCAAAATCGCCAGCCAGAGCAACAATCACGGTTACATTTTCCAGTTGAACGATTATTTTTATTTCGGGGGACTCGAGACGGGCAAACGGTCGAGGGCGATGTCCAAGGGTTGCAAATTCTGCGATGTCAGTTTCAAGGGGTGCCTCCGTCACATCGCCGTGCAGGACAAGCTCAAAGGGTTGCCGGACGTCCACGTGAGCGAAGGATTATTACCGGGGTGCGTTTGGGAATATCCGTGCCGGCAAAACCCGTGCAAAAACGACGCAAATTGCATTCAGCAAGGACTGAATTCATTTCAATGTAAATGCAAAGAAGAATTTTGCATAAAACCGAATTACACCGAGGGGTACAAAGTTTTCTCGCGGAATAGTCTCGCAACCGAACTCGAGTTGTTATCGGTAGAGCCCCTCGAGGTCCTGGAAGGGGAAAGCGTCATTATAACTTCGAATAATCTCCACATGATTTTGGATTACCAAAAGTACGGGATTAAAGATGCCGGCATACGATTTAATATCGTCGAAAGTCCGGGGCACGGAAGCGTGGCTTCGGATATTTGGACTCACGAAGAGAATTCGTTTCTGCTCTCCGATGTAATGCGAGACAAGGTCTTTTACATCCACGACGGATCCGAGTACCACCAAGACACGATCACTTTGGAAGTGGAGTTTTCGACCGATTTACAATTTATATTGCCGGCGTATCTGCAAGGCAAATTCAGATTCAGCCTCAGTATTAACGTGATACCCGTGAACGACCCTCCGAAATTGGCCGAATCGACAGTTCTACGCCTAGTCCAGGTACTCCCTGCAACTTACTCAATAAAATCGAGCATGGTTTTGTTTGGAATGTTTATAATTAACCTCTAGTTTTTGTTTTGTTTTGTGCAGTTATTTCTTCGTTTAAAAAAATGAAATGCTGTCACCCCTCTAGCTAAAGGCATGTTGAGTTTAGTTAATTCCTATTAAAATGAGGTAATAACTGAAAATCAATTGTCGGTACTTACGTTTCGAGTTGACGGTTTTAAAATTTTTAGGGGTCGGAAATAATAGTCGACGGCGATTTATTCAAAATCGTGGACCCCGACAGCGTCCCGGAACAAGTCGTCTTTACGATTCTCCGCTCGGAAGTGGGGCATTTCGAGAAGAAAGGAAACCCGGGAATCGCCATCCTTTCCTTTACGCAACAAGACGTCGAAAAGCGTCTGATTTCGTTCGTGCATAATCACAACAACGAAATCAGCGCGAAAAACGATTCGTACATATCCCTGCAAGTTTCCGACGGTCTCGAGACCAGTTCGATCATCGAGATACGGGTGTCGGTGTCGCCGCAGTACTGGCGATTGGAAAACAACACCGGATTGATAATTTTGCACCAGACCGCCACGATTATCACCCCTTTCAATTTGAGTTTCGTGTCGAACACCGCCAGCGATCACAAAATCCAGTTCGTCATCGTCAGGAAACCGAAATTCGGCGTGAT
Organism: Salpingus planirostris; assembly: GCA_949788335.1. Taxonomy (NCBI): domain Eukaryota; kingdom Metazoa; phylum Arthropoda; class Insecta; order Coleoptera; family Salpingidae; genus Salpingus; species Salpingus planirostris. The sequence goes on from OX460929.1 coordinate 6,362,649, forward strand.
CGAACTGGAAAAACGTTTGAATCATTGGGAGAGTACCGAGACTTTCACCAATATCGACTTGAATCAGCACCGAGTGCGATATCGACATACGAACTCGAAACCCGATTTCGACGAGTTCCAATTTAAACTGACGGTGAATAAATCCGGAGTTTACACGTTTAGACTGACATTCGTCAAGTGTTCTCTCCATAACGTCAACGTGAAACCGCTGGAATTGAACGGTAGTTGGGAAAGTACCATTTCCACGGATTGTCTATCGTTTAGAACCGCACCGATTAAAGCGCCGACGACTTCTATCCACTACGTGATATTAAATCCGCCGGAATACGGATATCTGTTCTTTTCTCAATCGAAATACCGACTGAAATCTTGTGATTTGTTCACAGAGGAAGACTTGATCTCCCACCATATTAAATTTAAGTTTTTCCAAAAACCGTTTTCCGAAATCAACGACAGTTTCTCATTCGTGGCGCTTTCGCCGGGATGCAACAACGTTACGGGGAGCATTCACGTGGTGTACAATCCGACTAAAGAGGCGCTATCCAAAGTGAATTACTTCCACAAAGCCTTAAAAGTGGACGAAGGGGCCGCGGAAATGATCGACTCGAATCTTTTGAGGGTCGAATCGGAAGCTGCGAAAGATATGATTTTCAACGTCACCAAAATGCCTCACTACGGATTATTCCAAGTCGCGAATAAATCCGAAATCGTGCGAAATAACACAAACTATTTCACTTTAAACGAACTAAAATCGAGACAGTTGTGGTATAAGCACGACGGTACCGAATCCGAACACGACGTTTTCAAATTCATGGCCCTGTCGGTGAATAACGACTTTGAATTTGTCGGCGATTTCGAAATCGATGTCGTTTTAAAAAACGACAACGGTCCCGTAAGGACTGTTAATAAAATTTTCCACGTGGTTGTCGGGGGAGAACGGTTACTAACCGGGGACGATTTACGATACACAGATCTAGATCTGTACACGAAAACCAGCGATATTGTCTTTACGTGTCGGGAATCCCCGAATGGTAATTTTTATTTTCACGGGAACGACTCGGTGAAGATCACCGAATTCACCCAGAACGATTTAGACAACGGACGGGTACTTTTCAAACATAAAGGGCCCGAATTCGGTAAAGCCAGACTCTGGGTCACCGACGGCCAATTTCACGTCAGCGGAATTTTGGAAATCCAAGCATCCGCGCCTTTCATCCACATTCACATGAGGAAAAAACTCTTAGTGGAGCAAAGGAACATCGCCCTGATCACCAGAGAGCATTTATCTCACTCCACGAACGTTTTCTGCTCGGATTCTGAAGTCGTTTACGAAATCGTTACTCAGCCCAGTTGTGGGAAAGTCGTTTCTTCTTATAATTTGAAAGTAAGTCTGAAATATTGGGAAAAGTTATTGTAATAATGTGTACCTGATAATCGATTTTAGTGGTTGAAGAATTTTACTCAACATGACGTGAATCAAGGACTGGTCAATTACTTGAACGATGTCTCATCATTGAATGCCGACGAAATAGGACTTCAAGTGAAATGCAAAGACGCCGTAAATGTAGCCCAGTTGGGAGTCTGGATCCTTCCGTCCAGTTATTGGGAACCGTTCCAAATTAAAAACACCAACAGATTAACAGTAGAGGAAACCACGAGTGTGATAATCACGAAAAAAGAACTCGAGGTAAGAAACCTACACCTAAGTAACGTGCGGGCGAAAATCCCTAAATGAAAAATATTCAAGGTATCGCAAACGAATGTGCCCTCATCAGCGATAACTTACTATCTGAACCAACCACCGGAATTCGGATACATCAGCGTCCTTTCCGATTCCAAAGATTACGAACCCGCGAACGTCTTATATTTCACCCAAGATTTGATTAACGAAAATCGGGTCCTCTACATACAATCGACAGCGAACCAAACCCGAGATAAATTCGTTTTGAACGTCACCAACGGGATGATCTGGTTCAACAATTTAGAAATCCGTGTCGAAATCATACCGGAGCACATCTATTTAGGCAGCAATCAAATCGTCGTCAACGAAGGCGGCAGCGTTGTTTTATCCAATTCTTACATTTTCATTCTGACCGATTATTATAAAAATAAAATCAAAGAGTACGTTATAGTGAAAGACGCGAAATTCGGATGCGTGCAAGTGCACAACCGATGCAACAAATTGGGGAGCTTTTCGCAAAAAGAACTGACGGCCGGAGTGGTCAGTTACGTGCATGACGGAAGCGAGAATTTACAAGACTCGGTCGAATTCGCCGTCGTCGCTAATCAAAAAAGAAGCAAATCTGTTACTCTGTCAATCAAAATTATACCCATCAACGACCAGAAACCGAAACTTGTTAATAATACTGGATTAGTCATGTGGGAGGGTGGAGAAGAGACCATCACCAATTCTATGCTAGGTAACGGATAACCAAAATTGCGAAGTAAAGCCTGTAAGTACAAGAATATTATTTTAGCGGCAATTGATGGGGATTCGCCTGGAGATACGTTAAAATATCAAGTATTGAACTGCTGGTGGGGTAGCGTTTCGTTAAAGTCCGACGTCTCTAACAACCCTGCTAACCATTTCACCCAGGAACTAATCGACAAAGGGTTAATCGTCTTCAGGCACCAAAGTACGCGATTATTGCTCCTAATTAAAAGGAAATATCAATTATCGATGATTTTTTGGTAGATGGCTCGGAAGCGAAGTTCAATTTCAACGTCAGCGACGGTTTGCACACGACGAAAGAATTCACGTTCCACATAAAAACCAATCCGGTGGTCCTGAAAACGACCAGCAAATCGCTGAACATCTTCCCGCTGCAAAAGAAGTACCTGACGTCCTCGCACTTGCTCACGACCATATCGGACCCGTCGCGGAACGTGATCTACGAAGTCACGAACCCGCCGACTTTGGGGCGGCTGATGATGGAGTCCGAGTCCAGGGGCATTTTCAAAATCGTCTCGAAATTCACCCAAAGCGACCTGAACAACAGCCGCGTGTTCTACGAGCACACGCACCAATTTTCGGATCTGTATGCGAACGACTCCTTCGTCTACAACGTCAAGGCGCACATGGCGAAGCCGCTTTCTCGTCAAGTGAGTCCTCGACCTCTTGCTTTATTATGTTCAGCAATTTTTTCGAATTGTAGGTGTTGAAAATCGACATTTCCGTGTCGTCTGGCGGCCTGGACGCTTACGTGAGCATCCCCAAAATCGTCGTAAACGAGGGAGGCACCACGAACATCCCTTTGAACATTTCCGGGGTGGTCATGTTCCTCGAGAACCACGCGGGCTTGAGGGCGCCGATAATACACGCGTCTGCGCTTCCGCCCTTGCACGGTTTGATTCATTTACAGAATCACAAGAACGTGAGCGGCGCCTTCACCCAGCAGCAACTGGAGTCGGGGTTGGTCTATTACGAGCACGACCACTCGGACTCTTTGGGGGATAACATCTACTTTTCGCTTTATTTGATCCCCGGTTTCATCCCCCTCTGTAATCTGACGGTGCCGATTATCGTGAACCCGATTAACGACCAACCCTTCAATTTGGTGACACCGGCTCCTAGTTTGACGGTAGTTCAGGGCGAAAACCACACGATTACCCGTGAGGAATTGGCGACGGAGGACGCGGACACCCCGCCTTCTAAAATCAAGTACGACTTGATATCAGGGCCCAATCAGGGGAAGTTACTACTTTTGCCTGATAAAATATCGGTGAACTATTTCACTCAAGCCGATATTGATAATAACCTACTGGTTTACGTTCATAACAGTTCTGTTTTGAAGGACTCGTTCCACTTCCGGGTTTGGGACGAGAAATTCCGGCCGCAATTCACGCTTTTCAACATTTTAGTCATCCCGATTAATTTCAGTATCGACTCGGGCCTTCCGGTTTATTTGCAGCAAGCGTCGGACGTCGTCTTTTTATCCGAACAGCAGTTCTTCATCCAGACTAACGTAAATAAGGACAAAGTTCGGTACTTCGTCAAAAAGGAACCCAAACACGGGGTCCTGTACGTCGGGGAGAACTCCTCGAGAGTTTTCACCCAGTTGGACCTGAAACGCGACAACGTCATGTACTTGCAGACCGACATGACGACCGCCAACGACAGTTTCAAAGTCTTCGGCGAAGTGGTGTCCGGAAACACCTCGATCGGTAACGAAATCGACGTGATAATCAAAGTTCAGCCTTTAATGCAAATCAAAAACTTCACCGTAATTACCGGAACGTACAACAAAATCACCCTCGATATCCTGGACGCGACGCCCCTGGCCAAACTGACCAACAGCAATCCGAACTTCACGGTCCTCGACTTGCCAAAGTTCATCCACGTGAGGAAAGTAATACGAAGCTCCGGCGAAAAACGGAACGTGCTCAACTCCGTCGTCGACTCCTTCACCCACGAGGAAGTTCAAAGCGGCTTGATCTACTTGGCCTGCAAGGACTTCGAAGTGCCCTGGAACGGTCTCGACGAGAAGTTGCTGTTCTTGGTGGCCGCCAGCATTTTCCAACCAGCTATCGGGGAGCTGAAAATTAATGTCAGGTCGTCTTTGAATAACGAGCTTTATTCGACCCTAGCCGGGCCCAGCGATCCGGCGGGCCACGAGGGAGGGCTACATTTCGCCAGCCCCAACATGACCAGGGATTATTTCCTCATAGGTAAAGGAATCTTCGGTAAAAACTTTGGTATTTTGATATAATGGTGTGATTTCAGTGAGTATGGTCGTGGGGGTGGTGATTTTGGGGGTGGCGGTGATCGTGATAATCAAATGCCGTTCGCTGGAGACGGAAGAGCTGAACAAGCAGGACCAGTGCCTGCAGCCGATTCCGCTGCCCCGTCCGCCCGACCGTTTGCTGACTTCTTCGCCGCCGGCCAAGAACCACAACATCGACGGTTTGACTTCGACCGCGCTGCCCCAGTGCAAGGTGACCCCTTTGGGCAGGAACGAGGACGTCCACGCCTGCTACCCCTACGGCGTGGACGAGCACCCCGACGATTGGAGTAGTTGCGACGCGTCCGATCCCAGCTGTCCCGCGAAGAACATTATGCTGCGCAGGAACCAGTACTGGGTCTAGCCGAAAATCAAATCCATCAGGACGATTACCTACCTAATTGTATGTTCACGCGTATTTATAATATTTGTTACGTAATCAGAGTAGACTAGAGATTTACACAATACAAACATTTTTATATCCTTAAAAGAATACCTTTCAGTAACGATAATGTTTGAAATTATTTTTATAATTACCCAAGTTCTAGTTTTCATTAATTAATTAATTAGGAACATATTATTATATTTAAAGTTATAAAACGCTAATAAGTGACTTAATCATCTCGTAATATTTTATACAATAATTTTTGATTGTTTTTATATAATTATTGTTCTATCGATTGAATTAAAATAATTTAAAACGAACAGTTTTCTAATAATTTTATTATAAATTATAATCATACAGTCCCTTATTATTATCAATAGCTTTAATATCACATGGATTAAACAGATTTGCTAATAATACCTTTCGAGTTTTTGGGTAACTCAAAATCATACTCCTCGCGGTAATTATCGCAGACGTTATTAATAGGGGGACGCGTTCTTATCCCGAACGTCGTCAATCTCTTCTCAGGCTGTTCACACAGCATTTTTGTAAGTAATTCGTGCTGAAAATCGTATCATTTTGTGAAAACATCGAGCGATCATTAAAGGTCGTCCACTTACCTCTTCAGGGTGTTTGGAAATGAATTCTTCAGGATAAATGTTATCTCTAACTTGACTCAAAGTTCGTATCCTTTCCATATCAGTAGAGAAATGAACTAACAGCTCGTAAAATATTAAACCTAATGAGTAAATATCGACTTTATAGTTGTATTTACTGCCGATAAGTTGTTCAGGACTCATGTAAAGTCTGGTACCGACTTCTTTGGTGTGTCGACTTTTTTTGATAGGAGTCGTTTTCGAGCTCGGAATGTCGTAAGACTCTTCAACGTCTTTAACTAAACCGAAATCGCCAACTTTCACTTGGCCGTCCATTGAGAAAAATATATTGCTAGGCTGGAATTTTACAGTTTAGGTTTAAGTACTATTACCAGATTAATGTTTATTTACCTTCAAATCTCTATGAATCAGTCCTTGCGTATGCACGTACTCTACCGCTGATAGGATTTGTTTGAAAATATTCAAAACTTGAAGGAGACTCCTGTTGGGGTTTTCCACGAGCCATTCTTTCAGGCTGTGTTTCTGGCATAACTGCATTTGGATGTAAAGCAGAACCGGTGGATTGCTCGGCCATTCGTGGTAACGCCTTTCCGGTCGCTTCCAATCGACAGAGCCCGAAACCGTTTCGCAAGATAACGTATTATTACTGTTATCGTCAATTGCGACATCTTCATCGCAATTTTTACTATCTTCACCGCTTTTGAAAACGATAAATGAATCACTCATCGCACCATTTAACAATTTATCGCGCGATAGTAAACGCGAACTTTCTTTAGAAAACGTGGACGTCATGTTATTGGTACTGACATCGTTTTCTAAATCGTCCAAAGCGCCCCTGATAAACCAAAAATTGATTAATTTAATCATCGTTCGACTCGAAATGTTATTACTTGAGCCAGATCCGATCCTGGTCCTGCTGCCACCCGCAGGGCGGCTTCTCCACCCACGAGTTGAAGTACCTGACGATATTGTGGTGCTCCAGTTTGGCCAAAGCCTTGACCTCCCTCATGACAGTCTCGCGTTTGCTCTCTTCATTTGGTAAAATAATCCGCTTGATCGCGTAATGGCACTCGTCGATTTTCTGCTTGACTTCGAAAACGACCCCGAAACCGCCCTTGCCGAGGCACCGGAGGGTGTCGAAGTCGTTCAGGTAACGTGAGTTGAAGGCGCCCTCGGAGGAAGACTCGGAAAAACGGTCGGAATTCTGGTGCTCCAGCATCGGCACCGGACGGTCCACGAAGATCACACTCCGGTTATCCGAGTTTTGGCGCCCGAAAGGTTTGAAAAAGTACCCGAGAAATGTTATCGTGGTCAACAGGGCCAGCAATTCCTTCCTGCATTATATAAGTCACGATTATAAACTTTCTGTGGATGAATGAGAGAGGTTTATTACCACCATTGGAAGAGACCGAAAGGGTTGATCCGTCCGGCTTCATCAGTCAAGGCCGGAAATTTTAGGGTTTTATTAGTTCCGCACCACTTCCCGGTGGTCTTTTCATCCGCTTCACTGAACAAATAATACCCGTTACCGTTGACGTACTCGGAATTGTAAAGTACCGATAGGGCGGTGGAGTCTTCTTCCGAGATTAAGCCCGAAGCGGCTATGGGTTTCCAAGGGATTTTCGTTAAACTGGCTGTCTCGACCAACCCCCGACCCATGGCCAGTCGATCGTGCAGATTGTTAGATTCGTGAATATACAGCTAAAATCGGATAAAACACGGAATAACAGCAAAACGACAGGAAATTTTTAACGAACTTGTTTCTTATGCATCCCGATGTAGATCGAGGGTGCCGTCATCGCCGGCACGGAATTTTGGGGTTGATTCTTGATCGAAAACAGGTCGACCTCGTGGAGTTTGCGCCCGTTCCATTTCCACACCCTCACGATCGGCGACGGGAACTGGTACTGCCAGGATATTTTGACGTTCTCCCGGTAAGTGGAGGCCAATATCAGCCCGTCGGGGATGATGACGGTCAGGTTCCAGTTGAACAGGTTCGCGGTTGGGTCTATGCAGCTCACTTGAGGGAGTTTGATGTTGTGGTAGCCAACGCTGAAATTCCACCTCTCGCTGCCGGAATGCGGCTCGATGGCGCGCACTGTCTGGGTACTCCTCTCTATCAAAAGGACGTCGTCGACCCGGTCGTTTTCCGTGTTATTCGTGCATTTCAGACTCGAGCACGTGTAAAATATCCGGCCGGTACGCAGGCCCACCCCGTAAGTTCGCACCTCCATCCCTCCCGCGATCACGAGGTCGTCGGAGTACTTGAAGGACGATTTCAGGAGGGACTCGGCCGAAATCGGGATGGGGTCTATGGTGGTACCGTCGAACCTGTACAGGGTGCCGGCCAGCGACGGGATTATGCGGACCCATTTCCCGCTATTCGTCAACTGGAATTTCAAACCGTTTTATTTGCGAATGGCCGAATAGTTCCACGGTGGTACCTCGAGGTTGTGGATGTTTGAAGTCAATAAAGGGCCCGGGTCCGTGTCGATCTGCCATTCCAAATTCCCTTCCGAATTCAAGGCGGTGAATTGGCCGTCGATCGTACTCACAAGCAATAAACTACATAAAGTTTACCAAAGATATCATAAGAATCCCAGATAATGACTTACCCTGGAGTTGTGTCTTCAAGACAATGCGGTAGCTTCCCCACATCGTCATCACCGAATACGAGGTTATTAAAGAACAACAAACTCAACAGCAATTTAATGATTAAAGACATTATTTAACACCAAGTGATGTTAACATTATTATAATCATCGGAAGTACACAAAATAACGTGTTACAACGTGTAGCGAATTCCTCTAAACTTTCAGGTACATTTTCACCCTCACCATAAGGTACTATTCTACTTGAAGCACGCACACAACGTGTAGTTACAAGAAATGTTAAAGTATCGGATTGTTAACCGAATTATTGCCATAAAACACCTAATTCTGTTTGTTGTTGTGTTGGAACACACAGGTGACGTTATGTACTTGCGTGATACGTCCGGATTTTGCCAATGCCAGCTGTACGCAATCTTCCTCCGATCATTAATTGGTCGGATGTGTTCACGTGAGTCTTTTAGGCCAATCGAATATCTTCAGATAACATACCATAGGTCGAGCAATAAAAGAAGATAGCGATAGGTTTGTAGGAAGCACGTTCGGAGATTTCGACTAGAGAGGGAAACTTTCACAACCCGAGCTTGAGGACTCTAGTCGAACAGAGACGGAGTTCGAATTTTAGCCGAGCGCCACTTTCCGGGTAGTTCTAGAACGCACTTCGACTCCCTCCACTGGTTTTGTATGATTCATCATTTCAATTTCACTGGTTTTCTCTTTGGATTTACCATTTACCGTCGATTTACCGGAATTATCGGAATTTCAAGTCGGTCGGGGAGCTTTAATGGAAAGCTCGCCTAGTCTGGCCTGGTCTAGCCTCTTTAGGTCCTTGCGACCTCTGACCTAGTTTCAGTCGATGACCTGACCTAGTACAGCTGGTCGAAATAGTGGAGGGGGGTAATTCGAATTACATAATTAGAGAATTATGTTGGTTTGAAAAGAACCACGTTATTAATAAATATACTTTAATATAAAATTGAATACAAAATTAACTTCGAACTTGTATGTAAAGTAGCTTCTAACACATTATACAATTTCATATAATTTACCTATAAAACTAAAATTGATTAGGTATCTCGTTTTTGTAACTGATTTTATAATAGTAGTTAATAGTTAGTAGTGTAGTAAAAAGTAGTAGTTGTAGTAGCGCAATAACCACTTTGATTTGTTATTTTGGTTTTATTATAAATTAAGAAATTTATTGTGCTACTCGCGACTTTACCAACTTTGATGTCTTTTCTATTTGTTTTCGGTTACATAAGTATAACCAATATCAACGAGTGAGAATTTAAGACTATCGTTACTACTTACTCAATGGTTTGGGTTTATAAAAATACAATTTCAATCAATCAATCAATTACAATTCGCTATAACCCATTAATTAGATCAACAATAATTTATAAGCATGAACTCTAACGCAAAACGCATAATTTAATCATGTAAGGTACATACGTAACTATTGATTTTTGTTACTTCATAAACTGTATGTATGTAGGTATAGTAGTTTTGCACACCAGGCTTACTTTTACGGCTTTGTTTACGTTACATTATATCGATATGACACAAATTAATTATTAGAGATGATGGGCAGGTATTAGGTAAATTTTGGTCTTTGCAATTCATAAAGTCTCCTATTAAGTCTACCAACTATAAGTATAATCCATCGACTAAATTAGCGAATTTTGCGCGCGTCTGGCTTATTTCGAGATGGCATGTTTATTATTTTCTTATAAGTATCTACCTATCTACTTTATTTATAGTTTCAGAGAGGAGATAGGCGACCGCTATTTTTTCAATGCAATAATACATACATACTTCTGTTGATTAAGTTGATGATGAGAGGCGGCGTTTATTATTATCAATAGGTTTTATTTATTCATCATTATTATTAGTGATTACCTATTTTATTTTATTCATCAGTAATTATCATTTCAATAAATAAGCGCGTGTATATTATGGGTGGTGTAAACGCATCATTTATCCATCGACATTTATGTAATTATTATTGTATATCGATCTTGTAATATTATCATTATTATTATTATGATTATTATTTAAATCGTGATGATAAGTGTACGTAATGTAACGTCATGTCGGTATCAAGGGGTTGTGTTGCCAAGGCACTCCCCGCAAAGGAAAACAATTATAACGATGACGGTTTTCTGTACGAAAATTATTACGTTAATATTATCATTTCAGTTTTGCCATGCGGAACTAATTCGAGTTTCAGTTTTGCCACTGATCGAGGAGCCTTTCCGGCAGATCTTGAAAAACGTCTCGGACATAATTTACAATAACTGAAAATTTTTGTGATTAATATTGCGGAAAATGTAAAAGTCGGGGAGTTGACTCCATTGGACTACAGCCCAACCTCTTTAATCTGAACTGGTTCTGATTGACGGAAAATTCAGAAATTGATAGTATGAACAAGAAAAGCTCTGATGAACAGTAATATAGAGCCTTTGGAAACCATGTGAATTATTGACCAGTTTATGTAATTATGTACACAAGTATTACAAAAATTACGAAACCACGTCAGGGTGCGGATTAAAGAGGTCCTACTGTACTCCCGAAACGTCATTTGAAACTGACGGGAAAACGTCCAACGCAATGGCAAGATTCTCGAAGGAAAAGTCGCACAGGGAAAATCGAATCACTTCTCGTAGACGGTAGGCCGTATCGCCACCAGGTCCGAGTGGTAGCTGGTGTTGTGGTGCAGGTCCACCCCTATGCTGATGGAGCCGTCGCTGAGGTCGTGCACCCTCGGCCTCCTGGCCCTCTTGTGGTGCGTCGCGCTCGGCCGGCACCGGCAGTCGCAGTGCATCACGCAGAGCGCCACCGACGTCGCCAGCGTCACCACGAACGGCACCGCGAAGTAGTGGATGATGACGGCCACCTGCTCGTCGCGCTCGTAGTGCGTCAGCACGACCGTCCGGTTGCGGCGCGAGTGGTAGCACGGGAAGACCGTGCCCTCGGCGCCGAAGGCGTCCGTGAAGTTGGCGCAGAGCACCGTCGGCGGGTAGCCGCAGCCCTTGATGTTGACCAGGAGGACGGCGCCGTCGGTGCGGTCGGCGGGCGTCGCGTTGTAGCTGACGTAGATGTGCGTGCAGTGGTAGGCGTCGCTGGTGCAGCCCTCGCGGCACGAGCTCCACGAGCAGTTGGCCAGGCCGGCGAGGTCGTCGCGGCGCGTCGTCGTGCACGCCACCGGCGCCGCCACGAAGTCGGCGGCCAGCGTCGAGATGGCCGGGTCCACGTAGAGCGGCACCAGGAAGAGCAGCGACGACCCGGCCGACATGGCGACGACGGCCAGCAGGCTGGTGGAGTAGAAGAGCGCCTGCTCGCGGCACGAGCGGCCGTCGGGGCCGCGCGGCGGCTTCTTGGCGGCCGCGAGCTCGCGGATCTTGCGCTGGCGGAGCTCCTCCTGCTCGTCCAGGAGCAGTTCCGAGCTGCTGCTCCGCATGGTTACGCGCTCGCACTAAGACATGGGGCGCGACTCATCGGGGGGCTCGCGGTCGGGGCGGCGGGTCGACAGCGCCCGGACGCGGCGCGGCACGCAATGGACGCCGGGCGGCGCCGCGCCGCCGCCGACGGACGAACACCCCTGCGCCGTGCCCTACTTACGGGCCGAACTCCGTGCCCTCCCCAAGCGAGAACAGGTACACAGGTCGCGCACGTTCCGACACCCCGAACTGACGATGACCAAACACCCTGGGCACCCTTACACTTTCGATGTAATCTGCCTATCCAAATATTTTGACTCCACTAGTTATCCGTTTTCATACCCTTTTTGATATTTTACTGGGTACACTTGGAATAATCAGTGAATGAACCTGATTCTCTTCACTAAATAGTAAAGTTGATAAAATGACTTACTTTTTCCGAACTAAGGGAACTTCACTGAATTTGTGGCTTATTTTCCATATATTTCAGGGGCTGATACATATTTCACTGAGAAGTATCACCAAACACTGGAACTTGACTTTGTGAACCAAAATTTGACAAAGTTTACTTCAGTTGACAGAGTGTTTCTAATAATTCGTACTCGCCAATTGTATTTTCTGAAAAAATCTTTGTACACTGGAAGTGTTGATATGGTTCAAATAATACGACCGAATATTTTGATAAGAATAGTGTTTTATTATTTCGATTAGAATAACGACATCCAATTTTAGAGCTTTAGGCTATAATAGTAGTAATAATAAAAATAACATAATAAAAGTGACGACAAAATCATTTGGTATAGCTGTGATCATTTTGGTTTCCGAACTAGATGATAATATTAATAGTAATAACAATAATAATGTGCGGCATAATTATAGACACTGAAATTTCGAACGCGACTAGTTTGGATGACAATATAACGATTCATCGAGTGAGGTAGAAAATTTATCGTAATAATTTCCAATCTGTTTCCACTATAATTACTGACGCAAAAAATCCCGATGAATTAATTCGGGATTTGACTAGTACGAAGAAAAAGTGACAAATTCACGAATTTATAACATGGGCCCGCCACAATCGATCGAAGTGGCGCGTTTACACAGAAATCGTAAGTAATTTACCAGAACTAGGGTAGGTGTACTTCGAATTCGCCGAACCTATATTACATAGTCCCGGAATTCCTGATAACTCCCCAGGCTATACTTTACCTGTTTCCATTATTTTATATGACTGTTAAATTGACAACTAGAATGTTTCCGTAAATTGGTACAACGTGAAGCTTGCGTCACCTATCAATATGTATATCGCCACATTAAGAAATAAGTAGTTTTCATCCATATATACATAATAAACCGTACATTTAGAAGGTTGAGTCATATAAAAATATTATTTTATATTATAATAACGTAAGTACATACCTATACAGATTCTGTTATAAGTACACTATTTATCTTATCTGAAATAAACTTCAAAACGTATATACAGATCTTTGGTTCTACACTTTACTCTCTGGACCAACCGTACTGGTCTGACTGAACGAACTTGCAATGTTAGATACGAACAGAGCGCACAAATGCCCGTAATTTTTTTGGTACCAGTCCGGGGATCTTCCCCTAAAAAAAAAACGATATCAAACCGAAATTCGCCACAAAATTGACTAGACTTACATGACATCCACTCGCGATAGATGGACCAATCTCGATTTGCCAGACCCGCAAGGTTCAATCAAGTACCTGGATGCCAGAACTATCCCTCTGACTGTGTTGGGGGTAGGTGTCGCATCCTGGTGGTCGATCGACGTTTCCACGATCGAGCAGGCGTCTCTCGAGTGGTCGGTTTTCCACGTCCTCAAAATGCAGTACTCTTCGTTGGGCAACGGCCCTATGCCGCGTCGCACGAACTGGAAGACCTCGCAGTCCTTCTCGATCTGGGACACGATTTTCGCCGACTGAAGCTCCCCGTCCCAAATATGGCGCTCCCGGATTATCCTGTGGAGGATCTCAGTAGGAGGCGCCTCGATGTCCACGCAGATTTTCCACAGGCGAAGCGGATGGCCGTCCGCGACCTTCTTGAAGGACACCTCGACCTTCTGCTGATGACTGGGCACGCTCATCCAGCCCCTGGTCTTGTCCTTGACCTCCCTCAAAAGCGCCGTCTGGCATTCGTTCAGGTACTCCCTCCAGCCGCCCATGTGCTTCCCGAGTTCCGTCAACTTTACAGCTTGGCTCTCTTTGAATTCGCTGGATTTGCATTGGTTGACGAACTCCTTGGGTACTTTGAATAAGCTGCGGTTGTGCTTGAGGAGGTAATGTAAACAGTCGTGGCCGGCTCGCGTTTCCGCCAGCTCCTTGGCTTGCGGCGAGCCGAAATTCTGCTTCAAAGATATTTGCGAGTAGTAGAAGATCGAAGGGGCCAGACAGACAGCCAAATTATTCTCGTTCATCTGATTAGTGGCAGAATGTTGCGCCACCGATAATAGAAAAGCCAGTAAGCTCTGAAGTACTTGAACGTGTTCGTCTGGCATCAATAGGATCGCGCAAAATACGGACTCGCGACGTAAATACGGAGGAACGTCTATAAGAAAAAACCGCATTAATGACGCATTCATCATACCGAGTAATAATTATCTCGCTTACATTGAAATATTAACATGAATGTTTCTGATAGTTTGTTAGTCAATAGCGTTTCGGGAATTTCTCGAAAGTATTGCTTGACCATATCCGCCACGTCATACGATTGCTGATCGTTGAAGCTCAAGATCTCCGTGCTGCTCTCGACCGAATTCCTCAGCGCTTGGATGCGAGATTTCACCCCCGACTTTCGGAACAGCCCCACTTGATCGTGGGCGTTCTTCTCCAGGAAGAGCATCGCCTCTTCGATGTTTTTCGGGAGCGGTTGCCCGGTCTTTTGCAGGATCACCGAAATGGGCACCCCGAAAATGACCTTATCTTTGTAGGCTGGCGTTTTGATTTTACGTATCAGTTTGGGCAAATCCCAGTTCCACCCCGTGCGATGGGACGGGCAATACTTCTCCATGTGAGCGGTCAGTTTCAACAACGCCAGTTTTTTCAAGACTTGGAGTTGGGTGCATGATAAACTAGACAAGGGCGGACCGGCGTGGTCGAGATTCGAAGCCTCGCGCTCCGAAGACGATTCAAATTTCAGGGGCAGTTGAGGAAGCAATATTCTGCATAGAAAGTGGGGCTTCGTGAGGGAAAAATCGCGAGCAATCCAGTAAACCAAAATTACCTGTCTTGGCGGGAAGGCTGGGGATTGAGCCAGGCATCGGTGGTATCAAAGGATTTGGTCCTCGATCTTGTGGCGTGTTTGGGGGTGATTTCCGAATCAGAAACGTGATTGACTTGGCTCGATTTCAGTTCGTCTAACTGAAGTTGCTGGGGGATGTTATCCAGAATTCTGGGATCACTATCGCTGAGGATGACTCCCTCTCTGCGTCGCTTGAACTTGGTCGAACCGGCTCTTTTGAGCCGCTCCTTCGGACTTTGCGGCGATTTCTTAAACACTTCGTCTTTTTCTTGAGCTTGAAACCGCGCACTCAAGTCTTCCGCTAACCGAATCGTTTACTTTATTTGATATATTCAGGAATGAAATGTTCTTACGTGTTTGCATGTTCGTGCAGGTCCTCGACCATCTTCTGATGTCCTTCTGGTAGGTCCAGTTGTCACTTAATGCGCAGTTTTCGTCTTCTGACTCGTCGGTGTTGGCGTGGGTGACTCTTTGCTGGTTGAAGTGAGCGCAGTTGTTGAGGATTTGCAATCGCCGGAACAAAGATTGCATAACATCTTGTTCGAGAAGAGGATGGTCTTGCGCCACGGTGGACACGTCGACGGGAAATTGCAAATCTGGAATTTTTATATGACGGCGGTCGGGGTTAGGAAACGGCGATAATGCGATCGGGGTTGTCGGTGATGATTACCTTCGTACATTTGGGCATATTGCGGGAATCCGGTGGCCCTCAGCCATTTGCAGGCTTCTGCGGCTTCAATCTCTGAAAGGGGATTTTATTATTGAGCTGGTGTTCGAAGGGCCGGAGGCAAACAGTCAAGCAGCCAGCACAAACCTGCGATTTTGTGGTTTCGCATCTGCCTCCATAGCTGCTCGGCCTTGCGCACCGGCCAATTATCGTTTATTTTGACACTGAGACTACGGAAGAACTTGTACTCTTTGATACGGACGGACATATTTGATGTGCTATCTACTCACCGGCCAAGTGTCGATCCGACTGTGATCGGGTTTGCCTGTTCACCTGAAAATTCGAGATTACTTATGCATGGTCGCCCATTCGGATAACGAGTTAAAGTTCAAAGGGGCGCATACGCGTGATTAATGCATCCGACTAACCTTGATGGGCACTTTTTCCAACAGCGGCGCCGAAGAGGATTTTCCGCTCAGGGCCTGGGACCACTTGTCCACGTACTCGCCCCCACCCCAGGTGTGCCCTTCCTTCCGAAAACTCGAAAACAACTTCCGGTCGTCGTCGTCCTCGAGCACTTCGCCGTCGGAAGACGACGACCAGAGGCTCGGCGACGAGGAACACTCCGAGGCGCACGTCAAATTGGTGGAGCTCGGAGATAAGGAAGGCGAGGTTTGGGTGGCCGCGTCGATGGGAGGACGTTCTTCGGCCAAAGCCACCTGCAGTCACGACGCGGATTTATGTTATCTCAATTGGGAATGAAACGTCGTGAGCTATTTTTAAAAGTGCTGATTCAATGGTGTGTACACCTTTATATTGTTACAATGTTTACTACATCATGAGAAACGTGCAACGACCGCACTAGACAGTTTTGCGCCACTTCACACAAGTAACGCTTTCATGATAATGCGAAACTTACGAAGTTTTCCATTGATTCGGCACTGGGAGAGTCGCAGAGGATATCAGTTTCCAAGATGAGATCATCGTTGCTGCGGCCATCGTCATCCAAAATGTGCCACTTGAGCCGATCTCCGTCTTGGCCGGAATCGTCATTATCTTGGTCGCAATTCGAGCTGTGGTTGCGCCGTGATAGGAGCTCCGCCAAATCCGAATTGATGGTCTCGTTGAATCGGTTCAAAAATCCGTCGAGCTCGTTCTCGATTAACTTGGATTTAGTGAATTTCGATACGGTTCTCGGAGGAGGTCTGGGCTTGTGCGTAGGCTCGCCGTCTCCGTTCTCGAAGGCGCGCGTTATCTCGTTCTGTAATTTTTCATCATTATGAGTTAAATTTAATCCCCCGCCGGCTTCGGTGAAATTTACTTCGACTTGTTCCAAATAGAGCTCTAGCTCTTTGTAGGGGTCAATCAGACTCATCTTTTACGGTCACCAGCGACCAACTCGTCGATCCATAGCGTGCACCTGGAATTACACGCACAAATTGTAGGGTATTCCCACGAAATTTATAAACTGACGAGCAGTTGTTGGGAAAATATTAAGCGAAACTAAACATAGACTAACTGGTGAAGTAACAATCATCAACATTACTTTATGCCCCTATAATGATTTAAATTACTCGCTTGTAGAGAAGAAAAATATGTTTTCATCCATATGCGTATATCCTCGGATTGTTTGTTCAGTGTACAGATGGCGGAAACATGACTTCCGTCGGAGTCTACGTGTTTTTTCGAAAGATGAATGTTTCCTAAATCACATTATTAGAAAGAAGAATGGTAACTGATAAAAATGCACCTTTTCGGAGGGATTTCGTCACTTTTGAATATTCAAGTAGGCGGGTATGGCTGATGGTCAGGTAAAAGTGACGCACGTGTTCGTTGGTATGATGAGGTCTTAACTAATTTGGAAGCGCGTTGTTGAAATTTCCAGCGATGATAACGATAACGTGTGCATACAATTGTTGAGTAAATAGATAGGTAGGTGACGTTTTCCACGGTGCCCATGCACATACACATCGCACTAACCAAATACGGAAATATTTCGACAAGATACCTACGCGATTAGCATAAATACCTAATCACCATGCATGGCGGAAAAATGCCTTTTCACAGAAATCACCTATTGTTGTAAGAGTTTGCGTTACTGTCCGCTCCAGTGTAAACTCTCCTTTATTTTTCACAGCAGGGGACCCGTTTAATCTTTGTCAAAACAAGGAATTCCTTAAGAATTTTCCAAAATGTAACCAAAAGCCATACCGTTGAACTGTATTGTATTCCTTTTGAGAGGGTGTCTTTGTTTGTCTTGTATCTGGGCGGCATCAGGGGACAGCGGACAAATTCCGATGTTGGGACGAGATTCGAAACACACAATTTGCGCATAAACTTATATCCGAACGAACGTATATAAAAGGTGTCCGCAATTGAAATTTTATTGCTCAACTAGGTACACGACCGCAGACACGATCATCATCATCGGCCACATTGCTATAAATAAATAAGCAAACTAATTTCAAGTCAATTACTTTTATTCTTAATTAACGCGTACACAACTCAGTTTCTAGTGATAACTTCGTAACCCATGCTATTTTCGTATCGGTTATAAATAAATTAACAATATTCATACATAGTATGTGCAAGTACATAAGCATAAGACTCACTGTGATGACGATGACGGATTTTACGAATTTTTATTACATTATCTCAAATTTACTTGCGCTAAATTGGTTATTTAATTAGCACCTATTAGTTATCCTCTAACTGATGGAATATTAAGGTACATTCCGGTCAAGGTTACTTTTAACATCATATTTGCATACGTCGTAAGATGAAATAATAGGCATATATTTTTAATTCAATAAGTTAATTACCCTCCTAATTGAATTTTTAATTGATGAA
This sequence comes from Salpingus planirostris, assembly GCA_949788335.1. Taxonomy (NCBI): domain Eukaryota; kingdom Metazoa; phylum Arthropoda; class Insecta; order Coleoptera; family Salpingidae; genus Salpingus; species Salpingus planirostris. Next base: position 6,381,206 of record OX460929.1, read on the forward strand.
TGATGGTTTAAAAAGCGGTCATATCAATAATCCAGAAATTCCCTTAAGTAATTTGAATTAATTTAATTTTATTGATATTTGGTCACCAGTATTTTATTATCACCTCTGTAATAACTTTCAAAAGCTATTAAGAATTGGTGATGTAATAATTGGATTGGGAATACCAATCATTATTATTATTCGGCGACTGAGTGATGTTGATGGTTTTCCATATTTTTTTTTCGAAAATTTCCAAAATACATAAATTGAATTTTGATGTGTTGAAACAACAGGTGTGGCTCTATTGAATACGAATTCTTAAATAAAGATCTCTTACAGTGTGGTGAAATTGTGTGGGCACTTGTACCGTCCTCTGTGTGAAGAAGGGTTTAAATTGCGATATGATATACGATCAACGCACATAACTGGGTCGTCGTCACACGATTCTCAATCTCGACATAAGTAACACTGAACCGAAACAGAATTGACGACTAAAAACGCGACCGTGTATTATCCGGAGCTAAACTAAAACTAAAATCTAAAGCTGGCTTAAACTGCTAAACCGAACTGAAGTGAACAGAAAACTATCCAACACAGTCAACACTATAGTGTTGTGTTGCTGACAAACTTTTACAATACACAAGTCACAGAGGCGGAGCCTGGCACCACAGCCTTCGCCCGCTTTTACTCATTTTAAGTAATCGCTTCAAGTGCCAACGACCTGCCAAAATGTTTAGTCCAGAAAGGATTATGAACGTAAACACAGTTTAATCACCTAGATAGACACAACTTAAAATATCCAAAGACGGCTTTATCTGAAATTGGCTAATCTCGGCCTCTCCGCCCAATAATCCTCACCAGAGCAATCAGGAACCCGACTTATCAAAAAAAATATATGTGAAGATGATACGGCATCGGACACTCAAGATAAAAACGTGAAAGTCTTTTCCCGGTTTACGGAAAACGTGTTCAGTTCGAATCTGGAACTTCTTTGAGACATTCCTCGTCTCATCTGGCTCCTGGACTGCTACTGGTCATCGTGGAGGAATCATATGTCCTTGGGTCTTAGAGCAAATGACCATGACGAAGTTACCAACCATCTGCTGACGTCATAGAAACTTTTGACCACTGGTGGTTGTCGCATTCAATCTAAGCTAGCATAATCTAATTCATCATTTTCATAGCTAACGATTGAGCCTCTTTTGCTAAATCCGCTCATTCTGCAATTCGTAGGATCCGCAAGTCAGGAATTAATTTGCAAGCGAAGATCAATATGCAAGGACTCCCACTCGAATGTATATGCCGCACTGCCGGTACTCCGTTACTGCGTTACTGGTCATCTCACCATAGGGTACTGCTGACGTCATTGACGAGTACTCCATGGCTTGGAGCGGAGTGCCATCTCTAGGTGCGTCCGTGGTTCATCGGAATCACTCAGTTTTCTGGCTCTTTCTAGGATGTTATCCTTGTTTGAAGACCACGTAACCATGACGACGCCCTCAAAATCGTACAGCTACAGCTGCGAAGTATGTCGACTCACGGTCCGCAGCACTACGCAACTCTCAATTCTCCTTGTGCTTGTCAAAATAAAGTCGCGGTAATAAATAACAATCTTCTCAGATTCTAATTCAACCGATTACGTACTATTGCGATCAGACCTGAGTGTGAGTGCTCTTCCACCAGTTAGCAGTACCAGTAGACGGTATAGTGATCGCTCCTAGAGCCTCGAGCTACGCGGTTCTCCAAGCTCCAAGATGAGTAAATTATCTGAATTAGAGATAGCGCCTTTGCGAACGCTGGACGATTTCCTTTTGGAATCGGCACGATTTCAAATTCCTAACGTTAAGGATTTGGAGAAATGGGGAAATCGCGTCTCCAGCAACTTGCTCTACTACCAAACCAATTACTTCTTGATGTCTTTTATTATTTTCGTAATTGTTGGGTGAGTTATTTGAACAACTGCGATTCTTGATTATCTGACTTGTACATGCGTTTGCAGAGTCATCCACCCGACCAAAATGGCTTGCGGGTTCGTCGTCACGGCCGTGATCTTCATGGTTTTTTCTTACATCACCAATGAAAAATTTACTGCTGCTCAATTCAAGAAGAAACATCCAATTATCTCCTTGCTGCTGATTCTGGCTGGCTGCTATTTCGTCGCTTACATGATGAAGTCGCTATTGGTGTTCTTATTTGGAATATTTCTTCCAATATCAGGTATACTTACATGCAACTCTACATTATCACTGAAACACTTTGAATTCAAATCTCAACAAGTTTTACTGTTACCTTACCTAGTGATATAATGATTTAGATTTCTAATAATAGACCTCGTTGTTATTTTTATTCCAGCTACTTTTATTCATTCATCTTTACGTCTACGCAACATCAGGAACAAGATTGTCAATAAAGTCGAAAATTTAGGATTGAAACGCACTCCTATGGGTCTTTTTCTTGAAGACCTTGGGCTGGACGGAGAAGGATTCTGAACTAGATTCAGTGCTCAGAGAAATCATCGTATTTTTTAGAGATTCTTTTCATAGAATTCACGATTCATTTAAAAGGTTGACTTATTATTATAGAAATCCAGAATACTAGCTCTAGAGTCTTCTATTGTTCAACCAGCTATACCAGAATATAAATATATATGTAAGTTTTTCTATTTATAAGTACGAAATTATGTGATACTCGACATTTTCACTAGGAATGAATAAGTTCTTGTTTAAATTCTTTACTCAGCATGGTATTTATAGACATACTTATCTTTATTATTTGAAAAATTAGAGCAGAGACTGTTCACTAAATAGAATCAACTGCTGATTAAAGAAGTTGTCTCAATTCTTTGTGATAAATTTGATATTTGAAATAATAACGTTACTTTAAAACTTATGAGTTGAGAAATAAATCACTCTATTAAGAATAAGTAATAATTTAAATTTATTATAGTTATTTTAAGGAAGATTATATCACAACTTTGGTTTATAAATTTGGAGGTTTGATTCCATTTTTCTCCAGTTCTATGAAATTTTCTTCGTATTTTTGAACGTACGTCTTCACAACGGTATAATAGTGAATTGTGTTGTAACTCCTTATGAAATTTTTGATATGCTCAACTAAATTCAAATCACAAACTGGGTGATTTCTAATGAGGACGTCACCGTTTCCAGTCTCTTCTACTTCAGCGTAGTATTTGTCACCCTGAAAAGAATTGGAATGTTAAAATTAATTATACTATAGTATGAAATTGGTAATCACCTCCTCTAGTTCATTTAGGAATATTTTTATGAGGCAGAGGTATAGTTTTTCCAAGCCGGAACATTCTCCATTGTACGGTGGTTCAAGAATTATTTGGCACTCGTTAATCCTATCGTCATTTTTAGTCAAAGAGTATTCGATCATTTTGCATATTGCTAACGTTCTGAAATGAGATTTAGATTGATTGTATTTGCAACACATTTTAAGGATCGTTTCCTCACATAATACTTTTTTCGAATTTCTCGCATATGAGCATATTAAGTTGCCATTTATTTAAGAAATAGGCCAAGGCACTCCTCCCATCTGGACCAGGGATCCCCGATAAAAATTTGGTAGTGTTTTCAGTTTGCCAGGTGAACATGTACGCCAATATGAAGCAGAAGCTTTTGATGGGATCTTTACTATTCGATCTCTGGAGCGCACTCAACAGAGCTTTCAAAATTGACTCCATGCAAGGCTGGATGTGTTCAGGCAGCGTCATGATGCTGATAACACAAAGTCTTCCGAATTTCGACGGGCACACAGTTTCCTGAGGATAAGGTTCTAATAATTTAAAGAGGACATCGGGAACATAACTGCCGAGAATTTTTCCTTTAATATCTCTCAAGTTCTTGATTTGATATGAAGCTTTCATTAGGATGTTACTGATAAAAATGGTTGCGATCTCCATGATGCTGCTGTCATTGAAATCGAGGATGCAACCGCAAGCACTGCAAAATCCTTGCAGTATGATTTCGTCTTCAATCGGGCCAGGGTAGAATTTGATTACCGTATTCAACAAATCGAACCCTCTTTCGGTAACGTCGATTTTTGAATTCAAAGGCGCGGGGCAATTCCGGTAAATCAACTTCAAAGTGAAAGGAATGAAACTGTTTTTAACTGTGTCTTTGCAATTGACGTTCCCCAAGATTTTACTCAGGAGGAATTTCACGTCTTTTATGACGGCCGAGTTGGAGATGTGATTCAAAATCGAATCTAGAATCATTTGCATTATGCGTGGCGAATTTCTGGCTGCACTATCCGGAGAATACTGAAATAAAATGTTTTTAAAATCTATCGACAATTGTTTAAAATAATCGAACCTCGAAAAAATAGGCTGCAGACTGCAGACTCATTGTAGCCATGGTCGGGCTGTATAAAGACATCGAAAAAACGCATTCCATTATTTCCGCGAGATGATTGGAGTAAATCATTTTGTTTGGATTAGTTTTCAAATACGACAGATGCGTTCTCAGCGCGCTAAAATCATGAAATTGATTTCATCCGTCCATGATATACTGCATAAATTAACGCAATACTTACTCCAGGCATGCAATTTTCAAAGATTCATTTTGTGAAGTGTAATTGGCCAAAATCGCAATCAGATGATTACTCAAAGTGATCGGAGCTAAAAACTGACAGAATTTGCTGCCCAGCCATAAAAGCCTCCCTAAAAGCAACCAATGAGGCTGCTGTTCGATCAGCATCGACCATAACTCGACGTAACACAGGAAATTCCGATCAGGTTCCTCAAAAACGTAAGTCAAGAGACCCACCCCATACATGAGCGCCTCCAGAATTCTGTAGTAATATACCTCAGAATTGGGGCGAGCCAAATCCGCTTCGGTTATATGCTTTTGAATAACATGGTGAAAGGAATGGCAGAACTTATCAAAATCGCAGCGGTCCATAAAGACCATGAGAGTATGACCGCAGCGCCCTCTCAATGAGTAATCAGTTTCGGGTGTTGCGTCGATATCATCTTCGACGAAAAGCGAGTCCTCCAGGTGATCATAAGAGCACATGAGGATGAACAGCAAATACATGAAATCGTTAAGTCCATCTGTCAGTAGCGACGAGTAATTGGGCAGGACGAATATGTTGTTGATCAGAACGAGGATGCTCATGATCAATTGGTTGAAGTTTTGAGGCTCGCTCTCGTGTAAATCGCGCGGTATCTGCTTATGGCCCATGACGATTTCCTTGCATTCGATACAGCAATTGAACATGATTTGACCGATCGCTGGGAGACAAGTTGATACCAGTTCAAGAGCGCTTTCAGTCAGCGAGACTACTGCGTGAGATATCTCCTTTATGATTTCACCACGTAATTTGAAACCGTTGCCGGGGCTGTAAGGCTCGCTTAAGATTTTCTGGAAGACTTCGGTGAGTCGCGCGATTGTTGGCGAGAACAGAGGCGTTTTCTTGCAGCTAATCAAAATCTGGACCATGCAGGAAACTGTGTCAGACCTCAAATCCATTGGATAATTCTAAACAAAGAAAATCATTACCCACTGATTTGATTCAGAAATTTCAACTTACTTCATTATGTAAAATATTTAATAGAGGTTCTATATACTCAGGAGGGAAGTACATGTTCTCACTGCAGAATTCTCTGTAGTTGGATTCCAGTCCCTTCATGAATCGTATACCTCCTTTGATTTCAAAAAGGTTTTCACTCAGTAAATAAGACATGATCTTATTATTGATCATGTTGAACAAGTTTGGGAATTCTTTGACTACAAGTAGTTCGAGAGATGAGGATATCATTTGTTGGATGACTTCGTTTTCGTGTGGTAAAAGCTCCACCAGACTGATACTCAATTTCTGTCTGAGGGAATGGTTCAGTCCAACAATTTCCCTGCCAGCATAGACATCAGCAATGTAATTCTTCAGGAATGTTGCCGCCATCAGCTTCTCGGCGTAGGCCTCCTCCATACTTTGGATGATCTCCAGTAGAATGAAAGGATAATCTGGAATTGTAAACGGTATTCGGATTGCACCATAATGATATGAATAATTCACCATCAGTCATTTCCAGAGCTTTCTTCCGTTCCTCAGTCAAACGTTGGATATCTGAGTGGGGCTGTAAGGCACAACTCAATATTTGAGTGATGGCATTCTTTAATGCCGGCTTTTGAGTGGACATCTGAAATGATAAACTAGTCAGTCTAACCTTAAAACCACAAATAACAGTGAATCTGTTTTGATTTGATATTTTATTTGATTGAGTTTTGTTTACAATTTTCAGCCAATCCTATTGGTTGTTAGGTGAGCTTTTGAAAGTTCGACCCGCCGAAATTTTGGCGGGAAATCAGCAATTGTGATTATTTTTCAAGAAATCCTCTTCAAAACAACTAAATTTGAAGGAATAAACTTTTGAAAACCTTTCTGTAACTGGTCTTTGATCAATCGAAGATCAATAAAGGGGTGAAAAGCGAGAGGAAAGTTAAAATATATTCTGAAGCGTTCTACTACAGCCATCTATCGAAGACCTATCGAACCAGATATTGGCGGGGAATGAATGAGCGTGGAATTCAAAATATCGAAGCAATAGGATTGCTGAATCATTCAATATTCAATTTCAGTATGTGGTAATCAATGACACGGAAAAGTGGAATCTCGTGGCTTTAGAGGAACATCGAAGCCCCACAGTGTAGCTAAAATCAGTTTAAGTGTGTTAAATCCATTCCGAATCACTCAGAATTGGATAAAGCGTATGAAATTTATCTAAAGCCGCAACAATTTAATATATTGAACACAATAAGAACAGCTGATTATTATTGTGAGGATGTTATCGAATATAATTCCTTAATGAAAGATTTATTTTAGAAATATGAGCGCAGAATCTTCTAACATCCCAAATTTCGATTTGATCGAATCTTATTTAGTAAAATTTGGAGAAGGGGATGTTATTTTGAGTACTGAGTATTATAATAAGGGCCTTGCGGTGATTTATTTGACCAATAATGACAAAAAAAATGCGATGAGCGGTGAGTAAATTTTTGATCTTTTCAGTCACCGCATTGAAATAATTACTTTGTATAAAAGGGCGTATGATGGTGAAGTTCCGTAAGTGCATTCAAATACTAGAAAATTGGAAAGAGGGTAAAGCGGTGATACTGTGTGGAAAGGGAGGAAATTTCTGTTCGGGGGGTGATTTAGATTTCGCCCGCGCTTCGGGCACTCAAAAGGAAGCTTTACACATGGCGGATTGGATGCAAGACGCTCTGCGGCGCCTGCAGAAACTGCCAATGTTCACAGTTTGTTTAATCCAGGGCCCCACTTTGGGCGGCGGGGCCGAAATTTCAATTTACTGCGATTTCATCGCGGCCGCCGATGACGTCAAATTCGGTTTCGTGCACGGCAAGATGGGAATCATCACCGCATGGGGAGGCGCGACCAGGTTCTTATTCCCACCCCATCCTCGTCCTTCAGTTCATCGATCGATCGGGTTTCAGGTTGGTGCAGAAGATCGGAGCGCAAAAGGCCCTCGACTTGTTCCTCACCAGCAGAATCCTGAACGCCGAAGGGTGCGTGGATTACGGAATCGCCGATTTCGTCGTACCCGCAGCCACCGCTCTGCAGAGGACTTTGGACTGGATCGAACCGAGACTGCAGCACCATTCCTCGGTGATTCAGAAATTCAAACAAGTCGTGCATAAAGCCATCACCGACACTTACGACGGTTCCAGGGAATTCGAGAAAAACTTGTTCTCCTCGACTTGGGGAGCCGAGCCGAATCGGCAAGCCCTCAAGAGCAACATCAAACACATCAGTAATAAAAACAACTCGAAAATGTAACCGTTTAGAATGGTTTTAATGATTTTTTATTAGCGGTATAAAAATTACGATATACACATTAAAACCTTACAATCTAAGTAGTCTTTGGAATAAATCGTTTTGGGAATAAGGGACTAAGTAAGTCTTTCGCGTGTCTTCTTCGCCAGCCTCCTCCCTATGTGGAGGAGCACTTGCCCTGAGCGGATCTGTTTAAAAACGCCAATCGCTTCCTGATGGGAAGCTCCATGGAGGGGTTTACTGTTTACAGCCAAAATTTCATCACCTGAAATTAAATAAAATCAAGGATTACGGAAAGTGGAAGTACTCGAATTAAACGGGACAATTCGTGTAATGTAAAACTAACGGTCGAGTACACGGAACAGTCATATAGGGGTCGAGACAATGCGGGAAGCTTGGTTCAAAACAATTTTCACACGGTACTGACCTTCTTTCAAGTTTCCGCTATCGGCCGCCTGTCCGTTCGGGAAAATGGTCTTAACGTAAATGCCCATGCTGCCTTTTGGCGAGTCTCGCCCGCCGACTATGCTGAATCCTAGAGCCTTGGACCCGGGCCCCTTCTGGAAAACGACCTGCCGTATCGTGAAAGTGCTGCGCCCTCCTCGCGGAAGAGTGCAGAACTTGCTCTCCTCCTCCTCCTCGATCTCCTCGAGCTCCTCGATCCAGCCCTGCCGTCACAAAATCGTACCTCTTTCGTGTTACATTATCGCTATAAGTACTTACTTGTTTATTTTCACTGTTCATCCGTTCGCAGTCATCCTGACCGACTTCCGGTCTTTGTTTGGTGTTCATGAACTCGTAATGGCTTTTAGAGGTAACTACTTTGGTGTTTTTCGTCAGTTGCTGAGGTTCCGGCTTGAGCTTATTCGATTCCTTCTTACCAGGCGAATGCGACCGGGCTCTCTCGGAAGACCTCCGGTTCGCCAATTTCGTTTTAGGGATTTTTATGCTCAAACTCTCCAGTTTGTTGTTGTTGGCGGAATTCTTGTTGGTCTGGTTCTTGTGGAGGATGCTGCCGACTATCGACCACCGCCTGGTGGTCGTGTTCTCTTCGTCGTCCAGGTCGTAATCGGGGGGCGGCTCGTACGGCAGCGAGTCGTACCCCTGGCTCTCGCAGCTGTCGTAGCCGTAGTCCTTGGAGATGTTGAGGTGCGCCGAATTGGCGGCCCTCTGCCGCGACCTGGGCCTTCTTCTCGCATTCGCCGGCGGATTATCGACCGGGGACGGCACGTAGAAGGTCGGCTGCTGCTGCAGCGGCTCCTGGTGGTGGGTCGGGCTGTGGAAGAACTCCTGCACGGACAGGGCGCGTCTTTTCCTGAGGCCGACGTGGATGCGGCTCAGCTTGGTCCTGAGCACGTCCTGGACGGTGCTCTTCTTGGCGCCCGGCAGCCGCAGGGAGGACGTGGACAGCGGGGTGCTGACTAGAATGCACGGACTAGCGTCGGTCAGCAGGGAGTCCTTGGCGGCCTCCGGGCTGCTGTGCGAGCCGACGCCTCGCAAAGAGGCGCAGCAGTTACGTAATCGCCTCCATTTCTGGGATATGCTGCCGTTCAGGTCTGAAACAAAGACGTTCGCCTTATTCGGAGGTGACGGACGCGCCGAAGAGGAGTGCAAACAAATCAACAATCGAGCGGACGGTGGGAAATCGCCATCGCCGTCGGACTGTTTGACTTTCTTCTCGCGCCCGCCTACTGTTCGGACGTCTTCCGATGGGATCTCGTCAGGGTCCGGTGCCGATAACGTGCATATTCCGCGGATGTGCGTAATTAAAAAAATGCCCGTGCCGATAAATGGAATAATGAGCCGAGTGAAGGAGAAAACGGTTCAACAACCGCTTGGAAAATCGTACACGAATCGATATCTTCATATTGCGATGTTATTTATAAATTCATATCTACGCGACTCCTCCGGCTCGCGTATGCCTCTACCAATATTTGAACGCATTTCAATCGAAGTACTGCGATCATATAGAATTGTGAAATCATGCCTATTGGGTACTTGTCGGCATTGTGAGGTCGATAAGGGATCTAAATCGGTGCATGCAAGAGCCCACTCATATCCAAACATAGACCAGATGCCCTTTTGTATAATTTTTTAAATTCTATTTTATGGCCAAGCCAAGTACCGCTCGCTGACGCTAAGTCGAGTTAAATTGAGTTACGTAATTGAGATGCAATTGTGTGTACGAGTTGTATGGTGCATCCGCCTCTTCTGGCTTAGGTAGTTGTTGCCGTTGAATCCGTTTCGCTTTTTATCGAAATATATTTTACCTACATACAGTCCTCAGTACCTGCAGTAGTTCCTTGCTGACTCGACAATATGAATAAAATCCTACCCACGCCTATTTTATAATGTTGTTATGATTATTATTTTTATTTCCTTTGTTATTAAGTCCACTAATTTACTCGGCGCAACATCACATGTAGAGTTATTAACTTAGTCATAGTTACGCGTTTTGATTATGATGGAGTCGTTCGAAGAGGAGCGCACAAATATTCCGCATTTGTGCATTATTTGTGCATTCGTAGGTCGGTGCCGGTGGGTGGACACTGGATAGCTAGCTGAGTTATCGTCGAAATATTCGCTGAAGTATTTTTCATTAAACTAACCTATTCCTACGGCGTTTGCGGTTCCCTTGAAATAAATGTCGGCACTTTTCGCCTTTTCAATTTTTATGTGGTGTGAGATGCTTTTGATATGTTACGGCTTACCGATGTCTCCAAACTCCTGAAAGATCGCTTTAGAACACATAAATAATAACCACACGTTGTCTTGTCTGCGTTATAGGTATACTACTGCAGGCAGGTATTTTATTTGTGGAAATGCGTCGGAAGACTAGCCGCAGCGATACGCCCGGTGAGCGTGAACAGTAACGCAGGTCCGTACAATGAAAATGTACTTTTAACGGGACACAGTGACAAGGACACCGATGGCGATGTCGTGGAATCCCCGAGTGTGATACGGTCCTGTTTTGGGGCTTAGTATTCAATCAAAAACTTCCCATCCAAACCGAGAGCCTTGAATTGAAGGAAATGAATCTGTCACTGACCCACGACGCGGTCTGATCATCTTTGCCGTTGCAGAGGACCGACGAGAGGATGAAGGTGCAAAACGAACTGGTTCTTTCGTATCCGGTGTGATGATTCAGGAAAACGAAATCACGTCTTATTAACCGAAACCTAATCGAAATTGACAATCGGAAGCGGAAAACTAGTCATTTATAATGTTTCTTATGAAAATTTTTAATATTTATATTATGTTGTGGTTCAATTATCTTCCTTATTAAGAAGAAGTAACTATGCGCAATAATTGCGACCTTTGTGGTTTGTAATGCAACTCCCATTATATCGGCCAGTAAATCTCAAGAACATTAATTAATTACAACTTGTATGCCTACACCACTTTATGTAGTGTTCAATTCGGACCTTTTTTGATATTTAGAATACAATGGGAAACGTTGAAAAGAAATGCGATCCACTTCACATTATTATTTTCGTATTTGTAGGCGGAATTCTTCCGTGTGTTAAATTAAAATACAGATGCGGTCCTCATTTTATTTAAAAAATAATTCCTCGTAAAAATTCCGGTCATGTTTCGTGTGGGTAAAGTAGTCACTTCCGTACGAACTTCCTTCATTTGCAATAAGGAAACAAAACTTGAGCAGGTGTCGAGTTACCAGAAACCAAACACAACGTTTGTTTTGCTAAATAAATTGCCGATATTTTCCGAATTTCAAAATATTCCTATCTTAAGTGCATCTTTGACATTTCTAGGTGGGATAATGAACCACCCACTACACACGGCCCTGAATTTTATATATTTTATTTTAAATTTCAAACAGCTAATAATAAATAATGCAAGAGTTTCGCAAAAACAAACCTACAGTTGACTGATTCAGCCGTAAAATATGAAATTTGTGAAGAAAAATGAAAACGTGTTTGGAAAAACTAACGTAAAACGTTTTTCTTATCTCTGATTATTCCGTTTGAACGATTAAAAAGAGTAAGGTTGCGAAAAGACCATGACTTATATAATTTTATAAATAAAGCGACACCAGTGTGCGCTCTTTTTTTAATGTAAGAATAAGTCATAACAGTTTCCTTCAAGTTCATAGGTGACCATGGATGTGGGCGCACAATTTTCACGTACACGTGTAAATAACTCGAGAGCTAATTGTGTTGATGAATTCATTGAAATTGCCGCATTCTCACGAGAAATCGGATTCTTCCTTTACCCACCTTAATTAGCGTCTATTATCTACCAATTTCAAACAGGGATATATTAGTAGCAGTTCAAATCTACTCACAATTATCATTGTATGATTCTATTATTGAATGATGAATACATAATAAAAATTTTATTCGAGATTGTATGTATGTAGAAATTACTTTTAGAAATAAATTAAAAGTAAAAGCGGCTGTAATTGCTACTAACTATTAACAATTTTAACAAATTTTCATCTTTACTAATAATTACAGTTTTTGCAATTATCTGGAATGGAAAAGTAAGAGCGAGAGAAAGAGGTTTCGTCACTTTACATTATAATAAATGTTTGTAAATTGATTGTCATTATCTATTGAAGATTTCCAATGTTGACTTGACTTTAAACCGATAACTATGTATGTTATGTCGTGTTAGAATGTTTATTACACAAAATCGGTTCGTGACGTTTGAAAAAAAAAGAGATGCCGAGATGATTATTCAATTGCGGTAATCCCGAAATTTTAATTGAGTTATGTAAAATGTTTGCTAGCCTTCGCCAGTTCAAGGGTCACTTCCTCGAAAAAATGCAGGGAAGAGGATGAGGCTCACCTTTACTGAAATGATTCTCGGTGGATTTTTGCGAACTGTTGGACCGACCCGGCGGTGAGATGCTGATAAGAGACGAAACGGTTCCGGCGTCGGTCACACCCTCGCTATCGAGCATCGTGTGGGTGGAATCCGAGTGTCGGAAAAGTACCATGTCGGTGACGATGAGGAGTCTATTTAAACGAACGGAATTAACACTTTATTATCACATCGGGGCACTCTCTTGTGCGGCCTGTCTGCATTCGGCTTTGTGCATGGTAACTTTACCAGCCGGCGTATTGCGGACTAATGCGCACATGCTCTCGGTTCTCTCCCAGTGCCGTGTTGCTTGGCTCGCTGTTCGAGTTCGGCTCGGAAGATCGGATAAATGATGCTGCACACCGCATTCACTGCGGCCTGTGTAGCACGGCGAAGGGAAGGGATGTGAATAAAGCACTCCCGAAATATGTAGGTACCGAGGGTGGCCAGTGGCGTCCGCCGGGACGAAAAACTGGTGAATGTTAATATTTCCCCTTTTTCATTAGGAAACCGGAATTTAATCAGGAGTTAGAATTCGCGAATTTGTCTGTTTTCGTGCTGGGCGGATTTCATCATCTCATCTCGGGTTGCAATGATTAAGAGGGGTGGAAATTGATTTTTTGAGTCTCTTACGTACTTTTATTCAGTCCCTTATTAACACATTCATCACAAAGTCTCTAAACTATATTACATTAGGTAGTAAATAAATATATACATTGCCCCCTACCACGACAGTAGAATAATTTATTATAAACCATTTAGGATTTAGATTGTGATAATGTAGGTATAATAGAGTAAATTGAATAGAAATTGGATATCAAGTAAAAATCGAAATAATTGATGAGCGGCGATTATTATCAATTCGAGTGAAATGTAATATAATATTAAAGTACTTTTATATTTGCTTCGTTCTTTTAAAAGACTAATACTAAAACATTCAACTAATCGTCTACCTAAGTTTTATCCTAACTAAATTTTATTAACATTGAAATGTATATAATATATAGGTATGTATATTTTATTCACAGTCATTTTCTTTGGCAATATAGTTTCTGTAGCCGTACAACTAAATTCCTTTTTTATTTTGACGAACGAAAAATTCAGAAATTCAAAAATCATCAATTGAGAGGCTAACGAACTATTGCACAATCCTCTTTAATAATAATTAATAACAATGTGAAGCCATATTTCATATGGGCGTAACTAAAAAGTGAACAATAATGATAATAATAACGCAAAACAACAATAAACACGTTTGATAAATTCAAGTGGAAGTGGAAGCCTTTTCGCTGTTCCTGTTTAAAAAAACGCAAAAACTACGTGTACAAGTACGATAATTACGTAATATAAGTAGAATACTGAGAGAAAATCGATCTGATCCCCGCACCTGGGCCGAGGCGAGATAGGAATAATAAAGGGCAAAAATAAAATCCAATCCCCCCTCAATCCTAATTTCTATACAAACCCTCGAATTAAAAATTTTCATCCATACTACATAAGTATTCAATTTATTATTATTAATTACTATGATAAAATATCGAAATTCTTAATAATGAGTGAAAATGTGGAAGCGACCCTTCTCGTTTTAATATTATCATCATCATCGTCGTCGTCGTCGTCGTCATCGTAATAATCATGAAAAACCTTATCACAATAGTTGTGCAATGACCGGCTGCAGCAGACACATGTGCTCCGCGCCCCTGATCGGCAGTCGATTGATGCAGAAATGGTGGATCATTTCCGGGATCGAGTGAAAGGGTTTGCTGAATTGTCCCAGGATGTAGCAGTCGTCGGCGCCGTCCTTTTGTATCCGCATATGCATGAAGCCCCTGGCGCTCCTGCAAAACGACCGAAATCGTCATACGCCGGCACCAAAACCGACCCTTTGTACTCACTTCAGCGAGAGGGAGTAATCCTGCTTCGTCGACTCGCTGTTTCGGACCAGAAAACTACCCTCGCGCAGCATCCTCAGGACGTTCTCCGCCTCCACCCTGCTAATCGCCCCGTGAAACCATCTGAAAACAGAGGCAATGACACCCAGACCCTAAACGGGCCGAATCCGAGTTCTCACCCCTGTTTTTCCAAAGGGAGGTTCACGTCGATGACGTCTCCCAGCGGCGGATTATCCGGGGGCTTGTTCAAGTTGAGCCCCAGACCGAGCGACAGGCCGAGGCCGGGCCGCTGACGCGCCTCCAGTTCGCCCAAATTCAAAGTCAATTTCGGCCTAAACGACGCGACTGCAAAGAATAATGAAAATTACTAAATCCCGAAGAAACGTCAGTGGCTTCGAGTCCCCCTCTCGAGATATTGGAATTCCTTCGAAATCTGGCGCTTTAAGGGTCGCGTCGTGCTTTTTCTTTCCCCGGCCGAATCGGGGGCGCGCTCGATCTCGCATTGACACGCTGCGAGATTAGCCGATCCGAATGGGAATTCGATGATAGCATTATTACGCCGTTTGATCGATCGGACTAGAGGATAACGGAAAAGCGGGAAAGTCAACAAACCTTGCCTGTCGGCCTCGATGACGCTCTGGCTGGACGAGGCTTGAGAAACACTGGATTCTGTACTCGACTGCTGGATTCGCAATCTTCGGCGCAACTTCGGCATGTCGAAGGGAAGATCCCGCAGGTCGACAGAAGTCGCGCTTCCCGAAGTGCACGCGTCCACCCCGACCATCCGGCGCCTCCGCAACTTCGGCATGTCGAAGGGCAAATCGGAGAAGTCCGGCTGACTCGGTGCGGACAGTTCCCCGCCGAAACCGAACCGCGATTTGATCCCTTCGCGCGACTGGATCGAGATCCCGCTGTCCGAGCCCTGGATCTCCGGGTCGCCAGTGCGGAAGCCCAGATTCAGCAGGTTCTTGTTCTGCGGCAGGCGCCTCTTCGTCTTCACGTTCTCGGGGGTGGGCGCCACCTCTTCGGGCGAGCACTTCTGCGAGTTGTTGTTCCGGTTATTGTCGGACGTCTCCGAGATCGGCTCCTGCGAGGACTTGTCGGAAATGGGGCTGAGGATGTGCAACTTGTTGGTGTGGCTCGAAAACCCGGAGTTTTGGCTGACCGAGTAGACTTTATTGACGCCCGAATCGGAGCTGTGCGAGCTTAAAGAGGACGACTGGCGGCTTTCGGAGCTGGTGGTGCTCCGGTTGCCCTCGCTCGTGCTGCTTTTGATGCTCTCCATGCTGCCGCCGCTGCTGCTGGTGGTCATGCTTTCGGTGCTCGAGTACTTGTGCTTCCTCCGCCGCCCTTTGAATTCCAAAATGCTATCCTTATTGTTGGCGTCTTTGGTCCGCTTCAGGATCACCAGCTCGTGCTTGGGCCAGTCTTTGATCTCGAACACCCTCTCCTTGTCCTTGCGGTGGTGGTGGTGGTGATGGTGGTGGTGGTGGTGGCCGTCCTTGGCGGGCCGGCCCTTGAACTCGGCGATGAGTTTGTTGTTGGCGTTGCCGAATTCGACGTCGAAGGCGCTCCGCTGGCTCATCTGGAGGCTGCCGTTGCTGCCGCAGCCGTTCGGCGAGCGGCCCCTGAGCGACTTGACCGGCAGATGGAGGTCCTTGAGGCGCGATTTAGGGTGAGGCAGGTTGGGGGCGCTGCGGATGCTGTTCATGCCGAGCTCCTTGCCGTGGAACTTGGCCGGCAGCGGCGCCGTGGACGGAGGGGATGGGGTGTAGCCGCGCGAAGGCAGGGTGAGTGCGCCCGCGGCGGGCGCGGGCGCCTCTTCCTCCGGGAGCCGCATCTCCTGAAACGGAACCCGTCTAGAATCCCCAGACCCAACATTGCCTCTCCTGGCCTGAGAATCATCGTGCTCTATATCCATAAGAGCTCAATTCAGTATAGAACAAGACAATTCTCAGGTCAGGTCAGGTCCAATTGGGCTCAAGTTTTAGATTCGCGGGAATGGAACGCAACACCAAAAGTACCCCGAAGCCAATCCAAAATCTCCGAACGCTACTGACTATTACGATTCGATAGTCTTTCCGAATTTCACCTATTTCATACCTTTCCACCGGAAATTTGATGTCAGTCAAAGGTCAATCTAACTGAAGAAATCCACTGAATAATGGAAAATTCTTGCGTCCAACAGAGGTTGCTTTGATTTTATGAAACCGGCTGTTGCGGTGGTGTTAAAAGCAAAGAACGACTTCAAATTGTCCCTCTAATTGAAGAAAATGACTGGATTTTTTTAATTTAACGTCTCTCAAATGTCAATTTAATTGAAGAAATCACTGAAAAAAATATGAAATTTGCGCTTTCAACTGAAGTCACTTCAATTTTATATAACCCGCTGTTGGTGATGATTTAAAAAAAAACGAAGAAGAATTCGAATTGACACTGAAATATATTGAACAGAAAATGACTAGACTTTTTTTCATTTGACGCCTCCCAAATGTTAATTTAATTGAAGAAACCACTGAAAAAACGTGAAATTCGCGCTTTCAACTGAAGTCCCTTCAATTTTATAAAACCCACTGTTGGTGGTGGTATGAAAAAAACGAAGAAGAGTTCGAATTGTCACTGAAATTGAAGAGAAAATGACTGGAAATTCTTAAATTTGGGGTCCATCACTGTCAATTCAATGGAAGGCAACCATTGAAAAATGTGAAATTCGTGCAATTAACTGAATTCTTCAACAACATCGAAGCCCAAACCGTCACAGGCGAATTATCATGTTCTATACTGCATTGAAATCCTATTAAGATAGAACAAGATGATTCTCAGGTGAAAAGCGAAACTTGTGGATCGGTCAGTGGCGATCTTATCATAGCTGGAGGGTGGCGCAGCTTCGGTCCCCTCAGATTAGGATTTAAAAAATGTATTTTCCCAGATCGAAATGTTTGTATTTAGGGGGGTTGTTATGAGAATTTTGACTCGGGCCCTGGAATGCCTGAAAATCGGCGCTTACTTTCAGCTTCCGGGAGAGGGCGGTGGCGGCGTCGTCCTCTTGGCTCGGTTTGGGGCGGACCAGCAGCGTGACCCTGCGGCGGTTCTGGGGGGTGCCGCTCTCGGCGGACGGGCCGGCGCGCGCCTCTCTGGCGGCGGCGGCGGCGCTCAGCTGGACGAGGACCGGGTGGTTCGACACCTTGTCGATGCGGTCCAGGTCGTCGTCGGACTTGCTGATGCGGCAGTCGAACGCGGTCTCGTACACGTGCCTCTGGCGGGCCATCTCGTCCTCTAGGCCATCGTCGGGGGGCAGACGGGCGCGCGGAGACGCCGACCGGTTCGGGGCCATCGGCTCGTTGGGCGCATCGCGCGAGTCGGTGCTCTGGGTCTCGACGCTCGAGCTCTTGCTCTTGTGGTGCTTGGAGCGGCCGTGCGACCTGGCCCGGATCGGCCTGCCGTGCTCCGAGCTCGGGTTGTCTAAGCTGGAGCTCTTCCGATACTTCTTCCCGGCGGTTTTCGATTTTTGGCTCGTCTGGGGTTTGTCGTTTGATTCTAGCGCGCGGTCGCGGGGCGTCGGTCTCGGCCGGGTGGTGGCCGATCGGCCCTCCTCGACCTTCTTGTACAAATCGGCGTAATAATACGGGGAGGGGTGTCTTTTGATATCGCTCTTAACCGGGGATTGCGTACGGCTGTTACCGGTGACTTGGGGTAGAATCGCCTCGGTGATGCTGTCGGGCGAGTTCAGTTCTTGCGGCTTCGTGACGGAGATGCGGTGGCCGAAAAAGTCGTCGTCTGACGTCGGCTCGGAAGAGCCCTCTGGAAAAAGCAATGGGACCGGTCTTATACTGGACGCGACGTAATTGAGTTTTTCGCGGGGGACGCTAATAAATCCTCGCGTTTTTCCTCCTTGCGGGAGAAATGAAATTTCTATAAAGTGATAAGAGATTACGAGAAGAAAAGATCGAGGGGAGGGAAAATTGCCGTTGCGTTTCTATGGATGAATGAAAAATGCCGACCCTTCTCCGGGCGGGCATTATTACAATTCCATTACGAGTCCGGCTGATGGAAAATCATTTCCTCATTATCATCAACCCTCCGGATCGACTGCCCGCTATCAACATCTATAAAATAACCGGATATTTCTAAGTCTTCTAGGTAGCTTTGATTTTACGGCGGGCTGCGGGCAATATCGAGATCGCAAATCGCAGATGTTCGCCTTATCTTAGAGCTAGAGCAGAAGGTCCTTTGCATTTTTATTGGAGAATTTATTAAAGGGCCTCGTGTTAAAACAGCGCAATAGTAAAAAATAACGATCCATTTTATACGTTATCATTTTATCGTTATTTACAGGAGGTTCGGATTAAAAATCGGGGCGAGGATGTTTTAAATTGATATTCGCCGGAATCAGGTAATGACGGGGAGCGCTTAAGTCGGTTTAATTTATGTCTCGTGCAACCCTCCGCATCTTTTTCTATCTTGTTAAATCGTGCCCGGTTTTTGATTAATGCCGCCGCCGCTTTCTACGCGAAAACGAAACGGGGAATACTATTAATAAGAACTGTCATCGAGAATCCGGTGGAGAAATAAAATTGAGAGGATTACGTGGCAATTATTCGGACTTTCATTTATAAATCCGAAGGGACGTCGCCGACGAGGCAGAAATTTAAAAGTGAGAGTCGAGTTAAATAAATCGAAGGAGGGTGGCTTCGAGCCGAGATAGAGAGAGGGTGGAAAATAGCAATTAAACGTTGTGGTCAAGGGTGAATCATACTTGTCCTAAACGTATTCTATCATATACATCACCGGCTACGGTAATTTGCCTGCAACCAATTCCGCCTCCTAAATAGATTATGAAGATAAATAGGGGGGAGGCCGGGCGCATATCGAGAAAAACTCGTTATTCCTCATTATCCGCGTCTCGATTTTGTTGGTGATATCGCTTCTGGATGAAAAATCGCCCTTGTTTCACCGGAATAAAATAAATATTGTCCGGCGGTGATCAATCGACCCGGAATTGATGTTTACGGCCTCCCCGCGAGATTTATATCCGCCGATAATTACCGGCCAACAGAAATTCGCAATTTAATAATCCGGAAACGCGGTCCGAATCCGGAATAAGATCCGGACGTCGGTGTATCGAGAACGTAGGGTGCGTTTGAAGCTCCTTTAGCCAAAGTGAGATCATAAAACGAAATAAATCAAGCATAATAAACATTCGGCCTCCCTCGTCCTTGGCGTCCCTCCCTCTGGATGTTCGGCGGTGACGTCAGCGGGCGTCGGGACGGCACCGTCGCCGGCGCTGCTCAGCGGTGGTTTAGGGAAGCTCAAGGCGTCATTTACACGGGCCATCCATCAGCCCCCGGATAAAACGGGCGCATTTTTCATCCGTTTTTTCCCCGGCGAACCCATCCCCGCGAGCGCATCCACCTATCGTGTTCGTTAATTTCGGCCATTATGCAGATTGCGCCCGGTACAGCCGCCGTACACATTGTAGTTATATTGAGAAGGGAACAAATTCATTTGAATAATCGCTCGAAGGAAAAATCCGTTCGCGCCACGCGCCCTCGCTGAAAATTTAACGGGCATTCCGCACATCGGCCCGTTTTGCGCCCCAGTGAATGGACGGCTTCCATTTTTAATGCACAATTTGAGCTTTTAACCCTTTTTTATACTGCCACCGCATTGTGGCGCGCACTTTGCTTTCGGGGCGAAAGTGAAACGCGTTAATAATTCGCCAGCCCGCACTTTAAATTCTTTTTGAAGCCGTTTCGGCCGTAATTGCGACGATTCATCACATCGCGCGGGAAAAGTTTAAAGATAACACCCGCACTACAGTACGGACCCTTTAAACCGAACCCGGTTATGTTTTTTCATCGTGTGCCCGAACACCCCCTTGGATTTCGCCCTTCTGGTTGAAGGGCACATGCGAGCGGGTTGTAATTGCGATCGGTCACATCGACGTGTTTGTCGGCCGACATTAATCTCTGCGGGTGTCCCGGCCATGTGTGGTATATTGCGAAACGTTCCCCCCATCATTACCATTACACTCTAATTAAATTTCCTCCACGGCCTCGAGGACGAGATCCCGACGGAGGGGGCGCGTCCGGGATGACAGGCCGGAGCCGCTCCGGAGGAGTCCGGGGGCGCTTAATAATATTTGAACTTGCCGCCACTTCACACCTAATTGCTCGATCATAATTCCGAAGATTTCATTTGCATAATGCGACGATCCTCACGTTTCCTCCCTCGAATATTTTTTCCACTCTCTATTAAAATTGCTCTCGTCCTAATGGCCCTTCAATTATATTCGGGGAGTTGCCATTTACGACGTTCGCCCTCGCTCTCTCTCTCTCGTTCTCCCTCTTCATCCCTATAATAATAATTGAAAAGTTCACCGATTTCTCCTATTAGTTACACCTGGACGTGAATCTCGAAAGCTTTTAAAAAGTCGATCGCGCGTTTAAACGGTGGAATTTTGATGCGATTAAGTTAATAAATTTACGAAAAATCCGTAATAAATTTCGCATTCCCGCAAAGCGAAGTTATTACTTTGTATTGGAGTATCGCCCGGAATTTAACTTGAGACTCAACTCGGGGGTTGATGTGGGGGGTGAGAGTTATGATTTATTCCGTGTATCGATTAAATTCTACTCAAGTCGACTCCGGCGCGATAATAAATTAATATTATGGAAGAACGTTCAAAACCAACAAGTGTACTCCGTGTAGCCGAATTAGAAAAGCAAATTTGTTTAAAATCCGATAGCAGAATGCTTGGAATTATTCCACACGAGGGGGCGATACCCTTTCCCTTTTATATGCGGACAGTCTAAGAGGGGTTGATGAATATTCACTGACCTACCAACTACACCGCCCGCTCGATTTTCCCCCACGTAAGACGGTTTTAATCCCCACACACCCCATCATACAATGCGGAATCAAGCGACTTTACCTGTTGTATAGGGTTGGGAATATTCTCGGTCTGGACTAGTAAAACATTTAGTTTCGTTATCTTCTTGGACTAACTGTTGGCGTGAATCTCTCGGAGTCGAGTACGTCTCCAAAATTTCAACCTGGAACAAGCCAAACGACATTGCGAAAAATGAAAAGACATAAGCGCAGCCCTCAACACGATCCTCCTTTCTTTCCGCCCTTATATAGCTCCCAGGGGAAATTTATTCCGGTAATTAAAATGCAAGTTCCACACCAGCACCAGTTGTTGAAATTGTATTAAATATTGAAAACAATCAAGGGATCGGGGCCTGAATGATACTTTTAAGGGATTACGTGCTACCGAAAGTCGCCCCCATAAAATTGTGCCATATCCAAATACCCGAACCCTTATTATTCCCGCTAATTGATTTAATTTCGTCTGGAATTAATACGCGATCAGCGATTCCGGTCAAGTATCGGCAATAAATATGTGAACTAAGGGAACGAGGGGGCGCGTCTATAGAATTCTGTTGCATAAATTGTTAAACAGCATTGCTTCCTTTGAATATACGACCGTCGAGGTATGAATTTCGAAAACAGGGGACTCCCCTCAAACGATTTACCCAAAGCACAATGCAAATACTGTGCGCCTCAAAGCGGGCCCGAATCCAATTTTCGCAAAATTTATCGAAGGCCCGGGCGTTCCTTTCGGAAAAAGGAAACCGCACGTATCGACGTGCAGGGAAAGTGCATCGGGACGTCGCAAATGCACACAAAACGGGGGCGGGTTTAATTTAATCAAGCCGATCGTAATTCGCGATAATCAGAGTGAGCGGACCGCGCTTTTGTTGTGTGATTCACCGCAGATGAATTAGTTGCCAACAACATCGCGCCGGTTGCGCCATTATATTGATATTAATTAATTATCCGTATCAGAGCTATTAGTTTTTGCCATTATCCCGTCATGAACTCGGTCTTCATTCGGAAAAAGTTCCGAACTTTGCCCACAAAAAGCTTTTTAATCTCAAGTTGTTTAACTATTGTTAATTAATCCGAGACTGGAAATATTATTCCTGACCTTTCTGCGAAAATTCCGCTTTATCCTCGGCCGCTCCCGCGCTACGGCAGTTTTCGGATGCCCCAGATGGATATGAATCCGGGGACTTCATAAATATTTATGTGACTCGAAAGTTCTAATCGATACGTTTTCGCTAATATTTAGTTCACAAACACGTTATTAGGGTAATAAAGGGGGATGCGGCTCCACCATTTCCGATCGATTTGTTTTCAATTCTCGCGTATTTACCTTTACACCGCTGAACACCCAATCAACTTTAATAAAACAGAATTCTCGACTCACCTTCTCCTCATTTGGACTCGAAATGTTCCATTCGATTAAACTGGGAACTGCGATACTGTTCGGCCGCTTTTTATTCAAATGATCGACGGGTAAACTGTAATCATCGCACAGTGAGATCTGGAACAAAACGACACACTTTAGTGCAGTTGCATTCGTATTTCGTTATTATGCAGTTTACAGTACAAAGTTCTGTTTGATTCCGGCAAATATCGGAGATTTTAATCTATTAAAACCCTCGTGTGGTTGGTCCCGGAGACTGGAGCCCCCTCGCGCAATTATCTTCGGAACTGTCGCACACATAAACCTAAGAATGAGTTATACCGCCTTAGTTCGGTAATTTAACTTTCCTAGCACGTCCACTAAATGGAATCCGTAAGTGAATAGTCCTCAGCGTTACTGCCGTATCATGAAGTCGGCGCTTGCGACAAACTGGATACAAATTAAAAACCCGCCTGGAAAAAGGGGTAAATATTTACGGTGCGTGATATCGACGTGCCATCAATCGTTTAGTCCGCGTATGACAAAAGACGATGACAGGGTCATTGGTCACAACCTTCGCACCGCATCAGCGTCAGATTGCGGGTCCCCGGGACCGGACGGGGTGCGATAATTAACGCAATGATTGATTCTTCGACTTGGCGACTGATAAATAATAACAACGCCCGGACGGGGAGGAAATGAAGACCACCAGTCATTCTGTTAGTGACACGTTCATTAGGTTTCCCCGTTTCGAGAGGGCGCTGCCCATCGGCGTCATCGTCATCGCCGGGGGGATGCGGTGATTTCGTTTATTTATTTAGGGTTGAGTGCGCGTGTCTTTGATATAAATATATTGCTTCCGCGTCGGGCTCTTGATTACTTTATCGAACACCTTTCCGCCGGCGGCGTCTTAATTAGAGCCCTCGAGGGGCGGACTCGTCAAAAGCTGCACTTTTTGACCGAAATCGATATCGGTGCAATAAATTAACGCGTTCAAGACCGCGGAGTTAAGCACAATACAATCGCGCCCGTAATGGACTTTATGAATACGATGAGGCGCAAGCCTCGGCCGTAAGCGATTTCCTGGTGGCATCATCAGACGGCGCCGCAGGGGTCCGGGGGCGAAATGAGGCGATAGATCATTTCGAGCACAAAAGCTCCTTGTTCGGGCTCGGGGCTTTTAAGAGGACGCGGCATTGATACCGGCCACTTATTGTCGAACTAAAAATTCCCCGAAACTGCGGCCGAAACCGGAGAGGGCCTACGGGGGTGGGTATGGTGCGTTTAATGCAATCACTCGCGGTGGGGTGGATGCAATTCCGGATCGAGATGGACTTAAATTGTTCACCGTGCCGGTAAATAATTCGAAATTATATTATTACCAGTGGTGTGTGCGAATTAGGGGGGCGAATAAATCGAATCGATATCCAGGCGAAAGAAAGTGTCTATTTTTTCTCTTCATCTCCATCGTGGGGAGGATCGAGGTGTAAATTGTTGTCGGTGGTTCGATTGGATCGGTTTCTGGCGGAAGGCGGAGATGGAGCGGGTAGCGGACAAAATTTAATACAGCTTCAATTAGAGCCGACATGCTGGAAGTGTACTTTGCCGGTCCGGATTAGATTAGTAAATGAATACCGACGAAGGGGTGACTCTAACCACTTAATCCCCACCGTGCGATGAAACGCGCAAAAACCTACCCTTTTTACGGGCCCACGTTTCCGTATTAATTACGGACATCGACGGCGACTTTTCCGAACGGTCCGATCCCCCAAGAACTTTGATTCCGCCATTCGAGGCGAATTAAACTGGAAAACACGCAAACTACCCGGGAAAATCCATACGCAGGTGCTCCACTGTGCGATCCACTCGTTCGCATACATGTTTCACCATAGCTACCCGTGTTATAAGGTTACGAAAACCGAACAGAAGGAAGTGCGGTGGAAGTCTGAAATGTTATGCAAATAAGTTGAGGTGAAAGAAATACGGGAGCTCGAGAGAAAGCCCCAGTGTAATCCATATTTTATATCTCATGAGGGGTGTAAAGTCCGTCATTTATTTCATCACTTATTTATAATTTCGCAAATGATGATGCCTTAGGTGCAATCAACATTATCCGTTCCACAGGTCGATACGCGTTTGAATTTGGGATAATTTATCGACCATTCGGATTAAGCTTTCATGGCGAGCTCTAAGCCGCACCTGAGCTTTCCCGTCATTCCCATCTCGGTTAAGTGAGGAAACAAATTTGAGGGCTGCGAAAACATCCGCTAAATGCGTCAACTCGGTTATGGCTTTTTCTCCCTCAGAAATAATGCGAGGTGTTTGTTTTGATGATTTTCGCCAATCTTGGGAGACGGGGAAGACATATTGGGGGCTAAACTCCCGCCTTTCATAAAATTTAACGCAATGATGAATGCATGATAAATATGTACAATGGAGTGAAGTCGGTCGGAGGCATTACGTCCCCCCCGCAGTAGACCATTTGAAAGTTCAACTTGGGCCCCCAGCATCATCTTTGATTTACGACACGCACATGTGCAACTCACCAGAGGGGCCCAAGTGTAAATTGTACTGCATAAAGAATTCACGAGGGTTCCGCTTTAACTACTTTTGCATATTTCACGCGCCCCAAATATTTCGGCCGATAATTTAAAGGAAAAATATCACAACTGCCCCGGGTATTTACCCCTAAAAGCTCGGCGACAACGACCCGGCGAACCACTCGAAACTTTCAAGGATCATTTAAATTTTTCTAATAACACTCCGGGATCGAGGAGGCCGGGTGGATGGGGGATGAATGCACACGCTTTTACCTTGGTCTTAAGTGATTTCGTATAAAACGGGAAATTTTCCTAGGTTTTTATAAAACATTTAAGTGGCGACAAAATGAAAAATGTCTGGAGCGAAATTGCTCATGTTTACCAATCAAGCCGCGGGCGAGGGTGGACTGAAATAATGACAAACGCGGAGGTATGAGAGAGGGTGAGTCGACTAAAATAAAAACACCAACTAGATACAAATAAGCTCATCTCTCAACCCCACCCCTCGCAACACTATAAGTCGAGATGGGAACACAGAATTCCTATTAGAAAAATTGGGGGTGAATTTAACGCCGAAACGCCACCGGTTTAACGGGGGTCCTGGACGCTTAAGGATCCGCTCCATTTGGAGAGCTTTATGTGACTTGTTAACTTTACGACTCGCTATTATTATTAAACTCAATCCAACAAATAGACCTTCCGAGTACTTGAATCGATTCAACCAAGAACTTTATCGCCGAATAAGAAGCTTCGTCTTTAGATGACCATGCGGAAAACGGAATATTTGGCTCGCTTTATTTATGCCAAGTTATTACTATCGACAATGCTAATTTACTTCAGGAGCTTTTTGGCGCATTTCCATTGTTCCCTGATCGAATTTATGCGGCCAGTAATGCCGACGGGCGGTCCCCGAATTTATTTCTAATGTAAAAGTTTCTTACATCGAGATTATCTACATTAACTCGAACTTAGGGGAAGTTTTAAGGAAAACAAGCGAAACTTCGCCCGGAGACAATACGTTTTTATTTCCTTAACTCGGTTGTGTATTGGCGTAGGATTCCGCTAAAAAACCCGTCACAAGTCGCGAAGTTGAGCTTCTGCTTATTGAATTTTCTAGATAAATTTCAGACGCAATATGGGGGACTTGGCTCCCAAATCCATTCAGAAATATATCGTGATGTATGTTGTGCTCATTTCTCAAAACTGACAAATGTTTTCTATTACACAGTCACGGCGCATAACACACGGGCGAATAATCTGTCAAGTCGGTTTTGTATTTTTTATTCAAAATTGGCGGAGGCACCGGGCGCCCTCGATAATCCGCGAGCACTTTATCGCAATTAGAATCGACGGTTTTTGCGGCCGGGCCGATTAATTTACCGTCTGATAAATTCTGATAAAAATCGGAAAAATCCGGGAGAAAGCCATGTAAATATGGGGGCATAAATCGGTTTGCGGTGACAGAATACAGCAGTTACCGATAATGAAAATAGCCGATATGACTGTCCCCCCGGAAAGATGTCCTCGCAGGAGCGGAGAGCGTGTTCGGAGTAGGGAAAAAGCTCGAGGGAATGGTACTTTTTTATTTCCCTATATTGTGATTTGTGGCGCTATCTGCACAGTTTACTTAGTGTCTTCCACGCTCCGATTGACTTTTAAACTTCCACGATCACTCTTTCGACGAGATAGGGTAGCGCAATCCTTTTCACTTATGTAACGGATGCGAAACCGCAGATTCCGAACAAACACGCGGACGGGGAAAAGATGTTCGATTTTTAGTAAAATGAGTGCGGAAGGATTTACGGCTTGTGCATTATGGAGCGGCCGGAGGATCTGGCGGGGACTTTGACGAATCGTATCATTTCTCCGGGGGACGTCCTTTTAACTGACCTCTCACTCAAACACGCAGGGAGATAACTTCTGCCAGTCTCATTAACCTGAGAGGAACGGTCAAAAGCCGGAACGCGGATATTATATTTTCGACCGGAACCGATTCGCACCCTCCCGCACTCATCCGCGAGGGTTGTTAGTACATGTCAGTTTTTCCAAACGTAATTCAACCCTTTGTCGCATCACTCAGCCTGATTAAGGCATTTCCAGGCCGGCGAGAGCTTTTGTGAGCGCAACACCCAATTTGCGTCTTTATATTTGTTTATGCCAATTAATTACAGGAGCGGAAACGTCGCACTCGGTTATGTGGAACGCCGCGGGCCGTGTAATTTGATGTTTTTCAAATCACGATCCGAACGGGGGAGCGCCGGCTTTACGACTTCGAGCTTTGGAGATGAGTTCGAGGTGAGGATAAACAGCGAACGTCTCCACTTTCCGGTCCTGTTTTGATGTAAATAATACCGAAGGCTCCGGGAGACACTTTCTCATTACTTTTGATGCAATAAAACTCTCCCTTTTTATTTCGCGTGCATACTCGGAAACGTGACCGAAAATAAAACGACCGGTTGATAATAATAACGCCGCCCGGAAAATTGCGCGTTTCAAAGGTAAAATACCATGTGTGCACAAATACTCAACATATTTCCTTTATACGTTCGAAGAGATCAAAGTGTTGACTGTTTGTTTTTAATATTCCTTTTTACGTACGAGTAATCTAAAATATGCGAAACGCACCCTCTGATTTGCGAATAACTAAAACGATGAAATGGATTAGTTCGCGGATCGTGTTAATCGCCGTCCACCGGCGTTTGTCCGGGATTAATCACTTTTAACCCAAGTATTTATGATGGTTTTGCCAGTCGTCCGGCCATAAATCTGCGAATCGTGCCCGCTGCGGGGGCAAACAAGCGCCCCCGAAAAGGGGTAGTTTTCGGTAATTCCGGTGTACGCGCTAACGAGGTGAGTTTTTGAGGTCCGAAACGTGCCCGGTGCTCGTGTATGGATAATATGTGGAGCATTTACAGGCGCATCACGTATGGTAACCGATGTTCTGCAGCCGGTACACGGCCAGTAGATCACATTACAGCTCGTAATTTAGTCCCTATCGGGCGTCAGAAACTACCCCGACAGCCCTCACTCGAGATCGAGGGGAGGAATCGGAGACAAAACCTCCCGTTCACGTCAAAAACCGAATTACGTGCGTGCAAACAGTCGGAAAAACTTGCGACGCTATTATCCCCCGCGTATGTGCCGCGGCCCTAATGGCATATCGCGGTGCGTCGCCCGAGGCGCACCAGACGCATACGTCACGGAATTCGAGACGCAATAACCGCGAATATTGCTCTCACAATGGTAAATGCGGAATCCTGTAAAGCGGCGCTTTCAGGACCATCCATAAACGCAGACGCTCCCATAAAGGAGAGCCCTCAATAATCGGGAGAAATTCGTCCAAGGTTGCAATTATTTCGAATTTCGGGTTTCGGATGTCGGATTCAATCGCCCCCATCGTCTGGAGAAGTTCGACTTTTTTGAGATGGGGAGGCCGATGCCTCGGGATGCGTCATAGGTGAGGGACAAGGATTAAATTCTTCCTTGAGCCAAGTGAAGGGTCGCCTTGAGCCTGGGAACCGGCACAGGGGGTGACTAACACTGAACACTTTTATACGACGTATAATTTAATGCTTTATAACTTTGATTGTTCCCTTCTCCTATGCCGTATAGGAAGGAAAGTGCGGGCTGCCGGTGTGTAACGATCAAACAGTGGATTTTTCACACAGGGCCGACAGGGAGAAGTCGAAAAAGCGACAACATCAACCGGGAAATATAGCGAGAGGTGTTTGACACAGAATAATGCGATTGCAGGAATCCCCTCAAGTGTTTGTAAATACTGGAAATGCTTCAGATCGAGGTTAAACTCTACTTATGTGACTCATCGCCCACCCTTTATTATCTCCTCATCATAATCAATGTATTATTCATTCATTCACAAAAAGTAAATTTAACTTTTCTTGATCTGATTGATTAGATACGCAAATACAACCAAATCTTGTGGAAATTCGATTAATAAAAAAAAAATAAAGTGCGCAATTATCGAGACACGGGTCGCGTCTCATTAGGAAAACGCTTTGATCTCGTCTTATTTCTTGATAATTTCGAAAGGCGTCTGCGAGAAAAATTAATTTACGGGCGAGTGCTTTGTTAAGGGGGTGTTTAGAACACGGATGTCAATTTAACCGTCGAACCAATTAAGTTTGAACGACTTGCTAAACTATGAGGTTGGAAAGTTCGCGGAAATCTACTCGGATCGGGCTTTCCAATTACGAATTCGCACGTCGTGCCGCATCAGATTAGGCTATTAAAATTCGGGCGAAATGTGGGCCATCATGCAGGATAACAATGTACCACGAGGTCCTTTCCGGCGCGACCCTTAAAAATCCACCGATATTTCAAAAGGAGGTTCCTTACGCGAATTTATAATAAAGGGGACTTACCGTGATCAAGTATTCGCGTTGTCAGAAATGAAAAGTGTAATCGCACTACAAACTAAATAAAGTCGGCGTGCTTTCCCTTCGAGCTTTCGGGAAATACTGTATAGGGGATGACTCATCCGCTAT
This sequence comes from Salpingus planirostris, assembly GCA_949788335.1. NCBI lineage: Eukaryota > Metazoa > Arthropoda > Insecta > Coleoptera > Salpingidae > Salpingus > Salpingus planirostris. The sequence goes on from OX460929.1 coordinate 6,411,018, forward strand.
ATATAGAATCAAGTTCGCTGTGACATCAGCGAGGTCCAATGAGGACGGAAAAGCTGAGCTTGCGCGTTTTCCCGAACGTGAGCTTTTCTGAAATCGATTCCGGAGCTTGCGCGCGGAACCCCGCATTGCACAACGCACGGGAGTGCGAGAGAGGAACCACTTTCATTTTTGCCCGCTGTCGGATGCGGTTTCGATGATGGTTACGCGCCAGTTTTACGGTTTACGGCTGTGTCGGCCCTTTTGCCCACTCGAAGCGAACATCACCGGAAAATATCCGAAATCGGGCGCCCCGGCTTTTATTGCAAATTCGAACGAAAACAATAGCGCGTTCGGGGGATTACTCACCCTCGCTCGTCGAGAGGGTCATCAATAATAACCGAAATTATAATCAGCTAGACAAAGCGGACAATTAAGCGCACGATAATCGCCTGCATTGGCCCGACGGTTGAACGGGTAGATAGCGGTGGCGACGATGAGGGAAAAATTTAATACCGCGACTGGAAATTCCCGATGCATCAGGAGGACGGAGATTTACGGCGAGCTTTCTCGCCAGAAAGCTACAGGGGTAGTTGTCGAAAATTTAAATATCTCAAGTCCGGCTTTATTCGTTTTGTATTCCCCCTGCCAGATTTAGTGCGATCGAAAGCTCGGAGCCTCCGCCGTTTGCCGTTATGCCTTTTGAATGTATATTCCGGGAACCGCCCGCCGATTTCGAATCACTCCGGAATAGAAAAACATAAAGTATCGAAGGTAGAACAACGTGTTGTGCTTATTTAGTTTACGGTATTCGCGGGAAACGGCGCCATGAATAAAACAATGCGTTTGAGTTTGAGCTTATTCCGTCCATCACACATGCTGATGTGTGTCGTAAACTTTGTTTACAACCGCGCCCCCGTAAACTTCAATCATCCACCCGCTATTACCGCCCCCACCTGAACTCAACTCGACCGGACGCGATTTTAATCCCGAAAAAAAACGGGAATTACTTGCAACAATGGGAGAAACCTGCTGATCGATGGTCGTTTCGGCCCACCGATAGATGCACGTGAATCAAACGGGATAAAAACCTTGGGAGTTCGTCAGGTGGAGGTTTTTCGCGGACGATCATTATACGTTTTTCACAAAGTCCGAACAGCTGCACCTTGCACAATTCCACTTAATTACACATATTTAATTCAAATCAAGTCTTGAAGTAATTGGGTTCGTTAGAAAAAGAACGCAATCAAATTGCGATTCAGGCTTTTATGAACTTTCCCCCAGTGAATTTTTTGCGTCTAATTTACATAACTTCACCCTTTTTCCAAGAGAACGATGTGATTGTTATTAAAACACAATTTTATATTTGAAATCAGACGAATCGTCGGGAGAAACTTTAATAAAAGTCTATTTCCAGTCCGGCCTGTTTCTTCCTCATTTATTACGTATGCAAATTTATTCAATTTTATTTTGTTCGACGTTTTTTCTTCCCTTTGCGTTAAAGTCCTGGAAGAGGAATTAAATTTCCGTTTGGGTATATCACGACGAAAGTGGGAATTTCTCGAAAAATATAATATAATAGGTGCGTCTTTTGTAACACCGGCAACTTTAATTAAATAACTTGAATTTGTTAAGTTTTTCCTATCAGAAAACTTAAATCCTAGAGGCTATAAATCGGGGAAGAGCTACGGTGGTGTCAAGAAATGCAAGCAAAAGTTTGTGGGTAATTTCTCAATTATCTGTCCAGGGGAGAAAAAGTGTGGGACTATCGTCATAAAATACACCTGCACTTCGAAATTCTTATCTCGCGCTTTGATAGCTTTATGATCCACGTCCAGATTTTTACCGGAGCGATCCAATTCCAAAGTATTAAAAATAGAAATTGCTTTAGGCCGTAAAAGTACCGAAGGTACGAGAAGATAGAACAAATAACATCGAGAGAAAAATCTGTTAATAAACTCTCACCCCCATCACGTTATGAGTTATTCAGAGAGACAATAAAAACTCTATTGTGGAAGTATCGCTGTATCCAATTTCCTAAATACATCATAAAGATATTTTATTGTCGATAAAACTTGTCCGTGCCTAATATAATTGTTTGTTTTATTCTCCCTCAAAAAGCGATCGAATTTAATTCCGGCCCACCGAAAAGTGCGGGGGCGCCGAATATATCGCCCCCTAGAATAGGTGGATAGGCGGATAGAGAGGCGGTGGGATAGTGGCATGTGTTTTAATCATTTTTAAAGCCGCACTGAGTGCACCTCCAGCCTGAGTGGAAATCTGCTGATTGCTCTCACCGTTACGTTAACGTAACGCTAAGATTAAGCGGTGTGGCATGACAGTTTTAAGCTCAACACCTCCGGTATTTATGGACATGCAACCGCAATAAGAAAACACCGCAGGGATTTGCGCGGTCCCCCTGCACACGAACAATAAATAACGGATACGACGGGGAGCAATAATAATTGCGGGCTCAACTCGAAACCGGCCCGATCGGCTTTTTTCCCCGCAAATCGTACTTCCGGTTTCGGCGCGGGGGATGAGAGTGGAGGAATCCCATTGTCTAGACGTGTGGCAATTATACCCGCCGTGGAGTAACGCACTGCATTAATCAATGGCTTTGTGTCGCCCCGAAACGAAAGCTCGACGTCTTGTGTCGTCGAAATTTGGCGGATGCGCCGGGCGAGCCGGGAGATAATGCCCGCCCTCGCGCTAAACGATTTACCCTTAAGAAATGCTAATCGCCAAATTGGAGGGGATTATCGGGTAATTAAAGGTGCCCCGATTCAACCGGGCCCTCAAATCACGTGCGATCCTCCGTATAAACGGAAAGAATGATCGCCAGGTGACTTTTTATTTCCGGAGTTCGCCGTCCCCGTGCCGCTCCCGAGAGGGTAGGTAGATCACAAAACAACGAGAAAGTTGTAACCGGGAGTGACACATTCTGTTACATTCAATTAGATAGAAGCGGGTTCGGCGGTCGGGCGGAATCGAATTCGGAATCTCCTTCGGGGGGGTGGCGAAAAGCGCCCTCGATGTTCTAGACTTGAAACTTTTCGACACCGCCAGCGGGGACGGCGCGGGTTCGGCGCCACACTAGGGTTCATTGATTTTCACTTTAATTGAACCATCAGAGGTCACGCGGTCACGACCGAGGAATTTTCGTAAACACCGAGTGACGATAATTCGCGTTTTTCCGGGGCGAAAATCTCCGGCCACCCCCGTACGCGGACTCACCATTAGGGGCGGTTCGGGCTAATAAATCGTTTCGTTTTCGGCGCTATGACTAATCGATAATCCCACTCGCGGTGGATCCTCCCCAAATCCATTGATTTAAATTTCGCAATGCGAAGGTGATTCGTCCTTACGCTCACGATAATTAAAATTCTAGAGAGAATCTTTCGGTGGTGAATATTCGCTCAGGCTCAGGATTCATACGAAATCCGGGGATATTCCACCTCTTGATGCTAGCTCGGAGTTTAGGCTTTGAAGGCGAGCTCTAATTGCGGAATTTCCTGTATTGTGGATGAGTCAGGTCGCCACTGAAATAAATTTATTCCTTTTTGTTCTCCCTCATCATCAAGTATGCGTTTAACACGGAAATATTCTCTGAACGGGATATAAATAGATAAATATATATCAGTTTAGCAACGGATCGGATGGAAAATAAATCCAATAAACAGACAGTTCAACGTTTCCGAACGTCAAAGAGAAAATATCTGCAGACATTTTAAAGCCACGGCGATAAGGAACTTTATAAAACTTTTTTTAAATGACAATTAAAACGTTGGGGACTTCCTTTGCGAGAGGGATGAAAGGAATTCTTCCTTTATTCACCAAATTATAGCGGAATTGTAATTTTCTGGTCAAAGGTCGAAACGCCGTATAGAGCTGTAATTACTAGATGTTAGTCCATCGGGTTCTATTTTCCGGTGGGTTATACAGTTAGACAAAATGATTGTGTTTAGGTCAACAGGTTATTATTAATTTTTATTAATAATTCTCGGGGGTCCTTTTCGTCATTTTTTGTTTGCCGATATAATTGCGAAGATTGATGTGTTTGGCCTATCGGGAAATCCACCTGTAGAAGTGTTGTAGGTATAAATGAGCGTTCGAGCGGATTTCGAGGATATTTCGGGTGGATGTGGACGTACCTTTTTGCCCAGAGTGGAGGCCTCGTCGCCGCCCCTGATGAACCGTTCGAATTTGAAACTGTTAGACCTATAGAGTTCATTATCGCACCGTTTACTGCAAAATTTCCGGGTGATAGCGCGAGATTTACAAGATTTGCAATCCTTTACCGATTCCCAATCAATATTGAACAGGCCGCGTGTCTTTTTACCGTCCTGGCCGGGCCTCCGCCTGGACTTGCTCCGGCGGCGCCTCCTGATCTTGGCGCCCTCCCCGGACTGGCTCGGCTCCGTTTTGATATCGGCCGGGTGCCTCTTCGAGAGGCCCACGCGTTTCAACACTCTGTCCATTTCCACGGCGTCGTCGGCACTGTCCTCGGCGGCGGCGGCCGGTGCGCAGCGCGACGCGCGCCCTCAGCTGTGCCGCCGTCGCGGTGTCGGCTCGGTTCGCGGATCCGCCGCCCCCGACCGGAGCGGACACGTGTCTTCGTCGCCGGGGCACCGGAACGTCTGCGGAGGGCCGCCGACCGTTCCGGGACCCGACCGGGGACTTTTTACCGGCCTCACGAAACTGGATCGCGAGAGCGCCCAAAAACCGCAAACTGGAATCCGTTCCGAAATCCGAGTGCTCCGTTGCGGGTTACAGGTTACCGGGCCCAGAAGGGGCGAAGGCCCCTTTGGGAAATGAGGGGATTTCAGGAAAATATGAGCCGGGCTGACCCCGCGATACCTGAGATCTGAGGTCCGGTCGTGCCGCATGAGAATTGATTTCCTAGGTCATCAATCTCAGTTCGATTGACTTTGTCGGCTGCACTGGGATGAGTACCGATCGAGTCTTCATCTCCGATTCAATAAAAACGATAATACCACATACTCGTTATGGTATCTACAAGATAAAAAGACGACTGGAAGTCCGTAATTAAAAGCTGCAAGTTATAATGTTTAATTAAAAGTCGGATTTTATTTTTGCCTGTGGAATATTGAGTTAGGTCATCTGAAAACTTCGTGCTTAAGTAAATAATAAAAAGAAGGTTGTACTTGATTTGATTTTTTCACGATTGAAAAAGAAAAATTTGTGAAAATAATTTTTATTTACATGGTATGTCTAATAACAGACAGAGCATTATTATTCGTTTTTTTAAATAGGTATCTTAAAAAAGAAACGAATCTCATCCTAAACTACAAAATTAATATAATACAAATTACATAATTCTGTATGTGTTAGGTGTCGGGGAATATTTCACTAAGACTGGTATCATTTGGCAAATGTCATTACCTATTATTATTAATTATTATTATTATAAGAATTCAATAAATTTCCATGATTCATTGTTGCAAGTCAAACCAGTTTTCGATAATAGAACTTAGATGATTTATTTGATAAATGTTTACTATATACATACATAGTAACATTACAACTATGAGTTGAAAAAAAATGCCGGAAATATAACAACACTATCTGACAAACGAAACAGCTAAAACCATATAGAAAAGTATTTCTATTATATCAACATTTTGTACATTATGAAGTTACACACGAATTTCTTGTCAGAGAGCCCAGAAATGACGCTGATGTCGCAATAATTAGGTAGCGATATAGCAAGGAATTTGAAAATATTCTGCTTTAAGCTCGACGCTTTCTTGTTCTTCTTTTTCTTATAATGTGTCGTAAAGAAACAAAAATAATTCCATAAATACTGATTTGTAGATCTGTTTAAATATCACAGGCAAGGGAATAAAAAGTTGAAAAGAATCAATTTCAAATTAATCATGAATAATAAATAATTATTTATAGAGTAGTCACAGAGCAGATCTTACGGAGAGAAGAGTACTTACTCAATAATAGAGAAAAAAATGTAAATAATTGGTTAATCTAGAACGTCATCTAAATTATCATTAATAAATTATTACATCCCCTACCCTTGACATTTCACATTGACATAACAAACTATCTATTTTTAAATATTATAATGATCGTTTCAAGAAATAAATAATTATATTATTATTATTAAGAAATATAGAGTAGATATTTCAAATAATTACCACTTTTGCCCGAAATGCTGCTTAATTTAATTGACTAGAAAGGCGTCAAAACTTGTTGTTAGTCAAAATGAACAAACATGTAAAAATAAAAATCAGTTACGGCCGCACTAATAATCAAATCAAGTGATTGACAATCTGAACAGATAATTATTCAAATTAAAAACACTACAGTAAAACGTCGATTATTAAATCAATATTTATATTGGGTATTCTTACTATTCTTACAACGAAAAGAAAGAAAATTAATCAATTGATAGTAAGTGCGAGATAAAGTAATGACAATAACAATGGCGAATGAAAGAAATAATAAATAAAAATAGATCAATCTTTTGTTTCTTCAAAGGGATCAGTAATTCATGTATTAATCGATTGATTGATAACGTAATGATACAAAAACTACGTAGTCACATTGTAAATTGAAGTTGAATTAAAAATCTAGTTAACGACACACTTTTACATAGGTAGATCACCGATCAGTGGTGTCTGAAACAGAAATATTTTGTTGTAAGAAAAATCAAATAAATAACAATACTATAAAAGTGTTCGAGACATGTACAATTTTTTTCTCACAAGTGTTGTATATCAAGTTAAACGTAAAATTGTTTGTAAATTACAAATATGGGTGATTTCTGAACAGGAAACTCTCTTGAACCCAGTTTAGAACATTTGATGGCAAGAGATTAGTGGTGGAGGCGCGATTATTGCTTCAACACTCAACATGGCCCAGAAAATGTTCACTTCATGAACATTATTATTGGTCTGTGTAAAGCTTCAAGTGACATCAAATTCGGTTAAAATCTAATTTCGGTAATTAATCGACGTTCTAATGTATCATAATAATAATAATAACTAATAATGCGCGTGGTCTATCTAGTCTTTGTCGATCAAACGTATAGAAAAGAGAAATCAATTAGCACAACAGCACATTACGTTGTGGTAGTGGATAATTATTCACTTCTGGATAATAATAATAGTCCTCACTTAATAAACACTTTTAGGAACAATTTTTTTATATAAAACAACACATTTCATTTTACCATTTCATTTCCGTTATAAAACAACACTTTTTTTTAGTTCGGTTCGGTTTAGTTCTTCTTCTTTCAGTTAAGTCTCAATGAGATGAAGGAGTTCGTTTTCGTGGACTGTCACTTCAATTGTAAAAGTTGTAACCCCACAAGGTGGCCCAGTCCTAGCTATTCCGCTGTCTCTTATTTGACATGCTGGGCAAAACGCCGCCCAGCATATATTTCAGTTGAGGCATGAAGTCGATCACACTTCTCACTTGAACTAAAGGTACTACATCATTCATACTTTGACACTTTCCCGATTCCATGAGGACGTGAGTCTGCGAACTGCAAAAAGAAGAACATTAATATCATCAAGCAAATCAAGCTATTAGGAATGTGAGGACTATGTAAATGTTAAGGAATTCGGGGTACTACTTCATGGTACTTCATGGTCGACTTACTTGTTCGGTTTGTACAAATCTATGCCCAATACTTTCATCACTCTCTGGCACGACTGCACGGGAATATTGTTGAAGAAGTTGACGATGAGATCGGGCAGGGTGACCAGCAGTTCCGCGTACACGTACGGTTTCATGTTGACGCACGGCAACAGTTTCCCCTCGACTAGCGCCTTTTGCATTTTGTATGGAATGTGATTACTGCTAGTCGGCGGTTCCGGTATCGTGATCAGCTTGTAGTTGACATCCTCGAGGCACATCTGCCCGTTGCTCAGGCCGTGGTCCTCCGTGTACGTGCTCGCCTGCGTCCGCGAGGACTGCTGGTGGGCCGGCTGCTGGTTGATCAGGATCGACTGGCGGCTGTTGTTCACGTTATAACTGTTCAGATCCCTGAAACGACCATCGAAATTCAACCGGGGACCGGCAACTCGCCTCCAGAACCACCCCAACCAGGACCAAAACCATTACAACCGTGAAACGTAAAATGTTTTATTAAAAAACGAACATAAGTAGTACAAAAAGATAGAAACAAAGGAACTAAAAAAGAACGAACTGGGAATAATCGTAATAATAACCATAATACACATAGTAATGAACGTAAAAAGTGGTATTGGTTAGCGCCGCTCTTTGATTCTTCTAGCTACTAACCGGGTCATTGGGTTAAGATTGACGGCGTCCATCGGCTGCCGCAGGTAACTAGGGAGGACGCCGCCGTTGGCCAGGAACTGCCTGATCGGGATCATGGGCGGCGGCTGGTCCTCCGTCTCTTCCTGGTGGTAGGCCAGCTGGTTCATGTTTTGCTGCTCGCCGCCGCCTATCATGTAAGTGCCGCCCGAATTACTCTGGGCCGTCGTGTAATGGATATTCGGTTGCCTGGAACAAAAACCAATTTAAGGCAACCCGGCACGAAAAAAAAAACGATAGCGAAAAGATTGAAAAAATCTGAGTAGTTAATTTTTGAGGAATGGCCTAGAAATTCTTGAGAAATTTTGAAAATGTCTGAATTCTACTTCTCAACTATTAGAAAATTGGACTTTTGCCCGAAGAAAAATTGGCAACAGGGCATGAAAAATCAATGATTTTTTGTTATCAGGTTATTGAAATGCTTTCATAATCCCTACGGCGTTTTGTGAATATTATGAGAGGAAGAGGTCGCAAACGGCATGCTTTAAGGACGACGATGAAGGACGCAAACAGATAAACTCACCAGTCCTCCTTGCCGTAAGTCGGGTAACTAACAAGACAAACATTTCAATATTAGTCGGGTGCTCATTACCATTAGCTTAGGTGCGTACCGAAATCGCGTTATTATCACCGAACTCGATATAAACTTAATTTCACTAACTGGGTGTCTGAAAGAGGCGCCGTTATCGACCGGCGTCGATAATTACTATTTGACGGATTAATTAATACTCTTAATTGCCGGCCGGGAATGTGCGATTTCGACACCGCATAGACCACGTGCGCGCGATCGTTATCTGTGCCGAATCGACAGAAACGAGTCTAGAACTAGAAAATCCGTCGCCATGGCTATCGAGATACCGTCGCGACGCCATCGATAAACCCTTTCGAATTCGAATCGATCGATGCTAAAGAAACGTCGTAAATTAGATGATTTTCCGGATTTCAGAAGTTTGACGTTTCGTCTCTGTCATAAAATCGCAGCCATCTTCAGAACAATACCAAACAACTGACAATAGATTTTTTAACAAATCACAGAGCCCCGTCCTTTTTTTCGCCCAATCAAATCGCTCGATTTCTACGAAAATTGTGAATAGACAGTTCCAAATAAAATCCTTCAATTCTGGGTTAAAAACCCGAAAAATCATCCAGTTTAGAGCCGAAAATCCAAAAAGTGACAAGGGGTCTTACGTTTGCGTCGTCGGCACTAGCGGGGGTGGTCCCTGGGCGATGTTGTAGTAATTGGGGGAGCGCATGTGCCGGTTGCCGGCCGCCCCCGGGTAGGTGGTCCTGGTGGCGGCCGAACTGGTGGTCCTCGGCTGGGCCGGATGGTACGGATGCTGCTGCGGCTGCTGTTGCGGCTGCTGCTGCGTGCCGAGCCCGTAGTTCGTGTACGAGTGCACGTTGTGCATCTGGCTGTTGGGCGGATTCTTGGGCGGCTGCACCGCCGCCATCAGCGCCTTCGGCGGCGCCGCCGGCAGCGCCATGGGCGGCGCGGCCGGCTGCCTCGTCCACTGCACGATCTGCGACTGGCTGTTCCGCGCCGTCCCGCTGATCAGCAGCTGCGAGTCGACGCTCTTCTTCGGCCAGTAGTCCTCGAAGAGCGTCCCGGGCGGGAAGTAGTTTTTGATATCGTTCAGACTGATAACCGAACACGAATCGTGCGCGAAGAGCTCGTTCCGAATCCCCTGGACCTTACAGCAGAACTTCAAGTAAGACAAGTCCCAGCCTTCGAGTTTATTAGCGCGCTGCTTCAAGTTCTCGGTTTCGCCCTCGAAGTAGAAGAGAGGGACGTACTTCTGCTCGCTGTAGACGGTGTAGGGTACGACCGATTCCTTGTTGATGCGGATGAATCCGCTCCTGCCGAGCGAGTCGGTCTCACCGTTGACTAGTTTGGTGTAGCAGGACGAGAGGAAGTTGTAGAATTCGAGGGCGTCGCTCAGGCGGACGATCAGGTCGCGGGGGGTGAACTGGTCGCGTCCGAAATGGTAGTCGCAGTGCTTGAAGTTGATTTCGTTGAGGAGTCGGCTCTCGGCCTCAGTGATGTAGTAGCTGCGGATGCACGTGCAGTTGTAGATGTCCTGGTGCAGGCACGAGAGGTACCGGTTGAGCGCCTTGTTCTCGACCATGCGGACGGCGCAGTACCGCTCGCCGGCGCGGCTTATGTACGGGATCAGGTCCTTGCCGATGGTCTCCCAGCCGAAGTGGCCGCGCACCGACTCGTCGTCGATCGCCTTGCCGCCGTCCGAGTTGTTCGGCGGCGGGGCGGCGCCGCCGCCGGGCCGCTTCTTGTCGCCCATCATCGAGTTCAGGCTGATCAGCTGGCCGGCCGCCGGGTGGGCCTTCTGCTGCACCATCCGGCTCTTGCTCGCCTCCAGCATCTTGTCGGCCAGCGCCTGGATCTCGGCTTCGTCGGACCGCTCCTGCTTGACGAAGTTCATCGTGGCGGCACGCTCGAGCTGCTGGCGGCGGCTTATGCTACAAAAGTCTCAGATTACAACCGCGGTCTAGCCATGGTTCCGCATAACTGCTACTATTGTTATTGTTGTTGTTGTTGTTGACGTTGTCGTCGGTGCTGCGCCCCCCGACCACAGTGCAGTCCGTCGACTGGTCGTCGTGTTTACCAATGTGCGGTGATTGCGAGTGAGGTTAAGGCGGGTTTGTGTGTCCCCTGGTTATGTTTTAGCAGCCATAGCGACATGAAAACGGGACACTCGGTGTGTTAAGCTCGCCCGCCGGACCGGATTCATGTGAGAACTACCGAACGAACCGCCGACGGAGACCTTCGCGACCGCACCGAGTCCTCATCACCCTAAATGCACTTCGGAATCGATGCGAGAACCATCGGAAGGGCCAACTGGTGCGTTTGTTACGTTCACAGTTAGCGCACCACTCCACTATGCCCCGATCATACTTTAGCTTTGCACTGGCACACACGGAACGTCGGTAAGGTCGGTCCGCTAGAATCGGTCGGAAAAGCGGGAGCACCTAATGACATCGAAACCTAAGCCATAGCGAACGCCGCCAGAGATCCAAACGGCGGTCCCGCAAAATACGACACACCGAAAACCCAAGATGGCCGCGACTTGACATAACCACAAAACATACGACCTGCATTTAGGATCTTCTCCTGTTCGAAATAACTCGAGTGAACGACGATTAATCCGTCATCGACTCAATTCCAGTCAAAACATCGAAATTCTAACCTATTTTCGTAGTAGGAACGAAACTTTTCCGAGTTAGTTTTCAAATCTTGAAACGGGCAGCGCCATCTACCGCCTAGTTGATTATCAAAGTGGCGCTGCCATCGTATGACCTCTACTATGTCCCGGCGTAGCCGCCAGATGGCGCTCGCCTAATTTATTTACACACTTCCTGTTACAAAATGGCTTCCCAGCAAAAATGCACGAATCAGAACATTTCTGCGCGTACTTTTGTGATGACGTCAGTATTTTCTACGATTAGTCATCATTTCCCTGCAGTTGCTGGGGGCGCCTCAAATCTCAAATATGTAGTTATCACAAATATACAGAGTGCTCAAGCATTTTGAGTGTTTTGAGTATTTCGATGTATTTACAGCAAATGCGGGATTCGAAATGACCTTCCCGAAATGCCAGCTTTTACGTCACCCGCTTTATCGTCAATGCGAACACGGATTATTTAATCGATTTAGTACGGGGCAATAATACGGATGGCGGGCGCCCATGGCTTTACGTCACGTCTAGGAGGCTTAACCGTCTAGCCTAAAAGGCAACTTCACTCAAACCGAACCAAAAAACTTTCTTTTTGGACGTTTCATCGCAATTAGATGAAAACTGAGGGAGATGCCATCTGGAAGTTAATCCCATCGAACCAGTGGCGACTCGTCAGGGCAGGGCAGCATCGACACCTAATAGAATTCATAGGAAATTGAAGGGGAAATTGAATTGTTCACATTTCCGTTTCCCGCCGTCCCCTGAACCAAATGATAGAAAACAAGTCTTCATGTAGCTGAAGTCAACCCGTACAAGCACACTCTCACCTTTCAACCACACTCTTTCCTTTCAACCCTTTAATGCGATATAAAAAAAGTGGGAAGAAAAAATTAAATAACGCTTACAGTGAGTAGAGAAGGTATCCAAGAATAATAGGCATTTTGTCACTTTTCCTTTGATAATATACGAAAAAGGCCCGAGGGTAGGAACGCCTGAAACTATGTTTAACGGTTTTAAAAGACCAAATAACCGTTGAGAAGTTTGAAATGAATTTAAAACATTGTGGTGGTGCCCTCTTTTGACGAATAGAGTACTGGTCTTAACTAATTGTAAGGTAAAAACTCACATGTAGTCTACTAAACTCCAAATTGGCATAATATTTCGTTTCTTCGAAGAATAACAATACTAAAAGGGCTTGTAATCAATAATAAATTGCTGTTTATAAATAAAACAAAAAATATTTTCAAATAATAAAGTCAGCGCCATCTATCAATAAGTAGCGTTGCTAAGATAATTATTTTCGAATGTTTGTTCAATGAATCAATGCCGTTTAGTTGGTAACGTATAACTGTCAAGTGTCAGTTGGAACTGTTGGAAGTGTCAAGTTTGACAACGGTATTTTTGTAGGTTATAAATACCTTTTTTCTTTTTTTAGTTAGCATTTTTGAGTTGATTGCCTTTGTTTGATCTCCTACGCAGACGCCGCAAGTCGAGGTCGAGAGCTTGCGCATTCTATTGTGCGAAGTGAGTTTGACATCAAAGTGTCACTAACGTCAAGTGGTACGGCTGCTTGTTGCTAGAAAGATAAATCGAAAGAATAGCGAATTCCCCGTGGAATTGGTCCAAGCTGGTAATGCCTCGCGTTGTGTTTACGAATCAATTTATGTATTGTTCAGTCGTTCACCAGGGTGTTATTAAAAACTGGCTGTAGTTGAAGGGAGGTAGGTAGCAGTGATCAAAACGGCGTTGTTATGGATTCAGAAGAGGACACCTATGATGTTGACTCGGGGAACGAATCCAGTGGCGACGATGTTGATTTCGCGATGGATGTGGAGGTCACGGGCCACAGGGAGAAGCAGACGGACGCGGACGACTACCCCTACGAAGTGTTAACCACCGAGGAGATCGTACAGCACATGGTCGATTGCATTCGAGAAGTCAACTCTGTCGTTGAAGTATGTACCCTTATAAACACAATGCAAGTCATTTAAACTTAACCCTATTCTCGTCAAGATACCCACGACAACGGCCAGGATACTCCTGAATTACTTCAGGTGGGACAAAGAAAAGCTAATGGAACGTTTTTACGATGGGGACCAAGATAAACTCTTTTCGGAGGCCAGGGTCATCAATCCCTTCAAGAGACTCAACATCAACACCAGAGCTAAGGTAACAAATCCGTACCAAAACAAAAACTTATTATTATTATACATAAGTACATGAGTTGGATGATGGTGAAAATTAATTCTGACCTTGCACACTTAGTAAATCAACAATTTCATTATGTAAGCAAATCTCCTTTAGATTTTCATTTCAACAAAGATATGAGGTACTAATCTTTATTTCAGTATTGATTGGAAATTTCTACGGATTGAAATTCAACGCGATTTAATAATGTCTATTGTATGCATCGGTCCCTATTACGATTGTTCCAAAGTGATAAGCATTTTAAATCGTAAGGGGCACGCGACCTTGGCCATTTTAATTGCCGAACGTGTAGGACTAATTCTATAATCGTTTCGCCTTTTTCCGTTTCCAGCCCCAGAAGAAGACCACCAACGGAACCGAAGAGTGCGAGATCTGCTTCATGGTACTGCCCCACTGTGTAAGTCGGAACGCGGACGCGGTCGCCGGTCCCCAGACTCACGCGGCGTCCATTTTGGTTACAGCACATGACCGGGCTGGAGTGCGGCCACCGTTTCTGCACCCACTGCTGGTGCGAGTACCTGACCACCAAGATAATGGAGGAGGGCGTCGGCCAGACCATCGCGTGCGCGGCCCACGGGTGCGACATCCTCGTGGACGACGCCAGCGTGATGCGGCTCGTCCGGGAGTCGAAAGTCCGCCTCAAGTACCAGCACTTGATTACCAACAGTTTCGTTGAGGTACTGCTCAAGTTTGAACTCCGGTTAAGACTGTCAAGCTGTCGAAATAGAACGATTTAACTGGAGAGACCTCAAGTAATTTGAAGGGAGTAGAAGTTTTTGGTTAAATCGTTGTATTTCGATGTCGGGAAAATTCGATGGTTTTGCTGATTGGGTTTTGCTAGTGCAACCGGCTGTTGCGGTGGTGCCCGTCGCCGGACTGCAGCAACGCCATCAAGGTGCAGTACGTGGAGCCGCACCGTGTGACGTGCAAGTGCAGCCACACGTTCTGCTTCGCGTGCGGCGAGAACTGGCACGACCCGGTCAAGTGCCACCTGCTCAAGAAGTGGATCAAGAAGTGCGACGACGACTCGGAGACGAGCAACTGGATAGCGGCGAACACGAAGGAGTGCCCGCGGTGCAACGTGACGATCGAGAAGGACGGCGGCTGCAACCACATGGTCTGCAAGAACCAGAACTGCAAGGCGGACTTCTGCTGGGTGTGCCTGGGCCCGTGGGAGCCGCACGGCAGCTGCTGGTACAACTGCAACCGGTACGACGAGGACGAGGCGAAGGCGGCCCGGGACGCGCAGGAGCGGTCCAGGTCGGCGCTGCAGCGGTACCTGTTCTACTGCAACCGGTACATGAACCACATGGCGTCGCTCAAGTTCGAGCACAAGCTGTACGCCTCGGTCAAGGGCAAGATGGAGGAGATGCAGCAGCACAACATGAGCTGGATCGAGGTCCAGTTCCTCAAGAAGGCCGTCGACATCCTGTGCCAGTGCAGGCAGACCCTCATGTACACTTACGTTTTCGCCTATTATTTACAAAAAAACAACCAGTCTGTGATCTTCGAAGAAAACCAAAAAGACCTGGAGAGTGCCACCGAGACGCTGTCCGAATACCTGGAGAGGGATATTACGTCTGAGAACCTCGCCGACATCAAGCAGAAAGTCCAGGACAAATACAGGTCAGATATACAATACTCCCACATGCTGTCATAATAATTTTGAAGTTTGGTATTGCCAACCTAAATTTTCTTGAAAAACAAAAATCCCTAAATTGTTAAAAATGCTAAATCGCACAATATTCAACGATTTTCACCAACTAAACAATTAGCATGAATGAATCAACAATTTGAAATTTATCTTCATGCTTAGATTTAGTGAAATTATGGAGCAGTAACAGTAATGGGCTGTAACAGATACAGTAAAAATGACATAATATAAAGCTTAATTTAATAATCCTGTGATGATATGATAATTTCAAATTTGTAAATGTTGACAGGTATTGTGACAGCAGGAGGAAGGTGCTGCTGGAGCACGTCCACGAGGGCTACGAGAAGGAGTGGTGGGACTACAACGAATAGTCGACTCGGCCGGCGCCCGTTCCGTAACTAGATCGATTAGTATTTCTAGAGTAAATACCTAGTTACCTCAAGAAGGCGGAGTCTGACGTCACAGTCCGTACTTACGATATTAGACGTTGTTTCGATTGAGATTATAGTTTCACCCGATCTTGTTTGATCTACTTACCGAATGAATGTTTACGTGGCATCACATGGATGCGTATGTTCATCTTTGAATGGATTCGACAAGTTTTTGTCAGGTGGAATCGGCAGCATTCTAGATCTAACCATTACTACATACCACCTCTATTAGGTAAATAAAATACCTACTTGGGAATAAAAAAAAAATGAAAAAAGTTCATTCAAATAAAATTTAGTGAGAAAACTACTACTATTCTTTATTGTTAATTAAATAAATGAAAATTAATTAAGTTTTTGCGCTATGTTGTTACAATGAAATTTTATCGTTCCATCAAGAAAATGTGGAATTATCATTTTTGCTATAAAATAATAATGTTAAGATATAAACTAGCATAATTTTAATGTAATATATCTATTATAGAAATATTTTCGCTTGAGAAATTTAATATTTTGTGTAACAATATAGAAATGGAGACATAATGAGAACAGTGGCTATGCTGTAAGCTGCAACAAAAGCAACCAATAGAGTGCTAAAAGAAATGGTTGAATTGAAAAAGAAAAGTAAATTTCGATAATACGACGTTTGTGTGAGTACTCAAACTTATGTAGAATCGACCTGTGATTGATTTATTGATCCAGTTATTTCAGCATATGGGAAAAAAACCATCCTGTGTACATACATAACTTACATATGTCATATGTATAATTTATTATTTATACTTACATAGAAATGGATAAATGAATATTCTATCGGTATCGAGTTTAAATAAAATACCGAGTACTTTAAAAATGCAAATGCTTCATAATAATCATTGTTTGATAGATACGCTTCTTTCTAATGGGAAATCGCGTTATATTTTGTAGTACTACATGAAAATTAATACCTACCTACTTAAGCGATTGTACATTTGTATGTACGTATCTAATTGATAATTAAATAAATTTTATTCATCGTCAAGTTCGTTTTCCACTATATTATTTGTTAAATGTTTTATTGTTTTATTTGGTCGATTCGTGATTCATCCAGTCTACTTTTGACACATCAGGTGTGTTGCAATTTGAATTATTCTTATTGTTACTGTGGTCCCAACTTTTTCTATTTCACAGTAATGATATAATTGTCCCATGCAATTATCCAATAATTGATATGGCGATGTGTATACAAAAAAATAAGAAAACACGATATCTTCATGTACAACATCTTGTAGAATGAACTGTATATTTGTAATATAATAAAAATAGTAATAATCTAATAATTATATTTCGGATAGTTTTTTTTATTTACTTTTACGACCTCCAGAAGGCTGAAACTGACGTCACTTCGCCCGGGTAGGTATAAAAAAAATCGAGAGGATTCTAGCAAAAACTTGAGGAAGGATGGACGGACTACGCGCGAAGTTACCGATGCATACATAAAAAGGCTCTTTGATTGTTCATAATAACAATATCTATGGCGTTGATTTGAATTCTAATAGAATGCGAACGCAATTAAAACTGAAAAGGCCAACACGTGACTCTTATTTCGCTCGTATTTTTTTAAACAGCGAGGAACATTCAAATATGTTTTCGTCTGTAATGTTCCTACCAAAGGTACACTTGTGCATCCTGTGTAAATATCCGCTTAATAATATGTAGGAATCTTCAGAGAAAAGTCATTATATTAATAGTAAGTAAAATAGCCTCTGACTGAAATGAATATTCATCAGTTTGTTATCACGCAATTTTTATTCAATAAATTTTTCACCTCTTTGAAGAACTGAGAGCGAGCCATTTCCACAATCCAAGGTTTTCCCATGCAGACGTTCATTCATTCAAATCACGAAGGCATTTAATTGCGACTAAAGACCGAGCTAAATAAAGTGTAATTAGTTTTTTCAGCGAACGAGATAAGAAAAATTAATTTCTTAACTGAATGAAACTAATGACCGCAAAATAATGAGTGTAAAAAATTACGAAATGCACATTTGAGATAAGGATTATTTTATTAGTTAATTGAGAGTAAACGGAAGTCCGTACCGTATAGAGATGTTAAAGCAAACAAATTAAATTTTTAAAGCGGTTATTACCTACCTACACATCTATTTTAAACAATTTGACAGCTACGTATGCCATCAGAAGTAAGTAGCTAATAATATTTTACAAAGAAAAGGGGCTATAAAGACCTTGTGTTGAAGAGTAGTTAAACCAAATAGGATAAACCATTTTAAACTTATCATGTACTCACCATTGTTATACAATGACCGTTTGTAGCCACTGCGTATGTGTTTTTTAAATCCGGGGACCGTTTAACTATTAAAAAAAATAGTGCAACTGTGATCGGATCGCCCCGTGTGTGTGCTCCCCTGGTGAATGGGAAATCTTCACCCCCGCAGCGAAGAATATTCGAAAATCCGCACCGGATTATATCGACAACGGACCGGCCGCATATACATCCATCTATGAACGATTCCAAAGCTCCCGAAGAAAGCTCGCCTATTATTATGAATAGGTAAGCCGTAAAGTAAGATGTGGGAAATTCGTGCTGAAGCAGTTATTACGTATTTTGGAGAATAATATTTTGGGTCATTATTTCGATCGAGTTACCCGTCGGTCGTGGGACTAATAGGCCTTAAATTCTAATTGCATAGAGCTTTAAGTGTTAGTCCGGTCACTATTATGTAATTCCGTTTTTTATATTTTAATCGTTTCCGGGCTCTCTCTCGCGATTCACGAGTCGTCCTTTGCGTTAGTCACAATGTGGTGTATGATGGAGTCTGCACAGGGACTTAACCACTTGAAGAAATTACCCAGCAGCGGCTTTTAATGAAAGCAGAGACGCATCTATGTGTTTCATGTACACTGTGTGTGTGCAATCTCATCACGTGTACGAGACCAAAAGACAACACTTTAATTAACGATCGAGGCTCTCCTGCTAATAAAATCTCATTTTATGGATTTGGAAAACTGTAATTGACGATGATCGTCGATTACATTGCGGCGTTTCGAAAAGAGGGAGATTTTTATTTTGCTCTCCGAAAATTTTTATTTGGATATAAATTCGGCGACTTGCCTTGCCCTACTAAACTAAAGGCGAACTTGATCAATTTAAGGATTTTCGACGCCACTTTAATTTCATCAACAGAATTTTTCTATTTTCAATCAAGGCGATTAATTTCGCCCATGAAATTGGTCCAGTTTTCATAACACAGTGGAAATCTTATTACTTATAATATTATTGTGAGAAAAACTAAAAATAGACGATTTCTATTTAAATGTGATTAAATGATAAGAGAGTTGATCTTTCGGAAAGGCTACTGAATTTAAGAAACGCACTTATGACAAATGAAGTAGTACATGTAAATTTCCTAAAATTTCAAACATTTTTATAAATAAAATCGAGATCCAGACAAGCTGTCTCAAATATCTTAAATAAGTAATAACTATATATGAGGAATTTATCAAAGTCTTTTATTATTGTTTATTAATACTCGAAGCAATAACGCAATTGATTTCGTTGCATATATTTTTTTCAAAATTGTATTCAGAATGAATTAATTAGTGATATAAAAATAAAAACCACTTTTGAATAATAAACAAGCCTTGAAAATAACCGACAATTTATCCCCACATTTGCTGAATACATTCCATTTGGAACCCATAATATGAACAATGTTCCAAGATGAAGAGGGCGACCAAATATATACGACTAGCCCTGCTTCGGTTATCAAATGTGGTGAAATCCAGTGACGTAGTTGTCAATGACTAATAATATTCACCGTGAAATTAAGTGCAGTCCGTACGGTCCCTAATTAAAAATTCTTCTTATCGGTGTTTGGAGTCTGATTTGGTTAAAAATTTCCTAAAAGTTTGGATCGGATCCCGCGAAACTGGAACGTTTTGGATGCTGAAGATTAGATCACATGTTTACTTATTTACTTTTTGATCAAGTTAGTTAACAAAGAGATCGTTTGGACTAATATATAAGTTCGCGCTGTTTTTACAATTCAGTTTCACTGCGGAGGTTGCTAGCAGCCCTGCAGAAGTGTTCTAAAACCATCCATCTCTGAGGACCTCAGGTACTTACCGATTCGTAATCATAGTTGCTTTTCGCGCATATTGTTATTTTTCTGCCACTGACGCAGGTACGAATTTAGAAATTAGTCGCGTAATCAGTTCCTAGAGAGAAAAGAGCTCATCAGGAAATTGGTGCTAAATTAGCGAGCTTTTGCTAACAGATCTGAAATTTGCGCCCACTAATTCAAATTTCTAAATTCAATCTTGGGATTTTTATTATTCGTGCCACGTATAAACGGAATTTTCCAAAAAGTTTCCCCGCTTGACCATTAATTATAATTATTTATCGATTTATTTATTGACGAAAATCGACCCGTTGTGGTCTGGCAGTCATTATCTCTGTACAAATTCGAATCTCGTATGCGTAATATTTCGTATTTAAATAAATTATCGTGATAAGGTTCGTCCCTAATAAGTTATTATAAATATAATTTTAAATCTAAATTAAACCCCGACCCAATTGTTCTTTAATATAATCTTAGTGGTCGTGTAAATTTTTTAAGTCTGCATATTATATTTTATATCGGGTTTCATCCAGATGTAATAACTGACGTATTTATTAATTATAAAAGTCTCCATTAATGTCCAGCCCTCGAATTGACAAATTGTTGATCTAAATTGATGATTGTACACACACACACATTATATTCACAGAATCTCTAATTACGCCTTCAATTTAAATTAATTAATCGTACATAAGAGTCGATATGGTGTGTATAAGACCTTACAAATTCGGGAGTAATTAAGCGAATAATTTGACTCAATTAATTTAATGTGAAGCGAAGACGCAGAAAGTATTATTGGAGGTTTTTAAAAACAAAGACAATTAATTCACAATTTTATCCGAACAGTGAGTCTTACAAATATTTGATTAATTTTTTGTCTGACTTATATTGTTGACTTATGATTCGAAAATTTGCTCACAATTCCAAATAATAAAAGAGACGATAAGGAAATGAATTTCTCACTTAGTAATACGAATTTTATCCCACCCAGTAACTAATGAAAATTATTCAGGCCGATGTTTTTATATCAATAATTGTACCTACAGTGATTATCGTTGCGGTGATAAAAGTTGAGTGTCTTAACCCATAGGGCTGATTCACTCCCCATCAGTTCAGCAAACACCGGCAATTAGGACTCTAATATCCTTATACATAAGTATAACACTTAAATAAACAAAGCGTAGATTATTTAGCGATTGACTCCCCAGTTCCCACACCAGTTCTTTTCTTATATTATGTATATTAGTCGTTCTTGAAAGCAAACGAGCGCAACCTGATGATTGTATGTATAATTCGCATCTTCAATGAATACGTGATAGTCGCTCCTGTGAATTACGTATACCTGCATAGGTATTTCTTACGTTTCTGCTATCGAAATCATCGCTACGTTCAAATCTGAAATGTGTTTTTGTGATTTTCGCCAAAATCTGTGCTCGGTCTCCTTCGTTCGGGCAACTTTATGAAAACGGTTTCCGGGCAATAATACAAGAGTAAGTCTAAAACACCCATAATCTAGATCACGTGGGAATTGGTCATTTATTAATGAAAATGAAAGTTAGATATAACCGGTCTTTGCACTATTTAAAAAAATTCATGGTGCGCTTTTCCTGTGGATTCCGTTAGTGAGTTCGATGCTTCAATAATAATTGTACTACCGATTCAGTTTTTGGGATTTTCGCAGAAAGGTAAAGCTGCGCCATCCTATTTACCATAACCAGCCGACCTAAAAAACCCATGTTATATTTTTAACAACCGAATAAGTTGGTGACGTATACCTTAATAATGTTTTTGACTAGATGTGGCGACTATTCAGGTTTCCTGCAGTCATTTTAAAAGCGACATTAGTCGCCTTCGTAATGACGTTCAAAAATCTTAATTTAATTAAATTTTCGAATCAATTTATGTAGATTATTGTAAATCAGCTAGTTTTTGTCCAGTTATTATTATGTTATTCTGAAGAAGTATGTGGAGACGTCAACGGGATTTTTAAATTCTAGAAAATTTTTGTGCCTTCCCAAATTATAAATTCGAACTGACGACCACATATGAATAAAAAAAGCTGAAATATGAATAAGAAATGTACTTTATGTATCCTCATAAAGGTGATAATAAGGTATTTAAAAGTGTTCCGCAAAATTAACCACGGGACTGTAGTGCCTCTAAATACGCTTTACGGCGATGGAGTTCGAATTCACACAATTACGGCCACATAGTAAATGGATATGAAGTGATCGCCATTTGATGATGGTCGGTGGTGTTGAAATTTACAATGACGTTCTAATTTGCGAAAAAACTTGGAAATTACAGATGTCGCCGATAAGGTTTAAACTTGCAATTAGCGTTTATAAAACGTTTTACCTTGTTTGCTCGCACATACGAATAAAAATATCGAATCTGGAAATGTATAGGCCATCGCGGAGGCTGACTGGCTGAGGCTACAAACATCACGACTCGATAAATAAAAACCAATCATAACATAACATAACATGTCGGATCGGATGTCGGGATTACGGAATGGGCACGAGACAAAAACGATTTTCGTCCAGATTCCGCCATCACGCATGTACCGCACCGTCACATGAATCAGTCGGTATTTTCAATTTGGGTTACCTACAATCATATTATTATCGTGCCCATGGCCGGGCTCAAAGATGAAGGATGAATATAAATTAACGACGACGGTGGACCGGATTTATCACAAACGAACTTCTCATAAGTTGCTAAATAAAATTTCGTATTGCCACCATCGTCAACATATTAAAACATTATTATTATTACATGGTCGTAAATACAAAATCGTTCATTAATCAAATAATATTTATTATTTACTCATACCGCTGCCTCTTGTGCCAGTCAATGCACTATTTATCTCGAATCGTTACTGGACTGATGGACATGCATCATACGCGTATATTGTTCTTTTAGTTCGTCGAGCGCTAGAGGCGATTAAAAGGGCAACAGATCTCGTTCAAGTGAAAAAATACAGTAAAAAACAACAATTTTGCAATTGGGATCCGCATTACTTGACGATTTGTGCCCTCATCATCAGTAGGTACACGATTTCATACATAGCGGGTTAGGTAAGGTACGCGCTTATACGTGTAAGATAATACATATCCGCCGATAACATTTCCACGGCTGCGATGGTGTTTAATTATTTTTCCGCAAGGTAAAAATCCATTATGGGCTTCATACTTGACGTTCAGTTGCACGATGACCATATCGAGATTTCCAAGATCGCAGTACGTTCATTGGAGAGGAGAACACATCATACTTACCTCTGGCATCCTCTCGAGACTCGTACCTAATAAAACGGTTTAAGTATTTAGTTTAAGGCGATGTGACAACTGCAGTAATCTGAAATTGTCGTCTTAATTGGAGTAAATTATTTTGATGACACTTGCCATCATCATCATCACCGCGATCGCGACATTGGCAACGAGACGATAAACACGACGCTCATTGTTGAACTCATGGAGTCTAGAGTTGGTTCTTTTTGCCCGAGCAGAGTTTTACTTCGCCTTCTCGTCCGCTGCCCCCACTGAAGCCGCCCCCCGGCCGCGCCCGCCACCCCCGCCCGCCCGTCGCCGCAATCCAACCGGACCGCCACCGTAGAATGGTAGAAGGTGAACCGCCGCCAAAAAGCACGCAAGACTGTGATGTAAAGGACGAGCGCGTTCTGAACGGGTGCGGATCCAAAGATCTCGAGCTCGCCAACTTGGGCGCACTGAGCGACCTCGCGAGGACCGCGGCGGACCTCGAGAAGGGCCCGATCGGCGCCGAGAAGGCCGACTTCGAGCGCGCCATCGAATTGGCCGGCTTCGGCAAGTTCCACTACATCCTGCTAGCGATATGCGGCTTCGTGAGCACCTCCGAGGAGATCGACGTCATCTCGATGTCGTTCATCCTGCCCTCGGCCCAGTGCGACTTACACCTGAGCACCCAGAGCAAGGGCTGGCTCAGCTCGATCATCTTCATCGGCATGATGGCCGGCGCCTACGTCTGGGGCTCCTTGGCCGACTCGCTGGGGCGCAAGAGGGTGCTCATCGCGAGCTCCTTCATGAACGCCCTCTGCATCGTCGCCTCCAGCTTCAGCCAGACGTATGAGGTCTTCATGCTATTCAGATTTCTAAACGGGGCGGCGTAAGTTACCATCCATCTACCCCCGAGGTACCACCAATCCGGACACTCTTCATATCTCCAGAAGAACTGTCCAGATTTGCGATGCCATCTCTTCATTTACTCAAATGTGCTGCGGCTTTGAAAATGTCCGGTCCCTAATAAGTTTTGTAGAAACCGTGATTTACGAAAATTACTTTTAAATGGATTCTTCCCAAACTGCTCCAAATTGTCCGAAATGATCAAACCCATGAGGGACCTGTTGATTTTTCAAAGTCCGCGGCCCGATCTAGGAAAAAGCGGTCGAGTTAAAGGTGGTACCGATTGCAGATTAGGGGGCAGCGGACCAGTGATCTGGTCGTACTTTGCAGAGTTCCAGCCCAAGTCCAAGCGAGGCTCGATGCTGTCGTTCATGGCGGGCTTCTGGACGTTGGGCAACTTATTCGTGGCCGGGCTAGCCTGGCTGATAATCCCGACGGGCATCGGGTACTACAGCGAGAGTTTCGTTTACAATTCGTGGCGCGTGTTCCTGTTGGTCTGCGCGTTCCCGTCGTTCATCGTGGCGGCCCTGCTCTTCTTCCTGCCGGAGAGCCCGAAGTTCCTGCTGACGCAGGGCAGGAACGACGAGGCGATCGCCGTCTTCCAGACGATCTACAAGACGAACACCGGCAACGAGAAGAGCGAGTACCCGGTGAAGCAGCTGATCGACGACGATCACTACCAGAGATCGATCAGCGACACCAAGAAACCGGTCAGGGGGAAGTACATGACCATGCTCACCGACATCTTGGACAACAGCAAGCAGCTGTTCGTATCGCCGATACTCAAATTCACGCTCATCTCGATCACCATCAACTTCACCTTCCACATCGGGTAAGTGCATGGTTACCGATCATGATCAACCCTTCTTGAACGTGTTCGTCTGGCAGGTACTACGGTCTCATGATGTGGTTCCCGGAGCTTTTCAGTCGTTTCGACGAGTACGCCCAGGCGCACCCGAACGAAAGCGCCTCGGTTTGCGTGGTGAATTCGTTCGTCAATTTGAACGGCACCCTCAAGGACGGCGGGAAATGCACCGACGTCATTGAGGAAGCAGTATTTATGGATTCGCTGATCACGGTTGCGGCGGCACTACCCAGCAACATCATCGCCGTTTTGTTCATGGACATGTTGGGGAGAAAGTTCTTCTTAGGTATAAGTAACACCAGCAGGCAAAATCCGCATATTCCTAATGGCTATTATGATTACAGTGTTCAGTACCTTATCTTCAGGCACTTGTGCAGCTTGTATGTATTATGTCTACAACAGACAGCAGAATTTAGCGGTGTCGGCCGTATTCAGCAGCGTGATTTCCTGCGGAAACTGTGCTTTGGATTGTCTCATCACCGAAATTTTCCCGACCAATCTCAGGTGCGTACCTACCGAGGTTATGCTCAGTACTCGTCTAATGGATTTGCTTTTGCAGGGCAACCGGTGTGGCTATTTCGATGGTAGCGGCTCGTCTGGGTGGTATTATTAGTAACTTAGTTATAGCCAACTTACTGGACACGTATTGTCCAGCACCTACATTTATAGTGGCAGCCCTCCTGATAGGAGGCGGGCTATTATGTCTGTTTCTACCAAAAACCACTCGCGAACCATTGCAATAATAACAGAAACTTCGTCAGTAGTAGTGTGGATATACTATCAATGAAAAAAAATGTCAATGATTGCCAATAATATGTAGTATGTGAAAACTCGTAGATTTATTAATTATTTTTCATTATTATTAGTAATTAGTTTCGTAGATTTAGGTTGAATTATTAGCTCAAGTTGTTACCATAATTTTGGTGCGTATCGAGAAAAAAAATAACAAAAAAAATTACCATATCAATAAAATTATACCTACTTTGTCTTTAAACTATGTGCTTTATTTATATTCGTCTTTAATAGCGAAGGTAGATGAGTGAAAAAATACGTCGCAATTATGAATCATAGAATCTGTATTGGAATTACAAAACAATACAAAAATATATGTGTCGCTTTCTTTCAACATTCGTACAGTTACGGTAGGAATAAATCATTGTGAAAGATACCTTCTACCTGCACGTCTCAGTAAGGCAAGAAGCGTCAAAACAAACAAAACATTATAACTTAAAAACAACAACAAACCCATCCACAGAATACTTTTTCCTCTTCGAAATATTGAATAACCTACCTTCCTATGTATTATGCGTGTATGTAAAGAAAGTGAGGTCACACTTTAGCATAATTATTTAAAAATCTTCAATACCACAGTGCGATAATTATTTACTTACATTGAAGAATACTGAACAGTTGTTCAAAGGATTCCTTCAGAGCACTCACGTAATCCCGGCCGTTCGTGCTGTCGCGATAACTGGTGACCAGGGCACCCAAATAAGCATCCTTGATGACGTAGCTACAAAATTGAGAAATTCAGAATTAATTCCGACAATTTTCCGAGGCGTTGGATTTTTGCCAGGAATTTAAAATCTCAATGTCTTACCCGATCCCGAATCCGTCTTTGACTACCGGGGCGAACCCGCCCGCGAAAATGGCAGGCGAATTCAGCGTACTGGTGGAAAGAATGTCGTAGTTCATTTGGGCGTAAACAGGGTCGACGAATATGTTGCTCTCGATCCCGTTCTTCTCCCCCATGATTTTCAAAGCGTACAGGTGGCGGTCGAACCCTTGGCCCATCGCGGCCTCCTTTATCAAGCGATTGTGGTTTTCGGAGCACTCGAAAATCATCTTCTTCGCTTCGTCCATCGACGGCCGATTTTGGGAGTTGTGGGCCAACGTGTAATTCTTCAAATAAATTCATTGCCTAATTAGCGTGCGCTCATTTAAATGTTTTTGAAGGATCCCCATCAACGCAAAACAATAGAGGTATTGTTTGGTGTTGTTAGGGACCATCTGAAGACACCCAACCCCATAAACCGACAGCCCTTAGCTTATTTAGGCCTTTTCGATTATTTACCTTGGTGGCTGTGGTGCACGGACGAATCGCTTCGGTCCTGCCGTGTTTGAAAGCGGCAGTGCTGCAGGATTCGTAAGTCGATACGAAGTTTCCACTGATTTTATGATAAGCAATCTTCAAAATAAGTGAAATTATTAGATTATTGTCATCGGTGGCCGAGTTAAAAATAAGAAGTACCTGAAAAGCGAGCTGCATAACCGCATCGGGACTAACTTTATTCGTCTTGCAAATATTTTTGCCCGTCCCTTCAAAAACTGTATAATTAACATCCAGATTATCACCGATAGCTTTATAAGCCACTTTAGTCTGAGAAATTTCGCTTTTGAGGCGATCAGACAATTTTATATCTGTGTAAGAAAACATGTCCATTAGTTGAGTTAATCATTAGATTTACCTCTGGAGTTATGTGGCGGAAAATAGGAATATCTTTCAAAATTTCCTCAAAATTACTACATTTCTCCAGAGTAAAATCTAAATGAATAAATGAAAAAAGGCTGTAGAGTTTACTAAAGAATTTCAAGTCTTTTTGCAAAAATCAATCAAATAGAATACCTAAAGAGCGAACGGTGGATACCGCGCTAGAAGGCACAGTCGTGGAGTCTACCCATGGCCTCTCCTTGGTATCTTTGAAAATATCTTGAGCGTATCTCAGAACCGCCACCCCATCCCCCCAAGCGTGCTCGAAATTGACGGCAGAAACCCCGTCTTTCGAAACGAGCAAAGAAAACGACTTATCGAACCACCTACGAAAAAAACCCCAGATTATACACTGGAAAATCGACGAAAAATCAGCAATCCGACCTGTTAGTGCCGTCCCCGTGAAGGAAAAGCTTCGTAACGTCTTTCGGGTCTCCCCCTGCCACTTCAGTATCGAGACAGACATGGAAAAGGGCCGAATCTATGAGCCCCAGCTCTTCCTTGTTCCCGCTGTCCAGCAAATCGTGGCGTAAAGTAGCCCACTTATCTCGCTCCAAAGTGGTGAGCACGCCTATGGGAAATTCAGCAGGTTTCTTATCGGAATTCAACACGGTTTTGATGAGTCCTAGGATTTCGGACGGTCGCAAAATATCTCCTTCTTGATCTAGGACCTCCAAGACGTAGAAATTCCCTTTATGCTGCACCGATATGTGTCTGGCATCCGGATTCGAGTACAGTCTATCTTTATCAGTCTCCGGGATTCGAGTGGTGTTGAAAAGACTCGGGTACTGACTCATGTCCAAGGGAAAAGCCTTATATAAGTAAGCAGCGATGTAGGATAGCATTGGGGGCAGGGTACTGCAGAGGTAACGGAAATTGTCGGTGTCGCTATTTTTTGCATTCAAATGGTAAACTTCTGGCTCAAGCAGATTCGATTTCAGCGCTCGATAGAAGCGTAACGAGCTCACGATCATGTTGGTGGTCCTCAATAATTGGTCGTTGAATTCGGGACGTTCGTCGTTGTTTAAGACGATGACCGGGTTGTAGTTCAGAGGGAGAGGTTTGCGGTCTCTCAGGTATTTATCGAACCACAGCTCAGTGATGTAGCTGGTGTGGCGGTTCTGGTTGTTGTAGTCTTTCAGGATTTTCTGCAGTTGCAGGCCGACGCCGTCCCGGAATCTGTGGACGTTCGCTTCCGTCTTCCTAAAGGCCTCGTCGATTAGAAGGGGACGTTGCGCGGCCAGATAGCGGTCGCAGGTCAGTTTCAGTTCGGGGATCGGCAGTCGAGGTAGCGCGGATTGGAAGTGTAGGGTGGGAATTTGGCTCCTTTGCAGGAATTGGTAATCAACATATTCTTTCTGGACTAGATTCTTGTCGAGTAATTTCAGGATCGCCCGAGAGTTGTTCTGATACAACGAACTCTTCACGTTCACCTACATGAATAATCGTCCACTACAAACTATTCGCACTACGTGTTTCTACTTACCATTTTGTACAATTTATCGTTTTCGATGTTTCAAATTAAATTTGTAGGTTAGAAACGTCCGGATGACATCTATGGAAAATTCCATACGTCGAATTCGAACTGGAGAAGTAGAGGGGTTTCCGTCTGGAAAAACTACGAGCGAGGTATAAATAAAGGTCCAATTTACCGATTATAAACTGTGTCACGTACTTTCATTAATCCAAAGTCGGATTTCGAACTTTGATCCCAAAAATGAACAGCTAATCTGTCAGCAGTGTGTCAACAGCGAAAGCAATCAGTTTATACGGCTTACACTGATTAAACACTCTCGAATACAATCTACACTTTATATCAACTTAAAATTATCGCGAACAATGTTTATTGTAATGATATTTTTCGAAATCACAGCATAAAATTAACCTAAGATAAAATTCGCGGGCGATTTGCACGTGGTGCCTCTGCCGGTAAGTGCGAGAAGTTAAAAAAGGAATCTAGTCTATCGATTAGTAATAAAATGTAGGCAACCAACAATACACAATGATGTTTTTCTAGCGCCTCTTGCGGGAAATCTTCAAACTATTGTAGTTCATAGATTTGCCGCAAGAAGCGCTAGAAAAACATCATTATGTATTGTTGATTGCCTACATTGCAGGGAAATGTCAGACAAGAACTGATTTAATTATTTAAGGGAAGAGTCTGACAGCCCTTTAATATTCATTCCATATGTTGAACCATTTCCAGTTCAAAACATTCCTGTGAGATTAGTGCCAGCTATAACGGTGAGCGGACAATTATCTATACCTAATTGCAAAGTGTTTTTAATCTAGTTTCACCTAGGTAATCAATTTGCATTTTTTTAAAGGCCTGAATGATAATAATTCTCAAAGCGGAACTCTTATCACATGCGCAAACAAATTGCATTAACAACATGTTCGAACTTTGTGAATTCGATAATGGTACTTCATAAAAGCCGACAATGGATGAAGCCAAGGGTGAATATCCCTACTCGGAAGAGCCGACCGGTGAAAGGTGGGACCCCCTCGGAGCCCCGAACGACCAGGAAGAAGAGAGTCCGTTCGACAAAACGGAATTCGACCGGTGCGGCGGCCTCAACCAGTGAGTAATCCCCACTTCTGTCTATCACAAAATAAGCGCTCGAATTTTAGGACAACATGTGAACGTCTCAGGAGTCTGGAAGAAGAGCAGGAGCTGCTCAACTCCTCCCTGTTCGCGTTGACCACGCATTTCGCCCAGGTCCAGTTCCGCCTGCGCCAAGTCGTCAATGCCCCAATCGAAGATAAAGAGGATCTCCTGAAAAGCCTGGAAGAGTTCGCTTTTCGGGGGATCCCCGATATAAGTTTAGTGCGCGAACGCATGGACGAGGCCAGTCTGGCCGAGGCGGTGAGACTTAGGCGCACCCAGCAGAAAGAGCTGATCGATAGACTCAAATCGCAGTTACGAGAGCTCGAGCAGTACGCTTTCGAGAACGGCGAGGCCGGGGTGCCCCAGGACGTGGTCCTGGAGCGCCAACGCTCCATCCTGAACGAGCTGAAGACCCGGATGAACCTGGAGCTGGACGAACGCAACTACCACCAGATGACGCCTGCGGATGTCAAACAGCAAATTAACGTTGCCCTCGATCAGCTGATCAGTCCTTTGAGGGTGAAAGAGCACCTGGTGGCGCAGCTCAAGACGCAAGTCGCCGATTTGGAACGGTTCATCAATTATCTGCAATCGGATACCAAGCAGGAGAAGTGCTCCTGTGGATGCGCCTATCATACGATCAAGAAACCCTTCACTACTGACACTTTGGGCCTCATTCAGAAGACGGCGACTCTATTGCAAATGTTTGCAGTGTTGCAGTTGGGATGCGGAGGGGGCCACTTCAAAAGAAACGATCTGAAGACTACGATGAAAGGCAACCATTGGGGGTAAAATAATTTTTATCTATGACCGCCATTTAAAGTTGGCAATTCTATACAGCTGACAATCGCAGTAAACGTCACAGTTAGGGAATTTCTCGGCACCAGATATGGTTGGCACAAGTTTGTTTTGTAACCATAGTGACCGTGATAAAATTCATAAATTTTCGCCGCCATGATTGTAATTTGAAATTTTGCAGAGATTTGAGGGCGAAACTCGAGATGGCAATCGTGAACGTGAAGGAGTTGGCCCAGGCGAACGAGCAGCGCGCTTTGGGTAACGATTACTCGAGCGATTCCGAATCTCTGCCCTTGTGCACGAGCCAGTTGACCACGGCGGTGCGGAAATATTTGGCCACCAGCATAAGAGATCTGATGCAGCACGGGGCGACGGCCGCCACGAACAGCACGAGCGTCGTCCCCTTCATCGGCTGTTTCCCCAAAAGAGCCTCGACGAGTTCCGCGCAGTTCCACGCGTGGGAAATCGTCCTCGAGTACTACCACATGAAGAACGGTGACAAGTTCAACTCCACGCCGGCGAGGAAGTTGTCGCAGAGTTTCAATCTGGATATTGCGGGCGCCTCGCCTGCCAGTAACAAGTTGAACATGCTTTGCACCATCGGGAACATAATTTCCACGCATACGCCGTTCAAAAGGAGCTACGATTCACATCTGAAGGCCTTCATCTGCGCGGCTTTGAAGTAAGTGTTTGATTTGACTTGGTGGGGAGCTACTAACTCTTCTATTTCAGCGCTAATAAACTCGTTTCTTGGTTGGGTTTAATATTCCAGTGTAATCAAATCGTAAAGTATCATTATTATCCTTGGAGCTATGTTGCGAAAACTGGTTTCCAAGACAGTTTAAGAAGTCTCGACGTTTTGACTAACTACAATTTCGATCTGCCAGTCGATTTGGCCGTTCGACAATTCCAGAACATTAAAGACATATTCACTTAATTCCTCTATTTCCTGTTCATTTATAACAATAATAATCCAATGTTGATTTATCTAGTCTTGATTATAAATAATAACTAAGTATTGAAGTTTTTCTTTCATTAGATTTGTCTTTATTTAAAAACTGATAACGCAATTATTTTCAACAGAAGTATAGACTTATTTAGTTTTCTTCTCTAATTTTTGGCTTTTGCCTGCGATACTGGCTCGGATTTTCGGGAAAACCTCTGCGAACAGTAACGTGCCTATGAAGACCAGCCCAGTCCCGAACCAGTGAACCACAGTGAACGGGTTTTGGAAATAAACTATCGAAAATATCAACGATAAGAATTTACGCAACGTTATCACCAGCGTGACCGTTAACGAGGAACATTCCGACGTCAATGTGTAAACGGAACTGATGCAGAGGTATTGAGTTAGAATGTTGAGGATGAGCCAACACCAAATCTCCGGAATGTTCAATCCGATTATGGGAAACTGGACGAGCTCGCTGGCTGTCGCCACCTTCATGTGTTCCCAAATGCTGTGGCCGTAAATCAAAAATCCGGGAAGGGAGAGTAAATGCTAGAAAGATCAAATTAAGTTACATGACTGATGGTCAGTTTAGTTAAGCCCATACCGTATAATACAGGGCTTCCATCGGGTGTTTCCCATAAACTGAGCTAATACTTTCTTGGTAAATACCCATTCTGGCTGATAAAAGTAACGCTCCGGTCAATAAAAGGATGCCAATCAGCCACCAAAACGAATGTTCAGTGTCTGAAGTCTCAGGTACATTTAAATCACAATCGACACAAGTTTTCTGTAAAAAATAAAATCATCTATTGGTTTGAACATTACAGGTTTTGTTTATATGGACTCACCTTTCCTGAACTTCCACTGGAGTAGAGGGTACACACAATGATTCCCACTGTGATCATACCCACAGAAAGATATTTCTCCAAAGAATATTTCTTCTTGAGGATCCATATTCCCATAAGCATATTAGCGATCAGTGATCCCGATCGAAAAATCATATGCAAAGGCACAGGAATATTGAAATCGAATGCCCAATTATTCACGACACTCGTCACGAAAAATAAAATGACTAAAATCAGATAGCTATCACTCGGAATTTTTCTTGGAACAGTTCCGAACTTGGACGTCATAATAAATCCTTGGATTGCTATGAAGAGGAACTGGGCAAAGGTAATAAGGTGCCCACTGCCCGGATCCAATCTAAAAATCGACAATTTGTTCAACTTAGAGTATATTACAGTGGCTATTAAAACATTCTTACTTGATTATGTATTCGAGGAATACATTGTTCAGACCGCATCCGAGTAGGGTCATCCCCACAGCGTACGTAGCTTTGGCATTCATCTCCCGAGATGTACTTTTCCAATATCAATTACTTAATAAATAATTCAGCAAGTCATTACGTTTGATAGTTGTATCTGGAGTTGTTTTCTTATCTTCAATATTCAAGGGTGCCCACATAACCACACTTTTTCTTTTTATTACTATTATGATCACTGTAAATATGAGGAATCGATTTAATTTGTGTACCGATCTATAAAACCAGTCGGGAGAACTAAAACCGCGCACCCATAATCACTAACTATTTGAATTATTAATATACCATGACAGTTTATTGGTACTGCGCCGGGACCTTGAGTTCAATTAGTACTTACGAGGTTCAATTTTAATTTATTAACGGCAATGTCACGTCAATTTGTTGTATTCTATCGCCAAAGCATTTTAATGCAGACAAATTAAATATTGCATCGAAATTAACAATCATTTTGTTAATAAAACAAATTTATAAACAGGAAAATTACCTGAAATGTATGCAACCAATAATACACGTACCTACCATGGCGCGCCGCTTCGACGCCAGCGCCAAAACCCTCGAAGCTTGTAGTTCAACAAAATTCCGCAAGATGGCAAAGTGATCGAATCTCGCTACGCTGTGGCCATCTAGCGGTAAACCGTATGAACTACGTAGTTCACATAAGGCGGCACTAACCCTCGCAGTGGCGCTGTTCACAGCAAAGTCTCGAACCTTTTCTGTAGACAACATTGACATTACGTCACTTGAGCTGCATGAATGGTTGCATACCCTGTCGGCGTCATCCTTAACCCCTATTAGAAATTTACCAATAAACTTATAGATCAAGGGATCAACCATTGAAATCGTGTTTATCCTTGGTATCGTTATCAATTGTTGCCACTTTCTGTCACAAAGCGCCCCACTCTGAGGTTATGGATGAGTGGTTGCTTTTCAACAATTGTGTCTTGTGTGTTCCTGTTAGGGGGTGAAAATGGATACAACTTCCTTGGATGAGAGCAAAGGCAGCAAGGACAGCATCAAAGACCTGTCCGCCCAGGGCAATCTGAAGAGCAGCAGGAGCCTGGAGAAGAGCTCGACCAGTGGCAGCTTCAAAATCGACAAGATCCAATTCAAAGACGAACCGCTACAGCAACACCACGACAATGACAATCACCGAATCCATCATCACGATCCATCACTCAAAGTGCCTCACAAATTCATTGCGAATTGGAGACAAGCTTGCGACAGAACCAAAGACAAAACCAAAGATCTACTCAAGAGGTGGAGGACTCTGCCGGAGATCGAGGCCGAAAATGTACCCAAGAAGGACCCGCTGGATAAGGCAGAAACCAGCAGCGAAAGCTGCGGCTGGAGCGTCCACGTTTGGAGTAATTTCGTGATAAATTCCACTGAAACAAAGTAATTTCGTATTTTCAGCTACTTGGGTTGATCGTTTCAGCATCGAGTCTGAAGCAGATCCTAGGGATAATTGCCAGTTGACTCCCACCCATAACAATAAGTTTTCTCATTTCTTCACGTGTCTTCTGGACCACGATCAGGACAATCTCATAAGCGAACAAGATTTCGAGACTTTAATCGAGGTAGGCACTCAATTAATATCTCCGTTGGAATTCATACAGCTGTCATATTGTTGAGTATGTACGAGTATAGTACCTACAAATGCATTTTTACCTGAAAAGTTGTCCCCCTTAATTGATGAAAAGGTTGACGTAAATGAAATTTTTGCATGCTCTCTGGATGTACCTATAGCGATTGCGACATTTTGCCGATTGGTCGGTAAACTCTCCAGAATTTAATATTCTGCGAGAAGTGGAGCGTGGTTTCATTGAAACATTTTTGACCGAAGTATCAGATGAAAAATTGGGTACGGTATTTTTGAATTATTTTTTGAGGTATTTTTTGGTATGTTAGCAATTATCATCACGTTTTTTGCTACTGATTGTTGTGATTGTTCCATTTTCCGTTGATGTTATACTTTCAAAAACTACCTAGGTTCGTGTCAATGTTTGCACTTTTCATTTATGTATCTGCTCTTAACACAGAGTTAATTATTGATTATTGTATTAGAGTTACCCACTACTACCAAATGCGAATATCATCATTAAAACCATGTTTGTCTCTTTAGGGTTCACTCTCAATGGTCTCGTCTATTTGACGAAAGACGGATGGCTGATGAAGTGGTCCCAGTTGATTTTCGGGTCGAAGAACCTGAGCGACTTTCCCGTCTGGTTGCAGTTTTTCGTTAAAGTCCTGTTCCAAGTCATCAACCGATGCGGCACCGGCATTATAACTCGGGACGAATTGAGCGCCTTCTACTCATCCGTCTTGTGCTTAGACACTGTAAAAGTCGGCGAGATTTTAGATGTAGCTTATCAAGCCATGACTTCGGTGAGCTGAAACGCCCCAAATTCGTGCTTTCGATGTTAAAACGAATTTTTCTAGAATGGAGATCATCCCCTGATGTTCCGAGCGTACCGATTGTGTTTCGCCAATTACCTCTTGGGGAGGTATCCGAATGGGCCGGGGCAGTACATTTTGGGGGCGCCGCCGAACGCCATGTCTTTCGCGATGTTCCCAGTCGACTACTCCGCACTCAATGCGCAACCGGAAGACCTGGAGCAGTACACGCCCGATCAGAAATCGAACAGGCGTAGCGTCATCGTATGATCGTTGACACATTCCCTAGCGAATTATTTAGGCATGCTATCCGTACACTAATATTGTAACCGTTTAGAGTATTTTACACAAGTGCACCTTCTAACGATAAGATTCTAAATTCTATGTGATAATACCGGTTGATTTTGTCAAAACTCAAAAAACTGATGTTCCTAAAATCGAGGAGTCGGCAGCAGTTTCACGTTAACTTTGGCTCTAATTATTATAATGATTGTTGCGTTCAATTCGTTTTTAAATTGTTACCGTTGTGAAGTTTTATCGAAAAATAATAAGAACAATCATTTCTTGTTCATATCATTAATAATGAAATATCAAGGGCACAATTACTTAATGTAGGTGTTATTTTGCACTTAGGTTATTTATAGAAAGTTGCGAACTTGCAATAAAAAGAGTTATTTAATTGAATTTAATGTATTTTATTAAAAAAAAGAAACCAAGGTAGGTACTAATTATTGATACTTGCTGGTGGCTTACCATCCTCAGATAGGTTTGGTGGTAATTGCTGAGGCGGATGCGCCCCAGATGAAGGATTTAGTGGAAACGCAACCCTTTTATTTGTTATTCTTGACTTTGGGGGTGGATTTGAGGCAGAGTAACTCAACATGGGAGGGTCATTCCAACCCGGATCCACTGAGATTTATTATCAGTAGGTAATTGTGAAAAACTACATGTTTTCGACGTACCTTTCGGTTTTTCCTCCCTTGTTTTCTCCTCCAAACTGCTCATGTTTGATTAAATATCTTCGTATTTCAAAGAGGATTGATATTTTGACATACGTGAATAAATACGAAATGTGAGGTTAGACGTGCCACTTCCTCCGTAAATACGCAAGAAATTTAATTAAGTCACTCTCTAATTAAAGAGGTATTGTTAATCACGAACATAATAGAGTTTAACCGTGCAAAATGGATTTGTTACATTAATAATTGTAGCTGAAATTATATATATTTTATAGGTTATGTCGATTGTTGACTCAAGAGGTTTGAAACTTTGCTACGAACAGCGCCACCGCGAGGGTTAGTGCCGCCTTATGTGAACTACGTAGTTCATGTAATTCGCCGCTAGATGGCTATAGCGTGGCGAGATTCGATCACTTTGCCATCTTACGAAATTTTTACGAACTGCAAGCTTCGAGGGTTTTGGCGCTGCCGTCGAAGCGGCGCACCATGGTAGCTACGTGTATAATTGGTTGCATACATCTCAGGGGCAGTCTTTCTCCCGAAGGGTGGACGGGGGTGATGAGGTGTCGCGTCAGTGTAATAGACTTGTCAAAAGTGTCGTTTAACCTCCAAATAAAAACCATAACAGAGGCGGTCGAAAGCCTTTACAATGGAAATGTTTTAACTTTTAAGTAACTTATTAGTTGTCACTTAATTTGTGAGCTTTGAGAGTATATATCATTCTTGAGTGTGGTGTAAATTTTGTGAAAATGAGCAAAACGAATCGTTATGAAGACCTACAACTTGCAAATAACTTGGAATCTCTTGATCTCATCGTTAAACCTAAAGATTTATTGAGTTTTGCAGGCATGCAGTTTGACAAGTAAGTAATTTCGTAATAACTACTCCCAGTCATTCCCAGAGGTACTAATACAATGTTATTACTCCTTTAGGAAGTGCAAATGTCTGGACGATTTGTACAAGAATGCGCAGAAGAACCCCCTCGATCAAGAAAAGACCTACATCTTCTTGTCGAGATATCTATTATTATACGAAATATTCCACAGCAAACAGCCGGATAAAAAATTTGTCGATTTGAGATTTGGATCTAATCACACGAGAGCTAAATGCCAATTTGAAGAAGTCAAAAGGAGTCTAATTGAACGGTATAAACAGAAAAATGAGAATGTCGTCCCTGTTCCGACATCACAACCCTCTCGCCCTCCGACTTCTGTAAAGAAAAAGAGGATTTTCGAGGATGAGTTCATTACTTGCTCGCAATTGTACAGTGCCTTACAGAATCCAAGTAACAACCTTTTATTGGTGGACGCGCGTCCTAGGGACCGTTATATTGAGTCTAGAATAATCTACCAGAATTGCATCAACGTGCCTGCCGAGTGCATCACAGGGGGGTGAGTTCCGTGGACGAATTTCGGGGTAAATTCCTGAAAATTGGTCATTTCAGTCTTTCCGCTCATAAACTAGGGGAGAATCTGGAGCCGAAAACGCGCGAAATGTGGGAGAAAAGGGACACCTACAACGTTCTCGTTCTTTTTGATTGGAATTCAACAAGTGATAACCCGCTCTCCCGTAAATTAGTGGAATTGCGTTCAGCTTTGGTAGAGGTGAGTTGGAAAATTGTCTGCATTCTTCCGAAAGGTATCATCGTGAAAATGCCTCTATCATAGTGGGATCCGAACAAGAAATACGACGAGCCGCCCGTCGTTCTGAACGGCGGCTACTTCCAGTTCGTGCAGGACTACCCCTCGAAGTGCGTGAACTCCCAGATCGTTTTTTCGAAGAGAGACAATGAGCTGGACGAGCTCCTCGACATCGACAACATCGAATATCCCACCGAAAGCAACAGCACGGCGCACGTCATGGGACTCGCGAACAATTCCGGGATCAAACCCATGGACACCGAGGAGGACGAGGCCACCAGGGACTCCCTGATCGCCGAGAACAAGAGACTCGCCCTCGATTCGCAGGAGATCACCTCCAAACTGATAAGCGCCGAACAGGAGTGGAAGGACCTGAACGAGAAATCGAAAACCGAAACCGACATCAACGAGATAGCGGAACTCCAGGCGAAGGAAGACCGAGTCCAGAACGACATTTCGAACTTGGAGAAAGCGCTAGAGGACGTCACCAGTAGAAAAGACAAGTCCCGGGAGCGGTTCGATTTGTACGCGAAATTCGACCCGGAAAACGAGTCCTTCGACTCGCGCGAGCTTAAAGAGATCATAGAAATCGAGGAGAACGAAAACGAGAAGACGAAGATCTTGGACGCGATCACGGAAGAGCGGCTCAGCGCCCTGAAGCAGGCGCGCGCTCTCAAACCGAAAGAGAAGGCTCCTAGTAAAATAACGCATCCGAGACCCACTGTGAATCGAACGACCAAACCGAGCTATCAGCTGAAGATATCCACCAGTTTAGTCGGCCCTTTGGAAACGGTAATTCGACTTATAATCGAGGAGTATCCACCCAAAAGTGATTAAACCCTATTTTTACTAATTATCTTCAGCAAACAACTGACACTCGCAGTAAACGTCACTTTACATTCAGTTATGTTAGGGAATTTGTCGGCTCCAGATATATGGTTGGCACCAGTTTGTTTTGTAACCATAGTAACCGTGATAAAATTCATTAGTTTTCGCCGCCATGACTAATTTGAATTTTTTTAAATCACTTTTGAGTGGAAACTCGCCTATTGAACCTGAACGCTCGAAGGATTAATAGAATTCGGTTTAGACCCCAGGGCACGTGGGTCTGAGGAACATAAGGAACACTTGCTACATGAACACCGTGGTGCAGTGCGTCCGCAACATCCCCTCGATTATGGAGCTGTTCTGCAAAGGGATCTACGCGAGGCAGGAAATCCGCTCCCCCGCCGCGATAATCCTCGAATCCGCCTATTTAATCCGGTATCTGTGGTCGCGGGCTGTCAAATACATCGAACCGGCGGATTTCTACCAGAAAGTCTGCACTCTGGAACCGTCCTACGGCCTGGGGAACCACGAGGACTGCATGGAGTTTTTCCTCTTCCTGCTGAACCATCTGAGCGAGGACTGCTATTACGAGGCGGAACGGCCGACGGTGATGACGCCCAAGCAGAAGGCGTGGTACAACCAGTTCCAGGGGAAGAGCTCGATCTTTATAGACCTCTTCTACCACCAGATCCGGATCGGCCAGTTCTG
Organism: Salpingus planirostris; assembly: GCA_949788335.1. Classification (NCBI taxonomy): domain Eukaryota; kingdom Metazoa; phylum Arthropoda; class Insecta; order Coleoptera; family Salpingidae; genus Salpingus; species Salpingus planirostris. The sequence goes on from OX460929.1 coordinate 6,450,639, forward strand.
CAGGACGTGCGCGCAGAGCACGTACAAGTTCGAGATCGAGAGCACCTTCATGCTGTCGGTGCCCGATCGCGATTTTACTATAGAGAGTTTGATGGCCGACTACATGGCGGATTTCGTCATCCCCGAGTACTGCTGCTCCAAGTGCAAAAAACCGGTGCTGAATAAGAAGACGATCTGCTACCAGCCGAGGATCGTGGTGATCGTCCTCAAGCGGTACAAGCAGGTGGTGCACAGTGGCGTGCTGTCGATCAGGAAGATCGAGTCGAGGGGGTACTTCCCGAAGAGCAACTTCAAGTTGGGGGACTGCGCCTATGATCTGAACTCCATTGCGATGCACTCGGGGGACATGAATCACGGCCATTATACCGCAGCTTGCCTCACGCAGAAAGGGTAAGAAGGCGTTTGCAATATTTATATAAATTGGTAAGAATCTGTCATTTGGTTTGACGGGTAATTTGTTTCAGTTGGTACGAGTTTAATGATGAGATCGTGCGGCCGATCAACATCAACGACGACTCGATCAGGACCAAGGCTTGTGCATTTTTCTATTCCATGTGTGATGACTCGAGGAGACGAGTGTGATATTAAAAGAGAGCTGTTTATAAGTAATTCGAGTTTATTGAGCGTTATTAATAATATTGTTTTCGATCACAAACTTCTTGTGGATGATAATTGGCGTAGAGGACGTGCTTAGACCATCAATCAAAATAATAAAATGAGGAAAATCTCGGATTGGACGTCCTTTATTTGTTTACTTATTTATTTATACAATGACTAGGCGAGTATAAGCATTGATAGAAATTCTTTAAATTTTTAACAAAGATTTCTTGTATACATGTGTCAATTTTTGGAAGCCTTTTACATAATTTTGGCACAGCATTTGAGGAGTAATTGACAAGAATTGGGCCTTGTACGGTATCTAAATCGCTACTTGTAAAGTAATAATAATAAAATAAATAAAAACCGATAATAAAATAATTATATTGAAACAAACCCCTGCACCGCCCAAGTTTTAACAAAAAAGGTTGCAGTACCCCTGGGGATTATTAGCTCCGACCTGCGTAAAAAAAGCAATATTTCACAGAAATAAATTTAAAAAAATTGGTGAAACTGACTCGATAATCAATTATTAAATAATACAAAGAGAATTAAGAACTAGATCTTTGGTGGAAGACTAACATTAATACTGATCGATAATACCGTGAGGTGAGTATAAGCTCGTATTTTAGCACAGGAGCAGGGCGAATAATATGAGATAGCTTTCGTTTGGCAGGGCGAATCGCGGGCGCCCCACCGAGCTGGTGGTTTTGGACGGGTCCTGCTTGGGCGAGACGGGGGCGCCGCTGCCCTCGGTCAGTAAGTCTTCGTCGTCGGAAATATTGATGTCTTTCCCGTTGCACAGATCGTGCGAGCAGTAGCAGTACTGGACGTGGTTGGCAGTTTTGCAATCGTGGAAGTAGTCCTTGTCGCACGTCCTTGACACTCCGCTTCCTGGCGCATAAATTAATTCGTGAATTTTTTACCAGTAATTCGATACCGTTTTAGTTACCATCTGTTTGTATTACGCAACTTTTCGAATGCGGGGGGCATTCTTGGATGAAAATGCTATTCGTGGGATTCGCGTTATCACAATCTATCCGATCTCCACCCCCGCAGACGTAGCACTGAAGGGCTGTATTAATAAAAATTAAGATTGCTCAGTTAAACGTCTGATTAAAAATTGAAAGTTCAATTCACCTGTGGTACTACTGGGAATTCCAACCAAAATAATGATGAGTAATTTGAGGGAGGTGGTGTTAAAACGGATAAATCTTGAATAAAAAGACATGGCGTAATCCCTCTGCGTCCGTTCCGTATTTAGTTGCTATTGTTATTCCACATTCCGCATAGCCGCACTGTTCGAAACCGAGTATTATTTAAATTATTAGCTGTTTATGTTAGCACCGTTTAGTTGGATTTGATCTAATTGGCAATACTCAGAACTGAAACAAGATCATTGCAATAATTAATGAGGTTAACTGGACCGGCCGTCGCATTGAATACTGACAAACCGATTATGTATTCAGTTTCATCGTGTTTCCTTCGTTTTAATTAAAAATAGGTTTATAATAACCTGACTCACCGATCTCGCGCAAGATTCAACCGCCGAGCCAGAGAACAGCGGCGCGCTTCGTGGCGCTGTACGCGTTTGACAATGACAGCTGTCAGGAGTTGAAGGGCAGTTTCTTCGTTTCCGGTCGGTTCTTCTCCCCGGGCGGGAATTTCGAATCGCTACCTTGTGATTGGGATACTAGCGCAGGAGGTCACCCCCCCCCCCCAATTTCGGATCGGTCGCTATCTTTTAAATCTTCGCCTGGTCACCTAGCTTCTTTCTTTTCCGTCTTGACCACCGGCCATTACTCACGCCTGGACAGAGTTCTTAGTGTTCGTAAAGTGTAAAAGATTTCGATAATCTTCCTTCGGGGATTACTTTGGCTTCACTATTTAGCAAAATACTCCACTCGTAACTTCGTAATTTCGTCGTATTCTTCGGGAGCTAATTTTGCACCATTCGGGGGATTTAAACGAACTCGTCCACGTGGCCGGCCATCTCGTCCTTCATAGTCACACCCTTTCGACAAGGTAAAGTTTCCTTTACACCTGCATTGCTCGTGCTGACCATGCTGACTTTCTTCCATCAAGGGTTCTAGTCCGAGTTGATTACTGGAGATTCACTTCACTACGCCTAGGGGCCGATCGCTATTTTGAGGCGTCGACACTGCGACACCTCCGGATCCGCCCCTCGCTCAGCTCGCTCATCTGCTCTCGGGACCGATCACTATCTCGAGGCGCCGCCACTGCGACACATCCGGATTCGCCCCTCGCTCAGCCACTCTCGGGGCCCGATCGCTATTTTGAGGCGCAGTTCGCTGGACGCCTCCGGATCCGACCCCTTGCTCGGCTCGCTTCGCTCTCTCGGAGCCGTGATCGCTATTTTGAGGCGCCGCCGACTCCACGCCTCCGGATCGAGCCATCAGCAGCCCTCGCTCGCCCACAACCACTGCGGACCCTCCTCCAGCACGGGGCCCGTCTGACCAGCACCCTGCAAAGCTAAGATTAATTTTTAAGACCATTCGCCTTCGTCAGGTACAACACGTCCGTCTTTTTACACCCAAAGACGGACGTGACTTTGCCGTTGACAACCATTCTTTTAAATTTTTTTTTTAAATTGGACGGATTCGTTCCCCGGAAATCATCGCTTTCCTGTATGATTAAACTAAACGGGTTCTTAACCCCGGCTCTATAGTGGCGCAGAACCAGGTTGATGAGATTGTTATCCCGTATGAAGGAATCTGAAAATACAAAAAAAAAACCGGTTAGATTATGAATAATCAATTAATACGAAATTACCATCAGTAATCGCCGGCTGCGGCGTCGGGGGCCGGTGTCAGGTTCAGTTACTGAAAAATTCGAAATAAAACTAGAAATGGAGTAATAAATCGATAATGTTTTATTTTTTAGTGTTAACAAGGGTTGGATTCGGAACAACTTGATGATATCACTATGATATTTCTGTGATGATATCACAGTTAATATTTCATCATAATAATTCTAAGTTATCTAGATTTTCTTTTACTGAAGGGGTGCTTGGTGCACTTGGTGCTACAAAAGTATAAAAAGTTGAAAAATCCGAATATTTTAATTTCATTAAAACTCGCTCTTGAACTGGTTATTTACTGAAAAATGTTAGGTATTTATTTCCAGATTTTGAAGGTAACAGCAGTGTTTATTCAGATATCTGAGAAACAGTGGTAACAGACTCAGTAACAGCAGAGAGAATAACGGATACAAAATAAAATTTGAACTGATTTTTATCATTAAAAATTAAGTATTAAAATACACTATAAATTAGTAGATGGCAATATGCTTCGTTTAGCAATGATATCTGGAAATAAATATTCAAATATCAAAATTGCAGATAAATCTCGAGATAAATATTTTCACTCACCTTCATCGAGATCCTGATTTCGCTCCAGCTTGCTGTTTTGACATTTCTCGTTTTAAGCTCAGTACACTCTTGTTCCTGCATAATCTTCTGACATTCCGAGTTTTTCTGTTTCTGTTCGGCGATTTTGATTTTCTTTGCTATCGGGAAAAAATTTAAAATGTGCTGCCCCTTGTCGAAAACCGAGGCGCAGTTCGCTGGACGCCTCCGGATCCGACCCCTTGCTCGGCTCGCTTCGCTCTCTCGGAGCCGTGATCGCTATTTTGAGGCGCCGCCGACTCCACGCCTCCGGATCGAGCCATCAGCAGCCCTCGCTCGCCCACAACCACTGCGGACCCTCCTCCAGCACTTCACTACGCCTAGGGGCCGATCGCTATTTTGAGGCGCCGACACTGCGACACCTCCGGATCCGCCCCTCGCTCAGCTCGCTCATCTGCTCTCGGGACCGATCGCTATCTCGAGGCGCCGCCACTGCGACACATCCGGATAATTCTACTATAATATTCTCATAATTTTCCTGGTCTTTCTGTTCCTCATCGTATTCAGTAATTAAACGGTTTCGCTCGGCATTTAAAATCTCCTCGTGATCGTTTCGCTGCCTTTCATATTCCGTTGAAGCCGTATTTTGAGGCGCAGTTCGCTGGACGCCTCCGGATCCGACCCCTCGCTCAGCTCGCTCATCTGCTCTCGGGACCGATCGCTATCTCGAGGCGCCGCCACTGCGACACATCCGGATAATTCTACTATAATATTCTCATAATTTTCCTGGTCTTTCTGTTCCTCATCGTATTCAGTAATCAAACGGTTTCGTTCAGCATTAAAATTCTCCTCGTAATCGTTTCGCTCCTTTCCAATTCCCGTTGAAGCCGTATTTTGAGGCGCAGTTCGCTGGACGCCTCCGGATCCGACCCCTTGCTCAGCTCGCTCATCTGCTCTCGGGACCGATCGCTATCTCGAGGCGCCGCCACTGCGACACATCCGGATAATTCTACTATAATATTCTCATAATTTTCCTGGTCGTTCTCTTTCTCATCATGATACAGTTTCAACAAACGGTTTCGTTCAGTATTAAAAATCTCCTCGTGATCGTTTCGCTCCTTTCCAATTACCGTTGAAGTTGTTCTATGATATTTTCATAATTTTCCTGATGGTCTTTCTGTTCCTCATCATGATACAGTTTCAACAAACGGTTTCGTTCAGTATTAAAAATCTCCTCGTGATCGTTTCGCTCCTTTCCAATTACCGTTGAAGTTGTTCAATTGTGTTTTCATAATTTTCCTGGTCTTTCTGTTCCTCATCGTATTCAGTAATTAAACGGTTTCGCTCGGCATTGAATATCTCCTCGTGATCGTTTCGCTGCCTTTCATATTCCGTTGAAGCCGTATTTTGAGGCGCAGTTCGCTGGACGCCTCCGGATCCGACCCCTTGCTCGGCTCGCTTCGCCCTCTCGGGGCCAAATCGCTATTTTGAGGCGCCGACACTGCGACACCTCCGGATCCGCCCCTCGCTCAGCTCGCTCATCTGCTCTCGGGACCGATCGCTATCTCGAGGCGCCGCCACTGCGACACATCCGGATAATTCTACTATAATATTCTCATAATTTTCCTGGTCTTTCTGTTCCTCATCGTATTCAGTAATCAAACGGTTTCGTTCAGCATTAAAATTCTCCTCGTAATCGTTTCGCTCCTTTCCAATTCCCGTTGAAGCCGTATTTTGAGGCGCAGTTCGCTGGACGCCTCCGGATCCGACCCCTTGCTCAGCTCGCTCATCTGCTCTCGGGACCGATCGCTATCTCGAGGCGCCGCCACTGCGACACATCCGGATAATTCTGCTATAATATTCTCATAATTTCCCTGGTCTTTCTCTTCCTCATCATGATACAGTTTCAACAAACGGTTTCGTTCAGCATTGAAATTCTCCTCGTAATCGTTTCGCTCCTTTCCATTTCCCGTTTAAGCTTGAAGCCGTATTTTGAGGCGCAGTTCGCTGGACGCCTCCGGATCCGACCCCTCGCTCAGCTCGCTCATCTGCTCTCGGGACCGATCGCTATCTCGAGGCGCCGCCACTGCGACACATCCGGATAATTCTACTATAATATTCTCATAATTTTCCTGCTCTTTTTCTGTCTCATCATGATAGAGTTTCAACAAACGGTTTCGTTCAGCATTGAAATTCTCCTCGTAATCGTTTCGCTCCCTTCTATTTCCCGTTTAAGCTTGAAGCCGTATTTTGAGGCGCAGTTCGCTGGACGCCTCCGGATCCGACCCCTCGCTCAGCTCGCTCATCTGCTCTCGGGACCGATCGCTATCTCGAGGCGCCGCCACTGCGACACATCCGGATAATTCTACTATAATATTCTCATAATTTTCCTGTTTTTTTTCTGTCTCATCATGATAGAGTTTCAACAAACGGTTTCGTTCAGCATTGAAATTCTCCTCGTAATCGTTTCGCTCCCTTCTATTTCCCGTTTAAGCTTGAAGCCGTATTTTGAGGCGCAGTTCGCTGGACGCCTCCGGATCCGACCCCTCGCTCAGCTCGCTCATCTGCTCTCGGGACCGATCGCTATCTCGAGGCGCCGCCACTGCGACACATCCGGATAATTCTACTATAATATTCTCATAATTTTCCTGCTCTTTTTCTGTCTCATCATGATAGAGTTTCAACAAACGGTTTCGTTCAGCATTGAAATTCTCCTCGTAATCGTTTCGCTCCCTTCTATTTCCCGTTTAAGCTTGAAGCCGTATTTTGAGGCGCAGTTCGCTGGACGCCTCCGGATCCGCCCCTCGCTCAGCTCGCTCATCTGCTCTCGGGACCGATCGCTATCTCGAGGCGCCGCCACTGCGACACATCCGGATAATTCTACTATAATATTCTCATAATTTTCCTGCTCTTTTTCTGTCTCATCATGATACAGTTTCAACAAACGGTTTCGTTCAGCATTGAAATTCTCCTCGTAATCGTTTCGCTCCTTTCTATTTCCCGTTTAAGCTTGAAGCCGTATTTTGAGGCGCAGTTCGCTGGACGCCTCCGGATCCGCCCCTCGCTCAGCTCGCTCATCTGCTCTCGGGACCGATCGCTATCTCGAGGCGCCGCCACTGCGACACATCCGGATAATTCTACTATAATATTCTCATAATTTTCCTGGTCTTTCTCTTCCTCATCATGATACAGTTTCAACAAACGGTTTCGTTCAGCATTGAAATTCTCCTCGTAATCGTTTCGCTCCTTTCCATTTCCCGTTGAAGCTTGAAGCCGTATTTTGAGGCGCAGTTCGCTGGACGCCTCCGGATCCGACCCCTTGCTCGGCTCGCTTCGCCCTCTCGGGGCCAAATCGCTATTTTGAGGCGCCGCCACCGCGACACCTCCGGATTCGATTCCACGCTCAGTTCGCTTCGCTCTCTCGGGGCCGTGATCGCTATTTTGAGGCGCCGCCGACTCCACACGTCTTTCTACTGCTCCTGACACAGTTTCAAAAGATCACCGTATTTGGTAATAAATCGATAATGTTTTATTTTTTAGTGTTAACAAGGGTTGGATTTGGAACAACTTGATGATATCACTATGATATTTCTGTGATGATATCACAGTTAATATTTCATCATAATAATTCTAAGTTATCTAGATTTTCTTTTACTGAAGGGGTGCTTGGTGCACTTGGTGCTACAAAAGTATAAAAAGTTGAAAAATCCGAATATTTTAATTTCATTAAAACTCGCTCTTGAACTGGTTATTTACTGAAAAATGTTAGGTATTTAGTTCCAGATTTTGAAGGTAACAGCAGTGTTTATTCAGATATCTGAGAAACAGTGGTAACAGACTCAGTAACAGCAGAGAGAATAACGGATACAAAATAAAATTTGAACTGATTTTTATCATTAAAAATTAAGTATTAAAATACACTATAAATTAGTAGATGGCAATATGCTTCGTTTAGCAATGATATCTGGAAATAAATATTCAAATATCAAAATTGCAGATAAATCTCGAGATAAATATTTTCACTCACCTTCATCGAGATCCTGATTTCACCCAGCTTGCTGTTTTGACATTTCTCGTTTTAAGCTCAGTACACTCTTGTTCCTGCATAATCTTCTGACATTCCGAGTTTTCGTATGCCAGGGTTATGAGCTTTTTATCCCGTGTGAAGGAATCTGAAAATACAAAAAAACGGTTAGATTATGAATAATCAATTAATACGAAATTACCATCAGTTTGTTTTTTTTTGTCAATTGTTTCTATGTATAATGTAAGTTTGCATGCCGTATGAGAAAAAATAAGAAAAAGTGGGGCTGGAAAATTTCAAAATTCTCATATTCTATCTCTGCAAAAAATAACATTCAAATAATTAACTATGCGAATGTTTAAGACCAGTTGAAATTCAATTGATGGAAACATTCGCTCTCGATTACCAGCCTCATTTACGACATTAAATTGTCACATACAGCCAAAGAAAAAATAATAGTTATTAAGTAGCCAATTTTTTATGAATGATTTGTCTTTCCAACATTTATGTCACGTTTCGTTTGTAATTGTACAAATAATGTAAATTTTCATGATGTATGAGAAAAAATTAGAAAAAGTAGGGCTGTGAAATTTCCAAATTTTCATTATCGATCACTCATAACAGAGACCATTCTAATAATGATTTGTGCGAATGCTGACAACTAATTGAACATTTATAACGTTTTTAAGTGATTCATTTAATATAAATTTTTTCCAAATTTCTAAATAATCAATTAATTGTAATATTCGCTTTCAATTACCAGCCTTATTTACGACATTAAATTGTGTCACATACAGTCAAGAAAAAAATAATAGATTTTAAGTAACAAATTGTATTTTTAGTTCCTGATTGATCAATGTGTTCACGATATTAATTTCTTTTTTTTTGTATTGTTAATTGCTTTGATATTGTAAATGTGCATGATGTATGAGAAAAAATGAGAAAAAGTAGGACTGGGAAATTTCCAAATTTTTGCATTCGATCACTCACAATTCATTTACATTTTACTAATAAAATGTGCGAATGTTCACAACTAATTGAACGGTCATAATCTTCACAATTAGTGCATTAAACAGGTTCCATAAATTTTTAAATGCTCAATTGATTCGAACATTCGCTCTTGATTACCAGCCTTCTTTACGACATGTGATTATGTCAACATACAGACTGGAAAAAAAAACGTTTCCAAATATTTCCTGTAAATTCAATAATTTTGTACCGCATAATCATAAAGGGTGGCCATGACTGTTTCTTTCCTCATTTATTTTGTGATTTGCACATGAGACCTAACGATTATAGCAGCCCCTCTTCATGACAAATGCACTTTATGTCTGTAATTGACTCTTTAAAATACATTTGATGAATATGTCTGTTACTATTGTGACGTTATAATTATTAAATAAAAATAACGATGTTTTGTTGAAAATTTGAGATTTGTTTTGTAGATTGAAATATTATTTTCTTATGAGCGAACAAATTAATTTAACTAGCTACAGCCGCATTCTAATATGACAACAAGTTTTCGCTACCGAGCGCCACTCGTTTAATCGAAATTTTCTGTAACAGAAGCGGTCGAAAAACCTAAACGTGAAGATAGCTTTTACAGTATTCGATTTAAAAAAAAGTCAAATTTATCCGCTTTCCACAACCGGGCGGCAATCAATTATTTGCAGTTTCCTGTAACGGAGTCGGTCGCAAGTCGGAAGCGTCGATGGTTATTTTGCAGTACTCTGTTTAAAAGAAAATCAACTTAAACCATTGTCCACGGCGAGAGGACGCCACTCCGTCAATCGCAGTTACCTGTTACTTGGTCGGTCAGGGAACAGTCAAGTAGAAGTGTAGAAGTGTCAACCAGTTACATTAGCTTATGCAACCAAGAATACACAAAATTTTCATTCGCTCACCGACCTGCATTTGTCTTATGATCTCATGTGTTGGTTGGATTCTGCCAAGAACAGAAATTCAGTGTGATTTCGTCGATTTCTGCAGTTTCTTGAGGATAATAATTGCCGGTAAGTAGCTAAACCCTAATTTGTTCAAACCCCCCAAGTCGCAGCTTAAACTAGATTGGCCCAAAACTATCACATCTCAGGTAATTAGATAATATATGAATTTTGAGGTTAGATCACAAGGCTACTTGGGTGTAGTTTGTTTTTCTCCCAAGATAATTATTGTGGAAAAGCTAATAACTGTTATTTTATAACATAGCGGTGGTGTAACGTACAGCGACCATGGCGCAATGTAAAATTATGCTGGACAACTACCTCGGATCCGTCTACGCAGGGAACGAGATCCAGGGGCGCGTCGAGTGCTTTTTCGATGACGAGGTCACCCTGAGGGGCATCAAGTTGCGCCTGCGAGGACGTGAATACAACGAGTGGACCGACAGCGAGGAGTATTTGGACCCCGCTGACAACAACTACAAAACAAGATTCGTCCAGTTCACCGGCGACCGAGATTTCTACTCATTGGAGCAAATGCTATTCGTCGCAGGTTGGCATCTTCATAACCTTGCGACAGTAACAATTCCTCAATAATCCATTTTTACAGGAGCCGGTACTGAAACTCTGGATAGAGGACGTCACGTTTTCCCATTTTCGGTCCAGCTGCCCGGTAATTTGCCGTCGAGCTACAGGGGAAAGTACGGCACCATCACGTTCGAGCTAAAAGCCGTGGTGGATCGCCCTTTGCGCACTGATTACGAAGACACGTTCATAGTCAACGTGGTCTCCCCCATCGACTTGAACAAGCTCCCTGCAGATGCTTTCGTAAGCGATCACGTTCAAATCGGGGTTATTCCGTATTAATTCAGGTGGTATAATTTTCAGCTACCGGTGGAGCTTTCTGATGAGAAGACCGTTTGCTGTTGGTGCTGCAAAGGCGGTAATGTGACCATGGAGGTGAAGTTACCAAAAATCGCGTTCGTTCCTGGTGAAGCCGTCCATTTCCAGATTATCATAAGAAATCTGTCGAATTTGAACGTCAAGAAAATTACCTACACCCTCACCAAGGTCGGTATTTCAATTTTCGCTATGATTCGTAGTCTTTCTAAGGGTTTTCGAATATTCATTTGAGAAAATAAGACAAGCTACATAACGAATTTGACGTAACCAGAGTCGGAATCAGAATAACCGGTCAGGTCACACGACATGCTGTCAATTCATCTGTCACTAGTCACTACCAACATAAAAAAACCATAAATAACTAAGTTTAAACCGACCTTCAATTTTTTGAAAAATTTTCAATGTAATTCCTTGGAAATCTCAAATTAAAACGTTTCAGATTGTGGAGTGCACTGTGGAAAATCCATCGAGCGGCACCAAGACCGACACTGAGCAAATCCTGGAGTTCTCCGATGGCGGGGTTGGCGCTCACGGGGAGCACACCTACAACATGGAGATGACAATCCCGGAACACATCCAGGTGTCGAACTTCTCGCTTTGCACCCTGTTCAAGTCGAACTGCACCCTGAGAGTCATTGCCAAAATGCCCAAGTGCGCCATAGACATGAGCCTCGAGTGCGACGTCAACCTGGGGCACGTGCAGAGGGGCCAAGCGCCGCCGGTGCGCCCCCCCTTGAACGCGCCGCAGTTCCAATCGGGCGACTACTACAACCATCCCCCTGTCGGTTACCAGCCGGGAGGGCCGCCGTTCCAGTTCCACCAGCCCGGCCCTGGGGGCGCAGCCTTTCCTTCTCCGAACGCTGTCTTCGCTCCGGCCGCCAGTGGTTATGGGTCCGGATATTCCGGGCCGAATCCGAGCGCGCCGCCTCCGGTCGTTTCCGGGGGAGGAGATAACCCGAAGTCCCAGGAGGCGCAAGCGCCGCCGGTGCCTCCGCGTCAAAACCCTGATGAGCTTCGTAAGTAGAATTAATGGAATTAATTGCTTAAAATTATCAAAATTTATTTATTTTATTTTACAGCTCCCCCTTCATACAATGAAGCACAGAAGAATGCTCATCAATAAACGTTTTAAGCACTCGTTATGTTCACTGCCAATGATATTATCACTGTTAGTATTACTAAACTTATAATAATTTTTGTTGTTTGTTCAATATTTAAGAAAGTTTGTTCGCATTTTAAAGATGTATTTTTGATATACAAGGACCAACGATGCTTTTGTCGAGTTGAAAACCGTCCATGTGTTGGTTTCGGTGGTTGTAGCCGGAATTTGTGAGGATTTTAGAATCTCGCAGGCTTTCATTATTATGATTGTTGGTCCTTTTGAACTGTATTATTACTAGAAGTTTTGTTACGTTTTTTTAAATATTTTGTCGTTGCTTTAATGCGCGAATGTTTGTGTGTTTTTGGTCGCTTTTTTAAGAATGACTATTTTTGAGATTGTTATACAAAGTATTTCCTAAATGTGTGCTCCCAAAGACGCTAAACAGTTCTTAGATCTAATCGTAATGTATAATTTCAGTAGCTTTTTCTACATGGACAGAGTTAGGAAATACGTTGTATTTGTGATAAATATTACGTAGAATAGTTTGTATTTCTCTAAATAAATAAATGATTTTCAAAAAAAAATTGTTTTCATTTAAGATAGGCAACCAATATTTCTTTAGTGTGCCGACACCCCTTCACTGATCCACCCTTAAAAAATTGGATTACCTCTTTTTTATTCCTATTTAATAGATGGAATCTCAAAATAAATCAATATAAAATATTTCCGTCCCTAAATTTCCCAAAACAATAACAGATTATCGCAGTAAGATGCAATTTGTAAGCTGCAGTACTTATATTTTTAAGAGGAATATTATTAAAAACTCCTATTTGAATTCCAAGTGATGCAGAAATGTTAGGGGTACGTATAACTATGATAAATGTATCCACGAGTAGGTAGCAGGTATTTAATCTTCCTATACCCCAATCCGAATAGAAATGAGGAGATCTTACCACAAATGAGCAGTAATTATCAATTTATTTGATCGAAGTACCGTCACTTTTATCATGAGATGAAATTATGCATAATTACATGAATACGTTATGTATTATGTAGGTGATTATATAAGTGCATCAACTGAGTACTGAACTGACAGCTGACATGACAACCACAGAACAGAGCTATGACAACATTTCTGACGTTTTTAGGTCAAATGCACTACCCATACGAACTACCACACTGGTGTGAAGTTGGCGGAATCTTTCGCGCACTCTTCCTCCATTGACGCAGTCACAGACCAGGGGAAGTACCGGAGACAAGAAGATTGTGGTGTGAAGTCAAGTCGGACGTGATAACTCATGAATAATTCTCCATTTCTTACGTATTGATAATTGTACTTATTCTAATGAATTTGAGGATAAAGAGATAATGGAAATGACTCTATTTTATGTATATTATGTGATGATTTAAACAAAATACGCTTTATTATCACTCACTGGTTCACATTCGCATTCTCAATTATTCAGCAAAATCAAGCCTGTTACAATAAATTAATTAAGTGATCGCAAAAGTGCATATCATTATTTATAATTAAAACTAAATATATAATCATATATGGTAGGTGTCCCTACTTAGAAAGGAATTATGTACTATACCAGAGGCTATACGTAATCCAACCATAATCTTAACGCGGCTGGTATATTATTAATATAAGTAGGTATACTAAAAATTTAGGAATAGGTAAATGTAGTAGGTAATTATACCAGGCAGATTATTAATCCACCAACCATTTCTATAGATAATAAGTTCGAGTATTTATCGTTTCCTTCTTACATTATAAGGGTGCGTTACCTAAGGTTTAGGTAAAAATTACCCATGAGAGCTGTAGATGATTCTGTTATTAAATATAAAAATAATTAAATAATTACCTAATAAGTAATTTAATCACTAAAAATATATTTACAATTCACTATTGATGTTGATGAGGTATGAAATTGTCGAAGGCAAATTGACGCCTCTACAACATCGTGATAATAAGAGAAGGGATCGTCGAACGCAACGTCCAACGTGAAGTAAAAACGGCAAGTAGAGTAAAAAGAGATAATTCGAGTGAGAAAAAAAAAACGCCCGCATATTTGAAATTGTTGTAAGTTGTTGGCACAATGACTAGTTTACTTAAGTGACTTTATTGTTGTTCATAATTACACTTATTCAAGAGCATCATTTATATTACACAAAAGATTATCTAGTCGATTAGCGCCAGCGGGCGTCGATAAATAGAAAGATTTACGTCCCCATATTTACTTTAGCGAAAAAATAATAATAGAGATTCGGAACAGCAAAAAAGTGCCGTCCCGCCTGTTTTCAATAAGTTAAGTATTTTCTGTTTTCTTCATTTGGCTTATAATTATTTAATCCTCGATGTCGTTATCGATGCGGCTGCTGCGGATGCCGCTGTTACCGGTCCACGGGTAGATGTCGGGACACGGCTGGCACGTCCTCATGTACCTCACCCCGGATTTATGCCAAAGATTGCACACCTTGGGGTTGTTACACCTCTTCGGGCGATTCTACCCGAAAAAAACCATAATTACTCAATCAACCAGTCATTATAAGTCTAGGCACTCACCGAGAAATCGCATTGGAAGGGTTGGAACGACCCTAATCTGTGAGTAGGGGTGGGATCCCTGATCCATTGGATGGCCTGCCAGTTGGTGACCAGCCAAACGTCCTGCATGGCGAGGATGCTGTCCATGAACTTGATGAAGCCCTCTTTGTGGTGAGGCTGAGTGAACCAAGCAGCGTGGTAAAACAACCCGAAGGGAGCCCGGTTAGTGGAGTAGTGCCTCTGGAAATTCTTCGTCAACATCTTGAAAACGCCCTCGGAATCCGGGGGGTTGCTGCAGGCGTCTCCCATCGAGCACCTTCCGCCGTTCAAATCCTGCCACATGACCATAGGGACCTCCCAGACACCCGGGTAAGAGCGGGTCGGGCAAGGCGGGATCATGCAGTCGTGGAAGAGCTTGTAGTCCAGGGTGTAGGGCCAACTAGGCGGCTTGTTCTCGTAGATCGGCATGGACGAGTCGTAGGTGAAGTTGGAGTCGTACAGCATTTTGAACATCTTATTACCGCCGACCTGCGAATTTCGACCGATTAATCGCAGTTCGAAAGTGCCGAGATCGAACATACGGAAAGGAAAGGCGCCCTCATTCCTCTTACGTCCTCTAGGCGGACGCCTCCGTAAGCGGACAGGATTTCTCGCTGCCCGGCCACCTCGCGGGTCCATTTCTTCTGAGAGAACTGCTCTCCGAAGCTGTGCCTGTTCGCAGAACATTTCTTCGGTCAAAATTCCGGAATTACCAGGATATAAATATTATTTTTTAGTGTAGGTAATAAGGTGAGGTATAGCGAGATTGATCGTTAGCGAAAACAGAAATTGATCGAGCGGATAAAATGGTTAAATAGCAAAAAAAGGGTCGGGTGCAACTCAGTACTGGTGGTGCTTGCTCTACTGCGGGTGCACTACCCCATGCGAGAGGGCAGTGCGTGGTGCGTTGTCTGGTGTATTTGGGCAGCAGAACTTACGATACTGTGTGAGAAGCGATTTCGTGTCCGTCAGAGTATAAGTTTTGGACTTGACTGTAATCAGTCCATTCGTGCGAAACGTAGAACGAGGCGGCGACCGGGCATCCGTTGGGGTTCGTTCGGCCCTTTTCGAACAGGTCGCTATACAGGCCCTTATTTAAGTCATTGACGGAATCGTCGAACGTGAGAAGGACGAGCTGCGGTACTTGCTCCACTGGTACGTCTCCTGTTTTTTGTTAGTATAGCCACAGCACAGTGAGGAAGAGACAAAATATGAATGAGTAAAATATAAACATATTATGAGAGTAACAGTGCGAGAATAAAGTCAAGATTTGAAATGAACGGATTGTGAGTCGGCAGCCAGTATACCATTCAGTGTCAAATAGTCACTTACGACACTGTGTGAGAAGCCAATTCGTGGCCGTCGGCGTAAAGATTTTGCACTTGGCTGTAATCGGTCCACTCGTGGGATACGTAAAAAGTGGCCGATATCGGGCAACCATTCGGATTTCTACGATCGTTTTCGAATAATTCTGTGTAATATTGTTTGTTTAAATCATTAACAGCGTCATCGAATGTGAGGAGAACCATCTGCGGCACCTCTTCCACTGGTAAGTTCCCTAATTTACAAATCATTAAAAATTCATCAAATCTGGACTTTTCCTTTAAAATCACTTAAGTAAAAGTAGTACCTATGTCTTAGAGCGAATCATAAAACGTTAAATGAATAATAATAATAGTCTTACCGGGGATTTCCTTCCCTCCACAACTACAATCAGGAAGAAGACAAACATCTTTCCTGCATTTGGCGGCAGTTTTATCAGGTTGGGGTTGAGGGTAGATTGCTTCAGGCCTCGTGGGAGGGAATCTGTAGATGTCGATGAATTCCGCCGCTTTCGATACGATGGAAGTTGAGGGCTTCAGAGTAGGGCGCGACCTCCTAGAGATTTCCGGTCAAAAATCCATTCGTTTTGCAAAAACTAAGGTACTTACGAAGCAGGAGTACCGCGATTCACGTTGGCAGTGACTTCGTTATTGACGATATTCGCAGAGTTGGCGTAGTGAGCGGAACCCCGTCCTCTGGTGTTGGCACTTGTTCTTGAAAAAAGAATGATCAACTGTTGATTACGGGTGCGAGAAGATGAATCGATTTAAAAAAAAATGGTGCTCGGAATTAAAACCACCCCATAACATGCCATCTATCTACGTGCTGATTTCAATAATAGGTGCGCTTTACCAATTCCTGCTAATGATAAAATGTTATAATCACTACCAACTACCAATGGTTTGTTTCTAGGTATGTCTAAGTACGTTTTCTATTTTTTTTTTAACTAGTGGAGTGTCACAATCTGCCGTGTTCTGGTGTTAAGTGTGCTCGTGTTGTGGGTTATACGGCCTAATAATAATCGTCAGGGTATTAGAGTCCAGAGTCAACTTCCAGTCTCATTCAATCAAGTTCCGAATCATTATCGTGACTAGTTCCTTTATTAATTAAGAAGCGTGATAGAAGAGAAGACTAATAAAAATTAGGATGGTTAAATGAGAAGAGGAGGGTGCAGGTATTATTATTGAAAAAAAAATAGATCGAGTGTGATAATAATAGACATGCAATTATATCTCTGCGATTGCTTTACTGTAAAATCGATAAGTACCTCTGTTGCTTTTGGTCGTTGCATTTCGAATTGTCGAGACATTTAACGTTTTGCCTGCGCGCTCCCCCGAACGATATTTGCGATTTAATTGCGGCGTTAACCCGGGACGCTCGGACCGGGACAGGGGACGGGTTTTGGGGGGCGTCCGTCTTATTAGGGGTGGGGACCGGGGCGTCGGTCTGGGTTTCCGGGTGCGGCAGGGGCTTTGGGAACGGTTTCACTTTGTAATCGGGCAACTGATCCGGCTCTGGTTTATCATCAGGTCTGTCGTCCTCGTTCGATAGGAACTCGTCGACGTCGACGGCGGGCGGAACCTCCACGGTCGTCCGGAACCGCTTCTCGGGCAAAGAAAAGGGAGATTCGTCCGTGTAATTATTATAGAGATCCACGAAATGTCGCAAACGCGACTCCAAACGCGATTCGGGCTCACCGATGTAATCCCTAACACCTAACACCGATTTTTTCGGAAGACCTATAGTAGTGGTAGCAGTAGTAGTAGTAGTAGTAGTAGGGGTAGCAGAAATTATTACTGGAACTGTATTAGTACTAGAAGTTCGAATAGAAGTACTGCTAGTACCACTTCTAGAGGTGGTAGAGGCGGGTGCCTTGTCTTCGAGACTCAAATTTTCGTCAGATTCGTAACCGCCCTCCGCGATTGGGGATAATCCGTAATTGACATTAATCGGGCTTATCAATTTCCGAACGGCTTTAAGGGTTTTGTGCGGTTGCTTACTCACGTTTTCGGGGAAAGTGATTTCCGTAGTTGACGGTTTCGGGAGCAGCGATTTTAGGAAGAATTTGGGGGGCGAGTACGTCGTGGGTACTATAAAAGCGCGCCTATTCGCGTTTTGTTGCGTCGTTGTTGAGACTAGAGCAGTTGACCTGGATGATTTAGTAATGTAATGGAACGCGAGGGGTTTCTCTGTGGTCGTTGTTGTTAATGAAAAATATTTCGGAAGGGCGAATGGGGCGGGTTTGTTAACAACGGCTGCGTTAATAGAGTCGCCGGTTATCGGGGTGTCCTCAATGGCGAAGTCTCGTCTGTCGCTTATTACTTTTAATCTGTCGTTTCGGTTATTATTGAGAGATAATTGATCGGGATTATCGGTGTAGGTTTGGGTTGGGGGGAGACGTCTTGTTCCCGGGTCATCCCGTATTGTATTAATTATAGACTGTGCTTGTGTTTTGCTCTCATTGGCAATATTGGCAGTGGTGACGGGAAGCACGCTAAAATACACAAATGGACTCATTTGTAGAACAAACTTGGTGGCATTATCAATGAATAATGAAAATTTCTTTGTTAAGTAAGTGGAAGCGGATTTTGTTAGTTAAATAAGAAAACACTACAGGTAAATGAGTTATTAGTGGGGATTGTAACCATAGATACATTCAACACTGAAGAAAAATGAGGAGGCGGATGGTTCTTCCTTCTTTCAGTATTGTACTACAAAAAAATGAGCGAATTTTAATAAAGCTCGTTCTACTCTGATAAATGGAAATGCGATTATTGATGAAGATAGATATTATCAGATTTTTGTAGTACCTAGGGATAGTACTCTTTTTAGAGGGGAATGTTCGTGGAGTCGTTGTTGAGGTCGTGGTTGTTCTAGTGGTAGTTGTAGGTTTTCTGGTAGTAGTGGTAGTTCTTTTAGTCGTTGCTTCTTCAATATAATTCAAATCATTCCTGTCCCCCCTAAGATTATATTTTTACACAAGGAGTCAAACATTGATTGCCTTCAAAAAATCAATACATACCTAGAAGGTTGCCTATTTACTTGTCTATACGAATTCTGATCGTCCACCTAGAAAAATAATCGATTTCAATTAATTATCTTCAATCTCAATCGGCGGTATATTATTACTTGGGCGTTATAACTATTATCCTCGTTATAATCTGGCACTGTTGATGGCTGGTAGATATCTTGAGAGTTATAGCTATTTTGAACGTATGCCACGTTTCCTCTTTTGGGAGTTTCTTCTTGAACTACGGCAGTAGTTTGAGTTACAGGTGACGGAGTCCTTCTATAAGACGGTTGAGCTTGATTTTGAGCCGCGTTATTATTGTTATTATTACTATTACTATTGTACTGTTGAGAGTAATCTAAAAAAATAAAATAAGAATAATAAATAACTTCAATCAGTAGCAGCAGCCATGCAATCTGTCGCTGAATAAACATGAACGGCGTTTGACGGGCTTACCAACATCTCGGTATAATTCAACGTCATCATCGTATAAAGCGTAGTAGGGATCGTAATTATTGCCATTGTATTGGCTGCTATTGTACAACGTCCTTGCAGTTACAGTGGCCGTCGAGATCGGTGCCGGAGCAGGGGCTGCGGTACTCTGCTCAACTCTGCATACGCAAAAGACACAAAATGTGACCAAACGATAAAACTCTAACAAATTTGAAAAACGGGCAGGGTGAGGTTCGGACCTATTTACCTCTTCAGTTCAGTGTAGTCGTTGAGGCTTTTTTCAGTCGTCAGTCTTTGTTTCCCTCGATTATTGTTAGGTCTTCGCGTGGTCGCAGTTACCCTGTTAGTTTTAGGGGGAGGTTTAACAGTATTATGCCTCTCTCTAGAACTATGAGATTTCTGCTTAGTATTAGGTCTAGTCACAGTATTAGTACTAGAATGCTGTCTGCTTAAGTCTTTTATCGTGTTTTCCGGTGGTTGAGTCGTCGAAATTCCGGACTTATGATAACGGACTAAAGATGTCATCGGAGGTAATTTAGTGGTTTTCGTAATCTGCTCGGACGGTTTCTCTTGATACTTAGCCGAGTACTTGAGTGGGGAAGTTTTACTCAAATTCGCAAAAACTTTGGCTTTTTCGCTATCGCTCACCGGGTAGTCGTACTCTTCATAGTAGTACTCATCGTCCGCCGGTTTCGTCAAATTATTAGGCTTAATCTGACTAGAATAGATTTTTTTAGGAGTCTGAGTCACCTTCTCCTCGTCGTCATCGTAATAGTAATAGTACTCGTTCTGAGGCGGGGGTTTATTGATAACTACCCGCTTCGGGGGTGGCGGTTTAACCGTCGTGGTGGTGGTGGTGGTCGTGGAGGTGGTGCTGCTTTTCCCCCGCAACTTGTCTATGAACTCGTCGAAATCGAAATCCGGATTCGCGAACGGATTTTGTATGTGCTCGTATTTGTTCTTCACGTTGTAGTACGAAGGTGGAGGCCCGAAATGCTCGTTACTGTAATCGTACTCCCTGTAGGCGTAATCCTCGGCGGATTTGTCGTCCTCGTTACCGCCGCCACCCTCGTTAGCGGTATTGACGACGTTACTGGTGCTGGTCAGGGGCTGCGAGGCCGTCGTACTCACCAGCTCCGAACTGTTCTGTATAACGACGTGCGAATGCTGCGGCTGCAGGTAATTGTAGTACCCCAGGGTGTGTCTGAATCGGTCGTTCGGGTTCGCTTTCCGCGTTTTCGCCTCGGTCATCCCGGCTTTTCCGTAATAATTATTCTGGTGGTAGCTCGTCGGGGGTGTAGTCGAATCGAAGCTGTAATAATTGATCGATCCGCTCGTCGAGGACGGGGGTCTCTTGTACTGCGGTATGAAGGGCTTGAACCCGTTGGTGCTCACTGAATGAGCCGCGAAGTTATTTTGAACGGGGGGCGGTTGCAGGTTGAATTGAGTCAGGGGGCTAAGTCGAGCGTAATTTTTGTTCCCCTGCGTCTGTCCATCGAATCGGTAAGAGGGGTCAGTCGGGGGGTGGTGGCGACTAGAAAAGCCCTTTCAGTCCCTCCGAAACCAATCTAATCACCTGATATTACCTTCTGTGCTGTAACTGTCGTTTGTAACGTCTCCTCTCCAAAGTCAAGTCATTCGTGGTAAGTAATAAGTCATCGTCACTAAGTATTAAGCACAAAATCATTCACGTCATCGATTGATAATTTCAAAATTACCTGTATTGGGTTTGCTGTTGTTGTTGCTGTTGAGTTCCGAATGAGATGACACCGATCTTCTCGCCTCGTCCGCTACTGTAAGACTGCGAAAACCACCCTTAACTTCATTGAATCTAAGGGATTTTCGGAGATGACTTACAGGAATCGCATTGGAGTGTCTGAGTCCGTCCCGGTCTCTTTGGACTTGACCAACGGTCGAGGGTTGGCCTCTATAAACTCTTTGTTGACGGTCGTTCTCAACTTCTTCTGCTGGTGGAAGAGTTTCGTCCGCGTCTTCGTAAAGCTGCTGCTGGTGGCGCTGCTTGATAATTTCTTGGTGATTATGGTGGAGGTTCCTGGGTTGTCCCCTGGAAGTCACGATGGCGGACGGTTGAGGGGGTTGCGGGGTCGGGGGAGTGTACCTAGTTCTTGTAGGTTCTTCTTTGTCTCCTCGGGACCTTCCGGATGGACTTTGCGAGGTCGCAGGGGCCGATGGTAGGTCGGCGCCGTCGCATCCGACGTTTCGGGGCCAGTCGCAGGTTTGCAGCTCGTGGCTTTTCGTGAATATTCGGTAAATTTCTTTTTTCTAACTTAGGGGTGATTGGTTAAATTACCTGTACATGAGGCCGCCGGTGCAGGATTCCAGGAGGGCGCCGCCGAAGACGCACACGTAGTACTGCGTGCAGTCGCTGGGGTGCGGGTAGTAGCCGAACTCTTCGGGGCAGTCGAAATTGATGACCGTCTTCACGTCGGCGCCCACCGCCACGTTCCTGCTGCTCTTCCGCTGGCAGGAGCCGAGGTCTGCAAAAAAAAGGGCAACCCCCGTGTTGAAACCGCTCGATTTAGAAACGAATCTCGTTCTGCGTGTTTTTGATATTGGACTTTCTCTCGCGGCTCTCACTTATTAGTTGTTTTACCTATTATTACTCGGCTATTAAGTAGTTAATTTCGGAATGCAGATTTGTAAAATACACCGGAACTGAAAAGCGAATGCGTATTTGGTGATAAAACGTGAACGGAAAATCGCCGTGGCTTCTGATCGGATGATGTCTCTTCGTTGTTTATTCAATCGATTCCATCCGACTGTGCATTCAAATGTCACTTTCGGATTTGTCCGCTGAATGTTCTGAATTTACATGCAATTGGGTATTGAAAACGGGGGTATTCAAATGTCAACTGGATTACAAAAAGTGCGTAACCGAAGCGACGACATCGAAGTCCCATGGCCGTGTCAAATTTCTCTCAGATCTCAGGATCTACACGACATCGACTCACCGAATTTCCCATTAGGCAAAGTCGCGGATTTATAAAACACAGTCCGAGTAGTAGTACAGCGGATTTAGGAGTTGAGTTGAGAGTTTAGAAAACGAGAAACGCATTTATGCACCAATGTACGCTCGTTGGAAAAATGTACACGAGAAACCATTAAAAATACGTTATAATTGGGTCGCAAGTTACTTTCTATTATGTAAACCGCCGGTAAGCCGGTGTAAGCAGGCAAGCTATACCTCTCTTTAGAATAATCGGACTAATTTATTATGTAAGTGCGCCGGGCTGGCGAGAAACGATCAATTATGGTGATTCGATGTGGTCGAGCACGAAGAGAAAGGGGTGGTTACGGGTTAACAGTGTCGGAGAACAACAATGAGGGAACGCGCGTGCACAATATCCGGATACCGATAATCGAATTGATCGATTTTTTTCGCAGTGAACGGTTGGAAAATCGGAGGTTTGTTGCGTTAGACCGGATTCGGTCCGCATTCGACAGTAAAATAAGCAACGTGTATCCTAGTGGAGATCGTGACTTGCTGTGGATATAAGGATTCTTGATATTTCACTGCCTACTCTCGGGTCAAGTCGCGAACGCCTACCGGAACGCGATATGTAAATAAATAAATCCGTGTATGCCGAGTCAACTCCGGGTTTGCCCACCTACGTATTTCGTAAAGTTGGCTCGGTGGCGTCGTTTCGTTCTCGTCGAAAGCGAACGGACTTCCTTAAGAGTTTTTACCTCGACGCGGCCGACTGAGTAAAAGTGACGATTTTTGCTATACGATTTCTGATTTTAATATTATTATAGCGTTGGAAATATCGAAACGTGGCGTAGCTACGAAATTAATTACTCAGGTACCGAGATTCTAATCAGAAATGAGGAAAATAAAACCAACTCTTCTTGCTTATATCAATATTTTAATGGAATGAAAAAGCCGGTCGTTTCCAGATTAACTCATGTATAGCCGATCGGCATAGGTATCGAAATATCAATAGGTTTCTAGACCAGAACAAGAGAAAACTGGCTGATATAGTGAAGATATTTTCCAATACTATGGTTTCAGCAAAACGCGGACTTGAAATGAGGAAAATAAAATAATTTTAAGTTACACAATTAAGCAGTTGCCTCCCATTAAGGTTAATAAGATTTCGAATATCTTCATCCCAAGGCAAGTTGCGACACCCCTCCTTCGCCTTCCGATCTCAATCTCGGCTGTTTTCAATTAGTTAGGAGATACGTATTTAATTACAGTCATTGTCATCAATTTAAATTATGCGCCGATGTTGCCGCCGTTTTACCGGTGTCTGCGGGTAGTCTCGCATTCTCTCACGGGCTTCGTGCTTTTTCCTCCGGATTGGACTAGGAGGTTTTTACATACGATATTACTGAATCGATTGTGGCTTAATCCTCGCTATTATCGACCGGCCGGTCGACGGTGTGCGGTAACATTTCATAAAAAAAGTAATGGTAATACACAAGTCATGTTTCGCTTTTATAATGATATTCCCCTGGGAAAGCGTTCGCGCTATTATTGTGTATTTCCTAGTCGGGTTTCAGTTCAGAGTTATATGGTCCAATTCGTGATAGTTGTCTGAACTGGACGGAAAACGTGCGAGGTCGGTTCGTGGCAATTGTTCGGGTGTGGCGAAATGACCTTCCATTCGCCATATCCTTGTGAGTTGTTGTGTTCCTTTTTTAATCATATCAAGCGAATTTCGCAATCCGAACCCGTTTCCCATAAGGACCGGACTCCGCAGTGCCTATCTGTGTGCTTTACGCGCACTTAAACCGGGAAGAAAGGCCGCAACTCTCGGCGGCCGGCAATATTTGAGAAGACGAGTTCATCCTTGGCATTCACTTCTGCTTTCGTTCCTCTGCCGCACACGAGTTCGAAAATTTGGTCGCGGGAATCCCGACGCCGAATCGAAACGGGACGCCGAAATCCTGAACGTTTAGCGAAATAGTGGCCGCACTCCTTTTCGAAAACCAGCTGGCATTTACGATTGTATTATTATAACATCCGAGAAGGTTGAAGGTTGCCGCTTATTATAGTCGAAATAAATCGAGAGGATTCTTTCGTATTTGCTGTTAATAGATATTTGCGCAATTTCGTCGTTCATACCGAGAACCGAGACCCGTATTATGCACGTAATTGCGATGACGAGATGTGACTTATAAAAAGGCGAGGATGGCGCGTTTGGCGAAAACGGCACGCGAAATGTGCGAATCGCCGTCTTTATCATTCGATTAGCTCAAGGTGATTCGATAATGCGAATTTCTGACGGCGAGAAAAGTAGATCTGTGGTAAAAAGTCGCACCATCAACCTTTAAGAACTAGTTTGCTTTGCGTTATATAATTCACCGCGTCCCATTTCATTTGATTTCGTTTCAGCGAGCTCTCCGGCAGCTTTATTATCGACTTTCAGGAATCGAGAAACGGTAATACCAAGGACTTTCATGATACACCACGCCTTCGCCGTTGCATTTACTCGATGCAGATTGCCAATTTGAACAATTAGTGGAAGTTGAACCGTTAAAGTTATTGAGTCAGGCATCAGTCGCGGGGAGGCTGGGAACAACAAGAAACAAAACGTTGGGCAATCCGTAATAAACCGGGCGTTTATTATTTATTAACTTATCTTATTGTAACTGTGGTCATGACATGGTCAACTTTATAACTTTCGATTTTCGTATAGACACAACTTATAATTCTGGTAACCTCAATCTCGATTTGTCGCGTTTTTCTCCGCCGCTTTAATAACGTAATGTTGTTTTTTGATTTATATCTGGCCAAGTTTGGGGCCTTTAGGCGAGTAGAAACCGACAATATTGAAATTTCCCGTCCGCACTAATGATATCATTATTGGCCCATGGTGTCGGCAATTTAATTATCACCTGAAAATCCACCCGTGGTCATCATGCGAGGATGTTATTGTCCGCACGGCGGAGTCGACGTGATTAGCTGCAAAACGCCTGACACCAAAACCTTCTTAACGAGCTCTCATTTTACTTTCATTTGCATCGATCGTTCAATAATTGCGTCCACATTCATGTATACCTATAAATACAGAGGTTGATGAATCGATATCACTGATGGCTAAAAGTTTGATTTTATTTCCCGTCCTCGGCTCGGTCGGAATTAGAAAACTTGTGCGTGTGTGATATAAATAAACAGACAGATATAACATGTACGCGAATTTTGCGTGAATTCCGACTTTCTCTCGATCCGCGAGCGTAATATGATGGCGATGGCGGGTCCGTCACGGGCCAACGAGCGCAATTAAGTGAATTTGACCTTTGCGTCACTTGATTTTCAAGATGAAGAATGGTTTGATTATTATTAATCGTAAAAATACATTAAAAGGGCAAACGAACGTTTCCCAATAATAACTGTTATTATTAGAACTTCAACTAGTTTGGTACCCACATACACGTAATAAATAAACGGAAATGCTAAATGCGGGCGACCTTAAAGACTTACAATAAAAGTGTGTGGTTCGGTTGATGTTTGTATATTTTAAAAATTTTGGAACCCGGACGTGTTTTTCGAATATAAATTCGAGGTCGTTTTACATAAAATTAAAGTTAATACGTTCAAGTAGAATGCTATAACGTAACTGTAGCAACTACATAGGTACCAACAACACTTTCACTGTTACATATAATCCATTCTAGGCGCGGGTGTTCTCATAAACCGAGTTGGATAATTAACCTCTTTTCTAGTGCCATTGTAGTCGATGTTAACTAATACATTATAATGTACTTACGAATTTACCCAGACATCACCGAATTACCAAATTTTTC
Source organism: Salpingus planirostris (assembly GCA_949788335.1). Taxonomy (NCBI): domain Eukaryota; kingdom Metazoa; phylum Arthropoda; class Insecta; order Coleoptera; family Salpingidae; genus Salpingus; species Salpingus planirostris. The sequence goes on from OX460929.1 coordinate 6,476,719, forward strand.
AAAAGCTCAATTACTCGAAATCCTCTTGTGAACCGATCCGAGCCGGCGAAAGGGGAAAGTCCGAATGCACGACCCAAGACCATTACACGCTGATAAGGCTGTCCGAACGACAATTGGGAATATTTTCTCCCCTTCGATTTCAGATTTAATGAAGATATATCTGCTTGCATTATAGTACCCGTGTATTTCTAGTCACGCTCTATTTCAACCTCTTTCAGTACAGACGTAGAGGTGCTTGAAACTGACGATTTACATTAATAATCTAATAAATGCGAGTCGAAAGTCTAGACTATCACACCGGCATTTTTCCTCTCCGCTTATATTATTTCCTAACTTCCTTCGCCATGCCACGGGTTTATTTTTTTTTATAGAAATGTCACTTAAAGTTGCAGTAATTTCTCTTGAAAACCGTCTTGCTCAACTAATCCAAGACGGCGACCACGATTTTCTGTTGAAACCACAACTCAAACTTCAACTCTACAGACTGTTTCGTTTCGATGGAGCAAATTCGACCGGTTCCACGGATCCTTTTATCAATGTTTTATCACGTCCCGTGGTCGACGATATTGATGTGAATGTGAGGCAACATGGGAACCTATCTCGATGTATAATAACAGGTTACAATAGAACCTTACGAATTTAAAGTATGGCGTACGGCTTTCCACGGTACACGGTACGTTACATGCGTGATTTCATCGGCATGGGCCAATATCGGAATCGGAATAAATTCAACGGATCACGTTCGCTGCTAGTGAAAGCATTACGAATAATAATTTTATCGAGTCTAGCCGCCTGAAATTTGATTTTATTCCATTTTTATTAACGGCCATTACCGAGATAATGATGGAAACACCTCAAAACAACGGATTACGCAACAGCCACATTAACAATTAGAAAAATGAGTTGCGCAAGTTCGCTCGTTCAACTTTTATTAGTGTTCATTACAATAACGTAAGGTTATCTTCCCATTATGTTAAAACGGCGGAATTTTGATTGAGGTTGTCAAAAACTCGGAGATTTTCTCTTCGACTCACGAATCTGTTACCCATACGAAGATCGTGCGACATTAACCTGATTTTTTCCGTGTTGCGGCGATGATATCGTTTTGGTGACATTAAAATGCGAACGGCGTCCGGATCGAGGATCTCACCGTCTCACCGGAATCGGATTTTTTTAATAGGCACTTATTATAACGCAAACAACGTGTGCATATCGGCATAAGTACCTACATGTAGAAATGCGGAACGGAGCGATGGCGGGTTAAAGGTTGGCGAATTTTCAACATCATCGTCACATTAATAAATTGAATAAAAAACACAATAGAAAGTTCGGAAAATGTCAAGTTTGATGTCGGTTTTAAATGCCGTACCGACTTCAAAAATAATCATCGACTCATATTAATCATATATTAAGGTATTATGATGAGATGTTACCGATTTCAATGGCTTTAACAATTAATAGAAAGTAAATGTTAGATAATGTGCCGTGAGAATCTCTTGTTAAGAAATTGATGAGAAATCGCAATAAATATCATCACTGCTATAGCATTACTTAGGTAATAAGTCGTTACTATATTAAAAACGAAATTTTGATATGGCCGAAAATCGTGACCGTCGTAACTCAATAATCGACCCATATACCTACTGCGGGGAAATAACGCGATTGACACGTCGTGAATTTAGGCGGCGATTTATTTATAGACAACAATCAATTATTTCACGAACGGCACATTGCGCCCCGGGCCAAAGCGGTAAAGATTACCTAACGCGATCCTCAACCGGTAGGTATGCGAAACGAAAGGTCAGCCATCTCGCATTATTATCATTATCCCCATCATCATCATTATTATCGTCAATTTCATTCGGCGGATTCGGCTCCGTCGTGTGCCTAATCGTTTCGGTTTTACCACTTTCTCATTCAAATTCCGATTGACTGCCTACTTACTTATTACATCGGCGATTAATCGATATCTATAAGTAAAATTAGGAACGCATTTCGAACAAGGTGACACTTTCTCTGATTGTCGCACGAGACCGTAAATTATTCGGACGTCGGCGCCCGGCTAACTCCGACTTAAATTCATAAGTCCAGGTTCGTGCTCTGACCGAGCGCTGAGTCTCCGCGTTGCGTTTCGGTGCCCGCAACTCCGGCTTTCGCTTTCGTCGCTCGAAAAACGGGACCCTCTTCTGTGCGTAAATCTGTCGCAAATCGTAACAACGGTAGCGTTCTTACACCGAAACTGGTTTTTGTAAGTGCTCCGCTAAAACCTATTATGTTTGTCGTTCGGTATCACTGGATCGGGCTGACGGTGGATGGAATTTTGAACAACTTTCACCTTCATTAAACTGCGTTAATAACAAAATAATTCTGTTGTTGGAGTTTCCGTGGCAAAAACCCAAACGAAAAATGTCGTTTTTGCCTCTTAAATGTCACGGACTTTTTTCTATGCATCAGGACTCACGGTCGCCCACTTCCCAATATTTCATCATTATCGAGTAAAATCGTCATAGTCTAGGCGTTTCCAATAAATTTCTATTTATTTAAGGCATCTACCGAATTCGCACCTAATACTATTGAAAATGATAATAATCGAATGTGCTTGTTTTACGATCGATTTCAAACACTTTTGCTGTATCTGTGAGTTAGTTGCGTTATCCTTGACATATAAGAAATTCTTGTATCGTACGTAGAATTTCTAAAGTGACCTTGCTTTCGGAAAACGCTGGCAGGCTTAAAGCAGAGGGTGATTTTCAAAATCGAAATCGTTTTTCTTGCTAAGTAGGTTGCGAGAACGAGCGGTTTCGCTATCGATGGCCGCGCGGAATGTGTTTATACAGTATAATGATACATCTCGGATGTGCATGATGTCCATCAGCTGTTCCGTTCCGTTCAGTTCGTTAAGATTCCCTAGAAACCTCATTATTCTCCTATTCTCATTTCACCTACGGAATCCCCTCCCGTAATCCGCGCCTTGCGATCCAATCAAACAACGGTTTTACAGAGTTTGTAAATAAACCGCGCGTGCATCCACCAACGTATGTGTGCACCAAATACTCATTACCCATACCTTGATGCAACACGCTTTTGGAAAATTTCGGGGCGCGCTTAAAAAAAGGACTGTCACTCACCGGAGATGGCCAATAGGAGGGTGGCGATTAGGGGTGACAGCGTCATAGTGGCGACCATTTCGTATCGAATCACTTCGGTTTGGTCGTAATCCAGTTATAAATTGTCACACGCAGGAGCTAAAAACACTTCCCCATGTATGGTTGTACGGAACGAGAATTCTCCCCAAATGTGACGGCGAGGACGCGCAACAAGCGAACTTATCGCAACACGTGCTCGAACGGACTGGGTCGGTGTTGAATCAAAAAGTTGTTCTTAAGTGAAACGTTTCAGTGGGGGCCCGAGAGAAAACTAATACCGTTCCCCACCGGATTCTATCATTTTCCCTTCACACTAGAGCATTCACTTTGCGAGACGCCGAGAGACCTTGCCGCCCCCGCCACATCCGCGAACCCCAAAGCGACAACCCCCAAACCGTCTCTCGGCTCGTCATATCGCAAAGGTCCACTCGCTGAGAAATCCGAATGCATAACATCGCTAATTCGAACCCGGTCGGATTTTCGTTCCGATTGTTATCGTTGCCTCATCTGCTGTAAAGTTATTCGTTCTCATATATTAATGCCTTCATAAGTAAAATACGTCGGGATTTCGAAAGATATTGTTGTAGCAATCACCTATGACCTCGTTGATACTCCAGTGCATTAATAGGTATGTAGGCATATTATGTATGAACTTATGCCCAGGATGAAAACACAAAACTGCCGATCGAGATAAAGTTTGCAACGTCCGTTTCTCATACTCCGGGAAGCGGATCTCCTCACGGTCAAGCAGCCTTGAAATGAAACACCCAGAAAACCATAATGCCGAACTGAAAAAACTATTAAAGAAAGTGGTTCGCAATGGATACCCGCTGCAATAAATCTACTTATTGGGACAAAGGAAAAACCAATCCAAATTGTAGATTTTATTATTATTTTTTATATACACAAATGGGGGATAATTCGGTAGTTTATAATCGTCTATGAGAGTGCGCTCGGATTGTTTCAAACGTGGATTGTGAACTCTTTCCTTTCTTGTTCCTTGCGTTCCTGATACCTGAAAAATCATCATTACTTCACTGTCACCAATCACATGAAATAACTTACTGGGCTAAAAGATTGGCTAAATCATTCGGGAGTTTACTAGACATGATGAGATCGCGATCGCATTCGGCCTCGCTCAGTTCTCGACTATCGGAGAAACCAGTCGGGGGTTGCAGCCTCATATCTTCAGGGGACGCGTCCTCGTCCACGCCGTCATCTTCGGAACTGAAACGAACCGAGTGTTCAGAAACGAATTACCATCGATCGATCGACAACTAAGGGCTTCGCAGTAGAGCTTTAAAGGTTAAGGTACCTTGGCTACCTGCTGGAACTGGAAGGGCGGTGCTGCCGACGAGGAATCCCCACGTGTCTGGGGGTGTGCCTGCGTTCGGCTAAGGGCGAAACGTCATTGGATTCAGTGCTAGAATCGGGGCGGAAAAGATCTGCAACCAGCAAGGTTTCGTAACCGGCGTATCTGGCAGGGAGACGCTCACCTCTTGAGGTCTTTACCGGGACGCGATAGTTCGACGAGTCCGGGCAATCACCGCAAGGGCTGCCGCTGGTGTCCTCGGATTCCGAATCACCCCTAGCCGGCACCCGGTTAGACCGCAGGCAGGTTTTCTCCCCTGAAATTCACCTAATGAACGGGGGTGGCGAAAATTTTCGAAAACCAACCGTCGTTGCTGTAGAAGCGCTGTTTGCTGGGCCAGCTGTGTTTCGACGACGGGTTCTTGTGGTAGATCATGGCGTCGTCGTCTTCGATATGGCCGAACGTCTTGAATTGCATGGTGTAGTCGAGCGTGGAGGTGGTGACCGACCGGCTATTGTTGCCAGGCACGCTGAAAGTCGCGTACGGGCTGATCTCGTACATTCCTGCCGATTCCAAACATCGTCACCGACAGTACGACATCTCAATAGTAAATTTTTCCATAATCAAGATAAATGTGATGAGTACTGTCTCGATTATTACATTTTTCAGGATGACACTATAAGGGTTGGATTAGAGCAACTAAACCGACCTTTTAAGCCACATTTAACGCTGGTACTGTCCATTGGTACTATCACAGTTTAGGTAGATCTCTCTACCTAAGCTGTGGTACTATCGAGTGCATTCGTTATCCCTAGTCTCTCGCTCTAGCACAACGGGTGAATACTAATGCCACTCGATAGTACTGTTTTTACATTGAGTACCAATAGATCTTTCTAGGAAGAGAGTTTTAGCAATTCATTTCTCTCCGTGCAATATGTTGGTAATTATTCATTTTGTGGTTCATTCGGCTCCCCTGTTATGGTAAAAAGCGGAAAGGCACAACAATAGTCCGCGTGCACGTTCGGAACTGAGCGTACCGCTTAACGGTTCAGCGGCGAAAATAATGGTCGGCTTTGGTGTTAATGGAGCGGGACGTACCCGAAACGTCGTCCTGCGCCTTCTCGGGCGCTTTCACGGGGGATGAGGTGTAGACCTGTTGGCAGTTCCTGGTGTTGTCCCGCTCGGCGGCCTTGTCGTCGCGCGCGGCCTCCTCGCGGTCGCCGTCGCGGGCGGCGCGGCGCCGCCGCCTCTTCGCGACGGCCGCCGCCCACACCAGGCCGGCGGCCGCCAGCAGGACGGCGCCGCAGACGGCCGGCGCGACCACGTACGCCTCCCGGTAGTCGACGCCCTCGGCCGAGCGGACCCCCTCGGACAAATCCGGGGGCGGCGGAACTCCACCTGGAAAACAGCGACGCGAACGCGGTTCAAGGATCCGCGGATAAAGTCAATCCAGTTTTCGTCCTTGCCGAATCTCGTTTCGGCGCGGACGACCTTACCAATAACAGTACCGCAGTTTTTTCACGAACTGTACCAATCCGGTTAATCAGCAAGCCATATAGTAGTAATAATAATAATGATAGGAACAGAGGCGGTTCGAAAGTGAAATGTACTTGGTTCGAGAATCGAGAAGTAGGTAGGAGGCTATGTTTGTATGTATGTGTAGCAGTTACGGCAGTGGCATATCGATTATTTTCAGATTGCGTAACGATCGTTTTTGTTACCTCCGCTTGAGGTTGTCGTTGCGAAATTGAACAGGCCCGAGCTTTTGCCGGCGTCGTTTTCCGCCGCGATCTTGAGCTGATACCAGGTGGCCGGATTCAGGTCCTGTATGATGATCTTGTCTTCGGAGATCGAGTTGGAGATCAGGTGCCAGCGGTTCGAATTTAGTACCCTGTATTGTATGGAGAACTGCGAGATGGGGCATCCGCCGTCTGGCCAATTGTACAGGTTCAGTTGCACCGTTGTTGCGTTGGTCGATATGAAATCTCTCTCCTTCGGCAGGTGCGGAGGGCCGCCTTTGGTGCTGACCGTTAGAATGGGACTCGGACTTCCGTTTCCGACTCTATTGTGCGCCAGCAGATAGATGTGATAGACGGAACCGCACCGAAGGTTGTCCAAAGTGTATACGGAGTGTTCGGGAGAAAGTTCGAACGCGGCCCAGTCGTCGGTGTCGTGCTTGGTATTGAACGTGTAGCCTGGAATTCATAATTAGTTTGACGTTTCCCCGACCGAAAAAAATACCAAGCCACGCGGTTCTAACGCATTCCGTCACCTTGGATTATGGCCCCGCCGTCCTCCGGCGGCGTCCAATGCAGACGAATGTTCCTGGCAGTGGCGAATTGAACTTGCAGCGAAGGGGCGCTGGGCGGCATCAGGACCATCAGCGCGTACGTGATGTTGTCATCGCCGAAGAGGTTCTTGGCCGAACAAGTGTAATTGCCCGCCAGCGACTGATCGGCACCTTTCAATCACAAGAGGATGATGGATCTTACAGCGTGCCCCAGAATTCATCAGCAGAATCTCTAACTAAAATAACAACGAAAACTCCCTATGGACCTAGTCCAATTTCTTATGACAACGAAGTACCAGGCCCTTGAATATGAAGTACTCAAGTCGATAGGAAGTCCTCGTCCTTACTATTACCATAAGCATTCTGCTTATGAATTCTGTGACACGTTGTAGATGTTAGAGCGCATAGGATACAGAAAGTAGGACAGATCAAAGAAGAGTGCCGATAATCCAACTAAGTACTCGTGATTAATAATCTATTATCGACTCACTATGAATATTCAAATGCCCGTCACTCGTGATCTCGTAAAAAGGGCTAAAAGTGATGGGCCTATCGTGATGGATCCATCTGGTCCTCGGTGTGGGATTGCCGACTGCCAGACAGGGGAGGAGTACTTTGCTTTTGACGGGTTTCCTCAAGAATTGGCTGAAAGAGGCGATCCTGGACGGGGCTCTGGAGTTGGTGGTCTGGGCCACGATGGCGGTGGTCTCGCCCTCGCCGGTGCTGGTCGTCGCCGAGACCCAGAACTCGTACAGTTGGTGCTCCTTGAGATTCCTGACCTCGTAGATGAGCCCGTGGACGTGGGCCATGTCTTCGATTCGCACATTGTAGCTGGTGTGCTTTCCCACGCGGCCGGCTTCGCGCCCATAAACCGTGTAATGACTTATGCGGCCGTTCGGTTTGCTCGGCGGCAGCCAAGAGACAAGAATTGATTCACCTGTCAAAGCTGCGGCTTTTATATCCGCTGGCGGGCCTGGAACTGCATCGGGTTTTATTACAGGCGGGATCCGAACGCATCTGGCCATTTATCAATAATGCACCGACTCGAAAAACCCTCACGCTCACCCGTATACACGTGTGACGGCCGTATACATATTACCTATTCATTTCACATAAGTGCTTTATGTACATATGCTTATGCATTTCCCGTCATTACGAAAACCCACACACCGTGCACACGCGAGTGATAGTTTAATTAAATAAATTCAACTACACGCATTGTTCACTACAACAATCATCAAGTTAATTAACGATTAAGTTGTTAATCAACAAACGTATTCAAAATATTATGATCCCATAATAGCGCGATAACAGTTTTAGACACATAAATTCTGTTATCCTTGTTTTTATTCAAATATTATCAAGTAGAAATTTTCAGTGATATTGGCATTCCGATTGCGCAACGTTCATGTTTTAATTGAGAGGCTCCTCGCAGACGGTGAATTTATTGCAGCATCAAACATTCAAAGGCAATGAACGAAGTTCGTAAAATTAATAATTTACGAGGTGAGGTTGTTCGAACCCGTCCCTGGTTCAAAGAGGATTTTCGAAATTTACGAAAGCTCTCACGAACGGTCATTATCGATCCCGTTTCCTGCAAACAGACCGCTTTTCTCGCGATTCGCGCGTTCTTCCTACCAGCCGAAAGGTGTCGCGCCATTCCCTCGATAATACAACAGAATAATACTCACGGTCTTCCTCGGTCGTGCAGAATAAAGGAGTGCTCATTATCCCATCGCCCGCGCCGGTGTACGCCAGGACTTTCACGGAATAATTCGTGTATTTGTAAAGGCCATGCAAATAAGTCTCGCTACTTGAAGTCCTTTTCACCTCTCCAGTCGTGGGAACATCCACTAAATAAATTTATGAAATAAAAACGAACCCTCGAAAACGGGAGTACGCACCGTTATCGCTGCCGATAGGACGATAATAAATTTTGTAGCCCTGAATCAAACCCCCGTGGAGATTTTGAGGGGGAGCCGTCCAGGAAATTTTCATACTCTGCGAGGAAATCTGCGAGCAGGAAATGTCCTGCGGCGAGGCCTCCGGGACGCCTTCTTTAGTGGTCCCGATGACCGTGGGAGAGGCCGGCCCTGCCGAGACGCTGTTAAAAGCGCGGATGTTGATATCGTACCGCGTGAACTTCTTCAACCCCGTCAATTGCAGCTTGGTAGTGGCCCATCCCTTAACGGTTAAGCTTTTCGTGTGATTCTGGAACCCCCCGTGCTCGTTCCAGGAGACGATGTACCCCAATAAATCCCCGTTCCAGCTCTCCCTGGCAGGGACGGTCCAAGTCAGGTAAAGCTCGCCGGGGCCGACCGATTCGACTCGGACGTCTTTCGGCGCTTCTGAGGGCTCTTCCTCCTGGGTTTTGACCACGACCGGTTCGGTGAAGGAGCTCTGGTCGATGCTGTTGACCGCCAGGACTCGCATGGTGTAAACGGTGGCCGGGAGTAATCCACCGACGACCGCGGTTTCTTTAACGCTCCGGTTTTCGGCGCTGATGGAAGGGCCGTTTTAGCGGGTTCGAGCTTTTTGGAAATACTTACGAAATTTGGGGGCTAGCGGGTATCGTGAGGTTCAAGGCGGACGATTGTTCCCAGTCCTGACTGGCCGTCTGGACTTGGTACTGGACCAGATACCCGATGACTGGGCTGTTACCGTCGAACGGTCGTCTCCAGGATAGGCGCACGGATCGACTTGCCACTTCTATCACTTCCAACATGCTGGGAGGGTCCGGTCTTTCTTGCACGGCTAGATTGATGACGTGCTCGCTGCGCCCGAAGGCGTTCTCTGCGAGGCATTTGTAAACCCCCGAGTCTTCGCGATCGGTGTGCCCGATGGTGAATTGCGATTTCAGCCCGTTCTCGGTATTGGCGTTGCTCAGGGTGAATCTGAAATGTCTCCGTCGGGTCGGTCGGTTCGGTGTTTTGAATTCGACTTTGTATTTTTCCGGCGGATTTTACGAGCATCCATCCGGTGGCGAACATGCATTGAATGGTGGCGGAGGCGCCGGCCGAGCACCCGAACGCGTTCGTTAAAAGCAACATATTTTATTTGCCGTCGTGAAATTTACACTTATTTTAAAGCCTCGTAAAATTTATTCCGCATCAGCCCCGAATATTGATATTTTTTTTGTCGCCGGTAATAGATTCGGGCCGCCCGAATTCACCTACCTGTAGTTGTTGACATCCAGGCGATTTCCGTTCAGAGTCCACACGACCTGTATCGGGACGTCCCCGTAAATGTGGCACAGCAAGTTCGCCGTGCTACCCCTTTTTATCGACACGTTCTTCGATGGCAAGTCGAATCGCGCTGGCTCTGCAACAATTGTGCCAGTGCGAGAAAAGCGAACATATCCATCGCCTCATTTATTCCCAAAGCGAACCAATCGAAACATTTTCCCATATCATGACATATTCCATGTAATCCAGGTAATCAAGAGTTTTTAGTCACCTATAGGGGTGTAAGACTTACCGTTCACCCCGATGTAGATGACTTTGGCCAACCCGGTGCCGATTCCGTTGGTGGCCCGACAGAGGTAGTACCCCTCATCTTGGGGCCCGGCCGCCTCCATCCACATGGACCCGTTCGAGAGCAGGGTGACCCTGTTGTGCACGCTGAGAAGGGGCTGGTAGTCTGCCGACGTTTTTCCTAGACAGATCGAGACGAACTACGATACACGGAATTTCCGAAGGCGCGAACCGTACCTTTGCCTTTGAGCCACGTTATTTGCGGCTCGGGAAACCCTTTGGCGGCGCACTCGGCCACGATCGGATTCCGCAGCAGCACCGACACGTCTTGGGGCTCGACGATCCATTGCGGTGCCACTGCATTCACAACGAGATTAAAACGGCCCATCGACAAGTAACTCAGATCAGACCTTTGACCATCAGATGGGCCGTGTGGTTCGCCCTGGCAGCGGAGTTGCTCGCGACGCAAGTGTAGGCGCCGCTGTGCCGCGAAGAGACCTCCTTGAAGATCAGCATGCTGTAGAACTCGGCAGCCCGCTCTTCCACCTGCGGAGGACCGCGATTAAATCCTGCCACTTAGCCAAAAAATGGGGAAAATCTGGTTTTCAGGGTGGTACTCATCAGCAACAAAGTTGGAGACAAGAAATGTTCAATTTTCTTTTGTCTGGGTGGTACCTGGAGGGAGGCGGATATGTGGTCGTCGTCCTTGTACCAGGAGAAGTGGATGGGCATGTCGCCGGAGGTGACGTAGCAGGTGACCTGTGCCCGGCCGCCCTCCTGCAGGCTGGCCGGGAAGGAGAAGGGCTCTAGGATCGGGGGGCTGTTGACGATCAGCTGGATCTCCCTGCGGGCGGCCTCGCCGTCGCGTCCGGTGACGAAGCAGGCGTAGAACCCGGAGTCGGCCGCCGGATCGAGGCGGGAGACGGCCAGCGAGCCGGCCGGCCCGAGGCGGTGCCGGAGGTCGACGGGCAGCTCCTGGCCGTGCCGCTCCCAGCGCACGGCGCCGATCGGGTAGCCCGAGTAGGGGCAGTGCAGGGTCACGTCGGCGCCGGCGACCGCCCTCACCGGCCCGATGGATCGAATGAACGGCGGCCCTGCGCTAAATGCATTAAATGCCAGTCTTCCGCGCGATGAATAAAACATACCGTATATATTGAGCCGGCCTGAGTGCTCCGTTGATCCCAGCGAGTTTACCGCGCGGCACCCGTACAGGCCGCCGTCCTCCACCTTCACGTTCGTTATGTTCAGGTGGCTGATCACGTCCCCCATTTGGTCCACGTATTGACTGATTGTGTACCTACATACGTGAATAAGATAATGACGGATCGAATCGATTAGACCCGGTATTCGGGGAATTTGGCGACGGATTCGGATTTATTCGGCACCCTCTCGCCGCTAAGCCGGGGGCGGCGGGGAGCTCCAGGTTAGGCTGTTCGTCACGTGCGCGCTCGAGCTTTTAAATAGAAACATCGTTTGATAGGGAAGGATCAAAACCACCGCGCTAGCCGTCTGCAGAATTAATCCCTCCTATATGGAACGACACGGAAACGGGGAAAGAAATTCAAAATTCCTATAGCAGTACCCATGTATTAAAATTGGCTATTCCGCTGGTATTTCTGGAATTTGTATGTATGTCTGGGGCACACTCAATGTTGTTGTTGTTGCTACAATATTGTCGAAAACAGGATATAGGAGTCTGTTTTCCTATTTTGTTAAAGTAAATACGCGTGTGGCCTCTCGGTAAAAGATACCCCGGATGCATCTATTTATTTATACAGCCTGTTCCAGAACGGACGATCCCTCTAGTCGAAATGAGAAACGATTATAGATACATTTCAAGAAATGAGTGCCCAGATTAAGCGGACACTTATTTTAATGGAGGAGGAAAGGGGATGAATAATAAATATCGGAATATTGAAGTATGGCGTATTGTTGGTCGTATGCACGTTTGTGTGAAGTTCGGTTACCTGTGGCCGACGTTAACTTCCGAGAGCGGTTCGCCGTCGAGAAACCAGCGGAATTGGGGGGGCGGCGATCCGGTGGCGGAGCACCTGAGGGAGACTTCCGGTCCGGGTCTCATGGCTTGCTCGATGAAAGTGTATTGGAGTTCTGGAACGGTGTCTGGAAAAATTGGCGAAGCGCGTTGGAAAAGGCGAGGAAGTGAAGATATCTAAATTAATAACACGGCGACGTCGCCGCGACGAGGAGGTGGGCCGGCGGCGGCGGCGTCTGCGTCTCGTCGCCCCTCGCGGGGCGTAACACGTTCCGTTCGTGAAAAACCGTCCGGAAATGAGTTCGAACTTCCGCCAACAATATATCATTTAAAAACACACTTCCGTTCGCTTCTGGCGAAATAATTTCGCACCTGACTAACGCCCGACCCGTCATCGTCTAAACACCGAAACATTTTTTTCCCTCTCCTCGCGAGGAGGAAAATTAAAGAAAATATCATTAAAGTCGACCGGAGGATGATAAATCGCTTCATTAAAATAACTTCACCGAGTCGAGAGCACCTTGCGTAGAGCGGAATTATTCCGATATTACGCTCGTCGACGAAAACTATTTATCATAAATTAAACCCTTTCCTAAAATTGCGCGATTTATCAGCGTTTTGATTAGTGGGACTGGAAATTCCATAGTGCCTTAATAAAGGCCGTTTGGCTCACAGAAGAATCGGCTATTGTAGTGGCCGTCACCTAGCCGACCGGTAAATTGCTCAATGGCTCGAATTGACGCCCCCGTTTTCAACCCTCTCAAACCCCCAACCCTTCCAAAGCCGACGGCCAAACCGATTCCGCCATTCCAACGGTTTTACTAACTATTTCATTGATACTGAATAAATACATCGGAAATATCCCGTCGCATTTCGCGCCACCTCCGCCCCATCCACCATAAAACTGACACAAGATCGGGCCGATAGTTACCACCCAGGCGAAGCTCGGCGCTCCCTTGGGCGCTCTCGCGGTCATTCCGGACGACGCACTGGTACATCCCCCTGTCGTGCCGCGTCACGCGGGACACGGCCAGCACCAGCGGACTCAGCAGCTTGACCTTCCCGTTGCCATCCGTCGGGAGCGGTTCGCCGTTTCGGAACCACTGGACGCGCCCCACCGGCGACCCGGAAACGGAGCAATTGAACACGGCGCTCTCGCCGGAATTCACCACCTGCACGTGCGCGGATTTTGACAACACGAACTCTTTCCCTCCGAATTCGCTCACCTGGAGCTGCGGCAGCACGTGGACGCCCAGGTGCGCCGTCACCGTCAGGTGGATGTCCAGCCGCTGCTCGCCGAAGCTGTTGGACACCTTGCACGTCCACCGGCCGGCGTCCTCGCTCTTCAGCCGCCTGATGTGCAGGATGTCCTGGGACGGCTCGAACCGGGCCGACGAATGGATCGGCTGGAGGTGTCCCCCGATCTCCCGATACCAGCTATGAATCGCGTTTGATTACGCCTAATTGCAATCACCCGGCTCCGTAAACACAACCACATTCGTGCATCCACCGAGCATACAGCGCGTTCCGGGGGAGACCGACCCCGGATCTCACAAAAATCCGGAATAAGCGAGATAATTACGGGTTCCCTGGAACACCCTGTATGTGGCTGTTCTATGAAGTAATCCGTCCGTACATGTGTAGTGGGCAAACAAAATCAAACCCCAAACCACATCAGACAAATCCTGCCTGTTTAAGTGTTTACATAACGCAACACGCCCATATCGCATATCGTGACGATATCGATTTGGGTGATTAATGGGTTTATGCATCTCTTACTTGAAGGACGGGGGTGGATTCCCTTTGGCCGAGCAGGTCAAATGGACGTCGGTCTCGCGATCTGCCGACACCACCGTCTGGACGGTCGGGGCTAATTGCGGGGGCATGCTGCCGACGGAATCTGCAAATAGTGCAAATGCGTCGAATTCCTTTTGCGTGATTAATTTTTCAGGCGGCCGCGATTAAAAAACGTCGGATGGGTCGCATACCCGTCACGGTGAGGATAGCGGGCGCGCTCCTCTTCCTCTCCTGTGTCAGGACGTGTAAAGTCAAGCAGGAGTACCGGGCCAGGCCGTCTTCGGCTCGGGCGGACCTTATGTGGAGTTCGCCGGTTCCGTACGTGACCACGATTCGTCCTCCTTTAGCGGCAACGAAGAGTTGATTAATGTCCGTAATGACGATAACAAAACGAATCGGAACGAAAGAGAGGAGGAGAATGGAGAGGGCGTTACGGGGAGAAGTTCATCATTATTGGGGAAAAATGTAAGTTAGAGTATCCCGCCGAGGAATTTAAGTCATTTTCGCACATCCCATCCGATCCTTTTTGTTTTATTGCATAACGCCCGAGACCGCCGCGAACGACTTCGTATTCAATTTAAGTTTCTTTCGCGAAAGTCAGATCCAGGGTTCTCTCCCGAGTGGCGACACAATATAACTAAGTTTTCGTGAGGATATTGTCAAAAAGGATTGCGTGAATGCAGGCCAAAGATGAAATCCTGAACGGCGCCGTAACTCGATGGGGGTCGCGCGCGCGACCCCGGGCGCCGAATAATTTCGGGGCTCGCCGACCCCGGGACCGGATCGGCGCGCGGTATTCCGCCGGAATAAAAATGATAGCGCGCCCATTGTGCGGGGGAAATAATCAATTTACAGATCGCGCCTCCGCCGAGCCGAATCTACGGCCATTGTGGCGGCCGCCTGATACGGTTGCTTTATTCGGCGGCGACGGACGGTTCCGACATTTATCAATTGCACCCTCCCGTTCGCCGGCAATCTCCCGAGGTCTCCCTTTCTCGGCGGAGGCGCGTTCGCGAGGGGGGCTTTCGGCGCTCCCCGGCTCGCAGCTAATCAATCTTGAGGCAAAAATCGATGGGATCGGACGAGATTGGTTCGGACTCCGGACTCCGGAGTACCGGAGTTGGCGCTATAGAGAGTCGGAGGTATTAATTACGAGTGGAGACTCACCCATGTTGGAGCCCGGAAGGAGGATCGACTCGTCCCTGGACCATGACGTGACACTAACGTGCTCCTTGACGAAGGGCGGGATCACGCACACCAGCACCGCCGTGTTACCGACGGGGACGTGCGTGTGATAGACCTGGACCTCGTAGTGTTGGCTGACGACTGTCGGGGGGCGAAAACCGGATTAGCTTCGTTTTGCTTCGACTTTTCGCCTCTTCCCGAAATTTGCCATCCGATGGACGATGTTAAGGCATTAAGCCCGGGCGGTAAGCTCCGCGCGGAGTCCGCCGAGGTTCGACGTCCACGTGTGCCCCGGCATAAAATATCGGACGAGCGTTTATGGGCGAAATTGCGGAATTAGTCGTTTTGCGAATGAAAAGTTTCGAAATAATCCGGGGGCTCAATCGGCCATTCATGGAGTTTATACATGTTATAACTTTTGACGGCTATGCATATTTTCGGAATCAACCCATAAGTTTTTTTCTTATTACTGTAACGAGGGGAATGAAGTACAAAATACTGGATGAAATTTGGGATTTTTTTGAAATGTGGGTTACATTTTCAGAGTCTGCAATAAAAAAATCGTTCGCCTCCGCCATTCAAATTTGCCACATCGTTTGACAGCGATTGAATAATAATAATAACAGCAATCGATAATACTAACGAAGTTAAATGAATTATTTATTCAACCATAATATAGAGGCCGTGCGCCTATCGCGTCTGTCCCTGTAGGGAGAGATAATGTTTGTAGGGAATTGGAATTGAACGGGGTTGAAAAACCGCGCCTGGGCGAGCCGTTGCATCATGAATTTTTATTTTTTATCATAATCAACCTGTCGGGTGTTTGGTAAGCGTGGCGCTTTGATGTTGCCCAGCCGACGTTGCGCCCCCGCCGCCCCCCGGTCCGTCTAGATAGAGCCGATGGCCCGGTAGGCGTCCATAGGGTAGGTAACGGCATCGGCCCGAGTTCTGGCAGCGTTGCAAAGAAACAAATGTGTGAAATTCATGTTTGAATGGGTTCGAATGAATGCCGTTCCCCGGCGCTGGATCGCCAAAGAGATTGATGAAGCCCTGATTGAAACAGACGGTTCGTGTGTACGTATTTCTCCGTGCCATCGATCCGGTAATTTGACAGGGGAATATGCCGCGACGCGATTTTATGGCCGCTGTGTGTCGTTCGTTCTTTTGTGCCGAATTCGAACATCTGTAGAATGCAGACATACCAACACATGCATGCATAATAAGTGCACTCGTATAATTCAAGTGGCCGCGCCCTGCCGGATTTTAGAGGGGCGAAAATTTTCGGATTTCCGTTCAAATCCTATCAGACCTGAAACGTGATGTCAAAATAATTATCGGATATTCGTGTTTTTAATGATTAGCAGAGAAAACATCCTAGTGGCGTCTCTCTCAGGATACTAGAGGGGTAGTAGCGGGAGAAAAGTGCGATAGTGTGAACGTAAGCGATCATAATATTCAAATTGGCATCAGATATGGAACGCACCCCTGGGGGATACTCCGTAATCAATCAACCTGTCAGGGATCAATTGGGAAATGCTTGAAAACTAGCTAAATTGAGTTTTAACAGAATTGCAACAATTTGACGCCCAAACGAATCCCTTGCAATTCGGCAGGTCTCGCTCGCTCGTGTCAAGATCGCTTCCGTACGCTTTTTTCTGAATATTTCACTGCGCGTCGGATGGGGGAGGGTTGGTGACTTGAAATGCTTGTTTGCTGGTGAAATTTTTATGGCGCAAACAGGAGAAGAGGCAGCGACCGAGCTTGTAATAGCGTGAATAAATGCGTGAATGTACACTTTCCCGATGAAAGACAACGGCGGGCAATCAGGCTGATGGTGAACTCATTCAAGTCTGCCCCCTCACAGAAACCCGCTCCCTATCCGTGATTGATCTGACATTTGCCCGATGAATATTTCAAATGGGGATGACTATTGCCGTCGGGCGCATCGGGCGGACGCAATTTTTATAATTTGTTAATAACCGCCATCGATGCGATGCGATGATGGGGTCTTGGCTTAGCGGCCGCGTCCTCGTAATGGGAATACGAGCACGCGATTAATTTCTCGTCGGGCTATTAGCGTTTTAATTAATTAATTGGAAATGTTTTCATTATTATCCGATTACAGATTACGTTAACGGCTCGAATTATGTATCACCAGCAGACAATCTGCAACGATCCAGTTTTCGGTTGTCCGGGGTGCATGTGGACAATCTCGCCGTGCATCTATTTCCGCCCTCCGTACTTCAATGGACGTTAATTTACCGACATAAGTAATAACAGTGGTAACACCCTGGCTGTTTGTTTTCGAGATAGCTTTATGAATAAGTAGCGGGGTGTGCATTTAAATCGCGTTTTGTGTACCTAAGAATGAATTAAAAAGTGGAGCTCGACGTCGGGGAGATAATACCAACACACACGGATGTTTGAATGGCCCACCTCGTTCTCAACTTCTTATCGGACTTCCCACCGTTCATCATTTATTCCAACTTGCGCACACGTTGATTGTCATTTAAATGCGATGTAAAAGAGCGCTTTGGGCCAAGTCTGCGAGTTTGCCGTAATCGTCTCGTGACTGTGATGATAAGTCTCGGTTGATCCAGAGATGGCTCATATTGGCTTTCAAGTCGTGAATAAAAGCGTAAATTAGCTAATAAAACCGGCGTCCGGCTTCGTGGCGGAATTCCGACGAGATATCCCATCGATCGTTTTCATTATAACAATTTTTGTACCTTTTATCGGCCGGCGGTGAATTGAGATGGATCGGTTGAAACTGTCAAGAGACGGCGATTTTTCTGCGTTATTGGCGTTTCACCTGGGGCCGAATCGTGCAAGTTTTGAATTCGAACTAGTCAAGTTCAACAAGTAGACCAACGCGAGTTTAAGCATTAAAGTTTGTTCATCCTTCTTCTCATTCCTATTGTCGGGTTTATACACGTAAGGAAGATGGGGGAAGACCGGGCAGACCCGACCCGCTAACATTACGTATCTTCATCCGCTCCAGGTTCGGTTTATTAAGTTTGGGTTTCATTTCGTGTCCATTTTTAGAGAGGGTTGAGTTAAGTCCGAAATAATAACGCCCGTATGCCGGGGGACGCAGGCCGAGGTGTAAGGCCTGTAACATCCCTAACATCGTGCAGGTCAGAGTGGCAACCCCATTTCCACTGAATAATAGAACGTGTGGCGGTTGTGATTTCCCTAGGCTACACTACCGAGCGAGACACATGCATTTATGAGAAAATAAAAGGGAAACATCGAAGTTTAATAACTATTCAAACTGTTATTAGGTGTTAACTCGGTTATTAAATACCAATTTCCGCCCGCCCTTTGTGCGCGACTATAGGATGTTCGGCGCGTCTGCATCGAACGGAATAGAAAAAATTGGAATGCCTCCACTGTGATGGTCGGCATAATCGGCGATAATTGCGTCAATCGTTTTCCCTCGTTTTTAATTTTCGGTTTGCGTCGATCCGGTCGGCCCGTGAAGTAATCGAGCTGTCTTCGGGGTAAATTGGTTTTCGACGGAGGGCCCTCCCCGGATTCCGCTGAATACCCGGCCCGGCTCAAGAACAATACTCGACGGCGGACGGGGTGATTGTGTTAGGTAATCCGCGGGAGTGGTGGTCTTTTCGCGATACCCGCCCGGCCGTTTCGGGCCGGGGGCGGCTTTGTTCACTCACCGGCCCTGACGTTGACGTCCCTGCTGAGGATGGTGCCGGCCAAATTGGAGGCCCGGCAACGGTAGACCGTCGAGTGGACGTCCTTCCGGTAGTCTTCGGCCCTGAACGGCGGGAAGTAGAGGGTGCCGTTGCCCAGCGATTGTCTGAAACACATCGACCGGTTCATCGATCGGCCCTCGGGAGCGCTTTAATTTGGCTACGTGATACACAAGCACGGACACAATAGACTCGAAACCGGGATTTCGGCCGATAAGCCCCTGCATTCATTTTGCAGCTCGCGTAACCCCATCGAGTGGTCGTTTGCGAACCCATTTGAATAACGCGAACGGAACGGCGAACGTTCTTTTCTCCCCGGGCCGCGCGGGATCCGGTTTAGAGGCCCGACGTTGATCTACGACGGCCCCTTTTATTTACAATTTATGCGATCGATGCATTGTTGCACGGTAATTGATGCCACTTACACTACATTCCCTGTCAAATTATATGAAATTCTGGCTCGCAACCCCCCGAGTTTTCGTTTTCCGGGAGGGCGGGCGGACGGAACCGCCGTCCGTTCTCGTTCGCTCGCCGGACCATTACCACCGCCCGGAGCGATTAGTTTTGTCTTTTTTCTCCTTCTTCCGGTTCGGTAACAAACGTTGCCAAAACTTGCGGACGATACCGGCTCGCGTTCGGCCTCTCGAGAGTAATTACGGCCCATCTGGAGATTTCAATTTGCCGGTACCGCGAGGAGAAATCGTCGCGATTTTTCCCGAAGAATATCGCCCGAAGAATCGAGATTTAAAACGCGCAGCCCCGACAATATATTTATCGCTAATGCGTAATTGATGAGGGTGTCGAAGGGAACGGAGAAAGCGTCTCGCGAGACCTGCAAGTGAATTATTGACCTCTCGCGGAGCGCACCGTATCGAACGCCGGCCGAATTAACGTCTTATGATGTTAATTGGAAAGTGGAGTTGCGGATGAACCGGGAGAACCCGTTCATACCGCCACTACACCCTCTGCGGAACTCACGTGAAATGTGAATGGTGCTCTTTTGCGTTTGATAATACGCTCAACTCGTTCGTTATTTCATCCTGTGGGTAGTTGAAAAAAGGCCCACCCATGGGGAGGCGATGTGATTAAAACAAAACTCGACTACGGGGTATTCTTTCGAAATGTGTTTTCACGTTTCAGGGAAATTTTTCAAAAGCTCAGCTTGCACTCATACGGTGCGGCGATAATAAACAAGAGGCCTCATCGGCCGAGTATTGTCACTCATATTATATAATACGTTATACGCGTATTCTATGTTGTAACTCGGTCTCCGGGCGCTCCATTTCAAATAGAACTTAATTAGTAGATAGCGGATGAGTCGAAACGATATCCTTCCATTACTGCGGGATTCTCGGGGCAAGGCCCGAATTGGAGTGACCATCACCCCGATTAATCAAACATTCGATCCATAATTCCCCGATGCGTTGATTTCAACATTATCATCATCATCATCATCATGAATCATGACAATTACTGAAGTGAAGGGCCTTCTCTCGGGCCTGCGGTCGGGTGAAAAATGTAATGTTTAAAGCTGCGAAAGTGCGTCGTTATTCGGGTCGGATTTAGAGCGCGCGGTGATGCAACGAGGCTTATAATCCCGACCTGGCCGGGCCGGGCCAGAGGCCGAATGCAAATGTCGACTCTGCAACTGGATTCGTTTCTATCTTGGTAATGATCGATACTGGATACATGTGACACAACGAGCCGTATAAATAATGGACTCTGGCAGGTCCATTATAAATGTATGGGGCCGACCCGGAAACCGGAATAAGCTCCGGAGCCCGGGCCTCCAGATAGATCGGCAACTCAAAGATTGATACTTGTATAGCGGATCAGCCAAATCCAGTTTTATTCGGCCCTTTTCCGTTGATGCATTTAAGATTTAACCAGTTTATGTTTATGTATTACGGGAGGGAGATGCGTGCCGGTGCGAAGTTTCTCTCGACCGTTCCTGCCTACAACGTGTATCCTAAATGTGTGCACGAAAAGCCAAAGCACATTCTTGACGTCAAACTGATTGTGTCATCTGGAGTAGATACATGCGTCCGGTATTGGTTTATCTGAGAAAAAAATATACTCGAATTTTCGAATTTTCAACTTTTTGAAAATTTCAAAGTGCTGTAACTTCTTTATTTGTTGAGATATCGACGGCAAATTTAAATTGGATTCTAATTGAGTCATCTGAAGTGAGAAAATGCGTCTAATATTGCCGTACCGTTGAAAATAGAGTGAAATTTTCAAACGGCCATAACTTCGTTATTAGTGGAGATATCGAGTCGCACGACCCGGGAATCGCTTAGTTAGCTCAAAATCTATCGGGAAAAGTGTCTGGATTTCGATTTGGACGACATTTAGTGATTTTCGATTTTTTCGAAAATCCATCACTTTGGGTACAAATTTTGCTCGAAATTTTCAATCGACCATAACTTTCGAATCGAAGCTCCGATCGGGATGGGCGGCCGCGCATTCGAAAGAGCGTCAAAAAATCTACCAAATGCTCCTAGAGCGCATCGGAAAAAGGTAATTTTTCATGTGAATTATGGCCTCCGAAAAATCACCAAATCATCGGTCTCGTAAAATTAAAACCGGTCTAACTTTTGAACCGATCGAGATATTGATTCGGGCGACCCGGCAATCGAAAGAGAATGAAAAATCCATTCGAAAAAGCATGGGACTTGTCGAAAAGGCTTCCAAATTGACCGAGGCTGAGGCTGTTTAAATTTTCGAGGTCAAATTTTTACAAAAATTTCAGCAATTTTCGCAAACTTCAAAGTACCGTTAGTCGATGAAAAATTCAGAATGGCTTCGAATTTAGTCATCAGGAGTAGGGAAATGCGTCCCATATTTGCGTAACTGAAAAAAAATCTTTCGAAATTCATCACTTGCAGGAATATGTGACAATTTTTGTACGCACATTGTACGAGGCGTCGAGGGAGGAAAGGCGGTAATCCGGAAAAATTAAGGGACGCCGCGACGCCGAAGGTCCCTCAATTATTTACCGCCCTGTACCGTGGCAATTTGACCCTGTCGCGCCTCGGGCGATCTCGTCGGCGCCCTCGTCGAAGGGCCGACCGGTATCGAGCCTGCATTTCCGCGAGAACGTAATCTTCAATAACGCTTTGTGCTCGCGTGAATACGGACGGGAGGGCAAATCGAATGCGGGTGGCGATACGACACGTCGCCCGCCTCCTTCAACCCTTTTCCCCCGGCCGGATCGCGAAAGGCGAGAGGCCATCCAATTTTGTCTCGCCGATTAATCTCGCGCGCGTTATCCGACCGCGCTTAAATAATTTGCGCTTCGAATTGATATCTCACCTCCGACGCCGCAGAAATGGACGCGGACGACGGGTTTTCCGCGGTTTTTTGACGAACAGTGAAAAGCTCTCAGCCGCCCATGGAATTAATGGTTCATGAGTCTCACTTCTGGATTTGTTTTATATCCGTTTAGACAGTCTAATAAATCTCGCCGTTGCAGAAATAAAGAAATTAATGTCGCGTCAGACGTTATCATCTTGACGAGTGCACACAGAAGAAATCGCCAGCTCATCCATAATATCGGCGGGCGGATCGAATCATCATCGAGAAGGCCGCTCTTAGCTGTTTCCACCCTACTCGCCTCGTTCGATGACGGCGTTGATCTGCCGATAATGACGATAATGCCAGCGGATAAACAGGGCGAACTGATCCCGCTGATCCCCACTGACGTACGTGCATGTTATGACACAAGTCCGGATAAATACCCAAATAGATGCTATAAAATTCATAGTGAACTTAAAAAAAAAGAAGGTCACTTCAGGCGCGCGCTGTATAATCTTCTAAACTGATACAAACGGCGCTTTATCGGACGGCAAAGCTTCCATCATCTTTTTACGTCTATCCCTCAGAACGTGTTGACATCTCTATGGGTTACCGTTTTGATGCCCCAATTTCGGAAGGGCCGCCTCGTAATAAAAAACATTCCCCCGGTATTACCGACCGTCAAAGCTTCGCCGTTATTATCGTTATTATTATACTATTGTGACGTCGGAAATATGGAAAAGTATGTATAATACTCGAAAAGCGGCGGTTGTTATTGAAACGGGATCGGCATTAATTCGGCTGTATTGTTTACTAATCAGGGAGGGGTGAATTCGATGCGGCCGATTGGCGTTCTGTTTATTTTTAATACGCACAGCGGAGTTTGCGGGGCGCCCCGGGCGCCCGCGCTTCTTTCGGCCCCGCCGCGTTCGGGCCCAATATACATACAAATAAGAAATTATGTCTTGCGATGTCGTCCGGGGGAGGGTGCGCCCGGCGTCATACCTCAGCCCAGGCACGGCGGTGACGGTCTGCCCGTCCAGGAGGAGCCAGTCGACCTGGGGCGCGGGCGACCCGTGGGCCGAGCAGCTCACTTGCGATCCGCTCGTGTTCGAGAAGGTCAGACGGGCCGGGGGCTCCAGCAGGAACACCGGACCGTGGCTCTGGCCGGCCGCCCCTGAAACGTGATCGCAATTACCAAACGGATCCCCCACATATCGGAACTGCTCCCAGATCCCTTCTCTTCGCACACACGGCATGAATAACCAACCGAACACAATAAGTCATCACAATTACGATTTAGGGATTTTTTTTTATGAAAATTTGGGTTGACAATTCCAAACTTCAAAATTTATAATGACAGTTGTCAGTTTTCTTTTCTTTTATTTATGAGTTCTGCAAGAAAGAAACAAGAAGAAGAAGAAGAGTTTTTGCAAGAAATATTGGTGTTAAAGTGATGTGGTCGTCGGGAAAATGTGCCAAACAAGTTAAATTCAGTCAAGTTCACAGAGTATTTCTGATAATTCGTATTCTCTGATTGCATTTTGTGAAAAAACCGGCGATATCGCTACCAGAGTTGGTGGTGGATGGGGAAATCGAAGGGGCGCCTCTCGCCCGAGTGGTAATATTAAAACCGGTGATTGAAGCGTCGTCGAGGACGCGTCGGAAGCTCTCGGGGTCCTCGAGCGGGCGGATTCTGGGCAAACAGACGTCGAGCGGCAACATTCAGATCTGCAGGTCCTCCGGCTTTCCGCCACCGATCTAATTTAAACTTTTCGAGTGTATTTATAGGTGTTGACTCGCCGAGTGGATGGCCGTGGATGGCGCGGAAGAGCGAAGGGTGTGCGCGCGGGGTGCGCGCCGGCGGAGGTGAGCTTTCATCCCTACGCCGACCCGCGAGCTCTTCGCCTCTTTCGAAATGTGCCGTTCGAGGATCGGCGAATCGATAACGGTTTTATCTCATTTACTACGTGATCTACTCGATGATGAAGTGTGGCCGACCCCTGCCGGTCCGCCCCTCGCGTTCCGATTAAGCCGTCCGGACGGGGCGCCATCCGCAACTTGCTTAACGGGCGGCCTTAAAATAAAATTATATCGCGTCCGCGCGAATAAACCTAAAATAAAACTGACCGTATAAACACGTCGATTTTACAGCCGGAACTTTACTGCATTTTTTTAGCGCCGGCGAATAGTTAAAATAATGACAGGATTAAATGAAAAATGTATCCCCTCGTAAAAGTTTTGACTTAACCTGGAGGAATTCGCGTCAAATTAAAAAGCTTTATTCATAAATAAATAGCGAGCGGAAATAAAGATACGATTGAAAAGAATCCCAACGTTTCCCTTCGGCCTCAAATGCCATATTATACACCGTGTCCAGAAATTAGCCTGCAATAATTTGCCTGATGATTCCTCTATAAAAACGATGAAAAAAAGTTCTAATGAACGTATGTCGAGAATCGCTTCCTAAGGGAGATATACCCCCTACAAGGTAGGCCACCTATGATGGTTTATGTTAAATATCTCCAAAACTGTTCAAGATTAAGAAATCATATTTGGTACAATTATTAACCTTTTTATGCTCAACAAAATGGACTGGGAAAGAATTCAAAATTTCCACCAGGGGCGGGTCATCTAGGGAGGGCCGTGGTAAAAAATCTTCCTAACTTTTTTGTGTGATGTTTTTTTCGTGTTTAAACCACAAATTATGAAATTATGAGGTTTTTTACGAAAAAAAGGTACTCTTGGTAAACATCGATAGGAGGCGCCACATTCGAAATAAATCGATTTTAACATTAAATTTTGTTTCTAATTTCTGTTGAAATGTTACATTTCAAGCAGTATTTTAGTCAAGACATCTTGATTAGCAATCTAACATCACTAAACATATCAAGGACTTTGACATTAATTAGAAAATGCAACATTTAGGATAGAAAACGTCGCCCCAGATCTTACGACGTGACACCCCCGTAATAGTTGGAAAGGTTTTCCTCGAATTCAATGCAAAATGTTGCATTATTTGTTGAATTTTCAAATTTTAGTGATGGCAGATTGCTATTCAAGCTGTCTTGACTAAAATACTGCTTGAAATGTAACATTTCAACAGAAATTAGAAAAAAAAATTAATGTTAAAATCGATTTATTTCGAATGTGGCGCCTCCTATCGATGTTTACCAAGAGTACCTTTTTTTCGTAAAACAACTTATAATTTCATTAGATGTGGTTCAAACACGAAAAAAACATCACACAAAAAAGTTAGGAAGATTTTTTACCATGGCCCCCCCTAGATGACCCGCCCCTGGTGGAAATTTTGAATTCTTTCCAAGTCTATTTTGTTGAGCATAAAAAGGTTAATAATTGTACCAAATATGATTTCTTAATCTTGAACAGTTTTGGAGATATTTAACATAAATCATCATAGGGGGCCTACCTTGTAGGGGGTATATCTCCCTTAGGAAGCTATTCTCGACATACGTTCATTAGAACTTTTTTTCATCGTTTTTATAGAGGAATCATCAGGCAAATTATTGCAGGCTAATTTCTGGACACGGTGTATAACAATTTGATAAAAGCTCGAGATAAAAGAGAAGGGAAGGCGAGAATTCTTACAACAGCCACTAGAAAACGTCTCATCGTTTTAATAGTTCATTAGGCGAGTTAGAAGGGCTCTATTAGCAATCGATAGGGTGGGTCGTCAACCGTCTCGTATTTCTATAAGAAAAGACTTCCCGGGTCTTTTGTTCCCCCTATACTTAAGGGATACTCGTTTTAATTACTCACGTAGGTACTCCCCTAAACATAAATAAAAATTTACACGTTGTACATACCATCTGTCATTACCTAGTTTTCAAAATTGTATTTGATCGACAAAAAGTCACTTCCCTATATATTTCGTAGGCCTCTTCTCGTATAATAGTGTAGTAAGTATGCATCCTGTAGGTCTGCGTAATTATTATTGGTAGTTGGCGGGGTATGAACTCGTAACATGATTCATGTATTCATGCGATATGCAAGATGAATGGTTTCAGGCCCTCTATCGCTATCGGTAAATGCTCGTGTGTTCTGCGAGTACAATAGCGGTAACGAGCAGTTATTACATCGACGCTATCTATCCATCGATGGTCGCGGTCGCGAAAATCGCGAAAATCTGCCACCGCCCCCCACCCCGAGGTCGACGATATCGTCTCGGGGCTCGGCGGCGGGGGTGATGATTGTGGATTAATCGGGGTTAAAAAGGGGGGATCGCCGTCGACGAGTTGTTGATTCTGACGTCGCGCCGATTCGCAAATGGATTCGGGCCGGAAACGATTTTTCGCCCTCGCCGCAATCGATCGGCCACCGTTTCGGCGGTTGTCGCCCGATCCAGTTATGGCTCTAGAATTCATTAGAGACGAGAGATCAAACGGGCGGATGCATGCATTTTACATGGGTGGCCCGCTCAATCCCGAGGAGTAATTTTGGGCAAACACGACCGACGGCGAGAGGCGGGTGGTGGGTGGTAATGACCGGACCTCCGCAGACGCCTGATAAATATTTCAAACTGACGCCACTCCCGAAGATTAATTGATATACCGGACCCAAAAACTGATTTATCAAATATTCACGTTCGCCGCCGTCCCTCTCGGAACTCCCTCGTGACACGATGATATTCGCGACCGATCGCCCGGAGATGTGCAAATGCGCAATTAGCCGTCCTAATTAGAGCCCCCTTTGGTGGCGATTTGAGGGTCCGGGCACTTACAACTCGTGGGCGCGCGAGGGCGGCGTCTTGAATTCGCCTCGAAAATGCGGAAGCGCTAAAAACGGTGCGCTGTCAAATCTGGCCGAGAGCAAGGATAATAAAGCTCACCTAATCGGCTTATTGTTTCGCCCAACTCGCGCTTCCCCGGCTCCGACACTCGCCGTATGCTAAAGCTCGAAAACTTGGTGCTCCGCTCATAATCGTATTGTTTATTTATTCCAATTCCAGTATTGAATCGAAACACACTCGATGCGTATTTACCGCACATCCAGCTCCGGCTCCGACTCGGAAATACTTACCTATATATCATACAGGGTGCGTCATCCCTCACGACCCGGACCGCTCGGTTGCACGGTTCGGCGGGGAATTAAAAGCGATCCGCAGCTGCGTCCGCTTTTCGATTAACCGAAAACTACTAGGTTTTCGCCTATAATACGCGTTGATCGAGAAATATTTATCGCATTTTGTTGTGAATTTCTTCCGCTCGCGCCCTCATATTTTCCGGTCTCGACCAACTGTTGACAATCGCGTCTACCGGACGAGAAATGGAAAATGGAAGAAAAATCCGGGGACATACTGTATAGTGCCGGCGGGTACGTCCGGGTTGTTATCCCAGCGAACCGGCAGCTTTGCATAATGCACTAGGGCATGTGCATGGTCGAAAATCGCAATCACGGCCGGCTCCATCGATTATTCTTTCTCTCGGGGCGCATCGCTGTCATTATGGTCAAGTAGTCGCGATTATCACAGGAAGGGGTGCGCGCTGTTGTCTATTGCTCGGCATTATTATTGTACGGGTGCATGTGTGTGATGCTGGAGAGTCGGCGAGAGGGCGGCGCGAGATATTAAACCCGCCGGCGGTGGCAATTAGGGTGAGTGGATCACGTTATCGCTATGTTACCTAACTCTAAAACGACACGGCCGTCTCAGAAACTACCAGCCCCTAACGACGTGTAAATACGACCGGGGACTGTATCAAAAATCGCAATTATAACGCATGCACCCCGAAAATCTGACCGCACGATAACGATATACGATGATGGGTTACAGGGGAAAAATCCGGGCTCGATATAAACGAGGGTTCCTTTTTATGGTTCGGGTGAGGGATATACGGGAATTAGGAATACCTTTTGAGCCGCCGATTTATCGAAATAGACTTGGGGTGTGGAAAAAATCTCGCGTATATTTTCCCGGGCGGGAGGGCGCGCGGGCTGCTTTCGAGGGGATGTGAGAAATAACTTGCGGTATCCCGACGTAAAAGCATCACCACAATGGGATCCGGTTCTCCGGTTATTTGTATGTATCGCGCCGATGGAAGGCAAAGTGAAGGCAACGAAAACGACCTGAAGAATTCACTCCGATAATGGGATGATAACAATGGGGGTTTGGGGTGGAGGGTGGCCGTGGGCACTCGAATCAATTCAAGATTCGCCGTTACCGGTCGAGACGCAGGACAATGCCGGACGCGCACTGCATTATCTACCGGTTGCGACTGCCATATCGACGTGTAAATTTCATATTAACATGTTTAATCCGGCGTGGCCTCTCTCGCTCCACGATACAAGCATAACCTAACAGGATTACTACATGCAAATTAGTGACTGATGAGTTGGAGGCCTACACCCCCAGTAAACAGCGGCACCGGCCGACATCGGCGGATATGCATATTACTGGGCGCACCAAGTTCGCCTCCATAACGAGACATAAATGCCGGACTAATAATACGACAATTGGCACGCATGCAATAATAACGGTTTTAAAACGCTACCATGGTAACGCAATCAATGCTGCCTGAAAGGACTCGACCCTATCAGCTGCACTTTCAGGAGAAACTGGAACGAATTCCGCTACCCCAATTTTTTAGTAATATTTTCAACTGTAGGTCATGTTTTTGAAGTGACAGGAACGGAGGCGAAATTTATGACAGGTGAGAGGTGATCTTGTCAAAAACTGAACGCGATTCGTAATAAAACGTTCATAAATAGAATTGGAACCGGTGGAGATGGTCCTGGTCCTCGTCCCCGGCGCCGCCGGTTATCCAATTTCGGGAGGCAAAGGATGAGTCTGCGAAAGTTTCGGTCGGTCTCTTTATCCCGAGGAACATTGCGCAGAGAGCAAACAGTCGACAGCCGATATTTTATTCATGGTTCCCACTGTTGGCTCATCATCAATATTAGACGTGCCGTGCGGGATATTCGGTGCCCTCGCCGATGAAGCCGTCCCTCGAACAGGACGGCCGGCCGATTTTCGGCCGGGAAATGGACCGGACTAGCCACTTACCGAAGATGAGGGTGAACGCGAGCAGCAGCATCTCCACGGATGTCCGCATGCAGCAGAAGAGGGCGCGCTCACTTTGGCATCGCCGATCGCCGGCACCTGCAAACAGCACCCACTCAATGACAAAGAACCGTCAACCGCCCCCGAAAATCTGCCCCGTGCGAGGAAGCCCCGGATTCGTCCGTTCTAATCCGCCGGCTGGACTTTGTAATAGTTGATCAAGTCAGAAATGGGAACTGTCACCGAGGTCCGGACGTCCGGATTCATTTCCCGCATACGCTCTCCGCAATCCGGAACCGAACGATTCGCGCGGATCGTACGTTTCGCTATTCCGGTGGCGGATCGCCATGCCGACCGCAATAAAAATCATCCCTGTTGCATAGCCCGGAGACTTATTTTCGAAAAGCCGAATAAACAATTACCGATCCAGATTAAAAGTTAGTTATGTTTGCTATTGATCTCGTCCAAATTCATCCCCCATATTTACCTTTCATTATCGCCTGCATCAAAACCGATGGTGTATACAGGGAGGAACCTTCAGTAATCCAGAAGCTCTTTGATTTGAACCAGGAGTAGGCAATTTTCGAAAAACTGTGGGCGATTTTTTATAGAGGGGTGGAAGAAGTGTCCTCCTTAACCGCGAGATAAGTGGATGGGATTTCAGGGGATGCAACGTCGAGTCGACAATGGATAATGCTGCAAATTCCGAGGCAAATGCACAATAATTATCCAAAACAGTCGCATCTGCATCCACTCAGATGATGACAAGGTATAAATCTAATGGAGTTACGTGTTACATTAGCAGCTGATACGTAGCATCTCAATCAAGTGGGGGTGCGGTGGCGGCGGCGGTGGTGGCGGTGGTGGTGAAAGCCACCGCACAACACTCGATTCCCACCTCCCGTGCACCCTAATTAAAGCTCGGTTATGGGCAATAGCGTATTGTTGCTACTTGCGCTCGCGGCCCCCATTATAAATACAGCGGCGAATTGTTTCCTCGCTGTTTAAATAATTAAAAACAGACAAACACACGAATAATAATGAAATGGAAATTAATATAAATTTGTGCATCGTGTACGCGGGACACACATGCATTCAGTAATATCGAGGAAAGTGGCAACCGGATCGGAATATTAAATGAAAATAGCGTTTCAGTTCGGTTCCTGAATTGTGGTTTCTGCACAACTATAGCCAATTAATCCACTGTTTCGAGCTAATTTGCTCCCATTCGTGAAGCATCGCATCCCCCGAAACGCAAATGGAATGCGGGGTGGCCTGTACTAATATCTGCCGGCGACATCATTACTAGCGACCTGTCAATGTGTATATTCCCGTTATGTGCTTCCCGAGTACACAGGTATAGTTCGAGGGTTACATCCCCTTTCAAACGAACCCCAATTAGACTTGTTAGCGTTCGCCAGTATCTTTATCGGTTGCCGTTAACTTCCGACAACCGACGACTCATTATTGACGATACCGGTGCTGAATTGCATCGAACGGTCTTTCATCTTTTCATGTTGACCGCAGCTCGTCGGATGCGCCCGACCGGCTAATAATCGCCGTCGAATTCCTAATGAATTTATACGCGCTGTATAAATATATGGAGCGGGGTTGAATTTCTTCGTGTGTGGCGTGACGGCGATCGTATATTCAGCGTGTGAATAAACATAAAGTGTTTGATTAGTGCGATCCAATATAAATAGTGACACTAGCAAATTGATGTCGGTGCTGGGAGATCTAACAGGAGCGTATCAATATAGGGCGCGCAGGCTCTGCTCTCCTCTGCTATTCCTCTCCTATGGATATATATTCGATTGCACTTTGCGAGATGAACGTATCGATTGCTCGGTAAACTGGCAAAGTTACGTTCAGAATAAAGCCGAAATTTAAACTTCTTTCCCCCCAATTTTATTTTGTTCACGTCGATCGAGCTTGTTTTCCTTTGCACATGCCCTGCTTACTTATATGCTTTTTCGGTTCCGCTCTACGAACCTACCACTATTGAAAACTGGGTAATCCTCGAGGTAATACCTAAATATTGGCCGGTCGGAACGCTAGACTCGACTTCTGATCTTATCGACGAATTTTTCATGAGACCATTACAAATTCACGATCCCCGGTCGTTGTTACAGTAATACCTTCCATCTATTGGGTCATGTATTTATTCCGAATTATGGCAATTTTTCCTCACTACAGTCTACCCGAAACCCATGAGTAAAATAAACCCGAGGAAGATATTACAACGTTGCCACGAAAAGTCATTTGATATACAATTATTATTGCTGCACCTATTCTGCTAATTGGATTTCAACATCCCTGCCGAGCACCCCCGAATATTCCGTATTTTCCGCTGCTGACCGAGCCCGGAATTTATTTAATACCGGTAAATAGACACGGCAAATAATAAAACGGAATGACGATGGCGTAGGTGCGGACGCGGAAATCTCGAAAACGGCACTCAAAGGAGACATCCGTTTGAAGGTTTTTCAGTTACCTATAACGAGAGGTCAGCAGAAATCCACCCTGTCGGGTGCTTTCCCTTATATATAAGTATAGTGAGCGCGAAATCGAACTAGGCAACGGTAAGTTTGTAAAAGGTATAAAGGGGAATTAAATGAGAGCTTATTTGCTTATTTTCATTCGATCGATCGATGCGGCCTAATGATCCGACAAATTACGGAGGCAAATAAGGTATCGAGTCCATCCATTCCGTTAATGGGGCGCACAACAACACAGTCATACGATGTTATTGCCAGTTTTCAGCACACGTAACAGCAGCACACAGCATGTTTCGGAAATAATGTCGAAAAATGTATTTTAGAAGCCCGCAAAAGCCTAAGAATTACTTCAGTGGCGTGCCGTAAAATATCGTTCGTGCGGACGTCCGTACGCAGGAATAATTCGTCTGTTAGTTTTATTTTCGACTTTAATTAATTAATAATTTCGCGTTAGTTGCGAGGGGTCGGCGAGTAGAGAGAGAACGGGATAGAGTTCACCACTTTTTCGATTCAATCGATAAGAGTAGAGGGTAGATTACAGGGATAATTCACTTTGCATTCAATTAAATCGCCATTTCGATTATTTCGAGATTCGGTATTTATATAAGTAATGCGTTTTGATGAAAAAATCGGCTTTAAATTATTGAAATGATCCTTTTTAAGATTTTTTGTAACCACGACGACCGTAGGGACGTTGGGCAGGATATTAATGTGCTTTCGATCTGTTTTGTGTACTGAACGCGTCTCTTTCCACGGTTATGGTGTTGATTTTAGAATTTCCAACGGCTAAAGAGAGAAAGTCAAAGGACGCGAATGCGAGGATGAAGAAGAATAAGAGGCGAAGACGACGCGGAGGAGCGTATATAGTGTTGTTAATAAAATGAATCCTGGGCGGACTGATGGTTTGAACTCGACTCGACTCATTTACGAAGCTCCTGATTTAGTGAGTCTTATATATTCACCTTCATATAATAAGATAAAGGATAACACTTGTTGCTCAGCAGCCCAGCCGAGAGTGGGGCTGGTAGGGCGCTTCCGCGCTTTCTCGTCCCCTCCTTATCCTCGTCCGGAATTCGCAGTTTGCGTCGTCTCGAATCGACTACAGTAGGTATTTAAGTAATTTCACGAATAAACGGGTCACATAAGGCGTGCTTACTGCGAATCCTTTGATGTGATACGGACGAGCGCGGGAAGACGAGACTAGTTCATAATTATAAACTAATTATATGAGTTCCTTGATCGATGGGGAACCGAACCGAGCAGTCGGAATCCTATCAGCCGCGAGATCTGGAGACGTTGATTGATGTTTTCGAATAACTTCGTCGGCTCGCTCGCCACTCACGACTAGGGAAAAACGCAAAACGCGGCCCCATACATTACGCGAACGAGAAAGCCGAACAAATTATGCGCCGACAGTCGCTAATACGATCCCGGAACAACACCCGGCCGAGATCGCGATCCGGATTTCGGTCCGCCCCCGGAACTGGATGCACCGTCTCGGCGCAGGTATTATATTTTCCGATAATGGACTCGTTAGCGGTTCGAGCGGTGCCGCGCAAATCGTCCTCCTGTCAATAGATCGGTTAACGAATTACTCCCCTCGAATATCAGAAGTCGCGAAATAACGACGCCACCCCACGCGATGGCGCCATCGCGCGTTTTCAGCATTTGAGGAATAGCGGACTTCGAGGGAGCCGATTAAAAATTTACCCGAAACTGTATTCTTATTCAAATACGGCGCAGGCCGGCACCCGGCGGTGATCAATTATTAAAAAAAGAGGAAAAAACGCGCCCCGGCTGCCGAATTAACATCGATGCGGACGGGCCCGGACGCACCGGAGCGCGGCCGGGTGGGCGGGTGCGGGCGTTCGAGGGTTGCGGGTTTTTTCATTAGTGGAAGCGGGGAGGAAATAGTTTTCATCTTCGGCAGCGCCGGCAAAGAACCGTTCCGTGTCAAAGCGAGCCGGAGTGCATCGGAATGAAAGAACCGAGAGCGGATCTTGTAAAAGCGACGCCATTAATTGGCGTCGGTATCCAGTCAGTATAAGTGTCGACGTTATCACTATCGGGGTAGACTGGCGGAACGCTCGAAAGACTGCGAGGGGCTGTTTATTCGAGGTTTAGAGCGAGAGAGGGCAGGCGTTGGGCGCTTTATAAGTATATAACGCCGGGGGGTTGATGCTGATGATGTTGGGTTTGGTTTGGGGGCGATGGCCGCGAGCTTTTCGCATGGATCCCATCGAGAACGATTACGTCTGTGCTATGATGACGTAACTCGCTCAAAATACCGTATAGTAGGTATTATTTTTCCTATTACCCACTTGGAAATGGATTCTGCCTGAATGATGTAAATCAGATCGCTATAATTGAGAATCTCTAGGTAGGGATTTATTTTTAAAATGGGGAAGTGCGGCTGGCGAATTGTGAAATTAATCCTGGGGCCGCCTCGAAACTTGAAAATATCCTGGAATGAAATTACTCCACCCTTTACAGAGGAAATTGCATTTATTTAGACATGTTAGTAGAGGCGGGAGTGGATTATACGGCACAATATACGGCAAATTGCGCCAGAAAACGCAAAAATAACCATAAACAGCGATAAGGGGGGATCCGTTATGATTTTCCCCAATACGGCTCAAGCGAGATGAACTGAGCCCCGGAATATGGGATGATCTCCTCGGCGGTGACGGCATCGCATCCCCGGTTATGACGATGGGAAATTTTCGACATGACCGACTCGAGTAATTACAACTTGGATGCAATCAAATACCGTTTCGTATTCAGGGCCCTTTCTGGTCGCGATAATGACGAATCGCACCGTACAATGTGCATGTAGGTGCCGTTTTGCCCACCTGCTGGTTGCCGTTCTGCGTCATCCCCCCGATCGGCGCCGCCCCGGGGGAAGTCGATTTTCAGAGTGTCAGGAATAATCAGCGAGAGGAGGAGTTCGCAGTGACGCGATGACAAACCGAATTATTATGACCGAGAGGTCGATTTATTAAAAAGCAAATAAACGCCCGGGCGCCGGTCGATATTTTCGGCCAAATTCCGAGTTCGAGTCGGAAAGTCCGGGTGCGAGTGGAAAATGACGATTTTTTCAAACGGTCCGTCCCTCCGCGCCTTGTAACATCACGGTCTTTTTATTAGTCCGTGATGATAATTAACAATGTCGGTCCGGCCAGTCCGAACTGGTCCGTGTAATTCGGTGTAGCGCAAGACAATTTAATGTCGGCGCAACAGAGCCGCTCGTATAATGCACGGGGCCGGGGGGCGGCCGACATACCCAATTTACCCCGATGAGTTTAATGAAACAATCTTAACTTCCGCCCCCAAATTGGGTGATAAAAACGGCGAACGCCACTGGAAATATGCAGGCGAACGACCGCCGCGACGGCACTACCATCGGCCGAGCCGGAATTGAGGATGTCGTCGGTGTCAAACTATAAAAGCGAGGAGGGCGCGAGCCGATTTTAATAACTGCTTGATTCCGACCGCGCTCTCCTCCACGGTTTTATTGCCAATTTCGTCCCCGCAAACGGAAAAATTGTAATTTCCCCCGGCGAACCCGCCACCCTCCGGTAAATTTTAACTACACCTAGACCGGCACTAAAAGAACTTCCCTATCAACCAATTCAATTTTAGGGAATTTCAATGCCGTACCGCGATTTTCGGTTAATTTGGCTTCGCCCGAGGTACCGGAGGGGATGAGGTTGAATAGCCGGCTTCTGCAACTTGTGATTGTTGTGAACTTGACAAAGTTCCACGGCTAGTTCGGTGAGCCTGGTCCGGCCAGCTGCCGATGAACGATAGGACACACCTAGACGTTCCACATTCGCAGTCGGAGGACCGAAAACGCGGTCTCGTTCTCTCTCCGTCCTCTCCATCGCAAAATTAAACGCATCGATCCACTCATAAATAAATACTAATGTGAAGCCGAAAAATAGAACCGCCCGCCGTGTGTCACCCGGCCAACAAATTTGCAATTCTATCTACCTCCAGCTCCGGCTATACGGAGTCCTTTATGATGGCTCTCTCCGACACATACTCATACGTACCGAGATAATAAGCCGCTTAACTAACTCGGTACAGATAAACCGCTCCTAAATGGGGGAATTATTTCGAAGTTGCATTAGTTTTTCTAGATTAACATTCGGCTTCCGCGATTTTATTCCAACAATGGCATCAGTCCCGTTGTCAACAGTACAAAAGCGCGTAAGCCTGAAATATCGTGCGGCCGACTCATGCGTCGGTGTAATTCCGGTTGATATATGAATCAGTGAAATGACGATTAAAAATTTTTGCGGCAAAGAATCTGGACAACGTTGTAAATAATGGGAGCCGGAGAGAAACTCGATCAATTTTCTTCCAAACTCGACGGCAAACTTTCGAGTAAACATACGTCAGATCTCGGAAAAGCTCTTTCTGGTTTCTGGTCCTAAATAGTTGAAAATAAAAGTTTCCGACAGTGGCGAATCGAAGCCGCCCGGCGATGGGCGTCTTTTCGTGCCATTTCCGGTACATATTTAACGAAAAACGCCACCCCGGCCCGCGCGTTCGAATCCAAGCCGAGCGTTTTTCGGAAAACTTTGGGGATTGTCGACTTACCACGTGAGACGAGGGCTGCTCGGCAGGGAGGGTGCACCGGTGCTGCACGCGCGACGCTCCGTTTGTTACTGGAGCGTCGGGACGCATCCTGGAGGATGTCTGATCTATCCGCGCTTGTGTATACGAACCCTGACCACATAACCAATTTCCCCATACAATTACCCGAAATGAGAACCACTGGACGGCTATACTTAGTAAGCCAATTATATACTTCGAACAACATGCCATCCGGATAATTGAGACACCAACAACATTCGAAACTTCCCCCGCAAATTAGTTTATTTCTCGCCTGGATCTCGATTCGTTCCATTTATATAACGTCCAAGAAGAAGACTCATTTCGATTATTATTGTTACTCGTACCTTGTAAAACCGCTTCTGGTGCAGATTTATTGCAGTTTTGGCACCTTTCTCAACTTGAATAGCTTTTTGGGTAATAGTTTTGCAAACATTAATAAAATTTTGACGGATTACAGATGATTGACGTTTCACCTCATTTTTATTATAGTGGATGGGAGAAAGTTTTCTATGCTTTTTTTTGTGTTGCACGTCATAAAATGTTCGTTTTGTGTGATATTTTGGCTTTTTTCTGGCACTATCTCTCGTTTCAATTTTTGCGATAACTTTTCAACACAAAGTCACAAATGTTACCTAATATGGTTGTTAATTAAGTGGCACGTGAAAATCGATCGTACTGGGGATGGTTATAATTGTGATGTACGACGCGCTATATACGTGAAAACATCCCTACATAATGTATGCCCTGCATTTTGTATTTTTTAAGTGCGGAAGTTGAAGCGGTCGTCATGGTTAATAAATTTTTGGTGTCGCATGTGCCACAATAGTGACCGTGCATGCATACAATGGCCGTACACACACGAATCCGCCGTTTCACATCGGGGTATATAAAATATAAAACAAAGCGTTGGTTTATTGAAAATTGTAATTTATAGTGGGCACCGCATCCCGCCCGGCTCCGGCCGACAATTGCGACGCAATTCCCGGATCCCTCAAACGTTCGGAGGGATGGGAGGGCTCGATGCGTTCGGGATTACGGCGGAATGCCAGAAACGATTAATATAATATTGAGTGGTAAAAAGTAAATTCCAAGCCGGCGCGGCGCGGCACTGCGCCAAGCAATTACATCAAGATCCGACGCTTTCGTTATCACTTCCCATCCCTTTTATTTCTTTCTGGTCGTTTGTTTTTATTTTTATAATCCCCCTACTTTTAAATACTTTATCGCGTTGCACTCGCGATGGGCCCTAGCCCGGAATTACGACTGTCCGAAATTGAAATTATTTCTTTTCTAAGAGAATGGGTGGTTTTCGTCTTCTTTTATTATAAAATCCGGCATACAATGGTCGGGCCTATCTGACTCGCCGCTTGATGTGGTAGTTCCCGAACTGCGCCATCTTCTTCTTGTGCACCTTGTTGTGTTTGGAGAGGTGGTCGGAGCGGGCGAAGGCGCGCTCGCACAGGTCGCACTTGTACGGTTTAATGCCCAAATGCGATCGTTTGTGCCTGGCCAGCTCGTCGGATCGCGAGAATTTCCAAGTGCAGTTCTCCCAGTTGCACACGAACGGCTTCTCGCCGGAATGCCGCTTCAGGTGCGCCTTCAGGTGCGACGACTTCGAGTAGACCTTGTCGCAGTCGGACACCGAGCACGGGAAGTACTTTTCCTCGTCGCCCTTCTTGCCGGTGTCCGCGTAATCGTGCGCCAGCAGCGCGTAGTTCTTGCGGTACGACCGCGGCCGAGCCTCGTCGCTCTTCGCCCTTTTGCCGACGGCCGCGCCGGAGTTGGAGGGGTTTTCGTACAGGAGCGACCGGCGCTTCACGTTCCTCTCCTCGCTGATATGCGGGAACATCGTCAGAATTTCCAGCGTTTCAGTCGGCTGCAAAACGTTGAAACCGATCAATTCGCTGCTGGGAAGCCGGGAATTGTCCTCGAAGAGGTCGCCATCCAGCGGCCCCTCGACGACCCAGTCGGGGGTTTCGGTGCAGACACCCCCGCTATCATCCCCCGCACTCAAGTCCAGGTCCACCCCTAAAACGGAATAGTTGTCGCAGATGTAATTGTCGTTGATGAAGGTGTTGAGCTGTTGGTCCAGCGAAGAGTCGGGCAGTCTCGTGAGTTCGTTCAGGCACACGCTGGCTAAGTCTAGGTCGAGATCGCTCTGGGTCTCGGACGGGGTGAAGCTGTCGAAGATCTCGCTCTCCCCGGTGAAAAATGTGGACGATATTATTTGGTCTGCGAGGTCGACGCCGCTTTTCTCCCCGAAATAATTGTCGCAACGGGATAGGAGCATGTCGTCGTCGGACTCGGTTTCTTGAAAGAATACGAAAGTGTGGGGGTCGATCGCATCGCCTTCGGGGGTCGCTTTCATCTTGACCGGCGGCTGACTGAAAAACGAGAGAAAAATTCTAAGCCGTCGACAAGGAAAATCGAAAATTGAAAAGGATTGGAGCGTTTTCGAATACAATTTGGCTGTATTGCAGCAGTAATACATACTTCCTTTGATAAATAATAGTGACATCTCACGGTATAAGGTCGCACTGAATTTCAATATTTCGAGAATCCTACCTACATACGTGAATTTATTTGAATACCGAAAATTGTTATCGCTAATTATTAAAGAAACGAAACTCTTAATCCTTCGATAAAGATTCTTTGAAATTACTAATTACTTTTATCTCTCGTACGACAGTAGGATGAACTACAGACAGCGGAAGGACATTTTCCTCTATCGCTTTTGATAAGTGCATGGCCAATAATATAAAAAAAAATATTTACTGGGAGACTGCAAGAGACTGTCTAACTTTTGACGATTGTGATTATACACAAAAACGCTCATAACTTTTTATTTATTTCTTTAACAATGACTTTAACATCTTAAGAAAATGGGGGAAAAAGTTGTTTACGTACTTTTGCGGTAAGAAAATTTGTAGCTACTTACGTTTTGTGGCGGGTAGCGGCGCTGTTAATTCAAATTTTCAACAAAACCGGAGATGTGTATTTCAGCATCAGTTCACGTCCACATGGAACACAATCGGAATCGCTGTTCGGTGTGTATCTATCTGCAGCGTGCTGCGTCCGAATGACGCGTATTTTGGACATATTTAGTTATCCGCGTTATCCATTACCACTTATTTCGAGAGAGCATATGGTTTTATACACATGAGGATTTTCAAAATTTTCGTCTGAAATGTGTCGCTTCCGTTATCAATTTGAATAGTTGTTGGTGTCAACTGCTGCCTAGCACTAAGTTTGTCTTTGATATAACGTTACAATCCCAGAGGGCCAGTCAGAGAACGTCTAAAATTCCCAGTAGACTCATTCATAACGCTCAACTCTGTTTTATAAACAATTCTGATTACTTATCCGGATTTCTCGTTTCTATTTACGTCAGACCCCGTCAATATTTCCCATCGCCCGACACGTCGACTCTGTCTACTGCGAATCTCTCAAAATTTAAACAACAACAAAATCCAATTCAACAAAATTCTTCGTTTGTGTCGATCGCTGATGGGTACGAAATAAAACCACAAAAAATTTTATAATAAATAATTCATTTGCAATTCCATTTCAATATTTATTATTATTATTTATTAATATTATACTTAGTGATAATAACTGTACCATTACTATATTAAGGTTTATTGAGTCACGAGGAGCAACGAAAATTTGAGCTTTTTTTATTTTATTAAAAATTTCATGTAAAAATGTAAATGTAATGAACCTCAACACAGGAACGACCCCGGAAATTGACAATATCTGTCAGATACCGTGTATACACCTTAATATACTCCTAAAATTATTATACCAACCGTTCAATAAAGAATTGAGCAGCAGTTGTAATGATGGGCCGTGTTCCGAGACAACGGTTCTTTTATGTATCGCCTCTGCGAGTCGATTCTTTATTGATCACCCGGTACATTAAAGGTAAGTATATTCACTTAGGTGGGATTGGGAGTATAAGTATAATAGTAACTATTATCAACCTACATGGTACAGTAGATTATGGTAGTACCCTACTCATATTTAGACCTGCAAATTCTTTTCCCCATCGGAAAACAATACCTCTATACCGCTATTATATAAAAGAAATAATAATTTTAAAACATAGTTTGTACTCTACGAAAAGACAATCAATAAAGCCGTGACACCGAAACATTCATAGGATGTCGTTTACCGCTGCAGAATTATCACATTTCAAAAAGAAGAATAAACGCAATAAAGAGCGTACCGCTCAGCAACAAAATCGATAAAGTGACACCGTGCATGAGCGTGCTTAAATGGTTTCTCTAACAAATTAATAATAAATACTTATTATGTATTAACAATAACACTCATAGTTAAGTATAATTCATGACTTCTATACATTAATGTTTAATAAAAAAAGGCTATATGCTATTTATGTTGTTGTTACAACAATTTCAGTTATCATTTATTTTGTCTTGGCTTCTGCTGCCACTACGTGAACTTTTACGATGCAGGTTTTCCAGATAAGCGGCAGGCGCCCACCCTTCCACTGAACTACCTATAAATTAAACCAAATTGAATATTGAACAATTAGCTGAGATGATCTTCAGGTGATTACCTATAACTTTAACAAACCACCAGCCAGCACAGCCAACTTTTAGAAGTTCAACCATGTCGCCTTCTCTCATATTGACCTCACTGTTTCCAATTGCACAATAGTCAGCCAATGCAACGTATCGCCGTCCACTCTGGAAATTATAATAGTTTTAGTTCTTAGAAGTTTCCGTGATAATTTACTGTTTTAATAAAAAATGTCTGGCTTGTTGTTGTAAGTTTCAATATCACACACTAAAACAGCGAATAATGAACGTGTTCGTTATTGTTGCTGATGTTGATAATGAGAGAAAATGTAAAGCTTTCGATTCATGGACACAGTCAAAACTTTTAGAAAATTTCATTGCATGCGAATAATAAACAGAAAACCATTTAAAAAATTCAACTTACTATAGAACTAAAGAAAGAATGGAACAGCAGAATTAGTAATGCGTAACATAAAATGTAGATGTATTTGTTGTACTGCCAACAAAATACTGAACAACCCGATGAACTGTGCTTTGACCGACACCCTTCACAAAATCTGCCAACTGGAATAAGAATACAATCTCAAATTTTATCCTTCAATATTAAACCCTCTGCTCTAAATCATTTCTGATGGCTGTAAATAGTGAAATTAAAAAGCCAAAAGGAAAAGCGTAGCCACCAGAAAATAAGCTATCCAGGGGCAAATAATCTACAAAAGCAAAATGTGCCTTATTTTTATGAAATGAAATACTTACAGGCACAGCGGTATTATTTTGGTGTTCATCATCGTCGCTGTTGCTGAAATCTGACATAGACCAAGTCTCGCATTCAATTCCATCGTCTACGTTATGAGATTGCGAATCTGCGTCACAACTCATCGTCCTGTGGTTATCGATCAAGGGCGCATTTGGCACGGTTTTCTCTTTTTCCCATGAGGTGGTTTGACGCAAAGGCCTGAAAACATAGTATTATAATCCCAATACACTAAAGTTTACACTTATTTATGTGTACTCACTTGTGAGCCAGGGAGTATTGTTTAATTTTCTCTCCTTTGAGTTCTTCAAGTTGATTCAAAAGAACTCTTTTAATTTCGTTAACCCAAGACTGTTTCTGCTCGATGTTAGCAGCCTGAATTGTGTGCACTTCCTGTCGTCCTTGCAACCAAACTTCAAATTTCCGTGCGTCTCCTTTCACGGATTCAGTTAAGCCGATTTGAGACATTTTTAAATAATTCTTGAACTGATATGTGGTTTTGTTATGTGTGGTCTTTGAAGCAGACTTGCAGAACAGGATAGATTTCTGATAAAGGAAAATATGTCTCCTCATGGGTTTCAATCTTAGTCTCAAATCCTTTTTACTATTTTCGACCCAAACCGAAAACGATCCTTGAAGAAGGAGGTCGCCTTGTTGAGATAAATCCACGGGGAATCCTGTTATCGATATTTGGTGCATACTATCATTGACGCATTTCAAAACCACCAGCATACAGTCCAAAGCTTGTTGCAGTTCCTTACAACATTTCCCCTCTTCGGAATACCTCAAAAGGTCTTTCAGCAAGAGTTGGTATTTGGTAATCCTTTGGACTGGTTTTAGTAAATACGCGGCCAGTGGAAGTTTGTGCCCCAATTTCCTCTGGCAGGCTTGGAAAAATAAGTTTGCGTCAACTAAAGTCTCTCGGAGTTGTTCCGAACGCGGGATATTCTGACAATAGAAACTATAGAGATGAAAAAACGTATCCCTCTGAAAAAAAGACTCACGTAATCGCAATATTAGATAGATAAAAGCAAACGTACCTTTTGAACAAAACACAATGCAACTAAATCCGTTGAGGAAATGCAATTCTCTAAATCTTTTAGAAACGTATTTGCATGAAAGCTGTAGATTTCATCGAGATTACCGAAAATTACATCCATTTTATCTAGAAAACCCGGTGTTAACAGACACTGCATCTCCTCGGATTTAGCCTCCAACTTATATCCCTGAAGAAAAGAGAATGATTATTTGAATACTTAATTATTTATAAAATGGATTTTTTATTTTTTACCGTAATAATCGAAAGAAGTTCACTAACGTATGCTTTCTCAGTCTCTATTAATTCGGTTAAAACATGCCCAGTCTTAATTTTATTGATTTCATCATTTTCAGGTCGCAAATCATGATTGGTTTCATCGTCTAAACTTTTATCGGACGAATCCATCTGGAAATTATCCATTTTAATTAAGCATTCAATATATAATGTTTGAGATTTAAACAAACCTTTGGTACTCTCTTTAGAATAGGTTTATTTGGATGTGGGGCCCCTCCAATGGGTTGTTTG
Organism: Salpingus planirostris; assembly: GCA_949788335.1. Taxonomy (NCBI): domain Eukaryota; kingdom Metazoa; phylum Arthropoda; class Insecta; order Coleoptera; family Salpingidae; genus Salpingus; species Salpingus planirostris. The sequence goes on from OX460929.1 coordinate 6,519,926, forward strand.
GGAACTTCAGGAACTGGTTTGGTAAAAGGAATGATCAATTTTTTAAGGGTGGCTATTCGATTTTCGCAGCGTACAGAAGTTTCCTCCACTCCCTCCAACATCTGAACCACTAAACTTTTAGTTTCTGGAGTCATATAATCTTGGAATGATCCGTTTTTCAGTTCTCTAGAAGATTTCACGGGCTGTTCCCCACTTTTCAAGAAGTTCTCTAAATCGTGAATGCATTTTTCGGACAATTCAGCTGAACTGGGACACTTCTCAATTTTCTGCCCCGTCAACAAGTCCACGCCCTTCGTGCACCAATCCGTCGCTGCTTCAACTCTTTCTAAAATTTCCCGACTCGTATTCAAATTCTCTTTACGTTTCGACAGCCGTTGGAATAGACAATCTTTCATTCTGATCAATTCGCAGCATTTCGGCTCGACACACTGGAGAGGATAAAGCGCTTTGTTCTGCATCAGATTCTGCCCGGTGGAGACGACTTCCTCGGCGCGCTCGATATCGACCAGACAGAGTTTCTCGAAGGCCAAAATCTCCTTCATCAAGTGGTCGATGCGGGAAATCGAGTCGCCGATTTCGATCATGTCGGCCACAACTTTCAGGTGCGAGTTGAAGTTGACCTGGAGCTCGCGGAAATCCTGCTCGAACCGTCTCAAGTCCAAGCAGTGGCGCAATTTGGACGAGTGCTGCTGCCAGAAATCGTCGAACGTGCGCTCGGTTTCCTCCAGTTGCACTAAAAGACGCTCGACGGCGAAAACGTTACCGACTAGGGTGTCCGAGCCGGAACTGGAGCAATCCGAAGTGGCTCCCTTAATACTGCAAAGCAGGCTCTCCCCATGCCTGGCTGCCGACAGGATTTCCTCCTTCAATTCCGAATAAGCGAGCGTTTGCCGGTTCAGTAGCTGTTGAGTGGAGTCGACGTTATTAGGTAATTCGGACTCTTCGATAGTTTTCGTGAACTTGTCTAGGGCGTTCGAAACTTGATGAGTAACGACGGAGAACTTCTCGAGCTCGATGCGCTGCTGCATCCATTCATCGTGGTTGTATTGAAGCGATCCTCCCAGATCCGGAGTTAGCTGATCTATATCAATGTACTCGTGAAGTTCTTCGATCGTACTTAAAACTATCATACGGAACTTGAACTCATCTTTGAACAGTTTATTGCTAACTTCGGAAAGCGCTTTTTGTAGAAAACTCGCCGGCCTGATTACGTAAACTACGTGGATCAGGCCTGGAAAATACACCTACAAAAAGAATTCGTCTACGTACAATGAAAACGGGACTTTTATCGATCTTACTGAGATTTTAAATAGTACGGTTTTTACGGAATTCCAGCGGTCTTTCCGTCTATCTATAATTAAATGGAAGCCCAAATCTGCCTCTTGCAATCTAAAATAATATGAATAATGCCGTCTATGAATGAACCGCTTTGATGATGGCTTAATTTATGTATGAATCAACTTACGAGGGTACAGAAGTTAAATATAACATTAATCGTTGGTACTCAACATCATTAATCGCGTGAAAGTTATTATTATCGGGAAATGTAATAACAGGACAGCCTTCCTTCGATTTACCACCAGAGATGATAGCATATTGGGAATGCAACAGTTCAGCGACGTCGTTCAAACCAAGTGGTTCCAATTGTACAGTACTCAACATTTCGATTTCTTCACAAGGCGTTCCACACTCGTCTGAAACAAGCCAACAACCAAAACCCATTAGTTAAGTACATACAATCTTACTTACGTAAGTATGGACTACGACGTGCAGGTGATTATGAGTACATTATACACCTGTCTCCTGAATAACTGCACAACAATTTCAATGTGTAGGTATGTGAAAGATTCATTAGAAGTATTATATTTTTGGAATTAAATTTGAAGCTCTTTTAAAAGCGGACCAACCCCTACTACCATCTGAGGCATTTTATGGTTTTACCTCGACCATAATTGGTGATTTTCTAATGGTACCTATTAAACAATGATACTGTACAGGTATAAAAATAATAAATCATTTATTACTCCAACATAGAAATTTATTTTCGATTGCTTATTAAAGTCTAAGCACCACAAATTTAAAAAATGTCATATTATAGTCGAATAACTAAACTAAAAATACGTGCAAGAATTAGAGTAGGTTACACCTACTGATGCAGGGGCTAAAATATGACATAAAATTAAACATGTGAGATGATAAAAATTAATTATAATTAGGAGACCGGTAAAGTTTTATAACAATTACGTTTGTATTTTATTATATTTACATAGAAAAAAGTCTCGTTCAATAATACTCCAGTTAGATTCTATTAAACGTGTAAGGTGTATGATGTTGAGCATTGGCCACAGTTGTGACAATATTGCCTTGTTCATTGATGACATATCCCGTATTGGCGAATTGATATGAGTACGAGGTACTCCCAGACGTATGGCCATTAGGGTTTTGTGGTCCATTGGGAATCAGCTGAGACACCGGGGTCACCAAGAAAGTCTGTTGGTGGTGTTGACTACCGGTCCCATCGTTAGGTTGCGCGACCACCAACGGAATCACTTGTTGTACCTCGTTGTTGATGACACATTTTTGAATAGGCTGCTCCCTGGACCTTTCGATGATGTGAGTAGCTTTCGGCGTGTTTTGCTGTATGTGAATTTGCTGAGTCACTTCTTGCTGTTGATGCTGCTGCTGTTGCGCTTGTTGCTGCTGAGGTTGCGGCTGCGGTTGCTGCTGCTGCTGTTGCGGTGGTTGAGTCTGCGGAGCCGATGAGCTTTTATTGAGCTCGACCTTTGAGAATTTGACGTGAGGGAATTGCTCCTTCATGAAATGACGGAACGTTGAGTACCCCATCAATTTTATTCCGGGCTCTAGGATTTGTCCGTATTCTTTATAAGCGTCGTGGAGATTCTTCCTAGTCACGTCCCAAGGAAGTTGAATTGGTTGTTTGGTACTGACTATATCCCGGTACTCGCCCGTGTACTGTTCGAGATATTGCTTGAGAAATTCGGTAGCGTGGTAGTAAATGTCTAGCGGGAACGTATTGTGTGGCTTCTTCCCGTGGTTCCCGTGAACTCGCGGTGCCACCCCGTGCGTCATGACATGTTTCCTAATTCTTTTCAGCTGATAGTGAGTACAATTCTCGAGGTATAAGAACGCGTCAAGGCAGACGCGCCGTCCTTGGTAAACGTATTGAGCCCGTAATCTCCTCCTCTCTTTATGCCGGACGGTCGTGTCGGGATTGGCGAGACAGGCCATTGTGACTCCCATTAAATACATGTCGTGTTCGCCTTTTGTCAATTCGGCGATATTCAATCTGTGTTTGTAAACGCTCTCGGGGTTGAGACCCCTGAAACAGCTCTCGTCTTGACACTCACAGCCGCGTTTGAAACGTTCCTTGACTTGAACCGCGCTCTCCTCCAATTTCGTTGCCTCGTTTGCAGTTCCCGGTTCGATTTTTTTCTTCTTCTTCTTAGGCGATGACTTCTTCTTACTACACTTTGGTGACACTTTTACTTTAGGCGAGACGGCTTGAACGATGCTATTGCTGCTGCCGTTGTTGTCGTTATTATTATTTTCCTTTTTCGGTGATACTGGGACAGTTTCCATGTCGCTAGGTGCAGTCGTAGTAGTGTAAATCGTATTTATGTGTTGATTGTCTTGATCTACTTGAATTGCATGTCCTTCCCAAATGACCTGAAATAATCGGTAATAAATCATCAACTAATGAGCGAATCCGTTCCACTCCGTTGTCGGTGATGGATTGGGTACAACTACCTGCTGGTCTTCCATTTGGTTCGGTTGGAAATGAGTGTTGCCATCTATTGCTGAGAAAATGGAATGGGCGGTTAAGGCGACCGGGGTGGACCATTGCATTTGCGCTTCACCTTCCGCAACCTCACCTCCGGCACCTGCATTTGATTGAAATGATTGAGAAGAAGTCGACTGATTTTCGCCGTTCTCTAAAATCACTTCGGATTTTTCGATTCGTCTTTCTACTGATAGGAGCGAGTGGAGCACCTCGCTCGCTTCCTTTTCAGCTTCGTCCACCTGCGACATCTAAAAATTCGACATTTTTATTCAATATTTCCACGTTACAACTGTACAATCTAATAGCTATCGCACACACAATAGCTATTTATTATATTTTTAATTTATTATTGAAACTTCCGGAATGAGCTTATCATGGAAAAGTTTTGTGTGCTGTGCAAGTTATGCATATTCATGGAGTTGTTATCGTTATTCGCGTTGTTGGCGAAGTATTTTCATTGTTCCTCTAATTAATTTGTTTCGGTCGTCCACCTCTCACTCTTTGCTCTCGATGCGAAATAGATTTTCGATTAAATTCAGAATTTCGGTAGCAGAGCTTTCATTATGCGATTCACAATAATTATAAAAACAAATAAATGTTCACCATATGAAATGTTGAAATGAAAATCTATCGAAACCGAATAAAATTAATTCATAGGCGCCCGGCGTTGTAGGATAAAAGCGGTGAAAACGTAATTCGGCGTTATTTCTTTTTAAATTAGAGCTTTCGGCGAGTGGGGGGGTCGATTTTCCAATAAAAACGTGTTCAAAAATATAAACAAACATATAAGCTGTATATAAATGTTGCGGGTTAGCGAGTTTGAGCGAAAACCGTCTTTACTGTATTACATAAAAGATCATTTTCGTTTGCCAACAAGCACAGCCACACAAAACTGGGCCGTATGATATCCATTGCACTCTCACAGCTTTTACCTTTTAAAGGGATTTGCACCCATAAATCACTAGGAGAATGTCTCAAATCGGAGAGCTGAGGAAATTTCCAGTTATCTCCGTACCATTCGGAATGCGAAATGCCCCATTCAATAGATAAATTTGCTATAAACTTACACTGAAATCAAAAACTATTCGGTTGTGCTGTACGCCATGTTCACTATCGCCAACAACTCGGCGTTCGAGGCGATTCGAGACCATTGCGCATACCGGCGAACATGCGTACAAAACCGGCGTTCGTACGAACCGACAACCAAGAGAAATTTAAACAATCCGCACTTTGAAATACACGCAAAACACAATTGATAATCGAAGACCATTTTCAATACAAAACTTACTCAGTCTCCTTCGGTGATATCGAAAGCTCAACGTGTTTGTCATGCCCGAGCTTTTATATTTAATCCACCACTTATTTTCGGAATACCTACTTAATTCATTGATTTTAGAATAAATGTCTAATAACTTACACTTTTTACTTATTTATAATACAACGACTCGACTAATACAAGTCAGACCAATTTTAGGTACTTTTATAACTAGGTAATAAACTAATGAATCAACACAAATTATCCTCAGGTGAAGCAATTATTTATTCGCACTAATGACTAACAATACAGAAACGTACCTTTGTTATCAAGTTGTTGTTACAACACTTTGCTGATTCGAAAATATATGAAAAAAAATTGTATTTTCATCGGAAAAAAAATCAGCAAGTGCACCGTTTATTCACCTACATGCAGGAATTATTAAAGCTACTCTGGGCTGGTCGAGAAAACAAAAGTGATATTCAAATGATCCATGAAGCAATAAAATGCAGGGAATAAACCAATTGGCAATAAATCGTGATAACATTTTTCCAACAATCAAATTTCTAATCGAATTTTCTTCAGTCAAAGTCACCAACTCACTAATATTATTAACAATATCTGGCTTGTGATGACATGAACTTTTACTATAATATGTACCGTGTCACATTTACATAATAGTAATGCTCCCACCCACTAACTTTATACACTATAATACTTAGTAACAATTAATTTCAATTGAAGGTCGTTTTATAGGTAGGTACTTACAAAATTTCCTCTTGTATGTAGGATAACACTATACGAGTCATACGCACATACGTAAATTATTGCGAATGCGATGAAACCGAAGTACACATTTTCGTACCTATCTCTATCTCTTGATAGGAGTTACTGTACTGTGTAATTATTAATGATATAGCAACGATAAATAAAAAATCGATGGTTTCAGTGTTAATAACAAAGGTGATGGAATGGCAATGTACATACATAACATACGACGGAATGTAATAAAATCCACCGGCTATAAATGTCATGTGAGATTATTTTAAAAATTCAACAACTTTACGATATTCGATAAGTTATTCAAGCTGATGCTGTAGGTTTACGACATCAAATGGAGAAACAATCAATAAAAATAATCCAAATTACAAATCGGTATCAACATCGATCAACAGATTTTTAATTAATGCAACAGTCTCTATCTAAATACTGAAATAGGAAGCGCGTCCTGTGATAAATGATCTAAAAACCAACGCCACTGGCAAGAACGTTACAGAAAATAACAGTAAAACTCGGTCTCTTCAGCTATAATAATAATTCCCAGCGTGAACGAATCCAATGGTTAATGGGACAGGACACCCACAATCACCCATTTATTGGTGTCGGCTTTAATTTGTTCAAGTAATGATCGAAATTAAATACCTATGGAGGACTGTTACGGTAGCAAACTAATCGAGCTTGTCTGTTCAGCTGGCGATTTAGGCTTTGCCAATATTGGAACGGTTATTGACATTGTCGAAGTTGGGTTCCTGAGATGCATTTCAAGTACTTGATGGCATCCTGTTATTCGCCGCAATTTTAATACTAGGTAATTGAGAGGAGCTCAATTAAAAAGTTTCATTGCCAAGTTCATTGTTGAAATACAAGACTGAGCATTGCCTTCAGGAAGATTTTATTAGTCAGGGTAACATCCGGATCAATCGTCGCGGCAATAGGACTGTTCTTTCGGTTCACGAAAGAAAATCAAACCGAACGAACGGGACGAAGACCAGCAGGAATCGGAAATAGCTCCGTCTTGTAATAGAAACGGAATGGGACAGTGCAATGCCTGTCGGATACAAGTGCGTTGAACCGTAATGCGTCGTGTACGGCGGAAGAGGTCCGTTGTGGCGTAGTGCTCGCACGGACACCTCCTCCACGTGACACGTCCTGGTGCACCGTCGCACCTGCTACGACTAGGGAAACTGCTGGGACTCACCGGGCGAATGCGAGTCCGCCTCCGACACGTACGAGCTCCTGGAGCGGTTCAAGGCGGTGCGCTCCTCCATGGCTTTGGAGGCATTCCGTTTGAACTGTTCGAGGAAGCAATCGATTTGGGTCTCCAGCGTCGACTCGGCCATGACAGCTCCCACCGCACGGTCTCCTGCCGCCAGCACACGTCGGCATCATCCGCGGACCTCCTCCATGGGGCCCCCGGTCGGTCCGGCTCCTTCTGCTACACCATCACGACCACAATAACGTCGGAGCGCCCGTCTCCGCTCGTAACACTTTCCTGCTGCTACTAAACGGCACGGAATCGAGCGCCGCCGCTCCTGCTGCGATGGAGTGTACGCGCATACGGTTTTCGTCTTACTTTAGGTGCCCTCCTGTATAAACGCGGTACACTCGCGGCCGACGTACGGTTCCACGGCGGAAACGCACAGAGCGTGCGCCCTCCTCCCTTAAACCCCGGGTCGATAACAACTTGAAAATCACAGGAAATACACCAAATACATAAATAAACTAGGGCGAGTACCGTTTGACTCGTGGTGCGAGTCAATCTAGCAGGAATTTTCCTGGTTTTTGGTCGGAATACGGGAAATGACCGCGCGACTGCCCGCAGGGTGGCAGAATGCGGCACACCCCCCTGCGGAGCTCAACGACCGCGCCCTCGGACGCACGAAAAAGCTCCTAATCGTCTTCGGACCTTTAATTAAATGATTTCGGATGTGTTTTAATGGGGAGGGTCGAACGGCTCAGGGGATTGAATTTGTTTGAGGGTAGATGATGGGGTTTTACCAAGGGCTGGTGCGTATAGTACCTAGATCCATGTGACTCGGTCGGGTCGGTTTCGGTTATGAAGTTGATTGGAGTCGGCTCTCGCAGGAATCGCAGGCGCACGGTTAGTCGATCTGAAAATATCGTTCGCGTGCTCTCGTTTGACTACGACGACGGTTTCTCTCTAAAGTGTTTTGCTTTTTGCTTATTTTTTGGGTTCACTCCTATAACGTATTCCTGTAGAAGTGTAGTCGCCGGTTCGGGCTTCAGTACTAGCCGTTTTGTGTCTTGAATATAGTCCTGCATTTCCCGCAGGCTCTCTTAACCGAACATGGGAGGTGAGTGTTAATATAGCGTTCTTATTGATGATAATCGGCCTACTGACCCATCGACCTTGCCGAATTCTTATCACATAAAAACCGGCAACACCTAAATTTCTTGGAAAAAGAATATTAAGACTAAAGCACCCAATAGTCCTAACTTGAAACCACATGGCTCTGCTTAAACCTCTAATTTAAACCTAGAGTACCTTATTTTTGGAAGAAAACGTAATTCAATACTTTGATTAAAGAGAGCCAGCAGGTGAAATTTTTTATTGTTGATGTAAGTTCAACGATTTTTTATCTTACTGCCGAATTGAAGGCGTCTATTGAAATCGAAGGAGATTAAGTCCATGATTGTGTAAACTCCAGTGGATATTAGCTTTTTTTATTTGTAAATTTGTAATAATAATCATACGTTCTGATGTAGTATAGATTATAATGATTTATCGTCTTGGCCTACGATAAGTCAAGTTCATCCATACAAGAAAATTAAATAATTTTGAAATAAAATAAACGTGGCGTCGTGTGAATTCTTCAATTGTACATTATTTACTTTAGTCTATCTATAAATAACCAATAACGCAGCAAACGTATATATTTAGCTAAACGAGATAGTTTATAAATAAAACGTTCCTTGTTGCTATATATCTAAACATTTCCACTATTGCTTTTCCTATTTGAATTGATGTCATTTCCGTAACCATACGTACCCCCACATAATGTAGGTGTATATGAATTTCTTCTGAAACACTACGACTACGATCATAAAGCTCTGATTATTTTCGTCTAGTGCGTGTTCTACTTTATTTTTAGTCGCCACTTAGAGATAGATACATGGACATGTTAATAGTGCGCCTCAAAGAATATTTTGGCAATATTTGGGACGATTTTGTGGGTGGACTTGTAAATTTAGCGCCATGTGGGTGCAGCAGATGCGAAAATACGCAATAATCGGATCGTTGGCAATTGCCAGAAACTATAAAATGTCACGCATTCATCCGCAATAAACAATTTTCTTTCTCCTTTAGGTTACGCTTGGGTTACATTGGCCACCAATGATTCGTACTCACTGGGGGCTCTCGTATTAGCTCACTCCCTCAAACAAGTAGGGACGACCCAACAACTGGCCGTTCTTGTAACACCAGGTGTTACAAATGCTATGAGGTAAATTTCGACCGCATCTCATCACGCGGCGGCATTGAATTTGTGTGCTTTCAGAGAAAAGTTGGCTTCCGTCTTCGATTTAGTACAAGAAGTGAACATTTTAGATTCGAAAGATGAGGCCAATCTGCGATTGTTGAAAAGGCCTGAATTAGGAGTCACATTCACAAAATTACATTGCTGGCGTCTTACGCAGTTCGACAAATGTGTATTTTTGGATGCAGACACGTTGGTATGTAAGATATTTTTATTGCAGCGACTGGTACATACAGACATACGACGACGACCGTTATTATCAAAGTCCTACTAGGTACATCGCCCTAATGCACGCGAACACATAGTAGTATGGTTAACTTATGTAGGATCTACATACAACCGACTACATCTAAAAGTCTAATTGGCTCGCGTTATTAGCTCAATCAGTCCCTTATAGTAGCCTAGACTAGACTAGATAGACCAAGGAACGAGAATGAATCAAACTAAAAATAGAACTGTGCTCAAAATCTCATTTTTATGTAGGTCCTGAAAAATTGCGACGAGCTTTTCGACAGAGAGGAGCTTTCGGCGGCTCCTGACGTCGGCTGGCCGGATTGCTTCAACTCCGGTGTATTCGTCTATCGTCCTTCCAACGACACTTATGAAAAATTAGTCCAATTCGCCTTAGAAAAGGGTAGTTTCGATGGGGGTGACCAAGGTCTTCTAAATTCGTACTTTTCCGATTGGGCGCACAAAGATATAAGCAGACATTTGCCTTTTATCTACAATATGTGCTCGACGGCCTGCTATTCTTACCTCCCGGCCTTCAAACAGTGAGTTAACTTTCGGGATTACCACCAGGAAGGTGTTCATTTTATAAATAATTCTCCGCAGATTCGGTGGGGACGCTAAGATCATTCACTTCATCGGCCCGGCTAAGCCTTGGTTGCAATACTTCAACACCGAAACGAAACAAGTCCACCCCGCCGGAGGCTTAGAACATCTCAAAAGCGTCCTCCAAAGTTGGTGGGACATTTTCTGCAGTCTCATCTATCCCAGCCTCACTCGTGAAATGGTAAGAACAACGTTATCTACATAATTGTACCAGAATGGTACCAAAGAAATTAATTGAAGTATCTCAACCCCCCGAAAAACCCAATACTTTCCAGATTATTATAAATAATGTGTGTCGTGGGGGATAGGTACTTATTGTTATTCGAGGTTTGCTTTATTATTGAGCGACCTCTTTAAACTGTTACAAGCCGCAGGAAGATGATGATTTGAATAAGGTGAGGTTGGAAATGTAATTGTGATTAATAAACTCGTAGAAAGTGAACATCAGTTCGAACAGGCGAATCTCGTAAGTGACGTAGGCTGTGTGTGCTAGATTTGCCTTTGTATTTTGAGTTCTCATATGGCACTTTGCATGGTTTTCTTATCGATCATTGATTTGATTTTGCATTGTCGTAATTGAATTTTTTTTCTTTCTTTTGCATGCTTGTTTGTTCAGGCACGCCCGAGCTCAGACACTAGGCAAGCAATGTCCCCAAAATTATCCCGTCACGTTCCGCCCCCTCCCATCATCAGTTCCCCCCGATCGGATATTGTTGAAATATTCGACGTGAAAAACGCATGGGATCCTTGGGAAAGTTACCATGAGTCCTTATCATCCCCCGCTTTGACAGCAGTTGAATTTTTTGAGCCGAAGCCGATTGAATCTCACAATACAAATGCATGTAGCTTTGCTAGCCATCACCAAAATAATCCCGAACCATTAATAACGACATCTCACGATCGAATACCATCCCCGGAACCCGATCCAACCCCTCCTTCACCAGTTCGTAACATTACGAACGTTCCACCGGCATTAACCCAATCGCACTTTGACACCCCCCAAACGCCACATCCTCCCCAAGAATTCCCTTTGATAGCTAATATCGATGAAGCACCCCACCAAACACCCACCACCCCAATTATTCCGCCTGCGCTGCCAATTGAATGCGAAGCTACCACCACTGTTCCTAAAAACTGCACTCTGCACGAAAACTCAAATGAAGACTTTGAGAATCGTGATCGTGATCGTGATCGTGAACATGTAAGTACAACCGAAAAAGGCGCAGATTATTTCATTCATTCTGAATCAGAACCCACTAACTAACGCGAGAAAACTTCCACTCGGGGCGGTCGATTCATTCGGAGCTTTTCTGTGCTTTCCAGACTGGCATCGCCGGCGCTTTCGCCCAGTTGACTCTGGGAGCGCCCAGGACCGCCGAACAGAGCGCTCTCGATGACCACTTGAGGAGGCAGGGCTGGGAAGTCGGCAACATCGACTATTTGGGCCGGGACTCTTTCGATAACATTTGGAGCAAAATCTCCGCGACCCTGTCGCTGAGCGCCCCTCCGCCATCGGCTCCGGCTCCTGCTGCGACCGCGACTCCGGTCGCGACTCCAGTTGCGACTCCGGTTGCGACCCCGGCGGCCGCGCCGACGAAGCCAAAAGGTGTGCTAAAGAAACGTGTTTGAGGCCGCGCTTTTAAAGCGGAATTTATAATCAATGCATGCCGAATTCGTTTTTTTTTGTTTATTTATTTTAGCGCACAGAAGCTTTCCTACTTTATTTATTATTATTTATTTGAATTATGCGATTTCCTTTATTATTTTTGATTGACTGCATTTGGCTATTATTCGCTCTGGTTTCTATAAAATGTGTGAGTAAATGAGTTTATTTTAATTTGTTTGAGCCTACCCGTAGCTATACTTATTATTATAACCTCCCCACGTGTGATTTCAATCGACATTTTATAAATTTAGAGCCGACACCACCCCCGACTGAAGTTATACCAGCGGAACAAGCAGTGGCCGAAGGTCAGTTATCTGATTTATAGGCGTACTAAAGCATCGTCAACGCTGAAATAATCATGAGCTTATACGCAGGGAGTCCCCGGAAAAATGCCCCGAACGATATTTCGCTTTTCAAAAAAAATCACAAAAATCAAAAGAACGCAACTTCCAAAGCAAGATATCACGGCTATAGCGGGTTTTTCCTAGGACACCCTGTGTGATGGAATAATTATAAAAGCGTTTATTTATTTTTCTATCCAGAGAGTGCTATATTTATCCTTAACGAATGAAATAAAGAAACAATTTGTAATTATATTATTATACTAATATTAACACAATAAACTATTTTAAGATAACTACTAATAAACATTAAGGTGGAGTTTGATTTATTGGCATGGACATGAACCGCGTGGACCTACTATACCAGTGCATGACACTAATTACTAAAAAACCGTTGATATAACCTTGTGGGCTTTATTTTCGTACGGCTGAAATTCGATACTCATATGAAGATAATTTTGCAGCGCCCAAACCTGAAACCCTCCCCGTCCAACCGGTCGTCCCCCAAACTCCCCCGGTGCCGAAAGAGGCAGCCTCTCCCCCGGTCGCTGACGCCGCTCCCGTTTGCCAACTACCCCCCAAACTCGAACCGGCAGCTTGTCCTCTCGTCCCGAAAGCTGACGCGCAAGCTCAATGCCCGTTGCTGCCTAAACCTGCAGCACCGGAAGCTCCAGCGGCCGCTCCTGCATCCGTTAGCCTCGCATCCCTAGACGCCGCGCCTAAGCCGACTCCTGAAGCATGTCCTTTACCTCAAAAAGCTCCCGAAGAAGTTAAAACGCCACAAACACCCCCGGTTGCTACCCAACCGCCTCCGGTCCTTCCGGCAGCAACGCCGACACCCCAAACGCCTCCTGTCGAAGCCCCGAAACCGCAAACTCCAGTAGCAGAAGCCCCGAAACCTCAAACTCCAGTAGCGGAAGCCCCGAAACCTCAAACTCCAACAGCAGAAGCCCCGAAACCTCAAACTCCAACAGTAGAAGCCCCTAAACCTCAGACGCCTCCTGTTGAAGCCCCAAAACCTCAAACTCCAGTAGCGGAAGCACCGAAACCTCAAACTCCAGTAGCGGAAGCCCCGAAACCTCAAGCTCCACCAGTTGAAGCCCCGAAACCTCAAACTCCCACAGCGGAAGCTCCGAAACCTCAAACTCCAGCAGTAGTAGAAGCCCCTAAGCCTCAAACTCCTCCTGTCGAAGCCCCGAAACCTCAAACTCCGACCGCAGAAGTCCCCAAGCCGCAAACGCCTCCAGTTGAAGCCCCGAAACCCCAGAAGCCTTCGGTAGTAATTCCGAAGCCCCAGACTCCAGCAGCGGAAGCCGCGAAACCGCAAACGCCCGTCGCTGAAGCGCCGAAACCGCAGACTCCGCCGGTGGAAGCCCCGAAGGCCCCAGCCGAGGCCCCGAAAGCGCCGAAACCCCAAACGCCCCCGGCCGAAACGGCGAAAGCCCCAGCTCCGGTCGTCCCGGCGGAAGCCGCCAAACCGAAAGAAGAAGCGAAAGAAGCCGCGGGCGCCAAACCGGAAGGTCAGCCCACCGCGAGCGGGGCCGCCGGTCCCACGCCGCCCCCGCGCAAGGGTAGCGGAGGGCCGAAGAAGTCCAAGTCAAAAAAATAAGTTTGTTTTCTCCGATTTATGTTCCCCTTTTTCGATTATTTCTGTCCCCTTCTCGTATAACTACGCCGCCAACAGTTTGTTGTAAGAAAAACTTAATTAACGCACGATTTCCTTTTATTTTTATATTAATTTATAATCAATATACCTAATGCATAACAAAGCAGAATTATTGCGAGTGTCGAAACATTGTAATAAGTGATTGATTATGTTTACCTGTAATAATTCATCATCACGTTCACTGGAAATAAAGAAATAATAAACCACTTTTGAAAATGAAGAGACTTGATTATTGACGAATTCAGTAAAATAAACGAATTTATTAAGAAATACACCTGATTGGACTCACTAGAATTATAAAATAAAGAAAACATTGGTAAATAAACAATAAAGCGAATGTTAATATTTATGCTTGTGTCGATGCTTCCTAGTGACTTCTGGCGAGTGATATCTCGAACGGTAAGGTGAATCGTCTCGCTTCCTAGGCGACGGCGATCTCCTGCTATTTCTGGACCTCGACCGCGACCGCCTCTTGTTCTTGGGTGAGCCGTATTTACCGTTCGAACTGACGGGCGAAATGGAATCCTTCGTTTTGCGGGTGCGCGACAAAACGGGCGAGTGCTTCCGAATGTGCGGCGGACTCGGCGGACTGGGCGCCCTGTACGACTTCTTGCGAGGCGGCGACCGACTTTTCGACCGGTGCCTCGAGGTTGACCCGCTAGAGGAACTCCTCGTCTTCTTCGACTTACGCGATTTGCTCCTGGAAATTTTTCTTCAATCACCGTTAAAGTTAAAACCAATCGATTCACTTACATTTCTTTGTAGTAGATGTCTTCTTCGGAGCTGGAGTCTGCTTTTCTGTCCGATTTCTCGTGGTCCTTTTTGTGCTTGTCCGCCTTCGAGTCCTTCCGCTCCTTCTCGCTCTTCCTGAGGAGCTTCCGGCGGTAGTGCTCGACCTGCTGGGGCATCGTCCACCCGGACTTCAGCGCCCTCTGCCCGGACTCCAGCTCGTCCTGGTACTGCACCGCCTTCACCTCGATCTCGCGCAACTTGTTGCGCCGCTCCTCGGTGATCCTCCTGCGTTCATATCGAAATTTTATTTAAAAAAACCTCTCAAAAGCTCGTGGATGCCTAGAAAGCTCACCTGGGGTCTGAGTAGTCGTTGGAGTTGTCGTTGGAGATGCCGTCCTGGCTGGGGTCGGCGCCGCCCCCCAGCAGGTCCCACTTGCTGGTGGTCATCGCCTGAGCCTCCACCTGCTCCGGGTCGACCGTCTCCCACTTGGACATGATAAAACCGGAAAGAGGCACCGCTTTCTTATTCAAAACGATATCGTTAGCATCGTCAACGATTTCCTCCCCATCCAGGTCAGCATCGTCGCTTTCCGCTATCGGGTTACCCCTATACCTCTTCATCGCGCTCTTCAATAAAGTGGCCCCATCCATGGGCACCTCGTCGTCAGTTTCGGGTTGGTCCTGCAAGGGGTCGCCGTCTATGTCGATGCTGCTACCATCGACCGCCGATTCAGTTTTCACGTCCTGCTCTTTCAACCCTAAAAAGACCGTCCGCAGTCTATTGACGTAGTCTTTGTGGTAAATCGAGTCGTCCAACGCTTGGAGGATGCGGAGGACTCGCAGTTTGAAGCCCTCCGCCTGCAGGCGCCCTTCCAGTTTGCTGTACGACTTGTTCAGTTCGACCATTATGCCCAGGAGACGACCCTCGAACCCTTTGCGGTAAAAGGACGCGTTGTTCACTTTCACCCCGCAGTTGTGTAAAATGTCGGTGACTAAATACAGGCGCGCTATTTTTTTGGGGATCGACGTGGAATCGTTCGACAGTGATTCGGTGATGCAATCGATCACTTCTTCGGCCGCGTCGCTGTGTTCTATGCAGAAGACCATGGCTTCGCCGATTTTGCTCCTCTCGGGGGCGAGGCCTCTAATCAGGTCCTCCAGGCGGTCTCTTTGCCTGAAAATTTCAACCCCAATCTGTTTTCTATCTAAAAAAGGCATGATTTTCTAATAAAACTTCTGTCAAGTGAATATTTTCCTAGTTTTATGAAACAACCCTGGATAAACTATTTGACAGAAACATCAGAGAGAGAATTATTGATAAACAAATGAGTGCAATAGGGAGCTCCTAGCAACTTGCTAAGAGATCCCTATTGCACTCATCTGTCTATAGACGATTTAATTACAGGTACGAAACATCTGACAATAGATTTTTCAACGAATCACAGAGCCCCGTCCTTTTTTTCGCCCAATAAAATCGCCCGATCGGTACGAAAATCACAAATGACAGTTCAAAATGAAAACTCTCTTATCTTACGTATTTGAGAGCGATCCTTTCGTATTTTCCTTCCCTTCATCGTCATTAACCAGTTCTTCAGGCATTCCGGCTGTGTAAGAGTTCATCAACGGTGGCTTCCAGATAGATCCATCTAAAATTCGGCAATTTTAATACACAATTCAACGAATTCCGAGCAAATAGAGTCAACTTTTGAAGAGCCGAAACTCCTTGGTCTTCCACTCCTTCTGCGAGTCCCCCTGCATGATGGAGTAGAGCTTCCACCTGTAGTAAATATGCGCGGGACTTTGATTTTCAAAAAGAAACCGATAATTAGGGTTGTGGATCTCCCGGTTCATGATCATGGCCTCCAACATGGGCCCTTCTCGGACGACGAACTCCACCATACGGTGAATGAGCATTAGCAAATTCCTGTCGGTCGGAATGACGACTTTCACCACGCTAGTTGACAGGATATCGTCAAGTTGCTCGGCCGATTTGGGCAAAACGTCTTTGTCTCTGGGTGCCGGTTGGGCGTTGAAGGGTAGGCCCGAGGGGGGCGGCGGGAAGGAGAGCTCCAAAAGGGCCGGGGGGATGTATATCGGGTGCGGGGGGATGATGACCGACTTGCCCCAGCCGAGTTTCATCTCGTAACCGAGGATTTCTTTGCCGTTGAGGTTCCTGAGCGCCCTTTCGCCGTCCCTGCGGCTCATGTAGGCCACGAAGCCGCAGTTGCGCCCGCGCGCCTTCTCCTCGTCTGAGCGCGGCCACATGATCTTGATGCTGGCCAAAGGGCCATACCGGCCGAAGATTTCCATCAACTGCTGCTCAGTAATCTAAAATTGTTCCTAATTAATATCAGGAAACCGCGACTTTAATCAGAATTTGGTCGGTACTTTTGGGTTTAAGTTTCCTAGATACAAATTCGTCGTTGTCGGGTCGCCGTTGTCAAAAGACCCCAAGTCGCCGCTCCTCAAAAACATGTCCAATTCGGACTCTATCGGAGTTCTCAGTGCTCCTTTGTATTTATGGCGTTCCTCTCTTTCCTCTTGGATCCTGAAATGTCTTTCCATTAGCAGATATGGTAGGAATATGAAGATTCGCTCACTGTCTGAGTTCCTCTTTGAAGGCTTCCAAGTTGCTTTTTGTATGTTGCTTCTTTTTGCCTAATCTTTCTGGTTTCTTATCAGGGATCAATTTGGCGTAGAATTGCGCCCTCTCTGACGGTGCCGCGATCTCCTGTGAAATCCTAGACTGGGGTTTGTAAAGTTTGCCCTTGTCTTTTGTGTCTTCCTCTACAAAAGGAAAGTAAGTGTTAATTTTCAAATGACTTGTCGATTTCGTGTCCGATTACTTCTGGCTCCTGCATCGTAAGTTCCCGCTTTGACCCAGACTTTGCTGGAGCCGCTGATGGGGGATTCTTGAAATGTGGCGACGAATTCCTCGAAAGCCTACAATCATGCAGTTTTCAGGTAACGAATGTAGACTAGATTTTCTTTTCGGGGTAACTTACGTGAGCTGCCGCACGCTCCTCTTCTTTTTTACGTTGTTCTTCGAGTTCCTTTTTGGATAAGTTACGTTTCCCCATCGTGCCAATTGAAAAAGCTTTCAATTTTTGCTCAGGGATGCTCTGGTGTCAACAAATAGGTTATTTTTTTTACATGGGATACTCTAGAGCTTACCTTTATCTTGTCGCCCATTCTAAATGTGTTATTGATCTTGATATTATTTAAGCAGCTTTATTTAAACCTAAATTCAAAGGCATTTTAATGATTAACACAAAACACCGAGGGTACCACAGGAAAACTACTACCCATAGAAGTGTCAACCAGTTACATTAGCTTATGCAACCAAGAATACACCAAATTTTCATTCGCTTACCGACCTGCATTTGTCTTATGATCTCATGCAGGGGGCTGGCGCTAATATGTCAGACTGGGTGATTCAAGGTCACTTGGGGAATCTAGTAACTTTCGGCCCTAGTTTAGTCACCAGAAATCTGGGTAGCACTGGACGAGGGTGGTAGCGCTGCATACGGACGCGGTCTATTTGAAAACGGACCAATGGGAGACAACACGATACACATGCTGCGCATTCTCTGGCGCTATGCGCCATCTTCTACACGTCACGCGCTCGCCATTGTTGTTTTGGCCGCTTGTTTGCAAAGTGTTCGAAGTGAAAATTCTCGTCTGCTCTTTTCCACCGTTTTAAGGTTCTATAACTGTTTATATTTTGTTGCATTCCCATGTGTTGTACCCAGATTTATCTTTATTTATCAATTATCATCGCTTGTTAGTTATTACTACATATTACAACATCCAGGATGATAAATGTGATTATATGACTTAATTTAATAATATGTAATATGTTATAATTGATGTAAGTTTTTACATATAATAAATGGATGCTATCAAAAAAGGTTTTTCTTTTTTATGTTCAAATTTCTAAAGAAAAATACACAATAATAGGAAAATGATGTTTGGTGTATTAAAAGTTGCCTATGAAAACAAGTTGTGTAATTATTATAGGCAACCAACAATATAAAATGCTGTCTTACTGGTTGCCTCTTTCAACCTAACTTAGCTTGTCATATTTTGAAATTTATCATTTTCGCGCCTAATCTATAAAAGTGGGGGTAGAAATCTGTTGCCAACTTTTAACACGGTGGGCGCTGTTCTCTACTTGACTGTTCTCTGATCTCATGTGTTGGTTGGATTCTGCCAAGAACCGAAATTCAGTGTGATTTCGTCGATTTCTGCAGTTTCTTCAGGATAATAATTGCCGGTAAGTAGCTAAACCCTAATTTTTTCAAACCCCCCAAGTCGCAGCTTAAACTAGATTGGCCCAAAACTATCACATCTCAGGTAATTAGATAATA
This sequence comes from Salpingus planirostris, assembly GCA_949788335.1. Lineage (NCBI taxonomy): Eukaryota > Metazoa > Arthropoda > Insecta > Coleoptera > Salpingidae > Salpingus > Salpingus planirostris. The sequence continues at coordinate 6,538,869 of OX460929.1, forward strand.
TATGAATTTTGAGGTTAGATCACAAGGCTACTTGGGTGTAGTTTGTTTTTCTCCCAAGATAATTATTGTGGAAAAGCTAATAACTGTTATTTTATAACATAGCGGTGGTGTAACGCACAGCGACCATGGCGCAATGTAAAATTATGCTGGACAACTACCTCGGATCGTTCTACGCAGGGAACGAGATCCAGGGGCGCGTCGAGTGCTTTTTCGATGACGAGGTCACCCTGAGGGGCATCAAGTTGCGCCTGCGAGGACGTGAATACAACGAGTGGACCGACAGCGAGGAGTATTTGGACCCCGCTGACAACAATTACAAAACAAGATTTGTCCAGTTCACTGGCGACCGAGATTTCTACTCATTGGAGCAAATGCTATCCGTCGCAGGTTGGCATGTTCATAATCATGCGACAGTAACAATTCCTCAATAATCCATTTTTACAGGAGCCGGTACTAAAACTCTGGACAGAGGACGTCACGTTTTCCCATTTTCGGTCCAGCTGCCCGATAATTTGCCGTCAAGCTACAGGGGAAAGTACGGCACCATCACGTTCGAGCTAAAAGCCGTGGTGGATCGCCCTTTGCGCACTGATTACGAAGACACGTTCATAGTCAACGTGGTCTCCCCCATCGACTTGAACAAGTTCCCGCCAGATGCTTTCGTAAGCGATCACGTTCAAATCGGGGTTATTCCGTATTAATTCTGGTTGTATAATTTTCAGCTACCGGTGGAGCTTTCTTATGAGAAGACCGTTTGCTGTTGGTGCTGCAACACCATGGTCTATGTGACCATGGAGGTGAAGTTACCAAAAATCGCGTTCGTTCCTGGTGAAACCGTCCATTTCCAGATTATCATAAGAAATCTGTCATATTTGAACGTCAAGAAAATCACCTACACTCTCACCAAGGTCGGTATTTTAGTTTTCGCTATGATTCGTAGTCTTTCTAAGAGTTTTCGAATATTCATTTGAGAAAATAAGACAAGCTACATAACGAAATTGACGTAACCAGAGTCGGAATCAGAATAACCGGTCAGGTCACACGACATGCTGTCAATTCATCTGTCACTACCAACATAAAGAAACCATAAATAACTAAGTTTAAACCAACCTTCAATTTTTTGAAAAATTTTCAATTAAATTCCTTGGAAATCTCAAATCATAACGTTTCAGATTGTGGAGTGCACTGTGGAAAATCCATCGAGCGGCACCAAGACCGATACTGAGCAAATCCTGGAGTTCTCCGATGTCGGGGTTGACGCTCACGGGGAGCACACCTACAACATGGAGATGACAATCCCGGAACACATCAAGGTGTCAAACTTTTCGCTTTGCACCCTGTTCAAGTCGAACTGCACCCTGAAAGTCGTTGCCAAGATGTCAAAGTGCGCCATAGACATGAGCCTCGAGTGCGACGTCAACCTGGGGCACGTGCAGAGGGCGCCTGGGGGCGCAGACCTTCTTTCTCCGGACGCTGTCTTCTTTCTGGCCGCCAGTGGTTATGGGTCCGGATATTCCGGGCCGAATCCGAGCACGCCGCTTCCGGTCGTTTCCGGGGGAGGAGATAACCCGAAGTCCCAGGAGGCGCAAGCGCCGCCGGTGCCTCCGCGTCAAAACCCTGATGAGCTTCGTAAGTAGAATTAATGGAATTAATTGCTTAAAATTATCAAAATACAATGAAGCACGGAAGAATGCTCATCAATAAACGTTTTAAGCACTCGTTATGTTCACTGCCAATGATATTATCACTGTTAGTATTACTAAACTTATATTATAATAATTTTTGTTGTTTGTTCAATATTTAAGAAAGTTTGTTCGCATTTTAAAGATGTATTTTTGATATACAAGGACCAACGATGCTTTTGTCGAGTTGAAAACCGTCCATGTGTTGGTTTCGGTGGTTGTAGCCGGAATTTGTGAGGATTTTAGAATCTCGCAGGCTTTCATTATTATGATTGTTGGTCCTTTTGAACTGTATTATTACTAGAAGTTTTGTTACGTTTTTTTAAATATTTTGTCGTTGCTTTAATGCGCGAATGTTTGTGTGTTTTTGGTCGCTTTTTTAAGAATGACTATTTTTGAGATTGTTATACAAAGTATTTCCTAAATGTGTGCTCCCAAAGACGCTAAACAGTTCTTAGATCTAATCGTAATGTATAATTTCAGTAGCTTTTTCTACATGGACAGAGTTAGGAAATACGTTGTATTTGTGATAAATATTACGTAGAATAGTTTGTATTTCTCTAAATAAATAAATAAATTATTAAAAAAAAAAATTGTTTTCATTTAAGATAGGCAACCAATATTTCTTTAGTGTGCCGACACCCCTTCACTGATCCACCCTTAAAAATTGAATTACCTCTTTTTTATTCCTATTTAATAGATGGAATCTCAAAATAAATCAATATAAAATATTTCCGTCCCTAAATTTCCCAAAACAATAACAGATTATCGCAGTAAGATAAGCGGCAGTTCATCCCCAAATGTGCATCGCTTTCCCCACTTCTGTAGAAATTAGTCGAGTACATGATAGGGTATATGTCCACAATGATCATTATTAATTCATAATTCATCATAATTGTTGAATAAAAAATATACGGATGTTTTTTTAATCTGAAAGAGATACCTAATAATAAAAATTGCCTATAGGTATAGGGTAGTTTGGAGAAAAGCTATCGTCGGGGTTAATATGAAGACATAATGAACTCTCCCAGTTGAATGAACACGATTAGCGTTTACCCCTAGCAGGATATTTGAAATTGAAATAAATCAAATTCAAGTGTTATTGCTTGTAATATTGAGCGTTCCGCTTGCCGTAATATTCAATTTGTAAGCTGCAGTACTTATATTTTTAAGAGGAATATTATTAAAAACTTCTATTTGAATTCCAAGTGATGCAGAAATGTTAGGGGTACGTATAACTATGATAAATGTATCCACGATGAGTAGGTAGCAGGTATTTAATCTTCCTACACCCCAATACGAATAGAAATGAGGAAATGTTAGGTACCACAAATGAGTAATTATCAATTTATTTGATCGAAGTCCCGTCACCTTTATTATGAGATGAAATTATGAATATATTATGTATTATGTAGACGATTATATAAGTGCATCGGGTATAAGTATACATGGGTTGTGCGCTGCTGTACACAAATAAAAGGACGTCAAGTGGCAGAAGACAGCGAGCGCCGATCCGATGCGACGGCTTTCCATCATCTATCGCATCGCATGCATCCGTCCACATTATCATATCGAGTGGTTCGGGGCCGTAACGCAAAGATAACGACGCCGGCGTCGGCATCAAAGCTGCCGACGTCTAAGTGCTGCCCTCTCCACGCGCCGTACAAAGGAATCCGGACTTTCTCGAGCGAACGTCAAAATCCAATTCATATCGCCGCATAAATTGAACGAGTTATTAGTCCCTCTCGCCGTTAGGCAGGTACTACAGTCTGGCGGTGCCGCGCGGAAGGACGAGACACTTTCGGCATTCGCTTTGGGCTTTGATTTCCGATGCCCATCCGCCTATACAACGTGAACGAAAAGCTCCGCATATTCCGGATTCCCTACCCAGAAATGTAGAGATTCAATTCACTTAGCTCCATTGCAAAGTCACCTCGTTAAGGCTCTAAAGAGCGTCAAAGTTCTCCCCGAAACATTATCTCTGTTTGAAATGACGAGCTTTCGTGAAAAGCTCTATGAAGTTATATCTGATTTTTGACCAATTTTTTTTTGCGAAATTTAGGAGACCATGTGAAATTTGATTGCAACCAATTCTTGTTATTAAAAGAGGGGGGGGGGGGGGGGTTTCATAGAGGTGATCCCCTATATTTTGACCTCGGGAACATGCGGTGGCCTTTGTGGGCACACTTGGGGACACGTCGTATCCGTGTCGTCCGGGCGGTCGAATAAATTTTATAATTTTCATCCGGGACGGGGGTGGGTTTAATTTCGCATTGAAGTCTAATGCTCGCGTTTGAATGGTGTCGCATCCACCCCGACGCCCCCTCCCCTCGGCGGCGAGGGGCGTCGCGGCGCTGATGCGCTCGGCGATGCCGGCTAATTAAAGGAAGAGCAACTGTGACGCCGTTCTGTAAGGGCCGCCGGTCATCTCCGTCCGCGCTTTGCGCGCTTTGGCCGGCGTCATTCTCGTGCATCATCATCATCATCATCAGCGTCGGCGTCGCCGTCGTCAGAAAGGCGAGAGGTCGATCCGCGATCCGCGTTCGATAAGATCGCACCTCGTTTTCGAGGTTCCGCACGGCGCCTCAAACAGCCGACGGGGGCCTTCGGGCTTATGAGCTCCGGGTTTTGCGTTGCGTTGCGTGACACAAAGTCACAAACTTTGATTAAACACGAATAAAAGGATACTATAAAGCACATACACGGACCTCTTCAAAGGGGAATCGGGAATTCGTTTGCTGAATAAAATACACTTAGCAATTTGCACGAACACTCTTTCAATCTTTCGCCATCACCTTAGTATCGATTTATTCATACACTTTGGCTCCATGGATATTGGAGTATTCATATGAATTACATATCCCTACGTATAAGGCACTATAAAAGCTCATACGTTTTTTCCCCTTACCTATAAGAAAATCTGGTTATAATATCAAGGAATTAATAAATTTGAATTGATTTTCTTCAAAAAATTAATGTCTCCAAACTGAAATCCACAAATTCCGTTAAATGCAGGTACACGTGTTTTTCGACCCTTTTTTGGTCATCTTCCACCTACCTATCTCTTAAAACTAGAAAAACCTTATATCCCAAATAAGGATTTCATTATTTTGGGGGTTAAACTCTTAAAACTAGAAAAATCTTATATCCCAAATAAGGATTTCATTATTTCGGAGGTTGATTTGAACTTTTCTGCCCAAGTAATGAGTATCCTATTGGACGAATGAGATTTTGCAAATTTTAAGAGATAGGTTGAAGATCACTGAAGTACCTGAAACTTGAATAGCCGACAAAGTTCTACACAATATTTCGTCTCTATAGACTCAAAAAAGTAGTAAACGATTACATCAAAGTCTATTACATTGACATACATATTCTTCTACCGGTACTCGCTATCAAAATTTCAAGTAAGTACTTCCCCATCTATGCTTCTTTGATATAGATTCAGATACACCAAGTCTTATAGGCTTATACCTACAGTCCAAATTTATGAGTTCAGTCACTCAACATACTCGATGAACACTTGCACTGTGCATGCATGGAGCTTTCTTAAAAAAAATTATGTATTTCAAAAAGTAGACGAATTGGCTTTTATTATGTGACAGTAGATTGCATTAGTGAATTAAATTTGTAAAAAGAGATATAGTTCAGAATGCAGCACATCTATTACATGGACCTAGAAGGCTTAGAATCTGGAGATATCGGTGATAGGGAAATCAAAAAGCTTCACTTATACTGTCACTAGCATACGGTATCGTACGTCATACAGTACATTTTTCATCATAATCGACGGTATGAGTGATCTGTAAGTTTTTTTTCCATAATACAGATGCGCGAGAGAAAAAGCTCTAATGGAAAGCTTCGAATCGAACTGATATTTCAATTTTTATAGAAAATGGGGTAGTTTTTGGAAATTCGCTGGTTTGTGGGGTGGTAAAAAGTGAAAGGGGCATCGGCGTGCGGTGCCGGAAACGGTGTCAACACCGTCGCCCGGCTCCAACGGGAGCGTCGGCTCCGGCTTTGGCGCCGACAGCGAGGAGCTTCAAATGGCCCCCAGCCCCCGTCCTTTGGACGGCGAGGCCGGCCGTCGCCCGCGCGGCCAGGTGAGGAAGTGGCGTCCTGCGGGGCCACGGAGCAAGCGCGGCCCAGCTGCCGGGCGCCCTCGGGGGAGCTTTGGGCCGGCCCGGCCCGGCCCGGCTCCCAGCCGAAAGCTCCGCCATTGGGCGCCCCGGGCCGCCGCCCTCCCCATTGGCCGGCGCCGCGATCACGCAGCCTCTTCGCTCGTCCTCCGCCGTGGCCCCGTAATTATGCAAATGGCCCTGCTCACCTACTGTTGCCACCATCAGTCTCTTGTTTGCGCTTTTGCGAAACCGCCATCCGGGCCGAAGTTCGAGCCCGCCGCCGGATTGCCGTTTTGAAGCTCCGACGCCTATCCGAGACGCGCGAAGTGATCTGTGCAATCATCGAAAGCTCATCATCGTCATCATCATCACCTTAGCCGAAGGAAAGTTGTATGTGTTGTTGGGTACCCGAACGGCATCATCGTCCTGTTTTTCGGGAGTTCCGTCGCTGAATAGACATGAAAATCAGATAGGTAAGCGCTTTTCGACACCTGTGGACGATTTGAATAATTTGATTATACATATCATATCTGGACAAAATTATGACACAAATGAGCAACGAGATTGATCGCAAATTACAACCCGCAATTAACCGAGCCTTATCTGCCTGTGCGCCCAAGCACCCGTGTCAACTTTATTAACATATTAGCGCTCGACACGCAACAAAACCGTTCGAATATTCGGGTTTCGCTGACGGTTAAGGGGAAACACCGCGTTTTTGTAAAAAGCCAAAAAGCGCTTTGGATGCATCAGTTTCGAAAATCTGGAAGCTCACTTTCAACCGAATCCGCGGTGTTTTCACTTAATGGCGGATCGTGGATATGAATTTCGCATCACTTTGTTATGTGCGAAAGCTCTCTCTGAATTCTCATCATAATAGATCATCGAGTACCTAATTATAGAGCGAAGCATTCCATGCTCGCATAACTGGGTATTCGCACGTGAACCTGAACTGCAATTGATTAAGTTCAACCGAAGTTTTATTAGATTTTTGATTTGATGTAATTCGTACCTTACATAAACGTATATAAGTGTGTTTTGAAACCGTTCACGATAATATTTTCGTTATGATCGTCCGGGTGCAAACTGCGATATAAAATTTTTAAGTGTATTCACTCTGTATTCCTTGTTGTCGGACCGAGAACAAACTTAAGAGCTCTCATTCAAACTGAAAACAAAGGGCGAAGTATAGGGTTAGGCCCTTTCATTTTTTAAACCCCACCATAACTCAGCCACTTGGACTTTGAAAATCAATCAATATTTATATTAGCAATGTACATGTGAACAATACTGCAAACAAACTATTATCCGCGAGAACTGTTTGTTTTCTTTTCCCGTTAATAATCGCTTGAAGGATGGAGGGTGCAGAGGGGTCGCGGCTAATTTTCAGTGGATTTTCCGTTTTTCCCGAGCCGATGGGGCCTTTATGGCGAACGCTCGAAACATAACAATTTAATTGAGTAATGATGTTATAAGCGTTTATGATGATGGTTAAAGGGTAACAGGGCAAGTGTGTGAATATCGTATGAGTGAACCCCTAGCACGGTATTCAGCTGATTTAACCCCATTAGGCATCATACTATTTCCGTTCACGCTCCCCATCGCACAAGCCCCCAGTTTGCGAAATACACCCACAGTCATCACCATCAGTGATGTGTTATGTTATACGAGTATATCAGAGACCGACTCCGAAATCGCCTCTGTGAGTAAACACGCATAAGTACTTCGTCATTATAAGTCTAACACAATTCGAAATTGAAATGGTGAACCTAAAACGATTGCGTTTCATTATAATCGATTTCCGGAAATCGTTTCGTCTCACTTTGGTAGTCACAGGGCGGCGGTCGGCAATTGGCGTCGCGACGGATGTGAAACACACTACCCGAGGGTTGATTTAACTTAGTAACTTGTTAAAATAATTAGTTATATAAATTGGTCATAATGAAAACAGGCATTTCCACGGACGGTGCGTCTAATAAAGTGGGAACAGCCAGGTATCACGCAATATATGTGTGCATAATGGGGCGAGGGTGCACTCGTAGGTAATATACGTGGGTGTTTTCGTTCTTAGGATATAGGGCTAATCAAGTCGAGACTAGAAATTGAGTAAAACTAAATGAACCGTTTTCGGTATTAGGATTAAAGTGAGTACCTGATGATGCTGGTTGGAGATATTTATTAGGGGACGTTTCGGTGCGGCGGATAAGCGGGGGAAACGAATTAAAAATTGCGGGGGTTTTATTACGGGGTCGAATCGGTAATATGTGTGGCGTGTGGAACGGGCGCATGCACACGATGATGATCGTCCGCTTGAAGCCGATCCGAATGGTTAAAAGGTAAATGCAGAGCAAATATTTGAGATAGATAATTACAGCCGCGCCTAAGAGGCGTGCCGAAGTGCGGGTGCGTGGGCGGCGGCGGCAGGGGTGGCGGCCGCCGTGCGTCTCTGGGGGTTGCCTTTCCGGCGCGGTTCAATTCGGCGAGCTCGGATCCAGATATATCCCTCCTCGTGTATAACCATTCACTGCATGCCAATTATATTCCCAGATGGCTCCGCAACAGATCCGCGCGTTTTATTGTTTTCACCCGACTGGAAATAAATCTCTGCAAACACCTACAAATGTTGTCTTTTGTGCAAACAGGGCCGCCATCGATTGCCGCGCCCGCCCCCGGGGGCTGTTTCGCGGCCGAATTTTTTTTAACAGAATTGATCGGCTCCTTTCCCATCCCCGCCGAAGGTACTGAATCTCACGAAAAGTATTACGGATTAGGTACAATAGACACCCTTTAATCAGGACCTCCAGTAACCCGAACAAAAACTCTTTAATCCGAAGAGCCAGTAAACATACGATTTTCCAAAAAGAGCCTCCTTCAAAAGGGAGCGAATTTTTTTTCATTCTCATCCCTAGATCACCCTTTAAATAATATATTTTTATTTTTGGATTTACGTCAGGTCTACTCGATTGGATGAAAACTCAAAATGAATTGAATTTTAGCTTTATGGAATACCTTCTATGAAAATGACCTTCGCGCTGGTCCATTAAAATTCCCATGACTGTTTCTGGTGTGTTCTTACTGGACGAACTTCGAAAACTAGCCATTATGACCAGGAATTCATGATTTTTCCATATCTAGGTAAAAAAAAAAACTTCAAGTCAAGTTTCTGAAATTGATGCATTGAAGTCTTTTTTTTTCGCCAACAATCGAAAAATTCTTGAGACAAAAATTGTGGATAGTGAAAAGACTAACATTTTTTGAGGAATAGTAATTTTTCGTAAGTCTTCCGGTTTTCGAGATATCAGTCATGGAAGTCAAAATCTCAAAAATTGAAGCATTGAAGTCTCTTATTTTTTCACCGACAATTAAAAAATTCTTCATACAAAAGATGTAGATATCGATAAAACAAACAGTTCTAGAGGAATACAAAATTTTCGTAAGTGCTCCAGTTTTTGAGATATCACTCATGAAATTCAATATCTCAAAAATTGAAGCATTCAAAATTACTCTCCATATGTATAGGTATGATGGGTGTACTAGACTCTCGAATTGCTGGGTGGCGGCTCGCAGAGGAGCAACGAGTTTATTACGATTGTGTAGGTGTTCACAAACCCTAATAAAGTCGGCACAATGGGCACGAGCATCTGCGAGACCTTCCGGCAAACTGCTTTTTCCGCTTTCTATTGTTGCGTCGAGACGCGACACGCGTCTACAATAAGTCCAAGGCGGATACGCTGATACACGATCATCTTACAGCCACTTCCTTGCATCTGCATCTACATCTTTATACACCATGCAGTACAGTACGGTACCGAGTACCTATAATAAACTTTGTTGAAAATTACAATACAATTACCAAAACAGGAGTTAACCCTAATATTTCCGGAAGCATTGATTTACCAACACCCCTCGGATTCTTACCTAAAGGAATCAACCCCCTAACGGTAGTTGCGTACCTTTGAATCTGGATATATTTCGCTAGGATTTTTTCAACGTTATTAATAATGTGAGATCTGAAGTGTCGATGTTTTATATGATGCAATAAATTTGTGAAAATATTTACCGGCGGTCTGTATAGGGATGATAATATTGAATTTGATTGTTTGATGAACCTACCCCGCCGTCGGTCGGTCGGTTCCGGTCGTAATTACGAAATTCACAAAACATATTTTTGGTACGCGTCATTCGGTGTGATAAACACTCGTGATTGTGCCGATGCCACCATTGACATCGCAACCAACGGCCGTCGAAAATCAATTAGAACTTCCAAATTTACAAGTGACCATTCACGTATACCGACGTGATATTAAAAGCTCGGATAGTGCATAAATCTTGCAGTGGGTTTATAAATGTGATAGATGGATCGAGTTATAACCATGATAACTGCCGTGAAATCGAGCAAAAAGTCATCCGACAATGGGGTGGCAGAGAGAGAGAGGAGAGGGGTAGGGCCGAGAGCACGCCCCTGTACTTGGGTAGCTTTTATGCGAGCTTTCTAACATCTGGACCGGTGTATGTGCGGGTTCGAAATGTGCTGTTACCTATGCAGCGGGCATAATGCCCACAAATAATTAGCGGGTATTTTACGTTGTGGTCTTTTCTCTTTCCGGTGAAGGTCGGAAACGTGATTCCGCATCGGCCCGGCGGTGCACCTCCGGGCGGCCGCACACGTGCCCGGATGTCGAGGCGCTCGCAAGGAGCCCGAAGGGCCCCCGCCCCGAGCCGGGGGCGCGGACATGTGTCGGCGACGATAATCGAGCGGCCCCGCACGTGCCCCCCGGACACCGGTGCGAGCTTTTTCGGAGCTTTCGCGCTCGGTCCCGTCATTACGGCCAAAGATAGGCGCACAATTAAAGCCACGCGAGCCGCGATAAAATATTCACGTCCGGCGGGGCGGCGGCCGAACAATCGCGAGCTGGCCATCGGGGCGCGCATTTATCTTGGAGATAGAAGCGACCTGACAGTCCGGTGACTCGGTGCTCACCTGAACGCTAGACCCCGAAACCGCGATACGGCCTAAATCACGCAATAAACGGCCAGATTTATCGCCTTTCGCATGGCGCACTATCGCTGGAAATGATCGCGCTTTCCTGCACTCCTACAACCTGCCCCACAGTTCGCCTTCCGAGCTTTCAGCAAAACCGTTCCACAGGTTCCAAAATTTTTCATTGCTCATGTGAAAGAGACATGAATCGAGAGTAGATCATTTAGAGCTGTCAAAAAATTGTGAGTTGTGTTGGTCGCGTCCGGTCGGGGTTGGGGGAAATCGCTGGGCGCTGTCTTAACCGGGTCCGGATTTGCGGTTTAAGTGTTTTGCAGGGGTCGATCCGTTGTTTCCCGGTGTTGAAATGTTGACATGCCGCCGACAATGGAAGGCGGGGTGACAGAACGATCGTTGGATCGGCGCGGAGAGATCACCGCGTACTTTTCCATGTTCCATCATCCGGGGGGGTTGTGCAGGGCCGCTCGGCGCTCCGCTCTCTAACAATCTCCGCCGCCGCTCTCTCCCATACTTCACCGGCACCGTAATTTCTGGTTCACAATTATTCATTGTATTCGGGCCCGTACCGCAGGATCTCTCCCCTGCGGTTTTCTTGGATTTTCTGACATATGTCGTAATTACTGCCGACTGCAGCCTTACTTTGTCAACGTGAATGGCGTCGATCTCCCCACAGCTGCTTTTTATTTATCGAGAGCCTAAGCACCGGCATCACCTACAGGACGGACGAAAACACAAAACGCTCCCCTTATCGACGGGAGCAAATTCTTTAAAACGCTGTACCCATTATTCCATACCAAACACTCACCTCTAATATTCACATAATATCTGCAATTTGTTCAAATATAGGAATTTTGAAAAATGTAGAACTCTCGAAATTGTTTCCCGGTTTATCCGCATCGGCGGTTCAAGATGTAAATGAAAACTGTTTTCCTCCGGAAGCTAGCACAAAAGTAAATAAATTCAGAACGAAGCAGCCCGAAGTGAAGTGGAGTGGTCGATTTGAATATGGTTCCATAATGCGGGTAGAGATTAATCGTTTAAAGCGGCGGTTTTGCTTTCCTAATTTAAATATTGGATTGCGTCTAACTTGCTCAAATGTTGATAAAAATGCAAAGGGGATGCTTATTTGATGGAGCCCGATTTGCGGAATCAAACACGACCGCGAATAAAAACCCCCGCTCGACATCTCCACCGGAGAACATTTTATAACTTGACTCTATGCTTCTATAAACCTTTAAAATGTATCAATTTTGTATTTAAAAACTCAGATTCTTAAGAAATCGCGTTTCGAACTAGAGAGAGAGAGAGAGTAATCGAAAAAACCGCGATCACTTTTGGCTTTTATGGTGATGCTCGGGGGTGGTAGCCACTATACATCTAGGCCGCTATAGAAAGTAAAGTTGTCATCTAGATTCGGTCGACGCCATCATTCTGTTCCATCAGGGGTTTTGAATCAATGCACCTCGAGAAAGCGCTCCGCTGATTAATGCAATGGGGCGTGAGCGCGGTTTTGACAGCCCCTTTCCCTTATTATATCGGCGATAAGTTTTGCTTTTCTTTTGGACAGACTCGAGTGTTCACGGGGAAGAGGTCGGACGTCCGTGAGCCCGTCGAGGACGGATGATGTAATCTAATTCGGCATAAATGGAAACCAATCTGCGTCCCCCGCACGCGATGCGGGGGTGGCCACTTACATGCATACGCGCGATCATCTACCCCGGACGGCGAGCGACAATGGTTATTATTACGGCGGAGACGGGCGCGAAGGGCGAGAAGGGTAGTAATCATGGTCAATTAGCGGGCGAGAGGTGTTCGGCCCTGACGCGATCTCTGGCGATGTCATTGTCGAGCTGCGCGATGACACGCCGGGAGATTTTTATTGAATGCCCTTCGACCGCAGATCCGATCGACGATCATTTCAATCACGCCGCCCGCATTAGCCGCCACCTTCTCGCTTCCCGACATGACTAACAGCCATTTCCGACCGGATTACCTCCTCATCCCTGTTCTCTTACACCGCCATCAGTGTGGGGGATATCGGAAATGGATTCATTAACACCCGGTTTTCGCCAATAAAGACCAAATGTCACTCGCATCAACGACTTACATCCGACGATAATAACAGAAACATAACCGCTTCCCCCTCGACCATCCAACAGAATACTCTTCATAGACTAGAATAACCCTTGAACCAATTTTTGATAGGATGCAATAGCAATAGCTCGTCACCTAGAAATCACCAATTTTACAGGAGAGACAAAAAACATCAATAATACATTGCTTTTTATGCCTGGGGGTGGTTACAAGTCGTCTGCTCGAATGGTCCAAAAAGTCTATTTTGAAGTCCTTCCCTTATCGGATGATTCCAATTTATTTATCTCTTGCAGGCCTCGAAAAGCTCGAAAATGGCGGCTGAAAGCTCGACGAGCCTGCGAGCGGACGCCTCGGAGACCAGCACGGCCACTCCGCCGTCGAGGACCCTCAACTTCTCCATAGCGAAGATCATGGAGCCCGACAACAAGGCGCTGAAGAAGACCTGCGAGCCGCAGGACAAGTGCCCCAAGATCGCGCACGCGCACATGCCCTACCAGAGCCCCCTGGAGTCGGCCTTCAAGAAGTACGTCCCCAACGTCTTAAGATCGCAGGACCTGATCCAGCAGTACCCTCTGGTGTACTACCACCCTAGTCAATTGATGCTCGGCTCGGTGTCCGTGTACTCGTCCGCCTCGGCCCCGGAGGCGCCGGCGGCGGCGCCGACGCCCATGGGGCTGCCGCCGTCCGGGCCGCTGCAGTTCAGCCCCGGCGCCAAGTCGCAGGGCAACCCCAAGCGGCCCGAGGCGAAGCCTCTGGCGGGCGCCGCCGCCGCCGGGGCCAAGCAGAAGAGCTTCGAGTGCGGCGAGTGCGGCAAGGTCTTCAACGCGCACTACAACCTGACGCGGCACATGCCCGTGCACACGGGGGCGCGCCCGTTCGTCTGCAAGATCTGCGGCAAGGGGTTCCGGCAGGCGTCGACGCTCTGCCGGCACAAGATCATCCACACGAGCGAGAAGCCGCACAAGTGCCACACCTGCGGCAAGGCGTTCAACCGCTCGTCCACGCTCAACACGCACGCGCGCATCCACGCCGGCTACAAGCCGTTCGTCTGCGAGTACTGCGGCAAGGGGTTCCACCAGAAGGGCAACTACAAGAACCACAAGCTGACGCACAGCGGCGAGAAGGCCTACAAGTGCTCCGTCTGCTCCAAGGCGTTCCACCAGATCTACAACCTCACCTTCCACATGCACACGCACAACGACAAGAAGCCGTTCACCTGCAGGGTATGCGGCAAGGGCTTCTGCAGGAATTTCGATTTGAAGAAGCACATGAGGAAGCTGCACGAGGCGGCGGCTTCGAACGATGCGGATTTCACGAATCCGGCACCCTCGAACGTGTACTCCAACGAAAGGGAACTCCACCATTTCATTAGTCCGTTTTTGAGACCGCCGGTTCCGGTTTACTCCAAGTTATTATGACCTTACTAAATGAATGGTTACCTATACCTGGAAATTGTGTGATAACGCGTTAATTTTCTTCCCCCAGCCTCTCGGACTTTGTATGTGAAAAACTATTTGCGATGTGATGTATACACTTCCACACACGCGTTTCATGTAGGCCCGTTGAACTTCCGGCCTATTGATCTCCTTATCGATGTGCAATATGGTGCAGGCGCATCATTTCAGCCGTGTGACTGTACTGCTTAGACTTTTAGGTATACACGTAAATTGTAAAAAAATATGATTCATCAGATATGGTGTAATTTAGTATACCCACTACCTACTATTAATAATAAATGCTATAATCAAATAAATGTTATTTAATAAATACTCGTCTTTTCCTCGTGCCAGTTCAAGATCGCGGGTGCATCGCTTCGTCGAGGACTTTGTTTGCGATGAGCTATTTATTGTAGACGAGAGCCCTGGGGTGGGATCGGTAGTAACGAAGCGGTCAGCTCCTTTCGGTGGCTGGTTTTGATTGCGCAAATATTTACAAGGGATGGATATGGGAATAAAGAACTCCGTACCGCTAGAATTGTTCTTGGGGGCCTCCACCATCGTCGGCTACCAGCCGCTGGCCACCGGCCCGATCAAGCGGACACAAAAACTGTTCATACATAACCACCCATTCATGCAGCCCGATACACGCCACCACAATAAGTTTAGTATCGTGTAAAATGCATCATGAACCGAAAATCACAGTTTTAAATCGAGCTTAATTATCATTCAACTAAAGCTCCGGTGATGCTTATATTGCTGGCCTGTCTTAATAAGAGGAATGAAAGCCTATTTACATATAAAATTATTGTCTCATTATGATTGTTGTTAGTAGGTGAAATGGTAGGACTGATGGGGAAATTGCGGTTGGGTATTGACGGCTGTCCGTTCGGATTTGGCTAATCATCCTTACGTTCCACTTGTGCAAGTAGCCGGGAAATGCGGGGCGGATAAGCCATTTAAAACGATCAGAGAATAACGTCCCAGGTAAGTCGCAGGGGCCGGCCTATTAGGGAATAAATCTAGATCGTGATGCTCGGGACTGTATGGATGTTACGCACACGGAGCGGCATTTGGGCAAAAGTAAAAGGCAAAGGCGCAGCGGCACACAACGGGGAATGAGTACGTCGGAGGATGTAATCTGCTTAAGGATATTAGCGGGCTACTTTTGTAGCTGACCGTTCGAGAGGAACGCGGGAGCGGCTAATCGCACGACCACAACATGATGTCCAGGGACGGATCACCGGACTCACAAACCAAAATAATCCCGAAGATTCACACCCCCGACAACCTCTAACATGCCGCGGACGAATTGCACACGACATCTGCAAATCGCACATAAATCCATTACAAGGTTTGATTGAACAGCCGGGCTGATTATACTGGAGGCAACAAAAGGCCCGAACGTCATTTAGAGTTCGGTTTATAACGTAGCCAGAGGTGGATTCGCCCTGAAAACTCCACCTATACTTAAGTACGAGAACGACTAGGTTGGACCTAGTTGAAAAAGCTCGTGTTTGATAGAGCGAACATCCGTCTTCAATCTCCCTCCAGCTCCCCAAAGAATGAATACACGAACATGTGCACTATATTAGCACATCTTAATACATACTTGAAACGTACCCGGCCGTCCTAATCCCCTTTTATCGGGAATTTTCGGCGAATCCTTTGTAAATTGTTGTAGTTCGCAGTCGAATCGATGTAGGTACTTATGGGCGATTTGTTCGTGAGTTTGGGAGCGGAATTGATTAGGCGCAAAAGTTGTCTCCGGACGCGGACTGGATCCGTAATCGGAGCTATGCGGCCTCATCCTAGATGAACGCGGGAGGGTCATATTAAGAGGGCCACTCGATATAATCTAATATCCTGGATAGGATAATCGCGCATTCCCCGGTTAATCGGAGTGCCGTGATGACGGCGCGAACGTGAGTCAGCCGCGCTGTAGAGTCGGGAGAATGTGCGAAAGCTCCCCGAAGTTCGCAGGGCAAATCCGGGTACGCGCGAATCGGCAATTGCACAATTAAAGGTGTGAACACCTGCGCACTCTCATGCACAAGGTGAATGCGTATTATGTCGGCGGGACGACGGGAAGAGAATACGCGCCGCTTCTTTTCGGCGGGGAGCGCAAAGCGGAGGGGCAGTTCACGGTTCGACACCCCCGCACAAAGCGGCCGCTGCCTTCGCCGTGCGGCTAATTCGACGGCTTAAAATCCGGGCTCCGGGACGCGATCCTGGAAAGAGGATCCGAGCGATCAACAATCGGCGCGACTGCTCCCGCATTAGTTCGGGGGCAGGAGCACGTCGAGCTCCATTACGCTCGACACGATATATTGTATTCCGGATACACCTATGCGAGAATTTAATATGCCCGGATCGATTGCAACCCTTTCGGGGGCGGTCTCCGTACGCGGGGGTAATTTGTAAGGAAAAGCTTAAAAAGCATATTTGGCGATTAGCATGGTAAGTAGTGTGATGGAGGGTTATCAGGGCGAAGGACGAAATACAATGGTCCTGATGGTGATAACGCATGCCAGACACGACGGCGGAAGGGGCTCATCCAGATTAATCTTTGTTTCGAGTGACAACGCGTCGTTTCCAGATTGCTGTATGAATGCCAAAGGTGTTGATCCGAATAAAGGGGAGGTGAGCAATTAATAAAGTTCGACCCTTTTCTCTCTCTCCCTCTCGCCTTCGGCCTCCCTCTCTGTTCCCTCGCAGTTCTGGACATCTTACACAATCCACTCCGATCATAATTCCTCAATAAGCCCACCTTTAAGGGAGCATGCCATTCCGTTGAATGAAAACCAATTTCGGAATTATATTTGATTCCGAACAAACAGATCATTTTTTAAGGCACCGTGTATACATTGCGATACGCCGGCCCTTTGAAGTGAATACGCAGTAAAACGAAATGCATCCAGCATTTTTTAAGCAAACTTGTCCAAAAATTCAAATTATTTTTATACACTGGGGCTGATAGAATGTGCAGAACCCCGCAGTGAAATATTAATAAATATATCTTCAGCTCTATTTATTTGGATTGTCTTACCATTGTTTAATCAAGACCTAGTTAAACAGTGGTGTTACTTACACGTAATTAACATTTTTTCATTATATTTTACGAATGTCGATTGCAAACTACTCCACAATTGGCTGGTGCAGTGAAGCGATAGTCGGGGGATGGCATCCTGTATTTGCTCCGGCAGGATCGCAAAGCTCCGAAAGCTCCGTGCGCTTTCTGCAGCTCCCCCTATCGCAACAGCAGGCAAATGAGAACGAATGTTCTACAATCCGGGGTTTTTATCCGGAGTAATCCAACAAGATGATTATAGAGTAGTGGTATCTAATGTGCGTTATTGCAGAGGCACAGTTTTGAATACATACTCGTACGTTGTGTGCGTACAAGTATCAATTCCGAGTTTCCCCATGAGCGAAAGGCCGCATCCGTTGTCAAGTGTTTCGAAATGGATTTATTCTAGTTGCAGGAATGGGGAAAATTAGTTGAACATTTTCGAGGCGAATCCTGTATATTTCGAGCCCGATTAATTCAAGCAGAAATTGTTTATAATGTTTATCTGCACTGGTAAACCCCTAGAACATTCATATGTTACTCACATTTTCAGGAGGTAAGTGTTTCGTTTAATCGTTCGGACGTTTTTTAAGAGAATCTAAACTGATCAATAAAATACACATGCGGCTAGTCGGAGTTAAGTAGTAATTCACGTTAGGCGGTTTTGTACAGGGGATGTCGATGCGGATTGCATGCACAACTGCAATGCATGCCGTGCATTTGCTTAATTATTTGTCTATTTATCCATAAAACGTATTGTAATTTCTTGGTAGATCGAAGAATACATACATACATTATATACCTAGATATATATTTATATTCAATCCGTCAAAATTCACCTTTTCACTTATGATAATGTCACGTTATAGGGAATGATTGCATTATAAAGCGTGTTCCAATATTCGAGGAAGAAATTTCATTATTGGTATTATAACAACAACGTGTACGTGATTTATGTAACCCATTGAAATAATTTCCTCAAAATGAAATATTAATGGTTCAATTTCCGGCAACATTTTAATGTGAATGTCGAAATTTATTTGGTTGATATTTCAATTTTCTATACAATAGACAGATCGGTTTTTATTAGCGTCGTTTCTCATATATTATATTTCGGGCGGTCGAGTTTTGATTTTATTTTTAATGTCGAGTAAACTGAATTGCAGTGAATACCTTTATCGGACCCACGTTTCACTTGCTATAGATGATAATAATAATATGTTGCTCACGAATTAGTCAACAAGAGTGATTACAACAACATTTTTACATCATAAATTAGTGTGATAGCTACATAATGATACCTATAATAATTATTCATAACAAAAAAGTGTCAGCACATATTATAAACACCGCACGATCCGTGGTAAGTCTGTAGACGAGATTGTACTGTACTGATTACATAAAACATTTATGACTTTTTTAAGTATCGTTATATTGCTGAATTTTAAGCGGTACTATTTATTCATTTCTACAGTTGATTAGATAATTTGAAGACAATTTTCAAGAATCATCGTTGCATGCCTATCGTCTATTTTGGCATTGGCGTGCATTGCAGGAACATTAGTAAACGAGAAATGAACAAGTTTATGAAAGTTTGATAAAGCATTCACATGGCATTATCGACTCCGAGCTTTTATCTTCCTATAAGACAATAGATATCAGGTATGAATAATGGCCACGGAACATAACTATACAGTGTAACATTATATTCATTGTCAATATCAATCACTACGAAGTCGAGTTTCCTCCAACTGTTGGGTATATCTTTAGCGCGGATGTGCTTATTTTTAGCACAAATGCAGTTGTGCGGCAATTGTTGCATTAAAACCGCGCGTGTACTTCACAGTTAGTTACTTACCTAAGCACCTTATTGGATAAATGGGCCCATATAATAGTCTAGAATCAATCAAAAACAAAGGGCATCATAGGCTGATAAAGCGTCGCCATCCCTTTATTGTAACGTGACATCATTTATCGGGAAGTGAAAAGGTGGGTGTTTCTCGAATGGTGTCGCGGAAACGGCCTTATCGCCAGTGCTTTTTCCGTGATCCGGCGGAATGAAGATTTGGTTTTAAAAATAGTAATAGAGTGTATACAGTATCCTAACCAGTAGTTGATCAAAAGTGCGTTACCCACAATGTACACCTACCGTTTATTCAGAGTTTAAGCATCTGTTTAAACATTATAATGAGAATTATCCACCTACTTCACCGTTCATTTTCTGGAGTAATTGAAGAGACGCAATCGGACCGATTTCAGGAGGAGATAGCTCTGGTAATAAGATGAGGCTTCCCATCAAGATGTACCTCATAATTCTAATTAGTGCATCGGTGGTGCTGTACCAATACCAATACCATCACCTATCCAGTGCTTGGCTCATTTCGCAATCCAGTCCCCAGGAGTTCCGACTCAACGTTAACAAGGACAGGGATAAACGTAACGACGTATTTAATGCTTCCATAGTTAAAACGAATTCCACGATTACAGTAAGTTCACCCTGCAAACCGATTACGTGCAACGAATTCGATTAATTGACTTTTAACGTTTTCCAGTCGACTGACAAATCTGAATTAGCTTTACCGCCTCTCTATATCATCACACCCACGTTTAGGCGGCCCGAGCAGCTCGCCGAATTAACTAGGCTGTCTCATACGTTAATGTTAGTTAAGAATCTCCATTGGTTAGTCATCGAAGATGCGATTAAGAAGAATCCTCTTGTTACCGACCTTTTGGAAAGGACGAATCTCAAATACGAACATCTAATAGGTATTTGGTATTACATTTTCAGCAATCGCTTGCTAAACAATAAAAAAATCTGTTTCAGCCCCTATGCCTGAACAGTTCAAGAAAAAGAAGAAAGGTCCCAAGCCTAGGGGGGTGTCGAACCGCAATAAAGGCCTAGAATGGATCCGTTCCCATGCTAAATCAGGAGTCTTTTATTTCGCCGACGACGATAACACTTACGATCTCCAATTATTTGATGAGGTCTGATTTTCGAAAAAAATCGGCGGCCGATTGAAATATCAAAAATGGCATTTGCAGATTCGATATACGAGACGGGTTTCCATGTTCCCCGTGGGGTTGATAACGAAACTGGGGGTGAGCTCGCCCATAGTGAACAAGAACGGAAATTTCGTCGGGTTCTACGACGGCTGGATGGCCGGCCGGAAGTTCCCCGTGGACATGGCGGGATTCGCCGTTTCCGTCGACTTCCTCTCGAAACGGCCCAAAGCGGTGATGCCTTTCAAGCCGGGATTTGAGGAGGACGGTTTCCTCAAAAGCCTGCAACCTTTCGAGCCAAGAGACATCGAACTTCTAGCTTCAAATTGCACAAAGGCAAGTCGCCAGTCGATCGTGTTCAGCAGATTTTTATTGGTCTTCAACCGTCCTCTCTTCGGGTTGTCTACCCTGGCGGAATCACAAATCGGGCCACTTTTCTACTGCGCAGCTGCTCAATTGCGCAAGAAAGTGGCCCAATTTTGATCCTGACAGTGTACAATCGTTGTTAATCGTTTTTTCGATAATTATCGCAGAATGAATTGGTAATTAATACGGGAAAGTTGCAGATTTTAGTGTGGCACACGCAAACGAAGAAGAACGAACCGTCGCAGCCTCTCGACTACGCGAAATACAACAACACAAATTTAGTCACGCTCAAACATATCCTCGTATAGCGATCATCGTCCGAATTCCGTGATGATTTCGATGAATATCATTCGGCGATCTTGTCCAAGTCCATCGCAAGTCAAGATGCATAATAATGATTGTACAAAGTTGTAGATAAGAAACGAAAACGGTATTGTAAATATATTTAACGCACATTCGCACGACATTCAACCAGCAAATACTTAGGGATTACATTCAGCTTTCGCAGATTTTTCTCCCGTTTATTGAAATGCATATATTTCAACGATTTCTATTGTGATAATAATATTGTTTTGTGATTAGACTTTTGCATTTACTTTTTGAAAAAGCAAAGGAGCTTATGGAGACTCCTCTCTAGTCCTAGCCTGTAGGATAATAGGTAATTAGGAGGTATATTGTAACAATAAATAGGTACGACATAGGAGGTATATTATGTACATACCTAGTTCACCCATTGCAATCATTTTTGTGTGGAATAGAGAATACATAAGGTTAAAAGACCTTGAGAAATATTAATAAAAAGAAGAAAATCAAATTCAAGTCATGTAATTATTATTTATTGGAATTTGCATGGAATCGCCCAACTACAATAATAATCAAGTATTATGGACAATGGCGGATGAGATATTCATTTAAAGGTACTTGTTATGGTTCAATTCCTTTATAACATAATAATAACAATCAGGATGCACATCAATGTTATTGAAAGGGTTTTCACGTTTTTCTCTATCTAATGTCTTAATTCGTGGCGCTATTCACTTATTAATTATTTTGTCAATTACATAAATTGAATAGGTGACAATTAAGAACAAGAACTGAACCCAATGGAATACTTTTGCGGATAATAGTCTATCAACGTATCGTACAGTACATACCTAACATTATTTCTAGT
This sequence comes from Salpingus planirostris, assembly GCA_949788335.1. Classification (NCBI taxonomy): domain Eukaryota; kingdom Metazoa; phylum Arthropoda; class Insecta; order Coleoptera; family Salpingidae; genus Salpingus; species Salpingus planirostris. Next base: position 6,560,808 of record OX460929.1, read on the forward strand.
CGGTAAAAGCACTAGTAGTGGAGAGGTAATTAATTATTATAACATAAAATCGTGCGACTATTTCATTTCTATCCAGCATATACTATGTATTCAATTAGGTAATTAATTAATTATAATTAACAGTATACACCTGAGCTATGAACAGAAAAGGTAGGTACCCACTTACATATTATTATTAATACAGAATGAAGAGTGGATTCTTTCATTACATTTTTGGTTTGTTTTGGTTTCTATTCAAGAGTAAATGGCAGTGTTTCTCTAATAAAATGCCCAAAAAGTGAATTACACACACACACTGCGCAGGCTTTTCTTTTTATTTTATCATTAATATATGAGAATTAAGAAATGGTTGAATAATAAAATATCATGGATGAAGGTTTTGCCATTACAAGAGACAAATACAGCGGACAGCGACACGTTTGGCCCAGTTCAAATCAAATCTCCTAATATATGCGATACCTATACATATGTAGTACTACATTACCTACATACATATTAACGTGTTCACATGTGAGTCTATTTACACATCTTATTTATGTACAATATCAATTTCTGATTATAAATATATATTTACCATTATCCTATGTATACCTATTATATCATTAATTTGTATTTTGAAAACGAAATGTTTTGTGCATTTATCACAAGTCGAGTAAATGTCATATGATTCATAATGAAACCATTAAGTACCTACTTATATTTTTGTGGACTCAATTATTGTGATCCAAACTCATCACTAGTCTCGATTACATTGGGAACCGAATCCGTGTCGCTGTCCCGCAGTTGTTTCCTTGTGAAAACCATGTTTGCAACATTGCAATATCATGTGAATTGAATTCAGGTAACATTTACAATTTCATTTATTATTAATAATGTTGTCCACGTAATGGAACTGGCTTATTATAATTTATTATTGTTATTGTGATGAACTCAACGAAATCTGCCCGTTTCGTGGCATTTTTGTATTGTCGATAGGTCAACTCATCGATGTTGATGACAAGTCATAATAATTAGAATGAAATTTTGAAACTCCATTTTGACGAACGCAATAATTAAATCTAAGTCATGTTGTCCTTACGTGCCGAAAATGATACAATTGAACGAATCCCTTTTACGGATGTCTGAAATCAAAAGGGATTTAATTCCGAACGACCACCTGCCAGATTAATTGATTCGTAATCGTTTTACCTTCTTTTTAGATCCGTTAAGAAACTCTTTGTACATTTCAGATCGCAAATAACGCGAGTAACTGTCGGTCTTCATCAGATGGTACACGTGGGCCGCCGAACAATCGAAGCTCCATCTGTCAGAGTTCTCCATGTTCTTCTTCGAGATCTCGTACGACTTCGCGTCCACGTTTATCGGGCAGCTCGCGTCGGGCGCCAGAAATTCCGTCCAGATTTCCGACACTTTCCCCTGCACTTCGCTCTGCGGCAGCGCCTTCAGCTCCTGCACGGCCTCCCAGAACTTCAAGTTCTCCCCGCTGAACTCCTTGTCGAGGAACCGGACGAACTGCTCCCGACCTATCGGGTCCTGCAGCAGCTCCTGCAGGCTGAAGGCCCATTTTTTGACGCGCCGCGCCGATATGTCTTTGGCCTGCTTCTCCTGCTCCCAAAGCTCCGGGCTGTCCGCTATCCACGGATTCGGGTACTCGGGGGCCACGAAGAAACTGTCGTACTCCAGGTACTGCTCGCAGTACGCCACAAACGACTCTGCAGCTTTGGACACTTTGATGTTCCGCCGCTCCAGCCGCGACTTGAGCAGTACCAGCTGCTTCCTGACCAACTCGATCGAGTTCTTCGGGTTGGCCAACCCGGAAGTGGAGGGCGACATCCTGGGCGGCTCCGGGGGCGCGGTCTTCACCCCGTGCGGCGGCTTGTTCATTTGGCACGCTTTCTTTATGTCGATTTCGGTGGTGTTCACGCAACCCGGCTGCAAAGAAACGACAATTTCAGTGGTTTTGACAGTTCAAAATTGCATAGACTGCCTAATTTCTGGGTTTTTAGTTACCATGGGGCGGTGGACGTCCCAGAAGGCGCGCTCTTGGCTGTCGAGCACTTTCCTCTCGAGCTTGTCCCGTTTCTTGTCGACTTTACTTTGAGCCTCGGCCTGCATGAAGATGAACTCCCATTTACGCGAGAACATCTTCTGCAATCTAGCCAAGTTCTCGGCTTCGTAATCGGCCAGTTCCAGCCGGGTCTTGTTCTGCATCGTCCTCTTGCACAAGTATACGGCTGCAAATTGAACCGGTTCTTTTGAATCAACAAATTTATGGTTTATCGCGTACCATAGTCGGTGTTCTCGGGCTCCCAGCAGTTGGAGGGCCAGAAGTACGGCGTCTGGAACCGGTAGAAGGTGTTGTCGTTTTTGACAGTCAGCATGTGGTCGTCTATCGGGAAGAAATAGCCGTGGGCCGCCATGAGGTGGGCTAGATGTAAGGCCTCTTGTTGGTCTTCGATATCGAGGTTCTTCAGCATCCACATGATCAAATCGGCGCCTGTGAAAACCGACGGGATTTTGGACATGAAGCTTTTGACAGTGCGGACCGGGACGCCCGTGGCCTCGTCCTGCATCTTCTCGACAATCTTCTCCATCTGCACAGACGAAACATAATATTCATATCAAGATAATTATCCTGGAATTCCTGTGTACTTTTTTATAGAGGAGGTGATTGGGGGATTCCTCTGACGTTGCCGTTGCGGGTGGTGCGGTGACGGCTTCTTCATTGGTGCTCGGTCCGGTGCAGCCGCCGTTGTTAGGCTCCGGCTTGCGCTTAGTGGCAGCCTTGTCGGAGTTCATGGTGACCATGGCTTTAGCTTAGGAGGAGCATTGCCCTCCCTTTCCCGCGCCACCACTGAAATTGATATCGAGCGTAATTGAATGCGTTAAGCGGAAAGAGGAACGGTGAATTCGGGTCGGTCGTCGGGTTATTTAATATTAAAAAGCGGGTTGACCGTGTCTAATTTTGAGCTCTCAAAGTTGACTGGACTCAGCGACCCGACAATTGGGCACGATTTTGATCGCGCTTCCTGCGAGCGAGCAATCGGCGTAATTTGGACGTTGTAAAATGTTTCATTAAATAAACTTACTTACTCCATTAAAATTTCTAACCAAATGTGCTGCAGTGGAAACGCTGTTTTCTTCATGTTTTTTAAATTAAAGAATTCATGTCACTGATCACATTAGGTGTTATTGAAAATTGAAAACATTTTATGAGTCTTTTTAGGAGGTTGCAGGTGGTGTTTGTGATTTTATTACAAATCCCAGTAAACTATTATTTATTTTCTATACATACAACTAGCACCATCGATGTTATTTTCTTCTTCACGTTCCTTGATTCGGAATAGTTCGGTAGTTCGAATGACTCGAAGATCGCCGTTCGGCTGACTTCGGACGATCGGATCATCGTGCCTACCAAATCTAGGGGAATTTGGTTAGAAGCCTATTCTGAAGCACACGTGCGATGTCCTCGACCAATCGTAAGCAACCACCCCCAATGACTACTGTCAGTACTGTCACTTGTCACTTACTTGTCATGACGGAGCAGTAAACTTTTGCTATGCGAGTTTTGTAGAGTTTTATTAGGAGTTGGCTTTTTCACACAGTTTACAGTGAAATTCTGACTGAATTTGTGCACTTGCCCGGCATAAATAAACAAGTATCAAGCGAATACCACTCGGTGAACATTAAATTCCACATCATGGGTGATACGAAGCAAGTGCCTAAAGTTGAAAAGAAAGACAACGAGGAGGATAAAAATGAACTCGTAAGCCCCAATTCATTTATTACAATACAATTATCATCAACCGATTCACTCGAAATAGCAGAGTAGCTTTGTCATCCTAACCTCACATATAGGTTATGTCTTTCACCCTCTCACGCATTCCTGTTTAATTCCAGTCCGACGAAGACAAGCAACTCCAAGAGGAACTCAATGTATGCGTGGAAACCCTTCAGGTACGTAATTGTTCGATTCTAGCCGACATAGAGTCTAAATCAGTCCCGTATTCAGGAGGCCGACGACAAGCTGTATCTGCCGGCCCTGCAAGCCCTCGGCAACCACATCAGGGCCTCCACGACTTCGATGACGTCCGTGCCGAAGCCCCTGAAGTTCATGAAACTCCATTACGCCACGATGAAGACGGTGTACGACAAAATCAAGGATTCAGCAGTCAAAATCATCTGCGCTGATGTCATCTCCGTGCTCGCTATGACGATGGGCGAGGGGCGCGAATGCCTGAAGTACCGACTCCTCTCGAAATTGGACGGCATCGGCGAGTGGGGGCACGAGTACGTCCGCCATTTGGCGGGCGAAATCGCGGCCGAATGGGCCGAAATCGACGTTTCGGAAGACAAGGACGTGAAGGAGGTTTTAATCGAACTGGCCAAACAGATCGTCCCTTATAACATGAGCCACAACGCCGAAGCGGAGGCGTGCGATTTACTGATGGAAATAGAACGCTTGGATTTATTGGAGATGTACGTGGACGAGAACAGTTATCCAAGAGTCTGTTTATATCTCATAAGCTGCGTTCCCTACGTCGCCGATCCGGAAAACACGACTTTACTGCAGACTGCTCTCCTGCTTTTCAGGAATTTCGATCAATATCCTCAAGCGTTACGACTGGCGATGCAGTTGAACGATCACAGTTTAATCGAGGAGATTTTCACGTCTTGCCCAGACTCGACAGTCCAAAAGCAGTTGGCTTTCATGCTAGGACGGCAGCAGATTTACATAGAAATCCCTGAAACCACCCCGGAATACGAGGATCTCGTGGAAATCATGGCCAATTGCCACCTTAATAACCATTTCCTGAATCTCGCAAGAGAGTTGGATATAATGGAGCCGAAAACACCAGAAGACGTGTACAAATCTCATTTAGAGAACGCGCGTCCTCAGTTCGGTAGCAACCAAGTTGACTCAGCTCGTCAGAATTTGGCTGCAAGTTTTGTCAACGGTTTCGTAAATGCGGCTTTCGGCCAAGACAAGCTCCTAATGGAAGACGGGAATAAATGGCTCTACAAGAACAAAGAGCACGGGATGTTAAGCGCCACTGCCTCTCTAGGGCTGGTCCTCTTATGGGACGTCGATGGCGGCCTGACTCCCATAGATAAGTACCTTTACTCCTCTGAAGACCACATAAAAAGCGGCGCTTTATTGGCCTGCGGAATCGTCAATTGCGGCGTTAGGAACGAATGCGACCCAGCATTGGCCCTTCTTTCGGATTACGTCCTACACAACACCAATATCATGAGGATTGGAGCTATTGTAGGACTGGGTTTGGCTTATGTTGGCTCAAATCGAGACGCGGTTTTGAACCTGCTCACCCCCGTGTTTTCTGACCCAAAATCCAACATGGAAGTCATAGGGATGGCCGCTTTGGCTTGCGGGATGATCGCGGTAGGGTCCGGAAATTCGGCAGTAACCACGTCGATAATGCAGACGTTGATGGAGAAATCTGAAAGCGAGTTGAAGGACACCTACGCCCGTTTCCTGCCTTTAGGGTTAGGCTTATGTCATTTGGGTAAACAGGAAGGGGTGGAAACTTTGATCGCGGCTTTGGAGGTGATCCCTGAACCGTTCAAGTCTATGGCGGTCACCATGGTTGACATTTGCGCATACGCAGGCACTGGGAACGTCCTAAAGGTCCAACATCTGCTCCATATCTGTTCAGAACATTACGAGACTGGCGATCGCGAGGAAAGCAGCAGGAACGACAAGAACAAAGACAAGACCAGCAAAGAGAAAGAGGAGAAAGAGAAGGACCTGTCATCTAGACAAGCCATAGCTGTTTTAGGTATCGCCCTTATCAGCATGGGTGAGGATATTGGTAGCGAAATGGCGTACCGCACTTTCGGCCATTTGCTCCGTTATTGCGAGCCTGTCATTCGAAGGGCCGTCCCATTAGCGCTTGGCTTGATTTCTGTCTCCAATCCGAAATTGAGCATCCTGGATACTCTGAGCAAGTTCTCTCACGACGGGGACGCGGAAGTGGCGCATAACGCCATCTTCGCCATGGGGTTGGTTGGGGCAGGGACGAACAATGCGAGGTTGGCAGCCATGCTGAGGCAGTTGGCGCAGTTCCACGCGAAGGACCCGAACAACCTGTTCATGGTCAGGATCGCCCAAGGTCTGACGCATTTGGGGAAAGGGACGCTCACTTTGAGCCCTTACCACAGTGATAGGCAATTGATGAGTCCGGTGGCTGTGGCTGGGCTTATGGCCACTCTGGTCGGCTTCCTCGATGTCAAAAATAGTGAGTGATGTCGGGTGGTTGATTTGAGAAGTGGCGTTCATGCGGTTTGTTCATTTTACAGTCATTCTGGGACGGTCCCATTATCTGCTCTACACTTTGGCCGCGGCCATGCAGCCGAGAATGCTGGTCACTTTCGATGAAGACTTAAACCCTCTCCCAGTTCCTGTCAGAGTTGGATTGGTGAGTTGTCAAAAGCACCAATTAATGAAGTTTTCATTTATATGCCTGGTTTTTTAGGCTGTTGACGTTGTGGGTCAAGCTGGGAAACCGAAAACTATCACAGGCTTCCAGACTCACACAACTCCGGTCCTTCTAGCCTATGGCGAACGGGCCGAACTTGCGACAGAAGAGTATAACGCACTTACCCCAATCATGGAAGGCTTCGTCATTTTAAGGAAAAATCCAGACTTTAGCCCTTATTGAGTAATTCTAACATTTATTAAGATACGTCTCGTTTTTAGACTGTATTTAATTGATTAGGTTTCCTTTTTACTTATATTATGTATATGTATGGATGTATGTAGAAAGTATATGTATGCCGTTTCAAGGAGATTTTGTTGTGTTATCCTAACTCGCTTGAATGCCGAAAGTCTTGGTTTTTTAAGTTGTCTCACAACAAGACTGTTTTGGAACGGTTTATACTTACGATCAGTGACTACATTGTATGATTTATATTTTTAAACGTGTACTCTTGTACTTTACTAATTAATTACAAAATCCGTTTTGAGTTCTTTAATCTAATTTTATTGAGTCTTATTAATATCCTACCCTATCCTTGCGACGTCACTACTGCAGGCATTTTAAAGTTACCCCCATACCCCATCACTCATTCAACTGGACTAACCTAACATTGCGTTAGCTTAAAATATGAGTGTCGGTGATTCCCCCATCACACTTCAAACGCGGAACTTGAACAAAAAAACTGAAGAAGATAATAGATATACGCGGTTTGCGTTTTTCGGTCACTTGACGCACCGATTAATTATATACTATTCAAAGATAATGAACACTATTATATAATCTGGTAAATTGAAAAGTTTTTGTCGCTTAAAGCAAATAATCTTGTGGAATGTTTGAAAGAGGTCGGCTACATCCAAAAGTCGATGCAAAAGCAAAATACTGAATAAACACCATCAGTACAAAACAAATACCTGGCCATAATGCTAAAAATAGAGATTTTTACGAAGACATTTCATATATTTTTTGATTTTATTGCGCACAGAAGATCCTGCAAAAGTGACCTCTTTTCCGAAGAAAAAACCCATACCCGTGACTTCGTTCTCATTAAATGATTGACACAGTTTCTGAGATGATATGGAAACGCGAACTGTTTTGATTAATTATCCATTTTTAATATACATATTTTGTTTATACTTATCGGCATCCAACTTCAAATTGACGTCAGTTTCAGCCATGTATGTGGATGTATCTTTATTTTAAGTAAATAAGTATTAGTTATTTTACTTGGAACTAAAAATTAGAAGGCTCAAGCCGGGAAATCCCTCGTAGTCGGGCCTCCCGTGATTCCGTTGGTGATTTATCTGTATTTCACCATGCACGGCGTCTTTCGGGCAATTAGGCGAATAAAACAGAAACTAAACGTCCTTCTCTAAAATGACCATGGACGCCGTGGGAACGTCATCACTGGAAGTATATGTATATGTTGAAATAAGCGAGCACTTCGCACGAATTTGCGTCCAGTAATCGAGTGCCCATCCATTGAGGCTTTTGCATCATCTCATCGGTGAGCGATCACCATGTCATTCAAAAATTTCCAACTGCATTTCGCCGTTCTCCTCTTCACCGTGCTGGGACGAGCGGCCGCCCAACGTAAGTCTTTCCCCAATTTTTCTTGACGACACTTTCCACTGAGGAATAAATTGGAAATTGTAGTTTCCGAGGGCGTACCGTGCGAAACTCCCGATGGGGAGTACGGACTTTGCGTAAATCTCAGATCTTGCGATAGGCTCCTGACTTTGATCCGAACCCAGGGGAGGAATCCGGCAATTGCGGAGTATTTGCGTTCGTTTTCTTGCGGGCAGATCAATAACGCCTATTTGGTCTGCTGCCCCCAAACTCAGCCGAAAAATATCAACCCGCTCGTGGACCCGGTGACTAAGTCACCGCAACCATCGTCCGCGGAGACCCTCCCCAGAAGTCCTCAATGCGGACACAGCAATTCGTCCGATTCGAGGGTAGTTAATGGTGTCGATGCTAAATTAGGTAATACATGAATGAGAACATTGATTTTTTTTTTCGGTAATCAACGCAATTCTTCCATCAGTTCAGGGTCATCTTCTATAACCACCTCATCTCATATGTTATTATTATCTGTAATCTCTTATACCGGGTGTCCTATTATCTAGTATATAGAAAGTCTATTTTAGGTGAGTTTCCGTGGATTGTAGCTCTGGGTTATAGGAATTCCAAAAACCCTCAACAGCCTAAATGGCTTTGCGGTGGTTCGCTGATTACCAAAAAACATATTCTAACTGCTGCTCATTGTGTGAACAATCGAAATGATTTGTAAGTTGGGGAAATGGATATAATACGTACAAAATAAGATTGAATCTTTGGAATTCCTAGATATTTAGCCCGAGTTGGTGAGTTGGATTTATATTCCAACACCGATAAAGCCAATCCGGAGGATATTCCTTTAATAAGGGCAAAAATCCACGAAGATTACAGCGCAGTGACTTTCATAAATGATATCGCTATTTTAACTATGGAGAGAGAACCTCGCGATCGTAAGATTTCACTTTCATCGTAAAGATTGCCTGTTCTAAACGAGTTATCGTGACGATTTTTCAGCAACGGTGATTCCGATTTGTGTACCGGTGGACGAACCCTTCAGATCGAAAAATTACGTAAACACTCAACCGACGGTCGCAGGATGGGGCTCGATTTACTTCAGTAAGTTTTGATGAATATTTCATGGACCAGGATATTTTTAATAAATTATCTTATGTCTTAAAGGGGGACCGTCTAGTGCCATTCTGCAGATGACGCATCTCCCGGTCGTCAAAAACGATTTTTGTAAACGGGCGTACGCTAATAAATCCATAATAGACGATCGGGTATTGTGCGCTGGATTCGCCCAAGGTGGTACCGATGCCTGCGAGGGGGACTCCGGCGGACCTCTAATGTTCGGAACTATCCAAACGTCCGGTACTCTGTATTACATCATCGGAGTCGTTTCTTATGGGTTTAGGTGCGCTGAACCCGGTTTTCCCGGAGTTTATACCAGAGTTACGAATTTCGTTGATTGGATTCAAAGAAACGTAAACTGATAGGTCACCAGAAAGGTACTACCCACACACTAGCTTGGAAGTACGTACTTTAATTTTGATTAGTTTTGTAAATTGTAAGTTTTATGACTGAATGAAATATTGACAATCTTAATTTATTGTATTTGAAGAGTTTTATACTTAGTTTAGTTCAAGAATATTATTATGTATACCTAATAAACACCAGTGCTAATGTCGTTACGTAATAGGTGATGAGTAATATGTTATAATAATAACAACTTCTCGTCGTACCTACTTTTTAATAAAAAATCGAATCTCACACTTTTCGTGTTTTGTTGTGTTTGCGGCTATCTATTTATTATTTAATTATCATTTTTTCGCGCATAATTTAATTAGTTATTGTTTGATGATTTACTCAAGGAAATGGGTAATTTTGCACTCGTGACGTCTAAAAAATAACTGTCTCTACAATTAGAAGCGAGTAGAGTAAACATTCAGATAGGTACTCATTTTAGAAGGATGAAGAAGTTCCTTGTGTAGAATAGAAATCCCATGTGTAATATTTTGTAATTCCCGGCTGATGCTACAAATGTTGAAATAATATGTTGACAAACATATTTGTCTGAAAATTCTGAATAACTACAAAAACGCAGAATGCATAAATGTATGAGCTATCACTGATTAAGGAATAAATATTTCTACAGCATTCCTAATGCAAATTATGCTCGCATAACATTTCAGTAGGTAACTTATCTATATGATGTCCGAGTACGTACCTGATTGCTATGAAATTATTTCAGTTTCCGTATAATGGAAATTTGCGAACGACACGTTGCCAGCATTTGTATTATAATCGCCAAGGTTAGAGCAGTTATCCAGATTTTTGCGAATATTAAATTAAATTCAAATTGGAATTACACCTACCGTGCATACAAACGCTCTTTATTCCTATAGTGGGCCAGCGCGGAAATGCTCCACTGCGCTTTATAGAAATTTCGATTGTGAGTTTGAATCATACTCGTTATCCAGGTATACCCGTAATGATTTACAATTTATTGTAAAAACCAGGGATCTATTATAAAAAACCTTAAATTAATTTTTAAGTACAAAAAGTTTAATTTAATTATCATAGGTACAAAGGCATAATGTGTCATAAGACAAGGGTACTCAAAAATACTTATCACACATACATTTACTTACATATAACGCACTCAATAAATATTCACATACGTGTTACATATGTATATATCATTATTATGATCAGGATTTATCATTAATAATTATTAATAATAATTAGGCATTTAAATATAAAATGCTATAATAATAACAAGAATTGTTTCAGTCGAGAATTTTAATAGCACATTTCCTTTTTATAATAAGTACCTAACAAAGAAATCACAGTCGAATTTCCTTAAACGCGGATCGGCCTAATCAATCTTTATCCATCGTACAACTCCTACCGTCTCTGGAATCCACGAGCGGTGCTATGATCGCTGGCGAAAGGGCCAAAGCTGGATTAGCGACAGCTATTATGTTATCGCCACTGGCCGCGATCACTTGAACTTTCGGCGAGAGCTTTGGATCGTCTTCTAAATCGGTGTGGTCCTCGGATTTCTTCTGGTTCGAATAATTCGAATCCTGTTCCTTTTGACATTTCGAAATTACAAAAAATCCATTCAGTCTGTATCTAATTACATTGGAACTCACTTGTGAAGGGGAACTTGAGTTACTGTATGAGTAATGTGAATCTGCATCTTCAAAATCCATTGACACCAACGATCGTCGAGTTAAATAGTGCCTAAGAATAATTCCAATGCCATAACACTGATTTCTTGATTACAATATAAAGCGAATGTGATTTACCTATTCTGATGGATGTGATTTTTTGAGTTGCTACTGTGAAATAAAGCGTGAAGTGATGTCCTCATCACGATTGCCTCATCGGAGGAGGTGTCCTATTAATCAAAAATAATTAGACCTCGTTAATTACCGAATAATTATTAATAAAATTGAAACACACAAGAGTCTACAGCCATTTGAAAAATTTGCATCCCCCCGAGTCTTGGGAGGAGGGTGCAAATTTTTAATTGATACTGTATACTTCAGACACTGAAATACATGCAAATACTACTATTGAAGCAATAAATCCAATATCACCACCATCACCAATATAAAGCCTTACCTCATCGCAGAAAACCTGCATGCTAAAAACGTGGAAGCAAATAAATTAATTCTGAATAGGAAGCGGTTTTTTATGCATGTTATCTCTAGAATTTCAACTTACCCATTAATATGTAGTTTTGTTTAGCATTGACAAAGCGATAATAAGCGCCTAGACTACCAATTTAATCGTAAGTGTACTAATAGAGGAATGGTAGTGGAGGCTTAATTTTTACGATAAATCAGGTACAATTTTCGAATACCTGGCATTAAATTGATGATTCATTAATATTTTGTAAAGCAAGATCGTTCTCAAGTATGAAATAAATGATTTTTGGAAAAACCGCACGAACAATATAGATAAATTTTTGTTATTTGTTGCGATTTTTCCTAAAATTAATTTTATTTAATACTTATGAATAATCCTGCGAATACGTTGGGTGCGCTTTATTGTTAAAAGTCGAAGTTGATATTGCTTTTTCCACCAGCGAAAAAAACCTCAGCTTTCGCTTATTGCATCAATGGATTAATTAAGCTGGTGGAAAAAGTAGAACAGTAAAGCAGCCAAAGTATTAGTATTTATAAATTCGGTTTATGTAGATGCGTGTTATTGGTTGTCTAGAGTTGGATCGCCACTTCAAGTTTACCATTGCATTGCACTTATTCCTCCTATTTGTTACTCTGCGAGTTGAGTTTCGTGCATGCCAACTCAAGCGACCGGAAATTTGTGCGTTTATAAAGCGTTAAGCGTTGACTAGTCTAGAGGCCTGCGAAAAAGAAGCAATAATAAAAAATACAAGCGCCAAGTTTGGATTAGCGCGCCTAGAGATTCATCAGTCTTCTAAGTTAATATGTATGTGTGATTGAATGATCATTGGTCTTTTTTGCTCGCTGACCTGTCGCTGATCATCCCCATCGGAATTGAACTCAATTTTTGGTTTCTTAGCTAAAGACGGCGTGTCACTATCACTCGAAATTCTCGGGCTGCATCTAGAATTGTGCTGGGACGAATCAAAATCGCGATCTTGACCCATACTTTTACTCATGTAACTGGTCGAAAGCCTATTCAGGAGAAAAAAAATACATAAAAGCTCACCAGAAGAAGAATTGAGACTTACTGCGTTTTTGAGTAGTAACAGCCGGAGTCTTTAACTACTTGACGCGCCAAAGGGAACAATTCGTCTCTTCTCGTTAGCAATGCTGGAATAAATCTACAAATTTGGGCCGCTGCCTCATTCACTGACACCTCGTGGAGAGTCAGCGGCTTCTCCGGCTTCCTCTTGCAGTCGAAACGGCCGTAAATCGCCGCGTACCGCCGAATTTCGTCCATCCGCCTCGGGTCGTTCTCCGGCATCGACATCACGAGCTGGACCAAAAATAACCACCCACTAGAATAAATCCCAAATCGTTCCAATGATTACCTCGAGCTCTTTGCAGACTTTCTTTTTGGTGTTTTGGGGCTTCGGCTCGAACTGCGGGAGGTGCTTGCTGAGCCTCTCGGCGGCGGCGGCTAATTTGACTATCTGGCTGTCCACCAACGTGGGGGTGAGCTGGAGAGACATGCTGCTCCCGGGGCTCGAACTCGAAGAGGGCGGGCAAGCGGGGTCTAGCGGGGAATAAGGCCTGAAAAACGACAATTCGTGATTCCTCTCGATTTTTCTCCAGCGATAGGCACCTTTTGGTTAGGGTGAGTCCGGGGCTCACGACCGGGGGTAAGGCACAGACTTCCCCGGGCAAGGGTGAGTACATCGTCCGGCTGTTGTCGGCGCTGTGGGCGCTGTCGACCGAGTGGAAGCCGTGGTTGCTCGTCACCCTCGGACTGGACAACTCCAATTCGAAGTCGTCGCCCGGCACTAGGGGCAATTTGAACTTTATCGTGTTGGTGACCCACTCCTGCAGCGATTTCTGCAGGCGCCGGACGTGGAGCGGCTTGGACGCCATCCCGACCAAAGACATGATCTCCAGGAACTCCTCTTCACCGGCGTCGCAGAGCTGCTGGACGTCGTCGCCGCCCATCTCCAAGAGGGTGTCGTAGTAGACGAGGAGGGACGCGTTCTGCATGACCCGGTAGAGCTGGAGCTCGGCCAGGTTCGAGGGGTAGGTCGTGGGGAAAACTGTAATTGAAGACGAGAGGGCGGTTTAGCGTCGGGTTGCGACGGGAGATCGAAGGGGGACGGCGGCGGCTCTTTTTTCCGAAAGCATCCCTGACCTGCACTTTTATCGATTCCTCGATTGTCGTTGCATTCGCCGTGTCTGCAAGTCTCCGTTTGGGCGATTTTTTCTTGGGCGGGCTTGCGCAATGCCGGGGTTGTTCGATAAAAGGGGCACATCGCGGGATGTGCATACATCTCGTGCGGTGCACCTAAAAGCTCCCAATTATGCCTTCCAGACGAGATGCCGACCTTTTTTCGCGTTCGCGTAAAACCTCGTTCTCGTAAGGGAGAAAAGCCCGTCGTTAGAGCTTCCAGAGAAGCTCGTACTATTCTCATGCAGATATCGGCCCGTTTTTCATTATAATTCGAATATGAATTATATTGAGAAAAAAGATTTTTGTGTTTTTGGTTCAACCTTTATTTTCTTTTAGTAGATTGCCAAGAGTCTGATTTGTCTGAAGGAAGATTGATGGGGTTGCTCTCGTGCAGGCCAGTTTATCGTGTGAACTGGGTAAAAAAATCACGCGTATTAATATGCGAGGACACGGTATGTCAACATATGCATGGTCGGTTTAGCTGAAAGTATTTGAATACCCATGGTACCCACAAAGGAGCACCCACTATAAAAAAATGCCAGGTACATCTCTGATGGAGCTTTTGTTTTTTTTCCCTCGGACCTTCCCGGAGTCTTTACCCTTTCTCACACTGTCTGTACTCACACTGTACCCAGATAATGTGGAGCTTTGGCTTTTTATGTGGTCGAGAGAAAAAATCACCATCACGTTTAATTATGCATGTGAGCATAATGTATGCAAGAAGTTTTCCGCCGTACCTGCACATGAACTGGAGGGCCAGGTAGGCAGATTATTAGGTGCGGGGAGGGGATGAACCCCTACATCCGAATGTATACCCGTGGTAATTATTGAGGACCATTAGGCGTCGCGACGGTATAAGAAATAACACAGACTTCATAATATTCAACTTTGTCTAATATCGCTGATATTTCGCGATTAAAAATATCCAAAAAAACTCACGGTACTTGATTTGAGGAAATGTCGACATGATAAAAAACTAATGTATTCTTAATAATGAAGCGTTGGGAGTAAATTTCCTTTCGTTTCGTAAAAATCACTACGTATTCGTATTATGTACACGTTAACCTTTAAGGAGTAGGTAGCTTACTTTTTTTATGATTTACATAACAAACTTAAAATTACAACGCAAAAAAAGAGTGGATAAGAAGAAAAAAACAAGTTTTTATTTGTGCAGTCAAGTATTACCCAAGCAGTTTTTGTTCATCCCATGGCTAAAGCTGGAATTATAAACAGTTCACGTAACGTCTTCGAAACGGTGCAATTTTGATGTTTTCCTTGTGCAACATGCAACTTTAAGAACTTTAGGAGGGTATAAAATATAGGTCACTGTCGGATGTGACAAATTGTCAGAGAAGTAATATAAATGTCAAAGTGACGACGTTTGTCATGAAAACGTCAACATTTTAGTCTACCGCAACCGTTATCGTAGTTTCGGTACTGTTCTAGTCGCTTACGGATTTCTCACGTGAGCTATAATTCCGGCTTAACGCGCACCATCGGACTCGGACTAGGTTTTTTACGATCGGAATCCGCCGAGATGACCCACGGCAGGAATTTAATATAATGACCTAATGGCGCAAAAATAACAGGGGCCAACACTTTCTCAGGGCGAAAAAAAGTCCATCAGGTAGAGCCGTCTGAAAAAATTTTCCCACCGTCAAGACGAGATCCTTTTAATATTCCGGATGACCATGATGATCATGATGAAGGGTTCGACTTTTTTCATCCCATTCGAAGAGACGCCGGCGAAAAAACGTCCCCTCGTCTCTCTTCCTAGGGCAGATGAAGGGCGGAACCCACCCTTACGAGGGCACCAATCGCGCCCCGTGCCAAAATCGAGTCCGCCCTTAACCTAACGGTACTTTCGACACCGTCTACCCTAGCCATTTTTTTTACTTCGTCGGACTCGCAGTTGGCGTTATCTGGCTAACGGCAGTTAGTTTATCATTTATCTGATTTTAAATTAGTCCAAATAGTACTTAAAAATTATAATAAAACCTTGTTAGTTACAAAATAATAAAACACAACAAATCGTATAGTCAGAAAAAGTGGTCCTCAATGTCGGTATCGCATATGCCAAAATCTGCATCCAGTTTCTTGGATTTCGTTTTGGAATATCACGGATGTAACGGAGGGATCTGATTTAAAATGTGTGCACATTTTTGATGTTGTTTTGATAATTCGTACTCTTCTTCATGAAACGGGGTTTTTATCTCCAGGCGAACCGAGAATAATATTCCCGTAGACATTTCATACCTTGACATGGATATAGCGGGGTATAAGACAAGGCCCAGGAATAAAAAAAAGCGCAAATTTGCCCCGATGGCTAGTGGTAATCCGATCCACAGGAAACGGTATAAAGTTTTAGCTTTATGAATAATATTCATAATGCAGCAATGGGAGCGTTGTTCTTTAGTGTTCTTGGCGATAATCTTGGCAACTTCCTGCGGCAATGCGGCCGGCTCGACACCGGCATTCTGGCCGGCGAGTGAGTCTGTTTTCTTGTACCTACGTATTCTGTCATTGTAATTGTTTTAAAGTAGAGAACTATCGGTATTTAACTAAAAAACTTCAGGTAAGATCGAGTTAACTGGCACAAAAACGGTCTTGTACCGGCACGGCGACTTTATTGAAGTAGACACCGTGATGAGACCAGAACACAACATGAAGCCATCCACCGTCCGCATCTTTGACAATGAGGCCGTTCCACGGCGATGTTATGTTTTACCGTCAACGAATTCCTCCTTCTGCGGGGGACAGATTGCCGAAGTCCGATCCTTTGTCCGGTCTATTATCCTACTGTAAATAAATCCGAACTTGGATATATTACGATTACGACAAACTGAACCGCTCGCAAGGTGGTTTACACTCCTGTGTGCAGTGCATGGTACCCATCTGTACCTACATAATACATAAGCCCCGGCGAAGCATATAGCAGGAGGAGACGCGAAGAACGCGGCAGCCGCTTATATGAAATCAGTCAGAGGCCGTCTCGCATGAAAAACTGCCTTTTCGATTTTTTATCAATAAACTTTTTTTGTACGAAACCGGCGAACTCGTCGTGGACTAGTTTTTACCCTAAAATTTTTCGTCGTACTACAAAAAAGTAAATTATCGATTTCATACCGCTCCGAAATTGAAGCAGGAATTCCACGGTAAGAAAAAGCGACGATGCTGAAAAACTTGCTTCGTGTATTACATAGGTCTGTTTCAATATTGATGAAAAAAACTCATTCCGCTACTATATACTCGCTACTTCTTCCCAAACCTACTTTTACGTATGCAACGTTCCAGAGGACAGGGCATTTCGGAAATACGCAAATTCAGATTTTTCGACTGAAAATTATGATCATATCTCATGTAGATGAACATTGAACAATCCGCGCATTTTGCGTTAATATCATGAAAGTCTTAGTAATAAAATGTAGGGTATAATTCTATTTGTTATTTGTATTAAATTTCAGCTCAACTTTCTACAACAGATCGAGACTGCAAGAATGAAAAAAAGTTAGGCGATTTCACTTAAAAAATATGTAATTTCAAATCGAATCAATTAGTTTAAGAGTTCCCATACCCATTATACCTCTATTAAAGTCTATACATAGAAAAGCTGGCAATGTTTTCTCTCGAGTGAAACGCCGTATGAAAGACAATTAAAGAATTGCGGAAAAATAACATAGGATTCGAAGAATCTCCCGCATTTTCCAATTCCGTGATGACGCGTTATTGAAATTAATGAATCGGCGGAATCTCTACTCTGTTAGTAAATAAATACATTTAGAAACATATCGCGTGAATGATTATAAGTTTCGATCATGATTTAAACATCGTATTCGATGCGATAACAAGTTTGGCTAGTTGGGACTTAATTGGGCGATCGAGGTACTGACTTGTGTTGTTATGGTTCTTGCTCATGATCTTCTGCGGCACGGACGGCGACGTGGAGTTCCTGTGCACGAGCGTCGGCGTCGGGACGCACACCTTCGGCGACCGGCGGGCGGCCGGGCGATCGGCGAGGGCCGCGGGCAGCGTCGGCTGCCCGGAGACGCTGCCCGTCGCGGCGGCCGAAAGCTCGCCGGGGGCTCCGGCCCCGTCACTGTTCGTCGCGTCCATTTCGCGCACCATCCACGCGACGTCGTCCACCGCACTGTGGCCCGCGTCGGCCCGCAGCGGGCGAGGGAGAACGCAAGACGGAAACCCGATGGCGCGACGCGAATGCCGCAGGACGCCACTTCCGATCCGGCCGGACCGCAACTGCAACGAGCGCGATTTTGCTTTATTTTTCTCCCTCTCCGCCGGTCCCCACCACGCGCAGCCGAGGGCTCGCTTTAAGGGTGGCCGCACGGCCCGGCCCTGGCTGGAGGGACCCCACTGTTCCGGAAAAAAATCACAAATCTCGGCCAACTGCCACGAACGATTCCGGTCTGCACGCCGATTCTAATGACTGCCGGAGAGCTGATGTACGCGAGTACTGCGACTTTTTCAGATCGCGACTCGAGTGATACTCGAGGTTCGCTGGGTATTTCGTCGAGTCCCTACCTGAACCGGCTCTTTGAATTTAGGGGTGGGTATCGGCAGAACCAATACGAGCTTGGGGTTGGTTCTTAACGGTTAGCCATTTTTTCACCCTGCTTTGAAATCGTACGCAGCTATTCGAGATAATTCGGTAACTACGTATTCGGTACTCGCATGGTATACCAGTGTACTGCTACCTACATATAAATGAGCACAAGTAGGTGCGAAGTGAGAGGTAAAAGTTTAAATATATTAATCGCGAAATAGCCTAAATTCTGATTTTTCATCTGTAGGATATGAAAAAACTACCTGGAGCTTTCGATATCATTATCCATCTTAGGCCCTAAGGTCTTCTTAGTTCTTGTTAAAAGTTTAAAATGTTAAGATTTCTATAATTTACACGGCGTTTCGATAGAACACCGTTGATTTAAAAATTCTTCGGTCCCGACGCAAATCGTTATTTCATCAGTCGAGTCGAGATGACGAGTTTCGGCATTCAGTTCGTTATAATCCGTGGAGGTTTTCGGTTTTTCTATACGCCCTATGCATATATATACGCGCGCCCCTAATCCGTTTTCGTAAGATGACGACGAAGGGTCAACGTATAAAGGAAGGACCGAGTACAGCTTCACGAGATGACCGGTTAACTTCCCCTCATCTCGTATGTAAATTCGGCATAAAAAAAGTCCATTCCTGTCTTCAAAAGCTTTTGAGGGCCGCGAAATGGGTATACCTGGCCTGGATAGACGCAGACGCGAACTGTACGCTTTTTTGCCACTATTCAATACGGTTTATTACTTCTCAAAGGGTAAGCCAAGACAAAAACTAATCAAAAAAGCTATTTTACATTTGGTGGGAGCGAATCCGAGCAGAAGAGGTCGGGAATAACTTTCATGAGTGACTATCCGAATGCCTTTCAGTTTTTTCACTAATGTGTTATCTCCCTGTACATACCCACGGTTATGGTTCCGTCTGGACGAAAATACAATGGACCAAACCAGATAAAGACAATACTAAAAAAAATGTAGGTAGGAATGAACAAAAAGATGTCTTCAGCAGTTGTATTAGTGGTTGCCCGCGACTAGTTCAGCAGGCAGCAGGAAATATAAAATAATTGGTCAGAATCAAATTACGAAAACTTTGAATTACATAATATAATGAATCGTGAGGAGCGCATAAATAGACACCTATTTAAAATCGTAGATTGTCGGTAAATAATAAAGGTACACGCCCTAACTAATTACCTATTTAATTTTTCGTTCTCATTGCGGACTTGCAGTATTTTAAGTGCCACCGCAAGTACTTAAAGTGCCTCTTCCTCGATGATAATTATGTGCAAGCACTGATGAGTAAATTTTCGCGGGAGGATCTCCAAAAGTTGGCCAGTTCATAACTAGCGGCTGAATTCATCCAACACAGTTAGTTACTTTAGCTTTATTATTCCTTCTTGGTCTTGCTTGCTTGCAACTGGTTTCTTTACTGCGATATTCAAGATTAGTACTCTTACAACACTGACCGGGTGTATTATACATACTGAAACAATTTTTACGTGTTCATCCTAAAGCTCGTACTTTATAATTGTGGGAGTAATACAATAAGTGAGTGCATGAATGTGCTTCGATTATTCTGTAATGCATTTTAAACAAAAAGAACCCGACAGTTCAATTTGAAAGTAAGGCATAAAGGTAAAATGATTAAGTAATTAATTGAGTTTAGGGAAGGTATGGTACCTCACTCCTTTAAATGAGGTACCACCAAAAACATATTGTACGTGATTTATTCATAATTACAAATTTGATACTAATCGAGATAACGTCAATAAAGGAATATAATAATGAAATAACACATCACAACAATTTCGCTGTTAGTGTTGTTACACGTGCTTGAGCGAAACGTGACAGTTATTATTGTTATTATTTAATATCCATCACTTATTTGCATCACGCGAGAGATGCGATTATCGCATATGTAACTTTTTTAACAGTTACTGTTCATTTTCGGGGATATTTCAACAGAAGTCAATTTGATAAGAATCACGGAGAGAACCGCCTATCTAAGGCAAAATAAGGTGATCTGGACAGGCTACTTCTTAGTTTTAAATGTTGGTTAGTGGGGCAGTTTGACCCAGCCTGTCCTGTGTCGCTATGCCCATGTAACGAAACCAACAATAAATACACTTTTACACATCGCTTATCCAAATGGTACTTCATAAATTGAAAACCATCTCATTTTTTGCTCGTATTTTTCTGGCACATTTAAAATCAGACAGGTTTAATATAGGGTACTATAATGTAAGTACATAATATCGTTTAAAAAGGTTGCTAATAGTTGCTAGCGTGTGTGACATTATGGCACAGGCCCGTGCCACTAAATATAAGGTAGCCACATAAGTCGCGTATTCACGCTTTAATAAACGACTAAATGTGTATGATTTGTTTATATGTGTAACGGTATAGGACTGAAAATGCGGTTCATGTAAAAAAAACGAACAATGCGACTTCAGTATGTGTACGCGATTTTATGAGGAGAGTACCGAGAGATAAGAGTGGCGGTGGTGCTACCTTTCAATAAGAATTAAATACGTGACGCAATCGCTACCTTCCTCACCTACCAATGTACGTATAATTATGCGAGCTATAGCGGGCAAATAAATATCCGAGAGAAATGTAGTAACGGTGTCACATTACGCAGTCGTACCCATACATTGAATATTGACTTGTTTTCGATAAAAATTCTAAAGTGAAGAGTCGATTGATTCTATGCTAATTGGTTCTGCAATTCGAAGTCAACCATATTCTTCGTCAAGAATCGGGGTAGTACCCTCCTGAACTATTCATTATACCGAAATAACTGCGGGCATTTCGTTTATGTCACGGCGGTTCCATGATGTCAATCTACCTATTGGAGCATGTTCGCTCTTATTGTTAGTAGGTCTAGGTAGTACCTACTAGTTAAGTCGTTACTAGTTCGTTGTTACCTGCCGAAATCCGCATTCGATTCGATTTGTTCTATTGCAGAATGCGTCGCTTCGTACTAATGGTACCTTTCTTCCTGGTTTCGGTCAATATCGAAATCGCGCACGGACAAGAGGGTGCCCAATATCTCCAAAGCGCTATCAGAGACTTAAGGAATATGAAAAATCGTCTAACCCTCCAGCGGGTGGATACGGGAATCGTCGGCAACGGTGGTACCACGCATACGCAACTGTCATCGTCATCGTCATCGACATCGCCAACGTCCACGCCGAAAGCCGAAAGGAGGATCCAAAATAGCAACAAGGACGATGGGGTACCACCGCTTTCGCTGACAAAAGGGGAGTTGGCCGCCCTTTATCAAGCCGCGATAGCCAAAGGGGAGACCGTTAATCTCAGATCCGGCGATAATTCGTACATTCACGCTGCCGTACACGAAATCGGCGAGGCCGGCTCGTCTTCGCAGTTGTCACACATGTCGGCACCATCGGATCACCATAAACCCGCTGATGGCAATAATAATAAACCGGATGAAAATGATGCTTCTGATGGTGGCTACTACTATTATTACTACCCAATTAAGAGCTTTTTAGATGAAATGTCGTCGCAGTCGTTAAAAGTGAGTGAAAGAATATCCAATTTACTTAATAATCAAGTACTCATCAATTATTAAATGGTACCAAAAATGCCAAAACGGCTTCTATATTATGTACGGTACATAATATTTTGCATATACAGCTTCATTTTATATTTGTAGCCGGACTCTCGGCCGGACCGTTACGCCAGTCCCAGCAGTCACCATGAAGAATATCACCATGATCATGATCACGAAAGTGACAAGCCTCACTTCCAGTACCACTCACATACGCATCAGGTTGTTATACCGGGTGTTCAATGAAGAATCTAGTAGCAGTAGACTGTAATAATGATTATTTTGCATAGTCCTAGCTGATGGTCCGTTCTTCATTGAACATTAAATGCGATCACCTAATTAATATCATAATTCTTTTCGTTTAGCACAATGTTAAAATTACCAAGGAACCCGAAGAAAAGAAAGGGAAAAAAGCTCTGGAGCCCCTATTTATGGCGATTTCTGGATTCATAGGGATGGCAGTGATGTTCGTGCTTTCGGTTTTGGTGTTTCCGAAATTCGGAATCAAGAAATCGGGCGGTTTTAAAAAGGACGAACGCCTTTCCGACATTGCCCGAGTGGCGTTGCACGCAATAGAAGGGAGGGACTGCACGGAACGGTTCGCTTGCGAGCTCGAGAAGACCGCGCGCACCTTCAATGTGCAGGACAACAGATTCGTCAAGTAGGTGTTCATACACTATTCTTTAATGGCGTTTTCCATTGGGGCGACGGGTGCGCACTCGATGAGATTTGTCGATTTCGTAATGTTACAGACTCCTGAAACGGATGGCGCCTGGTACTTTCGGCAAGCAGAAATACGCGAATTTCAGCCCGAAACGTTTGAGGTGTACTGCGATTCCGTGTAAGAAAAAACCGCCCCCGAAAGCTCCGACGAAAGCCCCTGCGCCTAAAAAGAAACCGACTCAAAAGCGGCATTAGTTGACGGTCCCGAATCGGCCATCAATCGCTTCCTATAAAGTGCGAATTTTAATACATACCTGTTTGTTTACTTTTCTTATTTATTATTATTTATTAGCGTGGATGGTAAAGAATGAAACTAACTGATATATCCGAGAAATTATATTGGAATTGCTTATAAAAAAAGTAGCATTAAAGTTAAGTTAAAAATAAATTGTATATAAATAAATATTTTTCTGTTGCAAGAAATGCATGTACAGTCTTAATTTTGTTTCTAAATAGAGAACAGAGAATCATTTTAAATCTATATACACACAGATTTTTGACATACAAATTGACATACACAAGTTAAAAGAGTATTTTTTTTACACAGTACATTTAGTAAATAAAAGCACTACAATATCAAGCAGGCTATCATGTCGTAATAGTGTTGCCTATAATAAAAATTCACAAGGATACCAACAATAATAATGTATCTAATGAGGGTGGTGTGGTGAATTGCAGTGAATTGTTCGTCTGTTACATGACCGACCATGATGGTGTTCCAATCCGTGATGTTATATTCATGTAATATGTGATGAGTATTTTATTGATAGATTACATCAACAAAGTAGAGCAACAAAACGGCAACCTTTTGCTGAACAAACTTGTTTGATCCATATACCGAACATTTTCAGGGCGCATCAGGTAATGCCGTTTATTATTGCTTGTGCCACTTACATAGCTCGACAGAGAAATAACCGAAACGAAGATTGAGCAAGAGCTGCCGGAATATTTCGCGCTTACTAAAATCTATGATTAATAAATCGAGACCACTAACTTTGGTGAAACTATAACGCTTTTGGTTTTCAACTAGAAATTATCAGAAGGACGTAGAATCCACTTTACACATCGTCAATTAAATCGAATACAAAAATATCTTAATATTCAGCTGCGAGAGTTTCGCTAGGAAACGGAATAATAGAAAAACTGGAAAAATCCAAAATCATATGGCACCGGGACGACGAATTCAAGTCTCACACAGTCCGTGCAACTCCGCGTAGTTGACTATGGCGCGGTGCAGGAACTCATACTGAGCCTGGAAAACAAAGCAAAACTTTCAGTAAACAGTCTGTCAAATAAACAAGTTTTCGGTAGTTCCGATTGGTACTTACGTATGAGCTGATCAGTCCTTGCCTTTGCGAGCGCAACTTCCTCGTGACCGTGAACACGTCGACGCGCTTCTCGCTCCTGAGCTGCTGCACCAGCACGCTGAGCCCCACGAACATCGAACTGCGATCGGACCCCAAATTGCAGTGAACCACCATAGACGGCGAGCACCCGCCATGAACCAGCGAACTCTGCGCTTGATCCGCCAGCTCGATCAGTCCTCGTGTCACCTCGGGTACTTCACCGTCGACTGTCGGCCAGCCGTGGTACTGCAAATGCGTCACGCGATGGTCGTCGCAGTCGCGGCTCTTGATGAACATCTCGCGGCGCGTGAAGTACGGGCAGCTCTCTGCCTGCGCGTACCGCACCGCGATATGCTCGTAGACGCCTTCGTCATCTTCCGGCCAGTACCGAGGGCACTTGCCTTCTCCCAGCTCGGAAAGCATCACGATGACGCTTATGCCCTGCTCGGAGACCATTCGCCAGAAGTCGTTGACGGTCGTGTCCGCGATCGGGTCCTGGGCGACGATGAACGATTCGGTATTGTCGTACCCCTCGACGAAGGACGCGTTTATGTAAGTGGAATGCTCTTTGCCTGATAACGGGGTCAAGATCACGCGGTTTCGGTCGTAAGGTACGACCGAATCCGAGCGGTTCTTCTCGCGGTTCTCGTCGCCGTTCGCCACCGAACACGACTTGCGGTCCTCGAACGCGTTCACGATGTTCTGAAATCGATAGTACCGTTACCACATCATCAATTGTTGTGATCGCCAGGAAAATCATTTTTGGATGGGACCTGATCTAATTCTAACTTACGTCGTACTCCTCCTCCAATTTCGATTTAGACTTATCTTTATCACATTGCCTTAACTTGTCTAGAGTAGATTTAAGATCACTGGCGCTTATCTCCGTGTCTCCGTACTGGGCCACCTCCATCAGAGCGCGGTAAATGAAGATGTACTGTTTCTGAAATCAAACCCCCAAATGAGTACCGAACTAGAACAACCCGAAACTCCAAGTAAGTACCAATGATTGGACCAGGAAGTTCCGCTGGTGTCTCAAATCGCAGATCGTGTTGAAAATGGAAACGTGCCCTTCCTCCTTCAGCTGCTGCAGGAGGCAGTCGAGGGCGACGAGAGTACCGGTCCTGCCGACACCCGCGCTGCAGTGTATCAAAATGCAGCCCTTCTCGATAGAGTACGCCTCGTTCACCCTCTTGATAAACTTGATAATACCGTTCGGGTGCTCCGGCGCCATGAAGTCCTTCCACACCAGATAGTGGTACTGCGTTATGGTACGATCTTCTCGCTCCTTCCCGGGGAAACTCCGACTGATCTTGAGCTCGCGCACGATGTAGTCCGAGTAGCGCGTCTCCTGCGCGTGCGAGACCGTGATCTCGCCGAAGTACTTCTCGCCGTCGCTCTTGTCCGGCCAGTACTTCGCGCACTTGGTCTTACTGTACTCCTCGAGATTCGTCAGCATCAGGATGAGCTCCAAGTGCTGTTCCCAGATCATCCGCCAGAAGTCGTTCACGGTCGTGTCCATCGGCCCCTGCGCGCAGATGAACTTCTTGCGCTCCTTGTAGCCCATGACGAAGTTGGCGTTTATGTAGTCCGAGCCGGCGATGCTGTCGATCTGCGCTATCTTCACGCGCGTCTGGTCGTACGACTTTATATCGGGGTAGCGGTTCTTGTAGACGTTCTCCCTGGCGTCCGAGGAGCGGGTGGTACGGTCGGAAAAGCGATCGGGGAGCAGCTCGAACTCCTGCTGGAAACCGTAATCGGAGTCCCTGTGCCGGTCGATATAGGCCGCCGCCAGTTCGCCCTTGCTAATTGGGCACATATCGGGGGGATTTAGAGACACTAAGCGCTGCCGACCCCGCAGGCTCCTGCACACAAACGCCCCAGTTCGGTAATTATCGACAAAACGAAGACAAACCAATCGAAACCCGTCTTCCCATTGAGTAAACCAATTGGAAAATGGACATGATTATGCATCTACATACAAAGCGCATTTGAAAAGCTTTTGAATAAATAACACTGTATGCGGAAGATAACTACTTTACCGATAAAGCGTACCTTAGGGACGTCCTGAAGGTGATTTGGACTTGTTGTGCGTGCGCCTGCTTGGTGTAATGATGCAGGACGCAAAGGGCGCCGAGAAGCAGGAGGACGATCACCACGAGACCGCACAGGACCTGCACGACCACCCCCAGGGTGCCCGCCGAAGGGGCGGCGACCACTTCCGGCCCCGGGTTCATCATAACCAGGTAATTACTGTACGCGGTCATCGTCGACAGTTTCGAGCTGTTAGCGTAAACTGAAATCGAAAACGGGAAATCAAATCCAGCGGCCGGGGCGCACGGACGTTCGCACATACGGGTACGTTAATTCTTAGGTATGTAGGTGCATCAGTGTGTATATGTTTCCAATCTACGTAATAGAATCAGGTATCGGATTTGGATTTGGAAGAAATAATGTTACCGATAATTTCGACAAATCCGGTGTAGTTACTGCTGATGTCGAGCTTGCCGTCGTACGGCGGCAGCGGGTCGGTCAGAATCTCGTTCCGTCTGACCCGGTTGATCGTGCTGTTGTCGCCGGTCGGTTTCGATATTCTAGGGGTGGAATAGGGGCGAAGACCGATGCACTCGTCGCAATCCGAGTTCGTCGTCAAATTGAACACCTGCTCGTCGCCAAGGAACACTTCCGGGTGGAAAGTGTCGCTGGAAAGTCGAAAAATCGTTCAAAAATTTCATCTACGACCGCCATTTAAATAAAGCTGTCAATTTTGAACAAGTGACAATCGCAGTAAACGTCACTTTTATTAAACGCACAGTTAGGGAATTTTTTGGCACCGCATATATGGTTGGCAGCAATTTGTTTTGTAACCATGGTAGCCGTGATAAAATTCATTAATTTAGCCGCCATCATTGTAATTTGAAAAATTATAGAAGCAAAGTTAATAAGTGGTCATAAAATGTACTGCAGATTCATTGACTGGAAAAGATAAGATGAAATCCCTCGTAAAATCCTTATCAATCATTTCAATTAATATTTTTCGGGTCATACATAAACTTCTACTATCATTTCTGAAGTTTACTCACCTAGTGAACATCTCCGCAACGTAGGCGCCCCCCTGTGGAGTCCGGTGCGCCTCCTTATACGAGACTATACTCAAATCCTCAGGAGTAGGGAGCTCCGCCAACTTCTGCTGCTCCTGCATGCGAACCAGATAAATCCTATAGCAGCAGATCGGCCCGTTCCTCTCCGAGACCCTCGGCATGAACAACTTAAACAGACACTTCCCCTGCTCGTCCATCTTCCTCCAAGAGATCTGCGACAGCTTCTGCTTGTCGGGCGGCATCGACGGCATCGCGCAGTGCAAATCGACCGTCTCGCCGCTCTTCTTCGTCCTCGTGACGCCGCTCACCCTCACCGTATAATTCGTATTAGCGCTGACGTTGCTAAAACGCGTCCCGAAAGTGCTCTCGCTCACGCTCTTCAACTTGGGCCCCCACGTCGTCCGCTCGACCGCCCCCTGCTCGTTCACGAAAGTCGCGCGCCCCTCTAAATGCACGTTGTACGAGATTATCGTGCCGCGGGGGCGCTCCGGGGCGCGCCACGTCACGTGCACGAAACTGACGCGGCTTACGTCATCGAAACGGCACTGGATAGAGGGCGCAGCCGGCGGCCCTGACATCCCGTCCATTGTGCTGCCGTTGACCGGCCGCGATTTCGGCCCGCACTGCTTCCCGTACTCGTTACAAGCCGAAACCTGGAAGACGTAAACCGTCGCCGGGCTCAAATCCGAGAACATATAAAGCGCCCCCAGTTGCGCCGGATGGTACGCCTCAAATGACAGATTATACGCCGTTAAATACATCATGTAGTAATGGACGTGCTCTTTGAGCCAATCGGTTGGGGTAGTCCAGCTGATTGTGATAGCACTAGGCGAATTCCCCACCATTTTTACATCCGGGATGTAGATCGGATCTTCCGGAAGCATCCGGACTTTATCGCTCACAGACTCCTGACTTTCCCCCTGCGCGTTCTTTGCTTTAATCCGGATAGTGTACTCAGTATCCTTTTTAAAGTTGTTATCTTTGAGGACGTACGAACGCTCATCTCCCTTAATCTGCTTCTGGTAATAAATCCAGTTCGATTCGTTTGCAGACTTATACTGTATCGTGTACTGTAAACTATCGGGGTTATTGCCGTCGTTTACGGTCCAGTTCAGGTAGATCTGGTTGGTGCCGATGGCCTTGATGAAGTCAATGTTTACTTGCGGCTTGTCCAGCACCAAGATGGCGGTGGTTAGGTTGGCGGCCTGCGCGCCTACTGTCACTTGGCACGTGTAGGTGCCGTTGTTCTTCTTGGTCACTTCGTTGACGATCAGGGTCGAGTTGACGTGGGTTCGGTTTATCGCGATCTTGGTCCATAAATCGGAGGGGACGAGTTGGTTGTCGTCTTTCAGCCAGGCCAAGTGGTCGATCGGGTAGCCCTGGGCTTCGCACTGGAGGCGGACGCTTTTGTGGAGCTCCGTGCGGATCGGTGGGGCGACTCGTATGACTCTCGGGGGCATGGTCACGTTTAGGGTGATTCGGCTCAGGTCGATGTCGGGCTTCTCCTTGCGGCTGGCGGTGGCGTGGCATGTGTACTCGCCGATGTGGTTCAGGCTGACGTCGATTATGTGCAGGATCGATATTTCCAGCTTCTTGCCCGATTCCTGATTGATGTTCTCGCTTTCCACTTCAAGCTTGAACCTGCAATTCGAATCCACAATGAAAACCACCTTGCTGGCGGTGCTTTGATGAAAATGTACCCGTTTTCGTTGTCGGTTATCTTCTTTGCATTGAAAGACCAAAATATGAGACTGTCGATCCATTTTGATTTGCAAATCAAAGTTACGTTGCGTCCGACCGGTAATTGGGTGGCGTTGTACTCCAAGACGTCGATCGTAACCACCGGCTCCTCGTCTTCGTTGATTTGTTCCGGAATTGGCGCTGGCATAAATGAAATTTATTACGATTTGTGTACTGTGTACTGTATTGGGAGTTGTCAAAAGTTGGGTTATAAAGTTTTCGCCTGCAATTTATGAATAAACACTTCGCAGCGGTGTATGTAATTGGAGTGAGCCGAGAAATGTGAATTGCATTGCGTATTTGGAGGTACTCACCGACAGCATCGCAGGTGACCAAGTAGAACAGTTTCGAAAACAGGAAGATAATCAGGAAGTAATGGGCTTGGCAGGGGGACATGGCAAGTGGATATTATCGCACTCGGATCGGTCTTTCGCAGCACCTGAACAGCATAAAATAGCCGTTCC
The DNA here is from genome assembly GCA_949788335.1 of Salpingus planirostris. Classification (NCBI taxonomy): domain Eukaryota; kingdom Metazoa; phylum Arthropoda; class Insecta; order Coleoptera; family Salpingidae; genus Salpingus; species Salpingus planirostris. The sequence continues at coordinate 6,590,234 of OX460929.1, forward strand.
TACGTCAGCTGCGGAATGCGCGGCATTTTCTCAAACGAAACACTATAAAACCACAAATTTCCGGTAATTAATTCGCCGATATCAGGTTGTTGTGGTAAGCGCCATTTTGAGAGGGATGAGATTGAGATCCAATCCAGATTGACAGCTAGCATTTAGCGTCAGGCTATTCCCAATCGAGCGAAATGTGCGCACGAGGACCAATCAGATCTCTCGGTTTCAAAAAATCGATGACAAAAATTCAAAATACTGCAATTCTATTACCTGAGCAATCTATTACCTGTTTAATCGATTGTAAGATTTGACTTTTTCCTGCTCATTACGTAAAATTGTATATTAGTAAACGATTAGGAAAATTATCCTCCCTCGGGTCATTACGTTTGGAGGAATACCCATATGCCGGCTTCCCCGTTTGGCGGAATTTCCAGTGGTCTCCAAACAGCCCTGGAGGCCTGACAGATGTATTTTGAGTTGCCTAACAATCGTGCGTAATAAGAATACCAAAAGCAAGGCGCTCTATGATCTAATATAATTATTATCTTCCACTGCATTCGAATATTCATCAGGACTTCATTTTCCTCCTTTCGCGGTAAAAATCTGATGGGCCCATTAAAATGAAATTAACTCATAAAGTAATTATTTAAAGGGCATCATCATGTGAGATATTAGGCTATCGCGGAAGGTGCGTGATTTTCGGACATCGATCCCATAATGATGGATTGATGGTGAAAAAAATTGGCGTTCTTTTCTATGCTAAAATGAATGGGCCATACAACTTCTGCAATGAAGTGTTCCAATTTATGATGCCGTCAGTGTACCAAAGTCTCATCATAACTTTCATGGCTGTGAGAGTGTGAATAGGTAATAAGCCGCGAATCGTTAACACGAATTTTGAAACAATTCCCAGTAAACTTTTTACGTCGCCCTTTTCGCTTTTTATGATTCATTGTCTTGGGAAATCCACCAGGATCTACGAATCGTGCAAGATATTCGCCGGAATTGAATCGGCCTTCGCGAGATCTCGATTTTCATTCAATTTTAGTCGACGTTGCGTTCCGTGCTCATGACCTACGACGATTTCTATTATTAATCGGAAGTTACTCAGGGTGGATCGTTTTTAAATGAATACGCGTCACCTTGTCTTTCCAGCGAATACGGAAATTTATAGACGGAATTCCGGGCAATCGAACGCTTTAATGAGGTACTTGGGCAAAGCCGCAAAGTGGAGCAGTCATGTTCAAATTCCGGGAGTCGCGTCCCTGGCCCGTACTCGCACCTATTATCTACAGTCTGTTGATGAAGTGACGATAAATCCGGTTAAGTGAAATTAGGAGCGATTAGCGATTTGCCAACGGCTGTTTTACTGTTTTAGCGACATGTTAGCGATTTAGGGAAAACCCGTTCAAAGAATAATTATAGAAACTGACTTGTAATTCTGTACAAAAACCCCACTAACTTTTCAGTGGATTGCGGAACTCTCGACTTGATTTACATACACGCATTACCTAGGCTAACATAATGTACATACCAAACACAGTTGTCGAACTGAGACCGGATGGTACAATATAATACCCAGTGGCGTAGAGGATTTTTGCGCCCGGTCGCAAAATATCTAAAAGTGAAATTAAGAAATAATTCACTGTAGGGTATAAACCATTAAATAGATCTGCGGACCTATCTCCAAATATACATGTTTTATGTATACATGGTTCTGTGGGAACAACTTTAGTATTAATTAAAATTGAAGTTAAATCTTGAATGTCAATTAAATTAAATCGTGTTGGTTAGACCCACCATTAATGATTATCTATGATATCTCGCCATACGTAGAATATCTGAATACTAAAACCTAGAGAGGATCACGTGTTAACATTGGAGAATAATGAATGAATAAGCACCTCGGTCCCGTACCGGATCAAAGAAAGGCCGTTTCCGCATCCTTGATCCTTGATGGCGGACAAGTGAAAACCGCAGAACCTGCTTAGTAAGAACCAAGTGTAATAAATAGTTCAAATTGTAAAAGAAACGTATGAATGGGTATCCGCGTATTCTACATTGTATATGTATGAATATGGGCATGTATTATGTAAGAATGTGTATATTAGATTCCTTTGAGGAGCTGCAACCGACATAAATGTAACACATTATCGATACATTTATAGATAAATAATGTAAGGACGTAATAAGTATATAACAATCGTCAAAACAGTCTAACAGTTAATAAGTGTCCCCAAGAGTGTATAAGGAGGAAACTAATATGTATGTAGGTACACGCTTGACCTAAATCGTAATGATCTCAAGATAGGTAATTTTTTCAAGTTCCAAAGCTCTGGGTTCATATCTAAAAATAGAGATTACCGACCTCACTTCGACTCGAAAAAATATTATACATTTTTAGGTATAATATTAATTAAAATTAATCACGTACATATCGGCTTCTATGTCGGCCGCGTAGGTAATGTATGTAAGCACCTACAAAATAATATATACGTATCAACAAGTCGAGTATTGGATATGGCTTAAAAGTTTAAAAGAAATTGGAGGTGTATTGGGGAAAGTTGCGCAATTGGAATCGATGACGAGTGAATGACACACGTTTTGGAAATGGGTCATTCACGAATTGGGGTCGATGCCTGTAGTAAATTATGGATCGTTTCTGGCTTATCACTGTTGAATTCACGTGAATTGGTAATATTTCCCAAGAACATGCCACATTTCCAGGTACGATAAACGCTTACACCGACGCTTAAACTGCCATCATAATGTCCTAGAGAGTTCAGTTCGATTTCCGTGAATTCCAGTCGCTCCCACTGCAATTAGCAGCGCAGACCGCTTAAACCCTCATTATTAACACCAACTCTGCACAAAAATTCACGGGCTTATTCGGCCTATTTGCGTATAATAGGAGCAATTGCGTGGAGCGTGCAGGAAAAGCCACCGGCAACGATGACTAACCAACTCGCATCAACTAAATACAAAGTATTACTTTTACTTTTCCTGCAAGTGTAATGTGAAAATTTCTAAACTATTCATACTGTCATACTGGTCGTAAATCCGACAGGAGAAGAGATAATTATTTTGTACGCCGGATTGCACCATAACCATTTAAATTATCTGGCAAAATTAACGTTTTCGCCTGAATCATCTTGTATAATGGAGCTTAATTGTTAAGCTTTCTGCGGGGAAAAAGCTCTGCGATATTTACTGCATATACGTATATTTTGTATTTTATGTGAGGGCAGTGTTCGAACCCTCATTTTAAAGCTGTTACACCCTCTGATTTGAAACCTGCAGGAGGTTCCCAAATATCCAATTTCGACATTTCTGACTCAAAAATGACTTTCAAAATGTTTAATTTGTACCTGTCTTCTTTAACCCCCTGTCGATTTATTGCTTGTTTCTCTTCATAAAGTAATGAGGGGTGGAAAGGTTTCAAAGGTCAAATGAGGGTTCGAACACTACCCTCACTATACACTTTACTTGTACGAGTATGTACGCTATGTGAGTACATATATTGACATCATAGTTATACATGAAAGATTCTCGGTATTATTAAAAAGCTCGCGGTATTCGATAGCAAATGAGTCACATTCACATTCCTGAAACGAAAAATTTTCTGGTATACTATAGTGACGATGAATTTTCTGACTTCTTATTTTCGTAATTGAATGTGCCACAGATTGATTGGCGGATAAAGCAGAAACATCCTTTCGATTGGTGCGAGCGAAAAACATAAGCAACCTTATTTTTAGTGATTATGGCAGTATTTTTAGCTAAAACCCATTGAATACGTAATACATAAAACAATACACAGAGGTATTTTTAAATCACCCCGTGAGTCAAATGACGTCAAATTAAAAACACTCTGGAGTGGGTAGGTGGATGAAACATACATTTTATGAAGAAATCAATAGAAATAGACCACACTTAATGTGCATTATTGAAGGCTAAAATGTGTGCTTATTTAGGAGTTGTGAGGGTAGTCAGTTGAATATCACGGTGATTTTCTAAAGGCACATAAATTTTTAAGGATTCTTCATCATCCAGGTAATACTCAATTCTTTTGGCCACGCTGTAGAATATACCCATACCAGTGCCTAAATTTAGATATGACATGAATACAAATAAATCTAAGAGAAAGTTCGATGACTAGACGAATCGCGTTCGAAAAATCGGGACATTTTCTATACGATGTACATTCGTGATATGTGATATAATTATGCATATATAATAGGACATAACTGTTAGATATGTAGGTAGGTATGTAGAATAGGTTCGCTGCAACCGAGTGTCTTGCATCTTAGCGTGTATGTACGAATGCATTGAACCTGATCGCTTAGAAAGTATTCTAGGAGGAAAAGTAAATAAACTATCAATGATCGATTGGACGAGATGATACAGATGTACAATTCGACCGAATAATAATATTATAACTTCTTACGTTAAATTACCTGAAATACATAGAAATATTTTGCCTCCATGCATGAATTTTTTCGAAGTCTACGAGTGCATTTGTTATATGGATAGGGATAATGAACAGGACATTCTGGATGTCAACTATGAAAGTCTGATTACTTTTAAGGGCATATTATAGGATAGGTAAGTAACTAAGTTGCGATAATATGTCTGCATTATTGTTCATGACCTTTTTGATGGGAAGTATAATAAATGTAAAACGTATGATAAACTGATGTTTAATTGGCTGTGGATTTATCCCGTGTACAATTATAATTACCTAAACAATAACTCGAGACGTCAATAGAATATTACGGAATACAGCTTACCTATTGTCCTCCCGTCACTAGGAGTCGAAACATAAATCATTAAATAAATCAATTTTAAAGCGGACGCCTGCATGCTGCATGGCATGTAACTTTGGTCAGTTTATGGTCCTTTTTCTGTTTGAAAAAAGGCAGCAATTAAAATTCCTTAAAGGCCAGGTGCCCAATTCGGTGCCGGTGATACGAAAGTTATGTTATGGGAGAAGTTAAAACCAATACGCCTATTGAGTTGTGAGCTAAAAAGCAGCTGCCATTATACGCATGTGGTAGCGGTTAAAGGGTTGGTATGCTGAAGATTGTTACAAAGTTGAAAATCTGTGCAAATATTATCTGTTTCTTTTCGACTTTGCTTAATTATTTCTTGAACACCGGGTATGTACATTTATGTAAATTGATAAATACGAATGAAATACGATCATGAGTATTCGAATACCTATGACACGGTTAGGTCATTCAAAGGATGAAAATTAATTTAAAAAGACTGCAGGCATATACATCCATATACTACCTATTTATTGATGCTTATACGAATTACGTTTTATTGTCGATATAAATATGTAGATGACAATATGCGAATGGGCATGGGCGAATCATAAAATAATAATTCATAGCAGTTCGGTTTGGCATAATGATGACCTGTAAGCGATACAAATCAAGTGAGAGTCGTAAAGATTATCACAAATTGACACATTATCTCGATGTGTGTATTGTACCATTTATACCTTATTACCATGATTAGATTTTTTAAATGTCAATAACAGGTGAAGGATCGTCTATCAATTAACACAATCCGATGAACAATGATCCAGAATCTGAATGATGGGTTTCGTTAGTCTCGGATGTGATCTAAGAGTCGTAAGCATGAGTGAATAAATCCATTATGATTCATCTAAATATTATTTATAGTCGGTGCGGGTAATCGACTTGTTGTAATAACTTCGAAGTTCCTCGTGGAACCCCACAGTTTTTTCCACCTTTACATTCTCAGAACTGTAACTGCATATTTATACACATCTCTGTCTGCCGTATCCTTATTGGTATGATGATCACTAATCATGACCTATAAATAATGCATTGTAAATTGTAGCAATTAATGAATCCTTCTTGGTAATTCAGGTGATGGAAACCTTCCAGCTTGGGATATTGTCAACAATTTTGTCAAAAATTTCAGTTGACCGAATGTTGACATTAATTTACACTGCAGTTAAGTGAGAAGAAGCCAAGGAATCTTATAAACGATTGAGGTGAAGGCCAATTCTGCAATTCCGGAAGCACTTAAAAAATGGAGACATGTCGTGGTTTCGTTTCTGCAGTCACAGTAGTTTCTCTGATGTCAAATGGTTAGTCTGTTTGCGCGTCCGGGAATGTACAAACTTGAGCACAGTTATAATACGCGTAGTCGGAATTGATTATTAGTGTTAATAGCGCGAGCCGTGCATAAACCGTATGATGAACATACACGCATAAGATTAGGGCAGGCGCTTTTAACGTAGCGAGTGATTCATTCCGAACAGAATCCGAAACGAAAATTTCCAGGTAACATAGGTAAGCAATTGATTAATTAAGTCACTCGTTTTCATTTAGACTCCTTTATTATACCAGTTACGTATCACGTACGTCGTCTGTATACGTGTGACGTTTCATGGGAAAAGCTCACAACTAATACAGTAAAATCAACTAATTATTTTTGAATAAAAAAGCAATAACTTTTATTGTCTTCCAGTTTCGGAGACATTGCGATTTTATTAGGGAAATTCAATGATCTAATTTTAAACACTTAATATTTTCTTTGATGGGAGCTTTTCATTGATGCACTTAACACATACATCGTAGACCAGCATTACTCCACTTTCGGAGATATTAATAGTATTATATGCGTTATGTGTGTATAATAATTGTTCTGCATTCCAATTTACCATCATAAGATGTCTAATGTGATTGCATTAATAAAAAGCTCCTTCATCTAATACAATATTTATGACGTGTTTTGAGATTATCACACGATCTGCATCACATTTTAATTCAATATCCCGCAAACGAGATATGAAAATGTGTAAAAGCTCTTTCACCTGAAACTACTCGGTGATTCACGCGTTATCGAGCTAGAAATTTCCGCTGAAATTTCGAATCGATTCATCACTTTCCATGCCCGCATTTACGGAGATTTTCCTTCACATAATAATATTCCAATTTAATCGGTCGAAAGCTGAGACAGCTTGCATATACGGTTTAACCTCATCTAATCACGCGGATTAGGTCTCGAGAGCTTTTTCCGTGTGAACACCTACGCGAAACGCTGAAAGGGAGCGCGCCACCTTTGTTATTGATGAAATTAGGAACTGCGAATTTCCGGAAAACGGGGATAGTAGACGATTTCCACAGAATAGGGGTACATTATTCAGTTGGCACCCCTTGATATTGTCATATGCCAGACGGGTAACGTAGTACCAGGCTTCTCGGAAACGTACCTATCAAGATATTGATTACGTAGGTTTCACCTCGTAATCGTTTCTTATTGTTTCGCGACCCTATCGAATAATTCGCAAAACTTTTCTACACATTTCGAGATTATCATAAAACGACTTCTCGAGCTTTGTCGAAATCGCCAATCCGTGATTATCAGGACACGAAATTTTCGAGGGCCTCTTTTACCACCCCTATCTTATCAGTGGCAAATCCTGTTCCAATTTTGAATTGGGGAGCATATGTTTGCACGTAGATGTATGATAGAGGGTTGATGTCGAGTCCGAATTTTGAGGTGGTTGAACCGCGTGCGATTCGGGTCCGGCGGGTATGGGGTCAGGTGCAGGACGGCGCCGTGGGTGCACGAAGTGGCGACCGGGGGGTGGCGGGGCGGGCTAGGGTCCGGCCCGTGTACAGGGCCGGTCGGGCGGTCCTGCCGGCGAAGTTTTCCCGAAAGCCCCCTCCGAGTGGCCGATTATGATGTTATAAAAGTGAGCGGCGGCGAGCGCGTGAGCTTAGTCGAACCGGTCGGTCGCGTCCACGCCTGTGCTTTCTGCTTGTCGACGGTGTCGGCGGGATGCGCGCCAACGCGGGTGCATGTGCATGTGCATCGTGAGCCCACCCCCTCGCGCCGGCCCCAGCCCCCGGATATGGGCGGCAACCCTTGGACCCACACAGCGGCCTGGACGTTCGTTTATCTGGTACAAGTGCTCACGGCCGACCGCAGCCTCTTCCAGGACCTCGGCCTGAGCGCCCTCCCCGACGCCACCAAGGTACGCGAAACCACCCCCGAAATTTCCCCCCATTTTACACTGTCTGAGGAGATTTTCGCGACGTACTAACGCAAAATTGAGAAAGTGGTGCAGAAAATTTGACTGAAGATGTTTCTATGAGTTTTGATTTTTTGAATTTTTGAATTTTTGAATTTTTGATTTTTTGAATTTTTGAATTTTGAAATCGCGCACCCATTAAAGTCTCGTGCTAGAACCGTCCTCGGAACATACGGTTCATCTGGTTCATCATCTCATCATCATCATTATCCGGTTCCGGATTTGTAATACCTACCGTTCTTAGGGAATCCCGAGGCAGCCGACTGGAACTCAAAGTTTCCACAATCACGCGAGCTCCGGGGACGCTCTTAGTCATACGACAACTTTTACCTGTATAATAAATAGTGACGTTCAGGAAATTTTAAATTTTGACTTATGATTGGAAAAATTAGTTCTTAACTTAAACAACTTTACACATTTGGTGTTAATCAGGAAATTTCAAAATATCAATGATTATTACTTTATTTTATATAAAGTGATTAACGCGATCGGTACAAATCTCCAAATACGAAAAAGACACTTGACTTCCCTATTTGGAAGGAGTTTTTTTTCAAACGGTCTTTGGATTTAAAATGAAAAAAAAAATGTGGGACATGGCCCTGTTGACAAATTCCTACTGAAATTTAATAGGCATTCCGTGGATGATTGATGAGGGGTACAAGGTGTCCCATTTAAAATAAGGAAGTACGCATTGGTACCTATTTCCGGAATTATTCAAAACATAACTCCATTATTATTAGGAAATATTTTCAATCGGCATATAGGAATGGAATGTCTGTTTACCCTCGGATAAGTTTGCGGCTCGGTAGCTTTATTGCTTCTTGATTTTTATCGGACGGCGAGCGGAAAACACCCTGTGTATACATCGGGAATACGCCTAGCTCGTGAATCGAAAATAGAAATGGGGGCAGACTTTCGTTTCGACATAATCTTTCAGGTTTCCTCTCGCCTGACGGATTCCGCGCGATAGTACATTATATACCCGCAAATGCGACCGCTTTGAACCACCTGTTGCTCATTCCGCACGTTTGTCCGCAGATCAACATCAGCCAGGACGAATACGTGCGGATGATGGATACGTATCTGGATGCGAGGCGAAGTGCGTCAGGGGCTGATCCTACTACCATCCCCAAGTTGGTGACATTCGAAAGAAGTGAGTTATTAGGATCTAATGGGAAAAATCTGCCGTAAAACTATTAACATACTCGCCAAAATGAGCAAAAAGCACTTTTATTTGCAATAACATACGTTATACCCATCCTATAGAGATGGACGAACTTATGAAGCAGCAGGTGTGCTTACATACTCGTATATGACTTTATAGTGTAGGTATACAGAGTGTTTGTTGGCACGCCTGCACAGTAAGTAAGTACACACACATTACACGGCATTTTTATTAAATATCGTTATACGCAGATATGCTCAATCTGAATATTATAGGATTTACTCGCATGGGGTAGTTTTTGGAAAACGGTATTGGCCATCCGGAAATGATATATTACCTGCAGTTGTTATTCAAAAGTCTAAGTTTAAATCTGCATTTTTAAAAAGAAATACCTATTTTTTTACTTTAATTGAAGAAAATAACATTTGTGATCTGGAAAACCCTGTGTGTATGTATAAATGCGGTCGAAATTCACCATGCTTTCTCGGTATGTATGCCGGGATGTATATACGGAACGACGCCACACACATAACAGAGTTATAAATAAACGATTTTCTTAAAGCGCAAGTGTGACTAAGGATCGCAGTCTATCTCATTATTTAATATTGTTTTTCTCCCGTTTCTTTTTGCATTCATTGTTTTTGTTTGTGCAGTTGAACCTGACCTATCGCGTATTCTAATGCAGCCGATCCGACACATCGTGATTTATTGTTCATATTCACAATCAATAGATTTTAATTAAGGTATACATACTTACACGCGTACTTACATACATGCATACATGATATGTATGTGTGATGGAGACACTAAAAATATACGAAATGTTGGTAGATTGTCTGGTCCGTGTGTATTACGGTGCCGGAGGGACTTCTAGAAATAGAATAGGAACATCAAAAATAAACTTACTTGATACCTTCATCGCGATGTTATCTTTGATCACTGAAACCACACAACGTCGTCGCATGGTCCTTCAAAACGTTTAAAATAAACCCGGACGATCAAAAATTGGTTTATACGCAGTGTTTCGTAAATTATAACAAGCAGCGTGTACAGAAAACTACCGCATATTCCTGCATGAGGAAATCGAAATATTGACCTTCATGAGCGATATCTCAAAAATCTAAGCACTTACGAAAAATTACTATTCTTTTAAAAGTGTTTGTATTGTCGATATCTACAAGTTTTGTCTGAAGACTTTTTCGATTATCGGTGAAAAAAGAAGAGACTTCAATGCTTCAATTTAAAAAAAATTAACTTTCAGGGGTCATATCTCGAAAATCGGAGCAATTACGAAAAATTACCATTCTTCAAAAAATGTTGGTCTTGTTGATATCTACAACTTTTGTCTAGAAATTTTTTCGATTGTCGGTGAAAAAAGAGGAGACTTCAATGCCTCAATTTTTGAGAAATTAACTTTCACGAGCCATATCTCGAAAATCGGAGCAATTACGAAAAATTACCATTCTTCAAAAAATGTTGGTCTTGTCGATATCTACAACTTTTGTCTTAATAATTTTTCAATAGTCGGCGAAAAAAAAAAGATTTGGGCAAAAAACTTAAAATAAAATACTTGAAAATCACAGGATATAATATTTATTTCTCTTTCTTTTACAGTTCGGACGAAAAAAGATGTCTTCTCGAAACAGGCAAGGGATTCCCCTACAATACTCAAATTTCCCATTGGAAAATCGACCGAGGACGTCGACAGCGCACATCTAAGAATCCTGGCCGCTCCTCTTCGCCTTGCAGCAGTGGAAAGTGCGAGCGTTGTGCGGGTGAGGGTGCTACAAGTATTAGGAGCTCGTCGACGTCGTCTAGTCGACGAAAAGAACCTATACCTGTCACGAAACTTGACAAAATGGTGCGAATTTGACATAACCAGTGCAGTGCAATCTTGGTTGACCGGTGACCGCAACCTGGGCCTGGAACTGGCATGCATCGACTGCGGAAACGGCTTCGAGCCCGAACGGGCCACAGTGAGTGCCTTAGTTTACCCACCCTACGACCCCTACCCGTATCCATTCCCGTACCGCACCCATTCGGACTTCGACCCGGGGTCGGTCTCGCACCGGCGCGTCCGGCGGTCCAGCGCGCCCTTCCGGTCGCGGCGGGCCACCGACTGCCGCCAGTCCCGCACCGCGGGCAGCGCGAAGCGCCGCTGCTGCCGGCACGACATGTCGGTCAAGTTCGCGGACCTCAAGTTCCCGGAGATGCGCGACATCGTCCAGCCGAAGACGTACGAGGCCGGCTTCTGCCAGGGGCAGTGCCCGCCGAACTTCAACCACGCCACCAACCACTCGCGCATCCAGAGCCTCATCCACCAGATGAACAGGAAGGGCGTCCGGCAGCCCGCGGCCCACCACCGCGTGCCGAAGGCCTGCTGCACGCCGTCCAAGCTGGAGCCGCTCGAGATCCTCCGGGTGAACCCGGCCGACAGCACCAAGCTGATAGTCGAGAAATGGGACAACATGCAGGTCGTCGAGTGCGCGTGCTCCTAATGAACGCTTATTTATACCATTTCGAGTTGGTCGTAGCTCCTGTCTCATTGCTATGCCTTAAAACACTGAGCAAATTATGAGTTTTTTAAGGCATTGTACTTATTACAATATTTGTGCATATCATTCGGACTAGGCGATGGGCACTGGCTTGGCGATATTAGAGTAGAGACATGCCAAAGACATTCATTCTATGTATATTTTACTCCACCGTACGGGTCAGATTCAGCATTTTTTTGCATAAAACTCTATAAGTTACTGTGATATTCATCAATTATTGTTAACTATTTATGTTACTTCTCTGTCAGTGTCAGTCTTACATTTTAGTATTATATTAATTCATCCACCTTTGGGTTGATTTGTGTGTATGTATGTAGATACCAAGTGTTCAATATATTCAATGGGTCCGAGGTGCTGTATGTGCCAAAAAACGCGTGCGGGACTCCTGGAGTTCCGAAACATCAATTAGCATTTAACGGCACTCATGATCCCATTAGATAATGAACCTTTCATATGTTACTATGTCTTTATAAATGTCTGTAAATGCATCTCGAAGTAAAGTATTATTTTATTTTATTCTCATTTTTATAAAAATTTTAATTATGTTAAGTAATGGATAATTATTGTACTGATTATATTTACACACCGATTCTCTAATAGTCATTTTTTACGCATGAAATCCCATAACCCTATCGTATTACCAACAAATTATGCTGTGGGAATCACATAACTGACCGAAAATGCGCCATCTCACGGATTTTTCTTGAACTGCAAACTTCGGCGTGAGTGGTTCGCTACTTGGCTAAAATGGACTAAAATGGGCAAAACATGAAATAAAACAGGAACGACTAACGAAGCTGTAACATAATTTATTCAAGCGAAATCGCAGCAGTAAAAAACTAATATAAATAAGTACCTGGCGTAAAAAAAAGAAATGAGAAGAAAAAACAAACTGAACAAACATATCAATATCGAAATGAAAACTCAAATAACTATAACAATTATTTCTCTCCTGTCCCTGAACCAGAAATCCCACCCAAAAATTAAAAAAAAAAACATGAATTTTGTTGAACATGGAAAAATCCCAAAAGAAACGATATAATTCAAAAGACATAAACGTCACATATCACATTTACAATCATACCTTACATACTACAGTAGAACCTCGCCGGGTCTCGCCGACAAAAAGCCATTCGGCAGACGAGTGCGGCGACCGTTTTAAGTAAACGACGTCCTAATGTGAACATATCATAATTAAGCTAAAGTAGTTGGAAGATACTATAAGAGTACCGGTTTCGTTTTTGAGGGACAGAACGGGGGAGGAGGGGGAGGAGGAGGCGTCATTTCCGAAACGAAATTTTACGCGAGAATCCCCGGATGAAATTTTCGATTTGTGTTTGTTCGAGATGGCGCGGAGCTCTCAGGCTTCCGACGAACACTTGGGAGTATAGGCGGTGGCGTTCGGGTCGAGCGTCGAGCCGGGCGGCGGCGTGGGGGTGGTGGGCGACGGCTCCGTCAGGCGCACCCTCGAGTTGTGCGCGCTCGGGCCGCTGGTGAAGTGGTCGGTCGGCATCACCGCCAGCACCTGCGCGATCTTGCTCTTGAGCTCCTCGATCTCGGCTTCTTTACTCCGAACGGAACCTGAGTGCGACAAATCAGCCGGGAATTAGTAATTATTCGTCATCACATCAACAATAAACCGCTCATTGTACAAATTATCATGTGTTACAGATTTAGGTCGACTCGGGGAAGAGCGAATTCGGATTTTTTTTTTCGAAAACTTCAAAGTGGCGTAACTTTCTTATTAGTCGAGATATCTATGAAAAATTTAAATTGGCTTCTAATTGAGTCATCAGGAGTAGAAACATGCGTCCGGTATTCGTTTATCTAAGGAAACAAATGTTCGAATTTTCAAATTTTCAACTTTTAAAAAATTTCAAAGTGCTGTAACTTCTTTATTTGTTGAGATATCGACGGCAAATTTAAATTGGGTTCTAATTGAGTCATCTGAAGTGAGAAAATGCGTCTAATAATGCCGTACCGTTGAAAATAAAGTAAAATTTTCAAACGGCCATAACTTCGTTATTAGTGGAGCTATCGAGTCGCACGACCCGGGAATCGCTTACTTATCTCAAAATCTATCGGGAAAAGTGTCTGGATTTCGATTTGGACGACATTTAGTGATTTTCGATTTTTTTGAAAATCCATCACTTTGGGTACAAATTTTGCTCAAAATTTTCAATTGACCATAACTTTCGAACCGAAGCTCCGATCGGGATGAGCGGCCGCGCATTCGAAAGAGCGTCAAAAAATCTACGAAATGCTTCTAGAGCGCATCGGAAAAAGGTAATTTTTCATGTGAATTATGGCCTCCGAAAAATCACCAAATCATCGGTCTCGTAAAATTAAAACCGGTCTAACTTTTGAACCGATCGAGATATCGATTCGGGCTACCCGGCAATCGAAAGAGAATCGAAAGATTTATTAAAAAAAGTATAGACATGTCCGAAAAGCTTTCGAATTGACCGAGAATCGTGCTTTTTAAATTTCGGAGGTGAAATTCTTACGAAAATTTCAACGATTTTCCTAAAATTCAAAGTGTCGTAACTTTCTTATTAGTCGAGATATCGATGAAAAATTTAAAATGGCTTCTAATTGAGTCATCAGGAGTAGGAAAATGCGTCAGGTATTGGCGTATTTACGAAAAAAAAAATTCAAATTTTCAAATTTTGAGAAATTTTTGTCAAAAATTTTAAGGTGCTGTAACTTTGACCGAGTTGACCTGCCATGTCATGTAACATCTGATACAAAGTCACTCACTCTCTCTGATTTCTAGCTGCCTTTTCGCCTCCCCAAGCGCGCTGAACAGATCCAACTTGATCCTGGTCTCGGCCGATAACGAGTTCTCCAGGTGCGCGTTCTTCTCCTGCATGGCGGAGAGGGCCGACATGAGCATCTCCCTGTCCCTGAGCTGGTCGACCAGCTGCGCGTTCTCGCGCTCGGCCGCGGCGCACCGCTCGTCGCTCCACCGCTTCGCCGCGCGGCACTCGGCCAGCTCGGCGTCGGCGTCGCGGCGCCGCGCGCGGCACGCGTCCGTGCACTCGCCCGCCGACCGCACCTGCTCCTGCTGCTTGCGCGACTTCCGCTCCTGGTTCAGCTGCGACTCCACGCTGCACCGCGCGCGCCGCTCGTCCGCCACGCGCCGCTCCAGGTTGCCGATCGTCTGCTTGTCCGAGTTCTTCGACCCGACCGCGCTCTGCAGCCGCTGCTGCAGGTCCTCGATCTCGCGCTGCATCGTCGACAGCTCGCCCTTCGACACCTTCTCGCTCGTCGTCAGCGCCGCCACCTGCACAACAACCAATTCATCTCATTTCTAATCAAATACGACTACCTTGCGAATATTCCTAGGTTTTCTCTTTATTTCAGTAGAACAAATGCACCAATTCGCCATTTTTGTTGATATTGCCTAGCAACCACTATCAATTACCGAACAACAAATTCGTTGCTAGGCAAAATCAACAAGAATCGCCGCATTCGGGCGGCCATTTTGCTCAGCCATAATCCCAACTATTTCCTATAGAAAAAATCGAGAATTCGGCTTGAGTTGCCCGTTTGCTAAAATGCGCATGTGCTCACCTGCAGTCTGAGTTCCTGTTCGCTGGCCCTGCTGCTCTGCAAGTCGGACCGCAGTCTCCTGGCCTCTCCCTCGAGCTTCTGCATCAGGTACTCGCTCTCCCTGTCCCTCTCCTTGTCCTGGTCTCGTTTCTCCCGTCTCCTGGACGAGCGCGAGTCGTTCGTCTCTTGTGCCACCGGGGGAGCATCTTCGATTCCCGCCCCTACAGCGTTCCCATTGACGTGAGCCACTTTCTGTTGGCGAAACGACTTGTGATGCGGCGTCGTCACGCAGTTATTACCACTCGAAATTAACGTAGCTGTAACGAAAAAAATTAAGACAATCATCAGGTATTTGTGGTTATCTTACTGTTCGAAATAGAATTCGAGTTCTTCTCGTGGTTCTGTTGGTTCCTCCGCTGGATGACCGCTGTCGGCTCCTGTTGTTGCTGTTGCGGCTGATGGTGCTGTTGGATTTGTGAGTGATGGACGTTGGCTGCGTGGATGGCAGTCGAGTTGTTTGTGGTGGCACTTGAACTCGTCGAGTTTCCCATGTGACTGGACTTTTCCGGGTTCGAATTCACAGAATTCATCGAATTTGACATGTTCAAATCGACGGGCAGCGCCTGCTGCATGAGCTGCATGTAGAACTCGTTCTCTTTGGCCACTTCTCGCTGTTTCCTCTGGCGAATTCTGTAGCCTACATACGATTTCAGGCCGAAGCCTAACGTCACTACTGGATAGCCGATACAGTGCGCCGCGAACGGGCGACACAGATCCAGGTAGCCGGGCATGTGCTTGACGTCTCTTAGGCGGACCGCCGCCTCCAGGTAAACGAACAGGATCCACAGCAAAATGGTCGGTGCGCAGACACCCTAAAAGACAATTAATGCATCGATTATCCTGGATTATAATTATTTAGATGGGGTTGCACTCACTTTGTCTGTGTGCCAAACGTACTGGACCCAGACGTAAGTGCTGGCCGCGAAGAACATCCAGTGTGCGGGTATGAAGAAGAAGCACAGCATGTCCGACGTGAGGGCCACAAAGACGAAGAACATCGAGAACGCCAGCCCCTGATATTTGAACGAATCGTAAACTGAGCGAAGTAGGAGGTAGAAAGGCCAGAGAAACTCGAAGCGAAATTCTAGAATAAAATCGGCTAGAATCACCAAAACCCACAGTACGAGGAACTTCAGGTACAGGAGTGTGCTAAAACAATCATAAAGAGAGTTACTCGATTAGAATTTATTTGTAGTAATTCGTGTGTTATAATATGTGACGTGAGACGGGCTAAAATTGGTAAAGTGAGATATTTATTTCACGTACGTTTGAAAACTCGCACTACCACTAGCGTCCCGAACGTGGAAATTCGCACTCACCTTCCGTACATCCCCTCAGTGATTTTGTTCCTTTTGACTGGTCGCCTCAGTTTCGGTATTTCGGCATTCCGCCTCTTCATAATTGTTACAAATATGGTCGAACCTGAGCCGCTCACTCGAATTTTCGATAAACCCTCCCGTTTCCGGTAATTTTGCGCCGGAAATTCGGCTGTTTTATCGAATTTTTCCCGCTAGGAAAATTTTACCCAACTTTTGTTGTGTCTCAGCTGTGTACAACTGTCACTTACTTGTCACTTGTCAATCTGTCACCGAGCTGTCATTTAGCCGGTTACGTCATACGTCACTGAGTCAGCAGTCACTTTTACCGGTTTTACCAGACACTAGTTGGTTTACATTAAATGGTTCTTGGTTAGTGCATTACCTTATTACCTGCTTATTAGTCTTCTTATGATTATTCCTGGGTTTTATTAAGTGGTTGTGATCTGGGAGTGTATAATAAGCAGATAAGTGAACAAGCAGCAAGCAGCAAATAAGAACACCGCCTAAAAAACGAGCGGTCTTTCTATGAGGAGAAGAACAAGTCCAGGAGCATAGAAGGCAGGTGGTGGCAGTGGCAAGATAAGACCCAATATCTTAGTTGTTTAGGCGTTTCTCGCTCTTCGATAACACTGTGAGTATGCGAAAATCAACTACTCCTACTCATTCCTCTATCTGCACTCTCTGTACTGTACCTCTCTTCCAGGTAGGAGGTAGATAGGTAGGTGCGGGTCGTCCTAGTACCTAGTGTCGTGTAAGGATCACACAATGGCCCACATAAAAAGCTCCACCAGCCTGGAAAGGACGAGCATACACGACATGTTGAAGGAGGCCCCTCTGGCGAACGAAAACAGCAAATCTGGTAATCCGGTGCCGGCCGTACAGACGAACCCGATTTGCCCTTACTCGCGTTCGGTGCCCACCGGCTTGTCCTCGTGTACGAGTTCACCGGCGATTCTAACGCCGACCGCCCCTACGCCAAACGACGACTCGACCATCCTCAAAACGTCCTCTCGAATTGATAACTTGAAAAGCTGGTCCATTTCGACATACAAGTGCACCAAGCAGCTCATGTTCGAAAAACTGGGAAAGTCCTCCAGAACCGTGGATGCGGAGTTGGAGTCTCAGATAGAGCAGTTGCGCGAGACCCAGAAGAAGTACTGCAACATCCTCCGTCTGGCCCGGGCGCTGACCAGTCACTTTTACCACGTGGTCCAGACGCAGCACGATTTGGGCGAGGCCTTCTCGGAGCTGGCCCAGAAATCGCCCGAGCTCCAGGAGGAGTTTCTGTACAACTCGGAGACGCAACGAAACTTGACGAAAAATGGCGAAACCCTCCTAGGGGCGTTGAACTTTTTCATTTCTTCGGTCAATACCCTTTGTAATAAAACCATTGAGGACACTTTGCAAAGTATCAGGCAATACGAGGCGTCCCGTATCGAGTACGACGCTTATCGCACTGATTTAGAGTCCATGTCCACTAAGCCGGATGGGGCCATCGGATTGGAGGAGGCGCAGCAAGGCTACGAGCTCCATCGTCAGCAGTTCATGAAGTTGAGGGCAGAAGTTACAATAAAAATGAAATTCTTAGACGAAAACAGAGTAAGAACTGCTTGCGCAATGACTATCTGATGAGTGTATCTTATTACTTATTATTCATTTCAGATAAAGGTGATGCACAAGCAATTGCTCTTGTTCCACAATGCGATCTCCGCTTATTTCTCTGGGAATCAACAGGCGCTTGAGGCCACCTTGAAGCAATTCAATATTAAAGTGAAAACACCAAACTCTACATACCCGTCTTGGTTGGAGCAGTAGTATAAGACATGCTATGTGGATGGATTGCATTTATACATTCATACAAATCTAGTCACTCCATTTTATTTATTTATAGTTTTTATTTACAATTTTTTCACTTACACATTTAATGTTATAAGGGCTTTTGTAATTTTTAATTTCTAAGCAAGTGATTTTGTTCCTGAGACTCCTGAGAGAAACATGCAGTCCTTTAGATGAAAAAATAATCCTTAGGAGCATTCTTGTTAACATTGATTAACATCGACTAGGTATTTTGTCATAAAATCTACTTAATGATAACAATTTCTTTTTAATTTGGACCTGTTGTCTATAATTTACCTGTGTGTTATATGTATTGTAACTAATGAAATCTGGAAATAACTTGAAGCATCATTATTTTAAATTGATGACATCTGAATATCGAATATCTACATTATACCTAGTCCATTATTATTATTAATAATAATAAATTTAATTACGGATTATCATTGAGTACTGTAAATAGAACAACTTTGAAATTAAAACGCATTCAAGTATTTCGTGTAAAATTGATTCGTATTCCTGTAAATTTTCGATTGTATTCTATTCGTATTATTAATTATTTGAATTTAGCGCCATTGTCAGTTGTATGCAGCGTTGCCAACTTAATTAATGGAAGTATAGGCAACCAATTATACACAGTATTGAGGTCGCCCTTCTCCATGTGATAGACTGATTGATAGCTGTGTTTACGTATGGTGAAGTCACCTCTGTGTGGTCCTCTCGTTGCCGCCAAGTCAGGTGATTTAGGGGTGAGTTTTTCTACAAATTACGGTTTTATATGAATAATTATAAATATTATAATTCAATGTATTTTCAGGCCAGATATTCCGGCAAGTTTATGTTGTTTTCTTTGCCATTTTGAAGTTAAATATGCCAGTAAGCCGTCTAGATGTGATATATAGAAAGATTCTATTGACAAAGTTCTTTATAAAAGGCTGGGGACCTCCTGATGATATCATTCAGTAAGTTTGAATTCTGTGACGTTAGGTGGATAACCTATTTTTTCGTTTCAGGTTGTTCAATTTTCGAAAACTCATGTCTTCAAGGGAATCTTGCTATAAGTTAGTGCCCAATGACTACCCAATTGAAATTATAAATGTAAAACATCCCATACATAATTTCATTACGTTATTGGCTTTTGTAAATTTCCTGTTGTAGGAACAACGACGTTCTGACTGCCGGGTGATCGAAGGGAAATTCCGTAGTCCTTTTGCTACCTATCATAGTAATCTGATGGTGCCTGAAATCAAAGATGCCTTCTTCCAGATGGTTTTGCCTTTGAGCTGGCCATCTGGACCACACAAACCGATCTGCATCCATTTGGCTGGGACTGGTGATCATGTATGTAATTCCAACGTTGATTTCTTATGCTTTTAAGCAATTTTAGTTGTAGTATTTCTGGCGACGACGTAACATAATGGCCAAGCCCCTCTTACAAGAGGGAATCGGAGCGATAATCCTGGAGAATCCGTATTACGGACTCAGACGACCCACAACTCAAGTGCGGTCTAGCCTTCATTACGTATCCGACATATTCGTCATGGGGGGCTGTCTCATTTTAGAGTGCATAGCACTGCTGAATTGGTGCGAATCGTTGGGATTCGGCCCTCTCGGGATATCCGGAATCTCAATGGGAGGACATGTACGTTTTGTACATCATGTCGTGTCTGCCCGTCTCAGTTCATCTGTTGACAGGGCGGGAGACCTTTTCGAATATCGATCGATAATTATTACTGATTTATACTTTATCATGTTGCTTTCCATCTAGATGGCTTCTTTGGCGGCGTCCAATTGGCCTAAACCTTTAGTGCTTGTTCCTTGCTTATCATGGTCCACTGCGTCCTCGGTCTTTACAGAGGTGGCACTCATTTTTAACAAGCGTTTTGTTTACCATTACAAATTATTATTTTACTAATCGAAACTTGTTTTAGGGTGTCATGAGTGAATCGATCGATTGGGATATGTTACAGAAACAATTGTTTTCTGATCGTTTGTATTGTGATACTTTATCAAAAGCCTGCAAAATTGTCGATAGCCCTTTTGCATGCAATTTGAGTAAAATTCCAGGTTTGAAACATATGATATAAAATATACCAGATTACTTCATCTTCTCGAATTTCTAGAGTATGGATTGGAGACTCTCATGGCTGACAATCTGAATGTCGGACATGTGTCTCCCTATGAAATGATGAACATATTCGATACTAACAATTGTCCTGCGATCACCTACAAGTCTTCTAGTCAAACCAAAGTGATACTAACTCGTAAGGAGCCGTCGATATTCGCAATGAGCAGCAAGAAAGTGTTGGCCATGAGAAAGCGAGATAAAGAGGCGGTTTGGTTCATGAGAGGCATGATGGACGAATTTACACATTTGAAAAATTTCTCGGTGCCTCACGATACGTCCCTGATAACCGCAGTATGTGCGAAATCTGATGGGTACGTGCCAAGAACTGGTACTTCCAATTTGGAGGATCTTTGGCCAGGGTCTACAGTCAAATATTTGGATAGTGGACATGTTGGCGCTTACATTTGGCATATGAAACTATTCAGGTGGGCGATAATATCCAAACTGAAATCAATAAATTCAGACTTTTGTTTTTGTCTTTTACAGAAATTGCATTGTGGCTGCGTTTGATAGGGCGAAGAAAATTGCGCCGCCACCATCAAGAAGCAAAGATCAGAGTTAGGGTATATTTATACATTTTGCTTATTATTGTTATAAATTGAATACCTAGCTAGTTAGAAGTAACAAATTGTACCTGAGAGGGTATTGTGATAATTTTATAAACAGACTTTAAGAAAGAAATAGAAAAAATCTCGGAATCTGTTTTAATTTCCACATACAACGCTTTTGAATTTAGCAATTATTTAATAGACAAATCGCTTCCATAATGGCAGTAGAGATAAATTGCGTTTAAAAATATTTTTTTTACTCTTACCGCCGTTTGGGAGCCACTGGAAATTCCGCCAAACGTCTCTTTCGTCCAACGGGTATTCCGCCGAGCAGGGGTGTACCTCTATTTTTTTAGTGTTCTGTGGTTGAACGTTCTGTCTGTCATGTCACGTACGCCTTTTGTTTGTGTATCCGTGTATTTGTGGTGTGGTGACTGACATTTTATCTACTTTATATTGTGTACATGGTGGCGTTAATGGACCTCTTTATGGTGAAATATGATTGAAATTATCTTCAGAATCGCGCCGAATTATTGAAATCAATTGGAAGTATCAATTCCCGTTTGTTCATCGACTCGAAGAGAGATGTCATCGTCCAAATCAAGCCTGGATGATCTACTGGGTGGTGAGTTGCGTTGTTTATGTTCACGTTACAATCCACCCAACCCATCCATCTGGGTTGGAACTTGATAGCGACGGCAAACACATAGACCCTCCCTTCTAGGATTACAATGCGTATGCAATGTCCCAATGTCATCCTTCTGCGTTCTTTTATCCCTTTTCTCATAGTTGTATTCTTTGTGTTATCGTAAAAATCGCAGTCATGTTGTGCCTTCAAACGACAATAAAGCGATATCCATTCTCTTGCGTATCTCCTTTACGTTTTAGCCTCTACTAGACATGGTGTCATGGGCATAATGAAGGTTTTGATATGGCATTCCCATCCGAATAAAAATAAGTGAATTTACAGGAATCTGTAATTTGCAGTTGCGTAATTAGGCTCCTATTATTAATTTATTATTTATTATTGTGTAGTGACAGCACGCCCACATTGTCATTTTTATAATTTTGTGCTTTTTCAGAGTCGTGGGTCGACGTCAGCGCCGGATCGGCGTCTTCCCAAGGTGGAGGAACCCCCGGATCCGTCGTCAGTCACCCCTTGGGAGGTGAAGATTACCTGAGGCTCCTGAAGGAGGCCCAGCGCGAATCGAACCAGTCCTCGGCAAGGGTCTCCCTGGCCGGTTCCAGGAGGGACTCGCCGAGGAGTAGTCCCAAATCGCCTCCCAACAGCCCCGTCCAGGGGACCTCGTCGATTCCCCTTGAATGGCAAGCGTACTACATTAATTCAGAAGTGAAAGATGCAAGTCTTTTTTTTGTTGTCGTTATTTTGCTATTCCAGTTCAATAACCGATTCTTGTTCTCAGCATGATTTAATTAAATGTTACGTTTCGTTCCAGGATTGCGATTCGTTCAGCGACTGGAGCAGTAGACCTGACCAGGTTCCGCCGAAGAATTGGGGCTTTCGTCCTGTCAAGAGGGACCTGTTGAGCATCAGGTACGCCCGTCTTGGCAACACGAGCTTGTTCTCTCGCCGGGGTCTGTGCACCCTGTTCCTCACCAACCTGATATCGTTACTGCTGGGCACCGGGGTGGGACTTTGGTTGAGTAAGCACGGCATCTTTATTCCGGCTGTCAAAGTCCGTTAAGGGGGCTCACGTCCAACAACTGGCAACGCGGTCAACTGTTCAAAACGGACGACTTTTCAAGATGTCCTATTTTATACATACATAACATACCTACATTGTATAATGCCGATGTGATTATTTTCTACATACATACATACATACATACATACATACATATTTTGTGGCTTGTGAATGCTGCCTTGTGAATGAGACTGGGATTTTCTACTATTCTACATATATTATATTTATGTATATGTATGGTTGGTATTGTTTATTTACTATCGCTTACTATCAATAATTTAATGTATTCTTTCTTACTATTTGATAGAGCATTTAATACTGTGTAATAATAATTAATAATCAATCATTGTGCTGTGGCCAGAACTTGCATGAGACCCTGCAAGTTTCTAGAAGACCAAACGAGGTCTCAATCTGCAAAATAACATATCAGCCAAGATATTTACACTTATGGTTGCAGATTAGTAGGTTTATCATCATAAACATGGTTTTATATGGCCAACATTTTCACTCTCGACATCAGGGGCGAAGTTGGAAAAAAATACAAAATCAACAAAAGATTTTGATTAATGTGTGTATGTATGTACGTATTTTACTTACAGATATGTTCGTACTTCTGCTCAATCGCTAGGCGTTTACTTACATTACACACTACATATAATATGTATTTGTTGTGGGCGTCTCAAATTTGGGAATTGGTATACACTATAATTTTCGGTATACTTGACTATTAATTATTAATTGTTAATATGACATTATTACGTACATAATATCAAATTCACTTTATTTTCGTTATGCTGGTTTCATATTTTATTTTTAGTACTTTTCATATAAATTGTCCAATTATGTAATGTGATTGTAAGTTAAGCCTACTTGCATACATACATACATACAATCATACCTATGTAATGAATATGTATGTTAGTAAATTAATTATTATTACCCACATGCTATTTAGGCTCTGCTAGTGTGTATAACTCGATGTGTATGATTATTTACTTAGTTTCTGGCTTAGCTGGAATGGACTAAGAAATGGAAACAGTAACGTTAGGATATAACTGATGCAATTTAAATTGTACCTAACTTTAAGTACTATACTACATAAACATTAATCACACAATATTTGTGCTTATCAAATAACCACAAATAAATTGTTTTTTATCGGTCGAAATGCATTTTCCGTACATCCCAAATGTCTATTCTAAAATTACTATTTGGGTGATTATTCCGGGACACGCTGTATGTAATGAGACACATAACTAGCAAAAGGTGGAAAATTTATTCAGTCTACATGATTCTAATTGGAAAGTCTTAAAATAGAATTATCAAGTAAAATACATCTTATATTAGTTATATTGTATACTTATAAGTTATATTAGATGGATTTATTTGTGAAAGGCTTGTTTGGTGATGTGATATGAAATGTCTTGATATGAGTCTTCCTCCAAAACACTCGACGACACTCCACTGATATCGACTTCTTCCAGCTTCCTCCTGATCTCTAGCGGATCCACCGCCCTCTGGATCCGTTTGACATGTTTGGTCACGACCGGTTCCGGAATCAGCTTTTTTATGCTGGGCCCAAACGGAATTTGTTTCGCCGTCAGCGATACCGTCGTTTTGGCACGCCTGTAGATCACCTCAGGGAACGCGTCGTTACCGTTCGCCTGGTCTACTTGCTTACTGGACGATGACACTCGGAGGAGCTGCTCGATTTCTTCCGTTGGCAGATCGCGAACGGGAATTCTCGACCTAATAGGAGTCGTGCTGTTCTTTATGTAGATGCCCACAGGACTCGCGATGTGCTTGAGGTGCTCCGGCTGTCTGGCCCCGCATGGGGGCCTAGGTGTCAACCTCGCTGGTAGATGGTGGATCGATTTGGGAGGTTTCTTGAAGAGATGGTCCTCCTCGTCCGCTTTTCCCGGCGATTTCTTCCTTATGTAGTCCCCAACTGGGCTGTAGACGTACCCGTATTTTGTGTCAGTCGCTGGTGCTTTTTTCCTTAGCGGGATCTTCTTTACCGGCTTTATAGCGGTCTCACCCTGACCGTTATAACATGGTTTATTATTGTTGGACACTTTTTGGGGCGGCCAGACTGTCGTTTCTTCCGTCGAATTCTCGTTCACGCTTGATGTACGCTGCTCTTTGCTAATCTCGTCGGGAAATTCGTAATCTAGACCGTATTTGAAGGCCATTTCCATCTCCTCCAGAGTATCATTAAAGTGGAAAGAATCTGAGGTCTCCTCTTGGGACTGCTCTGATGGAGTGGCGCCGCTACAATTGTCGAGATCGTACATTTGAGGCATTTCGCCTGCTCTGGAAATGTTCGAATTGGTCGATTTTTCTTCAGATGTTGTCGAGTCGTCCATTATGATGACTTCTTTTTCTTGACAGTTCGATGGACTCTCGCTGATGACGATAACGTCATCTTCATCATGATTTTCACTGTTGGGGGATTCAGAGTAAGACGAGTTTGGTGTATACTGGAAGTCCTTAAATCTAGTGGAGTCAGGCGAGTTTCTGGATATGTTATTCACCTGAAAGTAGTGAAATTAGGCGATTTATGATCAAATCATTCAAAGTGATAAATAGGACTTACAGAATCATTTACAACAATGACTGCATCTGGGACGTCAGAGGATGTTAAATTCAGAGTAAATTGGAAATCTTCATTGATTATGTTCATGGAAGAATCTGGAGCCCTCAGAAGCATGTTTCTGGTAACATTGTTTGACTGTAGGTAGAAAATACAAATTATTACAACTGTATTCCATCACACATTATGCAGTGTGCCCCTGAATGGCGTTACAAAGAGTTTTAAAAATTCTTACATTTGTTTCATTGGCAGTGAAATATTCGGAAGCTGTTGGCTCATTTGAGGACATACCGTCAGACTCCACAAGTAGAACGTCTTGGGGATTGAGCAGATGGTAGTGTCCACTGTTAGAGGAAACATTAATAGAAATCTTGAAAGTTCAAGTCCAGTCCGAACTTGTCTCTTGATACCTAATAGACTTACTTATCTGAATGCCTTCGATTTGATGTATTCGTGACTTTTTGAGCAAGCAGTTCCGCCTTAATCTCGTTCAGACTCAAAGGGCCCCAGGCTACTCCTTCATCGCTATTGTAATAAGGCCCGTTCCTTTCCGAATACATGTTCTGCCACTGCAAAAAAAGTTTCTGTTGAAACCGAAATGGCACTCGAAAATATTGTGAATCAATATTCAGAAAATTTGCTACTCACTGAAACTATTTATTTCAGCCAGAAATCGAATTAAAGCAATGTAAATGCAATTATGTGGTGGCTGTTATCACTTGACGGTTGGTTCCACGGTTTTTGCACTTGTATCCACTTGACAATTCAAATTTCAAATAATTAAATTAAACAGAAATGAATGTCCCTAGAAGTTACTAAAATGTAAGACCTTACTAATCTAACCAATAAAATTGCCTGCTAATGGCTCTAAACCAATCATAGGCCGCAATCAGGACTGATTCGACCCCTTAGTGCAAAATGTGTAGTGTAATGTCAAATGTCAAATTGGCAATCGCATAAACTCGAGCATAAACTGATGTTACCTAGATTTATCTACATGAATTATTTTTATTTAATTTTATAATTGATGGAAATCCTGGCTTATAATATTCCAACATAATCGACAACGGTGAGTTCAACTTTACTTTTGATCTAATAGTTTTATGAAATACCTAATATTCATTGTTGGTTGTTGATGATTATATCCCAGGTACCTGCAATCATTCAACACAACATGGACATCTGATGAAGTTGGGTAAATCCTATGTCGAAATGGGGAGCCCGTTTTCATGAATACCATCAAACCAAACGTGGATCTACAAGATTTCGGTTCACCACCCAACTTGCCGAAGGAAAAATGCAACAATCAAATGTAGACAACTACATCATCATCACCACCTTTAAAAGGAACCGACTTTTCTAACAATAAGGGCCTGGTCAGCTGTCAATACAATTAGGACGATTTACAAATTTCCAACATGGAGAACTCCACAAAGGACATCCAAATGTCCATGCCAGTAGGTGGCTGTTATTTCGAAGAGGGAGGCCGCGGCTGCAGGAACAAGAAGAAACAACAAGAACCGATTTGTTGCCCAGTATGCGGCCTCACCATACGTCTAACAGAAGTCCAGTCCCATTTCGTGTTAGAATTAGAAAAACTAGGAAGGCTGTCATTGTCTTCGAAACACAAGCAAACCGCACGAAACGGCCCCGGATCCAGTTCCTCCACTTCCAGCGACCCGAACAACTCGGATAAACCCTGGGAGACCTTCCAGAAAGTGAGGAGCAACCGCCAGAACCGCCACCGCTCCAAGACGAGGAAGCGGAAGTCGGAGCAGGTCCAGTGCCCGATCTGTAACCGGGACACGAGCGAGGAGATCACGGTTCACGTGGAAAAATGCCTGAGGAGGAGCGAACCGGAGCGAAACGGCAACGAGAGCGACGAAAGCATCGACGTCGAAGCTTTCGAGGAGTACGAGTGGGCCGGGCAGTCTCGGGTGAGGATCACAAGCCGTTTGCCGGGCGGCGTCGTCAATTTGGGCACCGCGATAGCAACAACGGAAGAGGACGAAGACCTCAACGTTGACGGCGACGACGTTCAAACTTACGGCTGCCCTCAGTACTCGGAAAGGGATGTCATCCTGCTTCCGGGTGATCCGGAGAACGTGGCCCTCAGGAAGGCGGTCATAGGGGGAGACCCCAAGCGGCCCCACGCGGACGAGGTGCCGTTCACTGCGCCCTCCAAGGGCGATCCCCTGGTCCAGGTCCTGAAGAACAGGATCCGGGAACTGGAAAACGGGGAGAGGAACAAGGAGGAGGTCTATAAATGTCTGATCTGCATGGAGCGGTACCGCACGCCTGTCATTTCGGTGTGCTGCTGGCATGTTCACTGCGAACAGTGTTGGTTGCAGACGCTCGGTGCCAAAAAATTGTGCCCTCAATGCAACATGATCACATCACCGGCGGACCTGCGCAAAATCTACATGTGAACTATGGACGTACTTTTGTACCCTTGCCTGAGTGGGCAATGCTTATGAGGATGCACATGCCGGGTGCCCACAATCAACATGAGAAACCAGATTTTGCCCATTTTGTATCATCTTGGTGAAGATCAAAAGGAACAAAATTTGTATTCAGCATTTGGTTCCTAATAGGAACTTCCTATTCATCTTATTTCTTAGTCCACCTGGGTGAGCCAGTTGGCTGTGGACACTCAGTATATGTGCATAGTAATATTGGGACACGTTGTATCTACATATGTCATGTATGTATGTACCGTGCGTTCATTAGCTCATAGTTTTGTATTGGACTACAAATAAGAGCGTTATCATTCGGATGATTCTATCGGAATAACGTTTTATGTGATGAATCTTATTTTAACAAATTTTTGAATCAATTGGTAGGATTATTTGGTGGCCCTCTGGGTTTCGTAATTTTCTGTATATTAAATAGACTTTAAAACTTATATTTTGGTTCGTCAAATATACGATCTGCAAATTTTTTTGGTCTTATTATAGGATAATGCGCACAAAAGATCCACTGCTATCAGCGTTTACGACCGGGTACGGAAAGTGCGCCTTTCCTTGCATCCGCTGTATCTTCATCCTTCATTATCATGTGGACTAAAGAAGGATGAAACCTGCACACATTGCTACCAGTGAATGAAAAATAGTGGGGTCGCTAACGCTGAAACGACCAGTCAAGTGGATTAGTGAATGATGATGGAAAACTCTGTATCTAGTTGAAGGTAATATAATAATTTCCATAGATAGTCTCTTTAATAGTCGGTGAATTTCTCTCATTAGTCCTTGAATGATCACATCGACCTATTGACTTGCGTTATCACAAACGAAATGTGCTTCGTCCGCGTCTACAGTACGAAATAAGAAGAATACCTAGTATCATTCAATTCACAACTGTCATACAAAAATTAGAAGTAATAAGCCGATAAATGGGTGGAAAATACTCTTCGCTTGATCCCATGGATGTTGAAGTCCCGGAGATTGATCAGTTCCTATCAAGGGATCCTTACCTCAAACCATATGAGAAAGAGATTAGAAGAAGGTGAGAATTAAATATTAAAGAAAAATGTTCTTGACATTGAGAAGGTCAGTGAAGGTCCTACTACTAAATGATTTCTATTTTAGATATGCCTGCTTCAAAGACTTGAACGAATCAATTGAGGAAAAAGGAGGAGGCTTGGATACATTCACCAAAGGACATACTTATTATGGCGTTAATGTGCAACCGGATAATACAGTAATTTGCCGAGAATGGGCCCCTGGAGCTTCCCAACTCTATCTATCAGGGGAATTCAGTAAGAATCGTCATTTGCTTGTATCAAAGATAATAACTTCTCTGAATAGATGGCTGGAATCGTGATAGTCACCCTTATAAGCGGCTAGAATTTGGAAAATGGGAGCTCATTTTACCCCCTAAGCAGGACGGAAGCTGCGCCATCCCTCATCTATCGGAACTGAAGGTGGTGGTCCAAACTTCCAGTGGTTCAAAGGAAGACAGGCTTTCACCATATGCAACTTATGTGGTTGAGCCTCCCAAAAATGAAGGCACAATCTACAGGCACAAACTCTGGAATCCCCCAGCTGCAGAACGTTACGTCTTCAAGCATGCTAGTCCTCCAAAGCCAAAAAGTTTGAGAATTTACGAGTGTCATGTTGGCATAGCCACCTCCGAACTGGAGGTTGGCTCTTACAACAATTTCACTGATAACGTATTACCGCGTATCGTCAATCAAGGATACAACTGCATTCAGTTGATGGCGATAATGGAGCATGCTTATTACGCTAGCTTTGGCTATCAAGTCACCAGCTTTTATGCAGTATCAAGTCGTTTTGGCACGCCTGAAGAGCTGAAACGTCTTGTTGATAGAGCGCATGAATTGGGACTGGTTGTTCTTCTTGATTTAGTACATTCACATGCTAGTAAAAATGTAATGGATGGTTTGAATCAATTTGATGGAACCGATTCGTGTTTCTTCCACGCTGGGAGTCGTGGGGAACACTCCTTGTGGGATTCAAGGCTCTTCAACTATCAAGAATTTGAAGTTATGAGATTCTTGCTCTCCAATATACGGTGGTATCTGGAAGAATACCATTTCGATGGTTTCAGATTTGATGGAGTCACATCGATGCTTTACCATTCAAGGGGAATTGGCCAAGGCTTCAGCGGCAGCTACGATGATTACTTCAACATGAATGTGGACACTGAAGGCTTGGTTTATTTGATGGTTGCAAACAACATAATTCACACTCTAAAGCCAAACGCGATCACCATCGCTGAAGATGTGTCTGGAATGCCTGGAACATGCCGGCCCATTTCTGAGGGTTGCTTGGGATTTGATTATCGCCTGGCAATGGCGATTCCAGACAAATGGATCAAATTGCTCAAACACCAATCTGATGAAGAGTGGGATGTGGGAAATATTGTTCACACTTTGACCAATAGGAGGTGGATGGAGGCCAACATTGCTTATGCGGAATCTCATGACCAGGCTTTGGTGGGAGATAAAACCATCGCATTTTGGCTTATGGATAAAGAAATGTATACTCATATGAGTACAATGTCAGATCCGTCACCTGTCATAGACCGTGGAATTGCATTACATAAACTCATCAGATTCATTACCCACACTTTGGGGGGCGAAGGCTACTTGAATTTCATTGGGAACGAGTTTGGCCATCCGGAATGGCTTGATTTTCCTAGAGCTGGTAACAATAGTTCTTATCATTATGCGAGGAGGCAATGGAATCTGGTGGATGATAAGCTGTTGAAATACAAGTTCCTCAATAATTGGGATGCGGCAATGAATAACTGTGAACGTAAATATGGATGGTTGGCGGCTCCGCCTGCCTACGTCAGTTGGAAACATGAGAGTGATAAAGTTGTGGCATTTGAAAGAGCTGGCTTACTGTTTGTTTTCAATTTTCATCCTACTAAAAGTTTTGCTGACTATAGACTAGGTTTCGAAGGTGAGGGCGAATATCAAATTGTCTTGTGCTCAGACGATGTTCAATTTGGGGGGCACAATAGGATTGACACCTCTGTTCGCCATAATACAAAACCTGAGAGTTTTTGTGGTAGGAGCAACTCCATTCAGGTAAATGCAATTTGTATTTTGAGTGTTTTTATCTACAATTTATCAATTTCGTTGCAGGTTTATATTCCATCAAGGACTGCCATAGTTTTAGCGAAACCATAAAATATAAATAAGTACCATTTATTATATCGAGTTGCCATGGCCAATAGGGATTGAAGTAGAAAGTTTGATTTTATTTTAAATAAATGATTTATTTTTATTAATATTGCGTTCACAAAGTAAATGATAATTGCTATTTTCTGTGTGAAATTCAATCAAATAGGGGGCCATATACATTTTTGTTACTAGGTATGACTTTTTTTTCATTATTAGTTTAGTTGGGAGTTGAAACTGAAAATGCTATGGAAACTCGTTATTTTGTAAAGATTAGGCGTTTCATAAAATGAATTTCTCCTAATGTACGCATGGCTGAAATGTGATCTTCCTCCTGAAAATAAAATATATATTTGTTCAGTGTGTCCTTCTATCTACGTTTATATTCTTCTTGAAGAAGACAGAATATCTTGGAAAAAGAACTAAATTTCACCCCTAAATGAGATATTTGAAACCGTCATGGTGGTAGTTGTTCAAATATAAAAATCGATGTTGCTCGTTCGAGTTCTGCTAGACGAAAGATGGAACTTGCTCAATACATCAAGAGGTGGTGCAAGTGTACGCTATTCTGCTTCACGCAACGCCTTCAAGAGTGTCTCATGTAATTAATATACAAACTCGGGATTACCAGAGTACTGGAACTTACCAAATGTATCCAAGATTAATTAATTAAGATGTCCTCGAATTTACTCTACCGCCCTTACGGACGGCGACTTTGAATAATTCGATTAGGCTAATTACTCCAAACTGCCGCACTCGCAAAGCGTGTATCCCGTCAATTTTCGCCACACACATAATAACACCAACAGTACACATTCGATTACAATGAATTATTGTGAGGTAGATCAAGTAATTTTGCGATTACTTTGAACATAACTGAGTAAACTTTTTTAAAGTGAACTCCCAACAGCGTCTAACAATTTCCAATTGAACACCCCTTAAGCGATACACGTTTATAATTAGTTACTAGGTATCTAATAGATTTGAACTCCTGAGGCTTCAATTAAAGACTTATCGATTTTTGACATTCTTAAAGTACCTGGGTAACTATCTCTTAGATGTCGACGTTAATATAAAATGTGGTAATAGGTCTTGTTGGTTCAGTAACCCCTTGCGGCGATAAGATAATTATTAATTTACGCATCTATCGTCTCCCTACCGATAATTACGCGCTTGCAAGTTCCGAATCACAGAATCTTCATTAAAATTGAATGCGAATAAGATCCAGTAAATATATTTTTTATCAAGTTTTATGTTTTCGTCGATTAAATGTCCGGAAAAGTTGTGCTAAAGGAGCTGGAGGCCGGAGGGAAAGTTCGCTGAATTTTATTCCGAGAAGGAAATCGTGATCAAAACGAATTTCGTTCGCTACATCCAAATCATAAACATTCGTGTTCATTCCTCGCCAAATAATGCAGTCAACGTAAATCTCGAGTGAGTTACGAGAAAAATGAAACAACGGCGAAGTCCGGTTTACTGCCTAAGACCACATAAAACGCAACGTGAAAATACTAATGCAAGGATCAGCTCGCCGTAAGATTATCAAAGAGAGGGCTCGAGGTTATTTGTGGACCTATACTCTGTCTGTCCCTTACTCTCCCATTCCGTTCGGTGGACTATACACAAAAAGAAGAAACATTGATAGCTACTTACTTTTCGTCCGGAAATTCTGCAGTTACACGTATGTATAGGTATGAGGCCGATGTCCCGGACTCGTCATGAATATATAACGAAGTCCTCGGTGCCGTCATCTTCCCAATATTCTACGAGATCTGACGCCTGGAAACTAATTAATTACTTCAGATTACATGTTAATGTATCATTTAGTTGATTATCTACCTCTCTACCTTCAGTTCAGCAAACTTACTAAGCTCCGGTCTCTCGGTGATGTGCAAATTCTATTTATAACATATTTCTTTGTGTCATCCCTTGAGGGGGAAGCTTAATGACTCAATCTCAAAAGTATAAATCATCTGAAGGAAAATAATCCGACTGGGTCTATTTGAGATATTTGCCATTCGGAGTAAAGTGAGGGTGCAGAGGTCCCTGTAGCCCTTTCCGCCCCTACCAGTGATTTAGGATTAGCGCCAGCCATATCCGTCTGTATGTATACTGGGGAATTTGTTTCACTTGCATATCCTTCGTATAAAATTCCGTTTCATTACTATAACGTTTACGGTTAATTACCATTACAGTCAATGTCGAGCATTAACTCCCCCAGAAATGTCAGTCCTAAAAATAAATCCTTTACAAGGCACTAAAAAGCACATAAGGTAACGGAAGCTTAATGATTATTTTAAGCCGGAAACTCAAAATAATTAAAAACGCAAAGTTACCTAATTTTCAATTCAATCCATAATATTTATTTTATTTGGGGTTAGCGAAATCGATAACCCTTCACGACTTGTTTATACATAATAAAAATAGCGAATGGATCCCGGAAAATGGACGCAGTTGACGTTTTTATAGGGTATAAAGTTCACACAACAATCAAAATTCTACGATATATATAATTATATATAATATATAATTAGAATGAGGCGCCAGACGTATGTATGTAGTTTTAAGACATTATTTTCACCCCTAGGTTGTAACATTGTTGATAACACAATACTAAAATAGATATCGCCAGGGGCGGACTGGAGCGGGTGGCTAGGTGGCGAATGCTACTGGGGCCAACGATGTCGGGGGCAAATCTAAATTTTGGGACAGCCAAATTTTAGGGGAGCCAATTTTCGGGATATCCCAGTTCGCTGCGGATGAGTTCAATTAGTACAATAAACATTTGCACTTTCCTCGGGCAGAATTTTCGAATTATAATTTGATTAATATCGTAGAATTGAACACGGTGCTTAATTATCCTCACCCTAAAAAGGAAACCCCTGTAAAAATCGTTATAATTAGTTTGTTGAAATGCTCCGGACATCTTAGTTAGTTCCTTCGACCCTTAATGGGTCTGTAAAAGGAAGGAAACCGTCTAGTCCTGACTGAGAAGAAGCCAATAAACTTAAGTGATATTTTTTGCGACTTTTACACTTGAAATTGTTTTGTTGGTTCTCGGACAGACTAAACTACCTACTCCTTTAACTTCCCAGAGCGATTAGATCGAAATTAGGTCAACGATTTGTTTCATTCCATATAATCGCTTTTTATCGTAGAAGTTAAAATGAAGATTACGAACGTTGATTACGCAACTTCGATAATACAATTAACTTCAGGTTTAATTGAAATTCGTATTGTTACTTGTAGTCAAGTTCGAGAACTAATTTATTGTAAAAAGTTGCTATTATAATGGTCACTTTTGATAATCTATTGAAATCGGCTTGAACATTCAGGGAAAATTGCACTTGTAACCACTGGAAAGTGATCACCACTTCAAACATACCCGAAACATGCGCCGGAATAAGTCGCTGAATATATTGCATTTTTGTGAAAATTTACGATGCTTTTGTGCACCTGTAAGTGTCGATAAAAATGCAGATGCAAAGCTCAAGTGAGTTCGACTCTGCCGGCGCCTCCACCATTTATCGCTCCCGAAGAGAGTGCACTTTATTATGATAACATTCGCGTTTTTAGTAAATCTTTAAAACTTCAAATTTGAGTCGGGACGAGTAGACGATTTTTCCCTCGTTTGGGCACTCTGCAACAAGCACAAGCGAAAACCCAACAACGGGTTATTCGCATTAATTTTCTTCAACCGCGTGAGATTAAGCAAAGCTAAATATCAGAGGGGGATAATTAATCGGGATTTATCCATCTCATGGTGTGAAGTTATCTCTCTCGCGCATAGTAACAAGGCGCTAGTTGATTTCCCCGGAGACGATGCCACCGTTCCTCGGCAAAAGGAAAGGAGTTCGGCACCGGCGCCGGCACCGCACCTAGTGCCTGGTGGCAAGCAGACATCAGGGTCGGCCTGCAACCGCACTTCGTTCCCAGTGGTATTTTCACGGCTAACATGACTTCAATTGTGAGTCACGCTCCGCCAACCAAACTACTGTACACAGGATTGCACTTGTTGATCTTTTCATGATTTACGCGGATTCCACCGGAATATCTACCAAACATCTTCAGAAGAAATCCGAATATTCGTCCCCAATTGATGGCCGCATTGTGTCGGGTCTGAGGGGTGTGGGTTGTACTCTGAGTCGAGTTTCGAGTGGAATTTCGTATTTACGCGTTCGGTTTTCACCCGAGGCTCGGAGCTAATTGGAGTAATGTCTACGCGCCCTCTACTCCCGAATAAAAAGAAGAATTATTTAATTGCTTTGAATGTGGTAGGAGATGAACGTTTTTGATTTTATACAGCGATGACCCGAAAATACAATTTCGTGGCGCAAAACAGGATTCTGGTGGAAGAATTTCAACAATTTACATTGCTAACCGCCCTCATTACTTGTTCGCACCTAAAATATGTACATACAGTTCCCATGGCCCGGAACTTTCCTTGAAATTCTCAAATTTAATTGTATCGTTTCATGAGTATCTTTCCTATATTTAGGAGGTGGCTTTTTATTTAGCATAATTGCTGATTCCTTAAAACGTTGTTCCCAAGCTTCATCCCTTATTCATACTTCGTACAAATACTCAAATATTAATGAAGAGCAATAAATCTCGTGTTTTTACAGCAGGACGTTTTTGCATAAAGAGAAACTCCGAATGGCTGAAAATACTAATTCAAATAAACTGCATCCGGCCGCCCCTCACCCTCCACGACCACAATTTAACACGCTCTCCACGTTGAGTCACACGGTACGAATTAAATACTTTGCCGATTTGAATTTCGGAGTCGTCTGGTCCCATCTCGACTGCCCGAATGGTAATTCTGCTTTTAATTTTCAGCGGACACGTCAAAAAGGAAATGGGTGATGAGTGGAACGTATAAGGAATCGATTAAGTCACCCCTTTATTCCGCAATATCTCCTAGAGTATAGGGAAGAAAACAGGAAGGGGTCGGTGCTCAAATAAGGTCGCCGGGCGGATTTATTGCACCCTTTTCGCTTACCTAATAACTTAATTAATACAAACTCGACAGTGTTGTTGTTCCACTTTAGTTTTTGCTTGTTTTCCGGAAATGAGTAAAACTTTAAAAGAAATTGACAAAGTTATTTAATTAAAACGAGAGAAACTTTGTTGATGCTTTTGAAGCTCGATAAATAACATTTACAAACGATGATGCAAATTGTCCCATCTGTTTGCTAATTACCGAAAGGGTTAAATGGAATGCCTTTGAACGTAATTCGGTAACAAGGCGTTCACCCATGTGTTTCTCCTTTTCTCTATCGGGACGATGATGCATAATACAATGCCGATGCCATCATGCGCCCGCTTCGCGCGCGGAGAATGAGATGAGAGGTATAAATTACAAATTGATCGGCTGTATGGGTATCTAAACAAGGCGACAGATTGGATTGATTGAAATCGGTAGTGGCAGGTGGTAAATTTATTGTCTAATGGTTTATATCCTGAGCGGTTTTTAGAGGGTGTTATAATAACAGGGAGTTAGTGTCTCCTGAAGCAGAGCGCTGATATTTATCACGTGTGACAAGGTCAATGGATGCGAGAGACATTTCTGCGATAGATTTACACCAGCTAAAATACTTACGACGTGCTTTTTCAACCAATTTTTTACATTACTTCTTATTCTACAAGGAACAGAAACAAATACATCAAACAAATACGATTTTTTCTATGATTTATTACCCCCATTTCAATATTTCATACCGCTCGGCCATTTGGGCATGTCCAATTGAATCGTTCCTATTTCTGATCGGCATCCAATAATAAAATCGCTTCAAGGTAATTTTGGGAACTTTTAATTGACCCAATAATTTGTATTCGAAATGGTTTTCAACTGCTTCACCATTTTCGCTATGCGAAAGGCGGGTGGGGTGTAATTCGACATTAACCGTGCATATATTCACGCATCACCCTTGTTCAATTTTTCATAATAATATCCTCTCTCGCTCCGGATCCTATTCCTGTGTAATGATTTACGCTCGAATTTTGTACCCGAGTGAACATGCCAAGGAGCAATCGAACCCCACGTCAACGCTCTATATCCCGGAGCTTTCGAGCTTTTCCTATATGGACTGAAGTGAGGTACGGTCCTGTAAACTCGGTCCAGCTTTGGTGGGGAAAATCGTTTCCCGTTATGAAATTGTAGCAGTTGTGCGCTATTATTAAACCAGCGTTTATTCTATACTGTTCCATTTTCTGGAATTAAATGGGAACTGTTGTTCTCTTTGCGTGACAAGTTCGCGCGGCGAGACTGAAACTTCAAATCGCGATTATGATGCGTTATGTGTCCGCTAATAGCCTCGTCTTATCGCGAATAAGTCACACTTATTTTATTTCCAACCCGATGCGGTCTCGAGATTTCTCCTAAAAAAGGTATTTACCGTATTTATCTAAAGTAAACGGGGGTGACACTGTGATGGTTGAAGTAGGGAAAGGGTCAGGGAAAGCACCCAGGGAGCCCAGAAGCGTGCAAATATTTACTTTAATCGCCTTCTTTGTGACACGTCGATAATTTGACAGAGGAGTGGATCCTGTAACATTGAGTGGCCCCTCTCCACCGTCCTAATACCTAAGCAATTTATGACTTTCCCTAAACGCGCGAACGCAACCGGGAAATCCGTTTTATTTCCATATGGGCACACTATAAAACTTATTCCCGATGCGTGCCGGATCCACCTGGAGTGTCACTAATAATATGTTATTATCCCATTAATCACGACATATTTCCGAACGTACGATGGTGCTAGGCACGACTTTATTATCTCAAACGTCATATTACATTTTTCACAATTACTTGATGGGTTTAATTGGGTCCTCATATGTAGGCAGAATTTCGGCCGAGTTGATTAGCAATATTTCGCAATAAATTAACGAGTTGTGCTTGCCGTTTATCCGTTGAGTTGTAATCAGATCGTGCATGTAATATTCGGTGGATGGTGCGATTTGTGCGTGAAAGCTACGCGTGAGGTCACTCATTCCGGTTTGTTTATTTAGTGGTTGTGTAGATAAGCATCACCCCCTAACAACCGCCCCCGCGATTCGCATCGAACGGCAAAGACACGAGTCTGTTATTTGAATAATTTACCGGGCGGCAGTTTATTATGTCATCGCAGTCAAATTACGGATTTGATAAATGATAAAAAATTGATTACACGTTGTATCTCTTTTTACGGCGGATACGTGTAACGAATATTTTCCATAAATTTCGCTTTAATAAATCCGCAATCAATTCCGAAATTTGGAACCGTAAACAATTTTCTCGATGCAGCACACCCACTTTATAAGCGCCCCGGCTTAATAGCCAAGTATCGCCCCAGCTGATGCTAATTTCGGGAAAAATGCCACGCCGAATTTATAAAACCATCGTTTGCACCGACCTTTATCCGTGAAATACTTAAGTATAGTTGACAGGTTATTGGTTTTATTAAGCCGCAATGTAAGGAACTTTTTACGAGTAGCTAACGACTTGGAATGTGAGACCTTGGGGTGGCTGCGCCCTATGCCAGATGTTACATTTGTGTATTTTATTTCCACTTGCTCGATAAAAGGGTTTTATGTCCTCGAGCCGAGTCCTTGCTAATCTTATTGCGACCTGACTCAAATATGGGTTGGTCGTTTTAAGAGACGATATTACCATTGCAATAAAACTCTCGTACAGGTGCCTACCCCCCCCGTCATGGGATCTACATACATACATACATCAGGTAAATAACTACAGTATATAGAAGACAATTGCGGCTATTTAGGTTTTAGTTGAATCCATAAAGCGTAAAAGGTTATTTTCGACATATAATGTCTCAATTTACACATCAACTAGGTCCCTCGCAGAAATTCACTTTGAATTTCCCAACCCTCCGAATTCGATAAAGTAGAAAGGCTAGCTTTTTTATACAATTGTTCCTGCCGAGTGGGGGTGACCCACATGACGTATCGCTTGCCCTAGGTCAAGAGATACTGGACCACTGAGAAAAGCCGACGCAACCCCCTCCCTTACGCATTATTAATAAGTACTCTGTCAAAATCGATACTCATTACTCCATGTTCAAATAAATGTAACAAGCTACGCTTTGCGCGGTTATTACCGCCGCATTAGTTTTTAGTGGAATTGGTTTTTGAATTAGATATTCCTTTTGGAGGAACCGTAATCCATCAACTTTGTGTTATTTTTTATTTCATTGACCGAATAAACTTTATTAGACTTAGAACAATAAAATTTTGAGGAAACTCGACTACAGTTTCAGCGCGACTCGTGTTTTATTAATAAAATAATAATATTAATGATGATGATGATGGTAATCCGCGGAGAGAGCACCGGCTTAGCAAATATGTGAACCCGGCCTGGAATAATTCAGATTTGCTAGTCGGGATACTCAAGAAGTTAATCCATTTGTTTACACTAAGATGTGGGAATAACTTGTTGAAATTTGTACAAACTAGGAGACACCACCGCCGTAACCCACTAGTATACCACCACCATCCACCAGTCACCGCTCCTCCTTTCGCCGAACGCAACCCCCGGAAAGTTGGAAACGCCGCCGCCTCCGAAAACGGAACAAAGCCGGTGTTTACTTTCATTACTTAATTTCTGTGTGTACGAACTCAATTAGGGGGAAAAAGTGCATGTTCGTCAATCAATAAAGCCGCATAAAAGCGTTTTCGCGGGGAACGTGAGAACTTCCTTCGGAAATTACGGGACCGGAGGTTATGTGTGCATGACTCTGAATAAAATTGATGCAAATCACCCGGAACGATTCCGCCGTTGCACCACCGCCTTATGGATCTTTTCGTGTCGTTTCGTTTTTAGCAACGGCATTAATTCGTGCCGTGGCGCCATTTGAGCATTCGTATTATTTATTTCCCCCGCTCTTAATTAAAATTTCAAATTGAATCTGGGACAGCAGTTAAATAAAAGTGTTTGTTAAACGGAATCAAACAATGAGATGTTTTTTTTCCATAAATTCGCACTGATCGCGATTAAAAAACTGCCCCTATTCCCCCCTCTTTTCGTCCTAATAGCGGATTATTTCAGGACTCAAGATACGAAAAGTTCTCCACTTTAATACCTAAAACTTTTTAAGTTTGTGAAAACATTATAAACTTCACGCATGATAGCAAGTTTATATCAGTAAATCTAGGCATAGCTCCAGATGTTGCTCCATTCCAACTTATAAAACGTGTTTTCAATTTTACGCGAAATATAGCACCGATTTTTTACGAATTTAAAACGATAGCGGTGCACAAAATGCACATGACGTTATGGTTAAATTCGCTTTTAATTGGTGCAGTTGAACAAAATCGGCAAGTCTGGGATTTATCACCAAAATGAAAAACATTCATATCTCCTCAATTGAAACGGGCGGCGTCATATCATTTCGGATACTTTTGTTATAAACTACTTGAAAGTTTTTTCGAGCGTTAAAGGCCGCGTCGATATATTTGGCGCTCAATCGATTTCGTTAGAGTCAAACTTTATTGTCGGACAACGTTTGAATCACTCCAAAAAGTACAGAACTTTCGAAACAAGACGAGACGAAAACTGATGGGGGAGACAAATCCAGTCTGGAACTGCTAATTAATTTCGTTTAAATGTTTTTATTCCACACCATTAATCCAGTAATGTGACAAAATCCTATGGGAATTTAATCGGAAGTTATGAACAAAACTTTTTTCCAAAGTCTGTAATTAAATATAACTGAGGGGTGGATAGTAGGTACATCGATTATTCAATTATGCCCTCATTATCTCATCGTATAGCTTGCAATTAATCTCCGATTCTGACCGGCCGACAAGTTTTTATAAATAATGAAACATTATTAATTACAAACAACACCCCAAAAAGGGGGAATACCCAACACACCCCCGTCATTCTGCCCGCGTTAGTTTATGCTTTAGAGACATTTCATGAATATCATTCTCTAGTGTCGAGCAATTCCTAGCTAGGTGAGTAACGAGGTGAGCAACTAAGGAGGAGGGAATATTCCTAGTACACATAACCTAGCAATGAACTAAGGGAAGGGTGGAAAGTATGACCTAACCTGGGGACGCAGTGCCCCTCAAACTGTTCGAAGGCTAACCTTCCAGCGAGTTATTTCCTCCCTAAGCGAATTACGTGTCTTTTGCCCCTTTTCAGCGATCAAGGCAGTCGGAGGGGTATCGAGTTCGGTTTTGCGGGGGCCGATTCGAATTTATGCAATGTTTCGTGGGCGTCTTTGCTAACTAGGCGGTGTTTGAGGATCTCTGCAGTATACCGTGAGCGCGTGTGGGTTTCCAAAGTATCTGTTTAGCATACATAGAAGACCTCGCGCGCTTCACTAAGCTCTTCTGCTGTGGGGGTCCGCAAAGTCCCCCAGTTCTACCCCCGAGCTGCGCACGGATCACCCGCCGTGATGCCGGACAATCCTTAATGCCTTATTTACCTTGCTTAGCTCTTATTGTGTTGTTACGTTCCGTTTCTGATGTCGTACCACTTTTGCACCATTTCTGATGATTCGACCTAAAATAGCGTACTTTCGATTTCTATTTACTTTGCTTATCTCAAACCCACCTAACCTATTTCGTGTATTCGACTCTTCTGACGCGCTGGGACCTACGGGTTGATAATTGATGGACAATCATGATTCGAGTAGTTTATTACTTACATTTTTAAATCGCTAAATCGCTTAAATTAATTAATTAACATTAATCAATAATATCGATCTGTTTACTGCTGTCAAATTGTTCGTCACTTGTCAATCATCGAGTACCAATACCTGGATTTATCGTTAAAATACCTAGAATTCCACCTGTCTCTCTCTACCTTCCGGTTCGCACCGATGGCGGAATATTCGAATTATCCACCCTCTATAGTGCCCTTTTGCTGCCATATCCACCGACATTATTGTCTATGGCACTAGATATTCGGATAGGCCGTCTCGGTTTCTCGGTGCTGTTGAATTTAGGGATGATTCTGAGTTGGCCTAGTCACTCTTTTCGGCATCAACTAGCTTCCTGCGGTATTTTCCCTCGCAAATCTCGCCGAGGTCTCGGGGCGTTGGCATCCACTTGAGCACTTCTTTCGACCCTTTTTACGAGTACTTCGACGATGACGACGTCCGTCCTCCGACTTTCGGCCATTCTTTTCTTGACGTTAATGTCGTAAAGTGCTGCGAAGAAAATCTGCGAAAATCCTTTCGAATCTAAGAAAATTATACAATTTTCTATTGTATTTCCACTTACCGTTTCGTGTATAGTATCGTCCAGTGGAAATATTAACGAATTGTGGGTCGCACGGAAATTTCTTCCACACGCACTTCCTCACAAGGGCTGAAACCCCTTTGCACACGTTAGGCCGCCCTTCACCTACAGGTAAACCCTCATCGATAGGACCTGAAAGGGGCGAAAGCTTATTCTACTCGTTATTTACAGGCCTTTTATAGTTTACGGTACCTACCGTCTTTGTGATCTCTTCCTTGCTCTCATTTGACGTCCGATTCGTACGGGGAAAACCTACCCTCCACCCTGGAACGGGCTGCTGTAGCGCGAGTCACCTTACACTACCCTAGGCCCCACGTTGGGCGCCAATTTGTTACCGCCGATTGGCGATAACGGTCCAGTCCGGGCTGCTCGCCGGCTCAGTCGAAGAAATCGAAAGTACGCTATTTTAGGTCGAATCATCAGAAATGGTGCAAAAGTGGTACGACATCAGAAACGGAACGTAACAACACCCCCCCTACTTAAAAGAAAATTTCCCAAATTTTCTCTCAGCCGGTCTTACCCTCAGTAAGGCCAAATGCACGTTCTGTCGTCCCGAACTCCGGTACCTCGGGTATGTTGTGAACGCCAACGGTTTGCTGGTGGACCCCGAAAAGGTTCAGGCGTTGTTGGCGATCCCCACGCCAAAATCCGTCACCGAGACGCGACGACTGTTGGGACTTGCGTCGTGGTACCGGCGGTTCATTCCGAATTTTGCCACCGTCGTTGCGCCTCTGACCGCGTTGTTACGGAAAAACAAATCTTTCGTGTGGGGGGGTGAATGTGAACAATCTTTCCGCGAAATCAAGCAGCATTTGGTGTCGGCGCCAACGCTTTCGTGTCCGAATTACGACCTACCTTTTTTCGTTCAGACGGATGCGTCGGATTATGGGCTCGGTGCCGTTTTATATCAGACTCAGGCCGACGGAGAGCATGTAATTTGTTTTATCAGCCGGTCACTCACTGCCGCCGAACGAAAGTACAGCACTACGGAAAAGGAGTGTCTCGGTGTGTTGTTTGCCATCGAAAAATTGCGTCCGTACCTTGAAGCCACAAAGTTTACGGTCGTCACGGACCATTATTCGCTCAAATGGCTAAATTCCATCAAGGATCCGGTCGGTAGGATTGCGCGGTGGGCGGTCCGGCTCCAACAGTACGATTTTG
This sequence comes from Salpingus planirostris, assembly GCA_949788335.1. Classification (NCBI taxonomy): domain Eukaryota; kingdom Metazoa; phylum Arthropoda; class Insecta; order Coleoptera; family Salpingidae; genus Salpingus; species Salpingus planirostris. The sequence continues at coordinate 6,633,831 of OX460929.1, forward strand.
ACATCGTGCATCGGAAAGGGAAAGACAATGTCGTCCCCGATGTCTTGTCGCGAGCGGTACCGGTCATCGATGCAGTTGTACCGGGGCCTGCGGACCCCGCCGTGACGCCTGCAACGGTTAGCGACAAGTGGTACCTCGGCATGCTCAGTCGCGTCCGCGCACGACCCCAATCATACCCGAATTGGCGGATCGACGAACCGAACCAGCTTTTCAAGCGCATTTCCACACCCTACCCGGAATTACACCCAGAGGATGGTCGCTGGCGTCGCGTGGTTCCGACAAAACAGCGCCGCAATATTATCGCGCGGTTCCACGATACCTACGGTCATCAGGGCGTACATAAGACCTCGGCCAGAATACTCCAGGAGTACTATTGGCCACGGCTCCGGTGCGGGGTGGCAAATTTTATCCGGGAGTGTCGCGTTTGCCTTCGCACGAAGCCACTTCAGCAGCGCCCTGCTGGCCAAATGTTGAGTAAACAGCCAACCGTTTCCGCCCCTTGGCAATTAATCTGTATGGATTTGATGGGTCCCTTACCCCGTGGCGGTCGTGGATACGCTTACATTCTTGCGGTAGCGGATTGCTTTTCAAAATTCGTGCTTTTATTCCCTCTTCGCCAGGCCACGGCGTCGGCGGTGGTGCGACTGGTCGAGGAGCACGTCTTTCACATTTTCGGCTGTCCTGCGACGATAATCTGTGATAATGGCGTTCAATTTCGCAGTAAACTATTCAAGGATCTTACCACGCGATACGGGGTCTCCATTTCCTTCACGGCCAATTACCACCCTCAAGCTAATCCGACCGAACGCATTAACCGGGTCGTTAAAAGTATGCTTATCGCTTATGTATCAGACAAGCAGAAGGACTGGGACAAACATCTCTCCTTTATCGCTGCCAGCATTCGGTCGGCCAAACACGAGGTAACGGGTATGACTCCAAATTTTATTAATTTCGGTCGCGAAGTCCAACTCTGGCGCCACGACGCCGACGCCCCCGCGGATCTCATCCAATTCGACAGGTCGGCGGACCTCCAGCAACGCGCGGATACCCTGGCAAGAGTCTTTGAGGATGTGTCAAAGCGTCTGAAAAGCTCTTACCAGCGGTCGAAGCAATCGTACAACTTGCGTCGCCGTACGGATGAGTTTGCGGACGGACAGTACGTGTGGAAACGGAATTTCGTGCTTTCGGATGCGGCTAGAGGCTTCACCTCCAAGCTCGCGACACCGTTCGTCGGTCCTTATAAAGTCCGGAAAAAATTAAGTCCGTGGACGTACGAACTTGAAGACGATAGCGGCCGAACGTTGGGAGTGTGGTCATCTAAGGACCTCAAACCGCACCCGCCTGCTCGCGACGACGCCGAGTAGACATCCATCCACGTTTTTTTGGTTTTCGCGCTCTGCTGTTCGGGGCTGTAGAATACGGCAGTGGTTTCGTCTGGCCTGGGGTAGAAGTCCTCCTAAACAGACTGGTGTGCTTGTTGAATGCATTCTGAATGATTCTTGGGATGTGTGTGCGCCACCTGGAATGAGTTGATGAGTGTGTGATTTTTTTTTCCTCCCCCCGTCTCAGGGGTTTTACTTTTTGCACGCGGCTGGCGTCTGGGGTGCGCCAGTCCGGTGCTATTAAGCCCTTGGGCGATGATGTTGTTGTGAGCGGGACAACGGAGCTTTTTCGACGCTTTCGTTTCTTTGTGACGTCTCGTGTTGTCCATATTTTTTTTGGGATTGGCTTGTCGTAGGGCCGGACAAGTGGCATGCCCTAAAGGTGCCCTATGTTCCTTCTTTCTTTTTCCCCTTTTCTTTTTCTCTCTCGTAAGTACGTTATCGCTGCACTCCCTGCTGGTTTTCCCCTGTTTTCGGGACGTCGTGCTGATCGCGATTGCAGTCTCTCACATACATGTGCAATTTCGGGTATTACGTGGGTTTCTTCCCGATGCAGTTGCTGCAAATCTGGTAAACCGAAAATATCGCTTCTTATTACTCGTTCAGCGGAGATTGGCTCAGCTTGTTGTCGTTTGCCCTGTTGGGTTAATCCCCGCTCTCGAAGATTCGGTCTTATCGCGCCTTGTTGTCGTATTGCCTGGGCAAGATAGTTGTTTATTTTACGAATTTCGAGCGTATATTGTTGGTCATCTTGAGAGGCTGTATGGCGTGCGACCGACAGAGAGAAAATTTGGGAAATTTTCTTTTAAGTAGGGGGGGTGTTGTTACGTTCCGTTTCTGATGTCGTACCACTTTTGCACCATTTCTGATGATTCGACCTAAAATAGCGTACTTTCGATTTCTATTTACTTTGCTTATCTCAAACCCACCTAACCTATTTCGTGTATTCGACTCTTCTGACGCGCTGGGACCTACGGGTTGATAATTGATGGACAATCATGATTCGAGTAGTTTATTACTTACATTTTTAAATCGCTAAATCGCTTAAATTAATTAATTAACATTAATCAATAATATCGATCTGTTTACTGCTGTCAAATTGTTCGTCACTTGTCAATCATCGAGTACCAATACCTGGATTTATCGTTAAAATACCTAGAATTCCACCTGTCTCTCTCTACCTTCCGGTTCGCACCGATGGCGGAATATTCGAATTATCCACCCTCTATAGTGCCCTTTTGCTGCCATATCCACCGACATTATTGTCTATGGCACTAGATATTCGGATAGGCCGTCTCGGTTTCTCGGTGCTGTTGAATTTAGGGATGATTCTGAGTTGGCCTAGTCACTCTTTTCGGCATCAACTAGCTTCCTGCGGTATTTTCCCTCGCAAATCTCGCCGAGGTCTCGGGGCGTTGGCATCCACTTGAGCACTTCTTTCGACCCTTTTTACGAGTACTTCGACGATGACGACGTCCGTCCTCCGACTTTCGGCCATTCTTTTCTTGACGTTAATGTCGTAAAGTGCTGCGAAGAAAATCTGCGAAAATCCTTTCGAATCTAAGAAAATTATACAATTTTCTATTGTATTTCCACTTACCGTTTCGTGTATAGTATCGTCCAGTGGAAATATTAACGAATTGTGGGTCGCACGGAAATTTCTTCCACACGCACTTCCTCACAAGGGCTGAAACCCCTTTGCACACGTTAGGCCGCCCTTCACCTACAGGTAAACCCTCATCGATAGGACCTGAAAGGGGCGAAAGCTTATTCTACTCGTTATTTACAGGCCTTTTATAGTTTACGGTACCTACCGTCTTTGTGATCTCTTCCTTGCTCTCATTTGACGTCCGATTCGTACGGGGAAAACCTACCCTCCACCCTGGAACGGGCTGCTGTAGCGCGAGTCACCTTACACTACCCTAGACTACACGGGGGCGCGCTGATTCGTTGCCAAGGCCGCTAAATTCGAGGACCGACGTCTCGCCTGTTCGCCGAAGTTGGGGTGCGACCACGACACCTACCCTGCCGCAGCCACGGCAATAGAGCGCGACGCCGCAACGGTACCAGCTCCCATCCAGCTAAGTCTGCCTTTCCCCCCCCGAATTGTGTTCGGAATTTATTGCGTCGTTTCCCTATTTCTTTCTCTTTGCTTATTTAAGATTTTGTAGCCTCACTACTCGCTAGTCCTTCAGACTGGCGTTGCCCAATTTGTAAACCGAGTATACGTATACCAGGCCGAATCTAACCTGTCAATCAGATAATTATTACTCGATTCTTTCGTCGAGATTGCTTAATATTTACATATCACAGCGCATAATTTAACCGCCTTCCGCTAGAGCTACTTGAGCTTCAATTACCTTGTAACATAAAGTTTCCCGTTTTGTATATCACTTTATCCAGTCTCAATATTCTTGGGCTTTTACCAATAAAACGGGTGGCGCTCTAATGACCATCTCATTTTTATTATTAACTCACCCCGTCTTCGACTGAGCCGGCGAGCAGCCCGGACTGGACCGTTATCGCCAATCGGCGGTAACAGTGTTATAATTAAATGTTATCGCTCGGAAGTGATCCGAGGGACCATTCGAACGATCTGATACCCCCCGAAAGCTCCTTCCTCCGCTTCCTCCTTTCTCTTTTACCCAAGTAGAAAGTGGAAAAATGATTCCATAATTTAGCCTTGACCTCCCCTTTTCATTTGGCTTTTATTCAAGACGAAATGTTGACTTTGCACTTCATTATTACACATAAAGGAAAATAAAGTTCTGAGCTTACTTTTATGAGAAGAAGCATTATTTCTCTTTTACTGTTAATAAATATAATAAAAAGTCTTGTTAACATTGCCGCTGTCTGGCGTAAGACAAAATAATTATCGTGCATATTGCCTTGCGTAACCTTAGGAGTATCCCCATTTTTTGGGCTCCTAATGGGAAAGTAAGGATTGAGGTGGCTGATGCACCTATTTACGGAAAGTCCGCATTGTGCGTCTATATATTTGTTGGAGCATTATCTGTTCATGCCATTAATGTTCCGGGGTCTTGTGGACAATGAATCATATTGAAAGAAGTTGTTTAGGGCCCTTCTTCCTGGGGGCGGCGCTTGGTGTGCGATAGAGGAGACATCACCTAAAAATAAGATCGTATTGATGGGAGTATTGCGTGTTTAGAATTGAAAATTTACCGTTTGCATTTTCCTGTCGTGCCTGAGCAATATTTCGGCGGAGGGCGATAATTGTTAACAAAACTTTGCCGACCGGCGTCTTCTTTCACCACCTTTTGTATATTAATGCCCCCTCAGTCAGAGGAGATTTCGGGAAACCCCTGACATTTTTCAACTCAAACAAGTTTACGTACCTACAACTCAATAATATTCCCTTGCAGCTTCTCCTTTCCAAGTTTTAGTTTCGACTTTTAAATTTATTCGCGTTAATTAACGCTACCGAGGGTAATGAGAGGAACTTTCCGTAAGGTTCTTCGAGATTTTTCATTCTAAACAGAATCAGGGTAGTTTCGTGTCCTTGGAGGTAATAATGATTAGATTCTGGGTGGACCTATTGATCGCCTTTTATTAAATTTGTGTATGAGGCCATTGTTAGCCCAAGAATTGAATCCCGAGCATAGTTATGCAAATGATCTGTACATTCAGACTCTTCTATTAATTGGTGTGGAAGTCTTAGTGAATAAGCCCCGTAGTCGAGCTTTGCGTCGTTGAAATAACTTGACCAAAATGGACAATGGTGCCTTTATAATTGCAAAATTAGACCGATCGCTTTCAACTTTACAGCTAAATCATCGGACGTAATCACTGTCAATGGATGGTCGACTCGTGGAAAACCACAATATTATGCAACTATCTATCTGTCGTGTACCCTCATTAATTTCGACTGTTCAATATCCAGTGAGAATCATTCTCAAGTTCCAGGGAATGGCTTGGTTTCCTTTTTATTGAAGCGTCGTTTGTTTCCAGAATTGTGAAGTGAAGCGTCGGCCCAGGCACGCAAATCCGCGGGTTATTAAATTTTTATTACCTTCAGGGAGGATGTTGATATTATATGGTGCACGATAATCAAGACGGGAAACCTCTCGTCTTCTAATTTTTTCATTGTCTGTTGCAAGCGCCCGCTCCGAGAGAGCACGGAGCCGCGGCGGGTTCAAGTGAGGGCCTATTTCCGCATTCGCAGTCGATTTCATTTGAAAAGTTCCGAACTGTGTAAATTCTTTGTGTGTGGTAAAAGTATGTAGGTACTTTCTTGCTTCTCTTTCACTCTCTGTTTATACATGCCTCGGTATAAATGTCTGTTGCGACGGTAAACTTACGTCTGATCCAATTATAGATTGCGACATACACCGACCGCAGCCATTGTCTTCTCCTCGTAGAGACAGGGCCGGATTAAAAGCGGCCCTGGCTGTCAGCGACACGTCGTTGGACCGGAATCCTCCGGCCCCGCCAATTGTCGGGAAATTTCACCCCTTCTTCCTGATTCCTTGGTAGAAGAAGTAAGGTCCAGTTCTTGCCCGTAATTAAATCGCAGACAAGTGGAGAGTTAATTTGGTTATAAGACCTTAAAAACCACGTAGGGTTGCCAGGTAGAGCGGTCTGCGCTTCGAAACTTGAAAATACCACGCTTGTTCCGAGAAACAGCTTTTTATTTAGGCGAGACTTAATTGCAACAACTCGCTACAAAAGGGAAAAGAGAGAAAAATCTAAAGCCTTAAAAACGACACGAATCTTAATTAGGTAGGATACCAATTTCCTCATGCATCTTCCCAGGACGAAAAACATTCAATTTGGGGAAACGTCCAGAAAATGTCTTTGGACAGGCAGATTCCAGTAATTCGCCATTAAAGCACAATAAACCGCAGTCGAAAGTTTCGACGCTTTAATTATACTCTGGAAATTACTTTAGCACCGCGTTCAACACCACCTCTTGCAGTTCACCTCAACGTGACAATTAATGACATCATTCCGGTTTTTCTTCATATGGAGTTGCAGTGGCAGTGCGAAAGTTAATCAAAGTCGCTTGATATGAGGGCGGGATCGATCTCGGCCCCGTCGATCTGTGCATGCGATGATGGTGGTGCTAATTTTGATCGGTCGGTATGTTCAATTTGCCCATCCGCTTTGTGCTCCATTGTTGGTGCGGACTGTGGTCGTGGCCGTGCCCATTGAGCTGGTCCCATTGACGTTAATTTAACTCCAGCAATCCGACGCTGATTAATTCGGTATTTGTTACTCATTACTATATCAGGTTCGCGTCCGGCCAATAGTTAACTGGCGGCGTGGCATTTCAAGAGCGCCCGTTATTAGAATAATAAACAGGGGACCCGACACGGACAATTGCGCCCGCTATTACCGGATTAGGCGTATCGTGCACCGCGCGAGCCCGCCTAAAACCGATGCACTTCCCGCCGTCAGATTATAAAGGGCGTAATCTTATAACGGCCCTGTATTATTCATCGAGTTTACGGCGGTTTTCCGCATGTCGTCGCCTCTCGGCTTTATAGTCGACCTGTCGTCAGTGAGATTACGATTTCTTACCTCCACTCCGTAAATAATTTACCCTAAACTCCGTCTCGATTTATAAAACATCGCCACCGAAATAACATTAGGTTAGAGGGAAGCCAACCCGACCGAAATGAAGGAATTTATTTATAATACGGCCCGGCGTATATATGCGACCTTCGGTGACATCGGCTTAGGCCCGAGTAACTGAAATATGCAAATTAGCAGGAAGACACGCAGGAAAAGTCCTCGCCCTTAATCTTGGCGAACTCGCGATGGAACTGTCAGAGACAGCGGCGCTAATTACCGCTACCGGTCGCCTGTAAAACCCCTGATTTAGCCCCCACCCTTCCGAAGAACTTCAAATCGAAATTTTCACATTTCGCAGGGTTCATTAGGGGCGCAGGTACATTTCGGGAATCCCGCTAGATTTGCGATAATGCCAGTTAATATTAGTAACAATGACGGTCAAACGGGGTGTATCGGACACAATGGCTGATGGTGTAAGTGCCGATAACTGGCATTCGATTGCCTTCAGCGTGACGTAGGCACCCAGAAGACAACAGCGGTAGCGGAATATTGAAATTATTCTACCGACGTCTAATCCGGTCCTGCTTTAGCTTTAACCCTCCTTCCCCATCAGTTCAATGCACACAACACACACACACACTGACCCGATTTTTTATCAAAAACTACCTCCAGCGGCTCTTGGCTTACCTCCGAATCAATATAAGGAGCACTCTCAATAATAAAATGGTTTTCTTTTACCTAAAGAATAATTCAGATCGGATTAAGACAGGTGATTCTCCCCTGAATGTTTTTTAACCGCACGCATATCAATTTTACATCATTTAATCATCATTTAATGTAAATTATCTTTTATTCATTTTCGGTATTTCTATTCTGCGTGGCGTAGGCGCGCCCACGTGGTGATTAATTTTTGAATCAATTTGGAAGTTTTTAATTGAGAAAAAGTGGCAGCTGTCAAAAAAGAACTCTTCCACAACTTTATATCATGTTGAAGTTTGTTTAATAAACTATTAAAACTTAAGTGAGATTAAAGTTGCCGACAGATTACATTATTTTAGGGCAGACTTGTGAATCCCCGCTACATTTTACTTATCGACTACGATTTATGGTGTGTTGCCGTGTTTTTGACCTGGCACTCATTTTCGTCTTCTCCCATTCTACATGATGAGAATGCATCATACATACACTTACCTCCCTCGAGGCTTGATTTTTTATCTTCCGCTCTGAAAACTCTATGAGCTCGTACTTGAAATTAGTAACAATAATAGGATGATAGATATTCGAAACATGTCAACTTTTGCGTTTCACCGAGAGGCCACATCGATAAAATAATAGTAGCAACTTTTCAACGCACACATCTATGTAAATACGTTATTGATGAGTTTTTCCCAACGAATAATAACCGAAATGGGTTTTTTGTGCTTTTTCGATTTATTTCTAACTGTGTGGAATAGTTATTGATGACATATGGCGTTAATAGAGAATGCCACGGGGACGCGGCACTCTTAAAATATTTATTTTTCCAAATCCCAGGGGATTTTGTATTGTGTCGCTTCAAACATCTCGCATCTCGCTATATATATATATACACACAGTTATAGTCAAAAACTGCGAATGAAACTCGGCAAATTCCGAAGAGGACTTTACTGTTTTGCCAACTTTATTCAGAATCGACAACTTCATCGAGGCAAAACCCTATCAAATATTAACAAACGTTATTTACTCCGGTTCTATTTCCATTACTGGGCGTTTTCAGGTTATTGAATAACAAAACTCGCTCGATATCGAATTATTAAAAGATTAATCTCCTTTTTGGCCCCGTCTTTATATGACCTGCCCCGCAGCGCGAGTGCCGCACTTTTGGATCAGCCTGTATCGGGCACTAGAACGAATTTGTCAGTTTACAAAGGTTCAATGATGGGGGTTGTTTTCACGATAAATACAGAAAAAAAAAGCCGGGTGAATGCCGATATATTGTGATAATAAACTTCGCGCACGGCACGTACGGCGGGACTCGGGCGGGCGTAAAAAATAACAGCCCGCCGAAATTCGGCGACCGTTTTTACGGCCCTCCGCGTCTTCGGGGGCGGCGAAGACGTGTGCACTTCCGAGGAGGGCCCGCGTGTGGGGCGCCGAGCGCCGAGGTCGATACGGGCCCGGCTAGTCGAGAGGCGAAGCACCAGGGGGCGCCGGCGAGATACGTGCGCTCCGACGGGAGCGTCGCGACGCTGGCCAGTATCGCGAGCACGGTCGCCCCGCCACGCCGTCCACGTCACGGCAGCCCCGGAAGAGTGTCGGTGCGAGCACGCGGCCCCGTCCGAACCGCCCCCGAGTGCGCCCCCGCCGGCACGGGCCGGACCGCCGAGAAATGGCCCGACCGCCCTCCGGAAAGTTCCCGAGCCCGGACCCGGAACCGCGCGGCCACTGAAGCCACGCCTGCTCGATTTCGAAACCGGTGCTTCGAAGTTTCGGCGTTGTGCGCGAAGTGACCGGAGATGTGAAGTTCCCCCGTTTTTGACAATCCGCCGGTCTCGACTCCTGGCGACATGGCCGAAGTCATCCTGCCGTTCCTCCTGGCGGTCGCCGTGATCTTTTCGGACGCAGGTAAAGCGCCGCTCTTCTGGCGAACGCGTGCATGCTCTAATTAAGACACCGGGAGGCGCCCGTTTATCGCCTTCGAGGAATTAAGTTTTATAGACCGTTGGGCATGTTCCGGCCCTTCCCCGGTGAGAACAAGCAAACATATCGCGCACCCCACCCTTCTGAATGGTTTCATTAAACTCCGCCAACCCCCTTCGGTGTCGCCAAGTTGTTTGTGGAATATTTTACTTGGTACAAATGACAATTTCTTAGGTGATTCCCAGGGAAGTAAAAGGGAGATCGAGCTTCAACTTCACCTCTTCAACTTTACAACTGTCATCGTCGTCGCAACGTGCCGATAATACCCGATATCGACGTTTTTATCACAACCCCTCACAGTATTAACAGGCGAAATTAGAGGCGGTGAGATGGCGATAGCCCCGTGTCCCAATGTCTTATTTACAATTCAATAAAACTCCCGAAAGCACTTAAAAGCGAGTTTATGTGTACGTGGAGGGGGAGCAATTATTTTAATTAACATAGCCGAAGTCTCCCGACTTCAGTTGACGTTAGGTGAGCTTAATGCCACCTGAAAAGTTCGGCGTACACGTCGGTCGGTAATACACACTTCTGTGCATGCCCGACCCGAACCAGCCGAATTTCAAAACTAATTTAACTCATTTATAATTACCTAGCAAGTGTGCGATAATGAAAATATATTGCATACTTTCCCGCCATATTCCTCGGCTCTAAATAATCCCGAGCATTGTTTGGATTACGGCCGTCCAGGAATTTCGACACCCTCCACCGTCTCTCCGTCCCGCATCCTCTTCCTGCTCCACTTTCGTTCCCCTTATGTTTATACGAGACCGCCGAACTGATCAGTCCTAGAAACCCCCGAAATTAATCCCGAAATCTAGAGATACTGCTGCATACCTTAACCTGAACGTACCTTATACCGATTCTAAAGACTCCTTCCTCTAGTTATAGAGAGAGGAGTACAGATTGCATGCCGTATAAGCGGATTAATATGCTTCTGTTTGATGAAGCACCTCCCGAGCTGCGATATAACGTGATTGCTTATTTACACACACATACAGTCACACACGTGGGGATGTAGAAGGAATCGAGGGTGCTTCCGGTTACCATCCCCCCAAAAGATCCTCCTTCAATGGCGAACCAAATCCTACGTTCGTAAAAAGCGTTACGTCAGCATGTACGGGTGCCTCTGGATTGATTCGTTTTTATTCCGAGATTAAAGCGTGAAAATTCCAATGAGATTTTATCCACAAGCAGTTTTCTTAATGAAATTCGCTTATCGCGCAATGAAACAAATATCCTTCGGGGTAAAGATCCTCACATCTTAACTCAGTAATGGTTTTGAGTTAATTAGAAGGCTGTTGAGTATTAAATGAAAATGTGTCACTCTGGCGGTCTAATTTCAGAATATCCGAAAACGCTAGTAATATTTTTTTAATAGGGGGGTGTGAATTTGATGCCTTCTTGATATTGTGTAATTTAAGAAAGCCTGATTGATTTGATAGCGTTCACTGGGCTGTTTTCTTTTGGGGATTTTATTCGTGCACAAATTTAATTTGCGAGTACGAATTTAATGTCACTGTTGTAAAAATACGTCCTGAATTTTCTCTCGTTCTACTGTCACTGCGTTCTTTTCTTAATTTATGAGTGCTAATTTAATTTATATTCAACGCGTTGTCTCTAAAAATCCGCGGAATTGCTTACATTCAACCCCCATAGTTGGGTTTCATTAGCTTTTGTCATGAATTAATTCGGACTTGATCCCAGTAAAATTCAAAATGCTCAAATTCCTTTCAAAAAGGGCGCATTAACTTAAAGAACTCCCACCAACATTCATTATTACTCGTTGGCTTTCGGAAAAGTTTCGCGATTATTACAAAATATTTACCAAACTTCGACATACTTTGAAAACTTTTTTATCTCCCAAATGTGTGTTTATATCGAAAGTTTACCGGAACAAAACCAAAATTAATTTGATGAAAAAATCGATAATTTCACCCTCCATCAACCACGAAATATTTCAAATGCCCCGAAAAGACCGCGCCTGAAATGGTCCATTTTATTATAATGTAAACACTTGTAGATTTAGATGTACGACGTATTTTTATAGTGAGTAGACGAAGGCGGCGTCTGCCTGAAATGAATTACTCACTACACGGAAAATTGCCAACCGACCTGACCCATCTCTCAATTATTTGAAATATTCTGAAATAACGGACACCCATTAAAATTTTAATACCCGTGAACATTGTTTATTTATTTTTAATTGCCTCAACGTTCTAAATCCGTCTTCTCCCCACCGACCATTTCTAGAGCTCTAAAACAAGGAAATGCAAGAAGTGATGGGATTGCAATTTAATAAAACGAAAAACTTGATTGAAATTGTGACGAGTGTTCGATTTAAATATAAATTTGAAATATTCATTCGATTTCACTCACACATGTTCGCTATTGCTACAAGGATCCCTCCACATCCGTTCCGTTTCAATTCATTTGGTTTTTAAATTAAAATCAATGTTTTGGGCATAAGTTAATAGAACGCGGCGTGCATATCCAATTCGGAGTTGTGTGTAAATTGGCGGACTGGAACAAAGGCACTCCTTTCTCATATTAAGCAGCCTCCCTAGTGAACGTCACAAGTATCAAATATTAAGTCGAAGAGAGCAAATTAACCTCCTCGTCCTGTTTAAGGTGCATGATCCGTTAAAACTAGAACTCGAGGATCTCCTATACGGTAGATAAATATCAAAAGGACTTTACCAAATCCGCTATTAAAACGTTCCGGGATTAACATTGTCACATGTGGCCTGTCTGCTCCCGAAGACAACGGTCAAAAGCACACCCCATAAACACCCCCAACAATCACGGCCGCGACCCTTCCGCGTTTGATCAATATTAAATCCCGACTGAAAGTATTGTTATTTGGCAAGGATTCTTTTCTCTCGACATAATAAAAACCATCTGATCGATAAGAATTCAATTAAACTGAGCGTTTCCAATCAGGGAGGTAATGGTAGTTATAAGTTCTCGACTCGCGTCACATGTAACTGCTTCTATTTTCATAATTAACTTCGCTCCAGCCAAGTTTAGCTCGGATTTCGGTAAAGAAGAGTAATTAATTTCGTCGTGTGCTCCGGCGTGACCGCCAAAGCCAAAGCTTTCGTATTAATAAATACGTATAGAGCGCGTATTTAAGTCCATTAACATTCTTTCTCGAACCTCGTAGATTTCGATGCAAAAAAACCGTCCCCTCGTCGAGATTTAACTTTCAACATTGCCATTACGTAACGCGATATACAGGAATCCGAACGATTCGGAATTGACACAAGTTTAATCAACAATTTAACTGTCGGTTCAAATGTCGCCTATACGCCTGAAGTTTGGATATGCAACAAAGTCACACTGCATCCTCTCGGTAATTTCGATATTTCTAACATAAAGTCTGCAGTAAAATCAACGATTCGTGTAATTGGTGCCCGCTAACCGAAAAATAATTAAATTTGCGTTGGCTTCAATTCAACTTCTACGGTATCGTGATAACAGAAGGAGTCATAATTCGGACTAGGAGATTGATGTTAACCTATGTGAATCACAAATTTGCCTAGGTTAGGCAGGAAAACGGGGACAATTATCGCATTATGAGAAACAAAACAGTCGTTAACTCGGCGAAACGTAAATAAAACAAATTGCCACCGTGACTTCCTCCTGAACTAAATTTATCTTTGAAAATCCTGTCGGATTTACACGACCCGGCAATAATAAATAATTAGCACAACCAATCACACCGTAACTGGAGCGTTTTTTACTTCGTTTTTGTCTAGTTCTAGTCGATTTGTACTGTCGGTGACTTCAATTTGTGTAGGTGGCAAGTAGTTACCTAGACGCGTAGAGTTAAAAACGTCATATCGACCGGGCTTTTTATAAAACTTCTTATGTCGAAATTAAAATTCCGAATGAAGGTAAAAACATTTCTATTTTTAGCGCTCATTAGTTGCAGTGTGTAAATTTAGAAATTGTTATAATACGGCAAACTAATGACTCCCTCGCTTGGACGTCATAATAATGTCTCCGGTAAAGGTTCCTCGAGTTCGGGACTGGCGAACGGCGGTGCTCGTCACGGACTCCCGGAATTTATTATTCACGAAATCGGCCGTAAATAATTTTGTGCAGTGGGCGCCCAAACTTAAAAAAGCCGAGATAAAATGCGCTGAAAAAATAATTGCCTGCTTAGTGCGACCTGCGTGTTGGTCGGAAAATTTATTTTAATTCCGCCACACGAATATTCCGGATTTCCTGCGAAAGTTATACATTTGGAATAAAAATTATCACCCACGCTAGTGGTACGTACGACGTTATCCCCCTTTTTCCCCCCTTCACGAATCTGTATGCGCTATAGGTGCGGTTTATCATAACTAAGAATTTTATCTGTTGAGATTCTGCGGACGCCTTGAGGCTGTAAAAAGGGCGTTAAGCCCGTTTTTATTTCTTTGTAATTTCGAAGTTACGAGACAAACCCGAGGAAAAATTGTGGTTCGGTATTGACTAACTTATGCATAAAAGGACGGGGGATCCTTGCTGTTCCGAGGTGGCGACTTTTTAATTGAATTGGGTGTAGGTGGGTGTACCGTTTGATGTTTGCATAATAAAGAGAGCGCGGCGTGGATATTAACGGGTTGTTTATCTATTTCAAGACTAGTTAGCTGGTTGGAGTGATACTCCAACAAATCCAGAGATAACGGGATTAGCGCCGGAACTTTCTGCATGAAGGATGAAAGCCCCAAGGCAGGAATGCGGAAAAAGACTACATTGCACGTAATAACGGCGCCCTCGCCGATCGGGTGACAGTGCGGGAGGAAGGAGGTGCGTGCCGGTCACGTCGGGTCGCACTTCTTGTTTGTGTTTAGGTCCGTTCCTGTATCGTTTTTAAAGGGCGAATTCGGCCATAAATATTAATGGGACGACGTTGCGTTTTCTCGGCTTGTCGCGGGGGCTATTTCGGGCCTCGGTCGACCGCGCGAGCCTTATGAATATCTCGGGACGTTCTTCTCGAAAGCCGCAAATAAACCGACCCGCCGGACGTCAACGCCGGCTCCCGTTTACGCTCCTCGTGTGTATTTTCCTAGGAGAGTCCCGGCCAATTATCAGCTCCCGATATCTGACATATCAGTTTAGCGGCCAATATTTAACCTCTCGAGGACGTGTGAGAGCCGCTTTCCGCCGGCCGTTTCCGGGACTCGATAAATAAATGTAGGTAAACCGTACGGTTCCTATTCCTTCTTCGAATCCTTTCACCCCGTCCCGCGGGATGAAATATATAAATAAAAATGATAAATGTTGCGGCCGTCGTTACAACTTCATAAATTATCAGCGCGTTTTGTCTTTTAAATTCAAACACAAACGACGTTGATTTAGGGGACGCGACGGCTGGTAAATATCGCAAAATACGCCCTCCCATTGTTTCGCCCTATTTAGGGCAGATCGCACACGTATACGCCGTGTAGCTGCCGACACGGTTCGAAATTTCAATTCAACAGTTCTGACGAGGGAGGAACGTGTCGATTATTTCTTGATGTGAAGTGACGACGAAAAAAGAACACACCATAACTATAACCCCCGGTGCGCTTTTCCCCGTATCGACTGACGTTCCGCCAAAGTTACAATCCGCCGATATGACTCGCAGAATTTTCGTCGAGTTTCCAAAACGATGTAAAATACGAGCCACCGCCAGCGCCAGGGCCACTCCTCAAAAGGCCATTAGACGCCCTAATTTAGACCCGCGCTAACTACCCTGGAAATTATTAACTACAACTATTCCGACCCCGCGTTTCGCCACACACACTTATTCCCTCCCTTATAAAATGTTCGACGCTTCCGCTGTCACATGGGTGGGTTTTTTGTAATTTCGGTAATTGCGCGTGCTCGAGCCCGAGTGTTTATGGGGGTCGTTTGGGGGTATTTGTGTAATTTTGTTTTTTTATTGGAGCCGCGTTGCGGTGAGATATTATTTAGAGCAAGAACGTCCCTTAAAAAATAGTAGCCATTATTTAGGATGTATATTTTATGAGGTTGGCCGACCGACCTTTCGCGTCATAAAATTGGATTACGGCGCGAAGAATGGGCGAACCGGAGACAGTAGTTAGATGCGCAATTAATAATGGCGGGTGAATAACGCGGGCGGGTGGCACAACACCACCCCCTAAAATGCGGCTAACCGCAAGTCAGTATTTACCCCTCGGCCGTCAATACCACGACTGCCACCGACCCACCGACCGCCGCCACCACCTCGGCCGCCCCCCGAAAGCTTAGCGGTCTCGGCCCTGTATAACTGATCCGCTTCCAAGTATGCAGGACCACAACTTTAAGATACCGCAATTCAGGAATGCGTCCCTCGAAAATATCCCGGGGAATTTCCATACGGGTGCCTCTCTCACCGACGAATATTTTACATTGTACGGGGTATCATGTGAGAGGTTTTTCCGCAATTAAACCGGCCCCTCCGCAAGGGCATGCCGACGTTCGGCCGTGGGAGCCGAAATCGAGGGTTAGGGCTAGGGCCATCCGAATCGGGATTAAGTTCTGGCTAAATTTTCTAGCGTGAAAAGTTGGTGGTGCTTGCTCGATCTAATACATGAAACTTTGTGATTTCAATTATATAAGTTTCTCTAGTAGCTTTGTTGGGTAATGACTCACTCCCCATTATACCAAAAGACAAAGTAACTTCAACTCGAATGAGATTACATATATATATTTCAACCCCTTTCTAAATAAGACACATCAGGCATATTTCACGAGACCGATTTCAAAGTCTTCCAAAATACAAACACGTATGTATGTCATTACTGATACTGCATTTTTAATGATCTTTTATACCCCGTGTGGCGATTTGAATTTTTCATCGAACCGCACTTTTACTTTCCTCTAGCGAAAATACCCGCCGTTGAAATCTATAAAAAGCTCGAGCCTAGGGAAATTGTTCAGGGTTAAAATTCGATGGTAGATCTGAAGCCGTTATTGGTTTTCGGTTGATTTCATTTGAAAATTTCGGTGTGTGATTTATCCAGGAAAGGAATATTAATAATGACATGTCTGTCATTTTTATTAAATCTTGAAGCCGCTGTCCTTTCTTTTTGAAATCGCTTTAAACAAAGTAGCTATGCGAGCAACAAAGCGGTTTATCAAACAAAGCCTCCGTCGCTTTAGTTCGCTTTTTATACGAACTGGAATACAAAGGGAAATTATTTTTATTTACCTTGTAGATATAGAAAAAAATTGAGTTGACCCCTTTTGATGAAATCGATTTGGAGATAAATATAACGGCTACCTACTACGGGAGTACTGGAATACTGGGGTCCTCGGTTGATTTACTGGTCCTGACCTTCTATTTTCTGTAATCTAAACTCGATACTTCGCAAGGAGCAACGTGAAAAATTTCAAAATGTTATATTTTTCACAGACCATTTATTGGAAGTCCCATTTCGCTGGTCATTTTTCTTTCCTGCTCTCAGAATTTTATCGATTCGGAGATGGAAATACATCAAAAGGAAAAGAGCGAAATTACACCCATTTCCACATCCAGCCACAGTCACAGTCACATGCCGCTCCGAGTAAAGCAACAAGAACTGGCAATCAATTTTCCACGTGATAATTTGCATTTCCTTCCGATTTAATCGTGATCGAACCGAAATCTTTCCGTATTTTCTCGAGTTAAAGTGGTGCATTTGACAGGCATATTTTAGTAAACAAGAATTCTGCAGAAATATTGATAAATGCCATGTACATTTACAATATAACGGTATTAATAGGTCATAAATTTATAGAATATGGTACATTTTTGAAATTTATCGGTGTTTTGTGCAACCAAACGTTGTTTTTACCGGGAATCAAAAGATTTATTGGACGTATTAACTGAATCACTGACCAGAATCGAAACTTATCGCCTACAAAAATGTATAGACTCCTCTCGAGGCGCGCTACGAGTACTTGAATTTCCAATAACATTCTTCCGGCTTAAAATTGAGTACCTCATATAAATAAAGTCATTTAAATACTCGGTGAGAGCTCTATAGATTTGTACATCCGGCCGAACCCGAAATTTATTACACGAATTAGGCTCTCGAACAAGCATTCCATCGACACCGATACCTACCTATCAACTTTTATCGAACTGTGCAACTAAATTAACCGTCCAATTGTTAACACGAAATCATTGGCAATTTCGACTAAAAACCGCAATTAAATTGTGCCTAATAACGTATTATTAACGTGACGAATTCAGCGACCAATGCACTTAGAGCGCTGAAATGATAATTGATTAATTCCGGGCCAGGGAAAAATCCGGGCGAGCGTGGTCGCAAATCGTCCCAGTGAATTTTTGACAGTTATGATACCCATATAAAGTATAATAACCGCGCCAATTAACGTATTCGCCTATTTGTCAATTGACAATGAATTGGCGGCACTTGAATTCGCGAATTAATAGTGAATAATTCGCGTATTTGAGTTTCGGCGTATCTCGATGAGTTTCGAATCAGTAAGCAAATTAATTTTAGAATTACTATTCAAATTAGATTCCGTTTCCATTAAGCTTAAGCCAAAAATATATTCACCTCCGTAATTAATCAAAATTATTGAATAGTCACCACTCCGGCGACGACTCTAATTAATCATCACAAAAATAATTGGGACAGAGAGGGCGAACTCGGGGGAATCCTCGAAAAATCGGTTCGGACGACGAGAATTTCGTGTCTTCCGCTCGTTCGCCGAAGGTGTGCGAGGTACCATATGTAACCCCGCATGCGGTTCGCTTCGGGGGGAGTTGGGGTGTACTTAGTTTTGTGCAGACATCATCAGCGGACCCCTGGCTGATGACGGAAGTAGCTCGGTATATATTTTCAATTTCCGGTCGGAGGCTGTGCACAAAGCTATAAGCGTCCCAGTTGAAAAACTGTTTATAGTTCGGTCGGTATTCCGGAGGAGTTAATCTGGCGGCCGGGCGGTTGGGGGGGCTGCCGGAGTCGGGGGGTCGTTTTCGGCACATACCCCTAGTAAAAGAAGCGCACCTCGGCACCTCTCCCATAATTCAGCGGAGTTTGGTGGTTCGGCTCGCTAATTGCTTAAATATAATTAATTATCAGGCGGAATTAAACGCGTATTATTATTTCTTGTATTTAAACGTTAAAGCCATTTAGGTACCTCTCGCCCCTGAATAATAGTCGACTATATTCGCGTTATTATAGTCGCTGCCGCCGGTTTAATCATTCTTCTTAAATTTTGCCTGTTTTATTAAGGATATATTTATTTTATTTGCATTTAAATAAGAAAAGTTGAGATTATTTAATGCCGAAATTTCTCACGATTACCGATGTCTCAATGTTATTAAAAGTTGGGCTGCTTTTGTGAATAGGGCAGAATTTCTCTTCCTCATCGAGAGGAAACGTTTTTATGAACGTTCCATTAGCAATAAAACAAAATTTTTGAATCAGATCTAAATATTCTACGTCTCATTCTGGATTCGGTTTAATTTACGGAGCGGCGCGGCTCGGTGGTATAGCCGGAGCGGGGAGCCGGGCGAATAAATGATCAAAGTTGAGCGAAAATTTCAACGGACAAGTAAATAAGATTTCGGGAATTAGCCACATAGAGGAGAATGGGGGATGGATGGAGAAGGTTCATTTAAATCAGCCCTGATAAATGTCTGGGGAATGATTTAAACGTATGAATTCGTGAACACGAATCGAGAACTTCAATATATTCCGATCAATAGGAGAATACGAGCATATTTCTCAATACTAAGGAGATATCGATTGTCAACATTTGCTCTTATTGCATTTCCGCCATAAAAAAATATTCATAACTAGATTTTCCTTAGCATCAATTTTAAAATTCATGAATGCTGAATTTTATGTAAATTACTTTAGGTATATTGCACCGTCAAGATTGGGGATCTTCTTATGCCTTATCGAGACATCGCAAAATGCTTTCCTCTTATCATCAACAGCTCGGATGGACAAAATCAATAGATCAGACTACCCTCCCATCTAAATTTTCCTCACGTTTTGATAAAGTAACATTATTCTCGTGCCTTTACGGGGGTATTTTATTATTTTTACGGATAAATTTCCTCTGTTTTCCGGTTATTTGGTCCCCTCAGTTACGCACGGAAATGGTACTGAAACCTCAGTCGAGCCGTACAACTTGGAAATGCGGGGACTTGGAGATGCACGACTTCTCAACCATCAAGAAATTCCTCTTGACACGCCGAAATTCTCGAGCTTTTCATGCGAACATTCCGACCGTACACGACAACCCACCACCTCTCCTCTCGCATTTAATTTCGAATCAGATGCATTAACAGAATAAAATTCCCGGCGCGCAATTTCCCCCAATAAAAGCGATACCCACTCAACAAAGCTCCGGTGTCTTGCATCCAAACAAGGGAATTTTCAAACGCCGACGTGTACTGTATCACTTTTACTATCGGCGGTGTTTCTTTAATCAATGGCGAAATATCAGTCAGCCAGTTACAAAACAAATTCATTCACCTTCCACCGTAAAAAGCTCGAGGAAAATCGCTCACTTCACGGACTTATTCCACGCTCAACGCCGATGTTTTCCACACAACACGAATTCTCCACGGCGGCAATCCAATCGAAAAGTAAATATTGCACCCGAAACCGGATCGAAATAAAACAGATAATCTAAATAAACCCCGGAACGGCGGTACGTTCATCAATATTTCGACAAATGAGCCACTCGACCTTAAACGGGATCACTCGGCGTTCCGTTGTGGAAAAATCAAACGTTGATGGATTTCGAGCCACTTCCTTTCTTGTTCGAGGAGGTGCCTCGTCTGATGTAAAAATTAATGAAAAAGAATTCGTTTTCTCGAATCTTGAATATTCAGCATTACTTTAGCGCCCGCATCACTTTGATGTTGTAACGTAAATAATTGATTCGGAAATAGGACAAGACTCGAGAGGTAAGTATCGTAATTGAATTTTATTCAATTCCCTACGCCAACCTCTTCCGCAAAATTCAACGTCATTTATTATTAATAAACCACAATGAGTGAAATTGTAAGTTGACGTTTCCGGATCCAGCGGCGAATTCGGCCGATGGATCCGGTGTCTCATTTGACTGATAAGAAGAGTTCGCACGGTTTCAGAAGAATAATGGCCTCACGGGTTATTCTTACACAAAGGGCCTTATCACGGACATCATCTGACATCAAGTCTTTGTGCGGACACTTTTATACGCAGGAAAACGGCGAGGAAGAAAAAAACAAGGACATCATGAACGATCAAAGCGCAATAGTTAATGACGGACATGAATTTTTCACTTTTACCGGATCACTGCGACTGCGTTTCGTGCTTTTTGAGGGACAATCGCGTAATCGTTGTCATTTTCTGTATACCTATTATATAAAATTTCAAATCCAATAGGCCCAGATCCTTCATTACAGTACAGTACCTATTCACGTCATATACGTGCAAAATAGATTAAAATGCACGAAACGCTATGAAAACTAGGCGTACATGCTGACAGTCGGGATATTTATGGTCGCGAAATTGATTTAGAATAAAACAGGATTTCCCAGCAATATCCTGGCATGACAGTACCGTTACAAGTTTAATCCCCCGGTTTTTAAATGCGGACTTTTTGTGACGCCAATCGGTTTTTGTTTGTGAAAATGTTGATTATCTCGTTTAAGACCCTTAAATGTGCTCAAGTGGCCGCGTTCACCCGGATTACACCGGGTTCGGCATGAATATGCAGATTGTTCATAGAGAGAAGATCGACTACCCACTCACCCCAACTGCACATGTATGTAGAAACTCTTATGTACAATGGACGCGAGATACCTACATACGCGACGGTTTTTATCATTGGCTACTTTGATGCATTCGGGTCGGCTGCCGGGGCTCAAATCATCGCGATATAATTCGGCTTAATTATACCGAAATGCCGGAACCTCCGTGTTTGAGGGTACTCGAATACACGCCGACAAACGTCCGCCGCACCTGTAATTTATTTTTTCCCCTGCGGTCGAGTCCCCGGCCTCTCCGGGCGAAGTTCCTGCAATCGATTGCAGATAATAAATAAATTTTCCGTCAGCCTCAGTTTCTGGCTCGATTCTTATGTCGGATTTTGCTTGATTGGCTCCTCGTCGTTTCTCCACGCCACTCTTATACCTAAAGTCAATACTCGTATTCGTAGGCAGGCACCCATCCACCTTTCCGGAATTAGTTCCCTACACCGGCAGCCGATAGGATTTTATCGTTCAGATTGCTTGTGACACCGAGTGTCAATTTAAAAATGTCCACCCTACTTTTTTTCGCGATTGATATTATAGGGTTTGCTGCCATATCCATTGTTGTGTTTGGAGGGTGCACATTTTTAAATTTACGCTCAGTATGTCAGCAGAGCTGAGAGTTCGATGGCATAAATATGAATTATAATTAGGGGTCGAGTACGAACGGGCATAAAATACGGGGGATGCTTCAAGCATAAAACAAGGCTCGTGTTTTGAAATTAAACCGTTAACTGTTGTGATTGTATCCACTCGAACGAAAAGTGGCCATATTAAACCTATAAAAAACCGTAATTGTCACATCTGCAGAGGAGATTTTATTTATCTCGCAGTCAGATTCACCCGGTTGTTCATTGTTTGAGCGTTTCAAATTTTTGTGTACCTATACCCATTCGTCGAAATTAATTACACGTGTTCACGCCAGGCCAAGGAAAAGGGGACCAGTTACACAAGTTGTTAATGAGCGAACTTTTCCTCTTCACCTGGAAATATTTTTCAGCAAATATGGCGCTGGTGATCATTTTTCAACCGGACGCATTCGCGCAACTTCCCTGCACGTCATAACTCAGGGAAACATTGTGTGCTTTTTACATGCAATTTTAAAATGCACTTTACGGTCGCCATCATGATTGCGCATCCGAGGAAACGAATCAGCATCGACAATGACGTTCACCTAGATTAAGCCGTGTAATGTGTTCTCTTTCGCCGCTTGTAAAACGTGGAGCCGTTTTGTATAATACTAAAACATCAAACGACTATCAAGATAGACGCCCTCACCTGAAAAAGTCGAGATTTGTATTTTATTATCATATCGTTACGCAGTGAGAAATACATTCATATTAACATTAATACATTACACATTTAGATTATATTTACATAAAAAATTGGTGTAAAATTGATGAAATGTAAATTATTGAGTAATCCTAAGCCTAATGGTGTGGGCCTGTTTCGACATGAAATCGTGTTAAACGGCGTAAAATTAGTGTTAATTTTATGGCCGAATTTTTAACTGTGCGGTGATGTGCGATGGAAACATCATCACACTCAATTCTGCGCAAGCCGGCATCATTTCACATAAAAATAAAAATGGAATCGGGAGGATCGAGCTCATTCTTTGATGTTCTGACAGAAATGATTTGACAAATGCACCTTCAGACCGACCAAAATCCATTCGAAGTGAGCTCATATAATGTTCATTCCCCTAACGATATTCCAAGCATCGCTCACTGCGATCTTCGACAGTTCGGATAATACCTACAACCCTTCGGCTTCACCTAGCAACAAAACTATCGACGGATTATTACTCCATCCCTATTATGATAATAATTCAAAGGTTGGTTGGAAATTCTCACGCTCCGTCCAATAATAGTACACAATATAGCGAGCGACCGTTAATAATTGTGAGATCTTGAGAGGTGTATTCCAAAATATTCGGGCATTTATAGAAATATGACGCAGTCAGGTTGGCCTGTCAGGAGCATTCACCTGCCGCAGACATCTCTAAATCTGTTTACTCGAAAACAAATCCAAAACCCATCGCTTTCCTATCATTTTGTCTGGTTTTATGTAATAATTACAAATTTAGATTCAGTCGCGAGGAAAAATGATAAACGTGTAGCAGTTATGCATATCAGAAACATCTGTTTTCGGGATTCGGGGCGTTGAAATGTCCGACCAGGGACCTAGGTTCGCCTTGATGTAATTCGGCTTAATTCCGACCCGCTCCGGGTATAGAGCACCTGGGAACTATTCCGGATCAATTAATTCCAGGATGTTTTTATCTCGGGGTGGTTTTTTCTGGTTTTCTAGGGAGAATCTTCTCTATAAATTGAGGGTCGTCTCCCCCGAGATATTCTAATCGAAAGGAGAAGATTCAAGTGCATTTGTGTTATAGTGTTATTGTAGTCGTTCCCTTTCCCCCAGAATTCAGTCCAGGATTGGGGTCCCCCCTGTCCACATAGAGGATTGTGCGTATGCAAGTACCTGAGTATATTGAAGAGTCGGAATGCATTAACGTACACATATTTCCTATCAGAATAACGTTAATAATTTATGCTAAAGGAACATGAGCCGACTTCGGTAGGAATTCCTCCGTGCGTGGAAACCTCCAGTAATAAAATATGTCCTTCTCAAATGTACTTTGTCAGTGACAGTCGCGAAATGTTTCTGCTGTCTCTTCAGGTTAACTTACCACCAGAAAGGTCGAGATCAGGAACTTCTTATTTTTAAAATATCGTCCCCATTCCGACCGGATGCCGCAGCCACTTTTCTCGTTACCCCCCTCCCCCAAGATTTATTCGCGCAAATTCAGTTACGATTTTGATTAATCATTTGTATCTCGCATGTTTCGGGTTTCGCGGGCGGGTTTTGATTATGTTAAGATCCACGGCGGTAAAGTTAGACATATTCCTCCTTAATTTCCATACATCTACCCCGGTGTAGCCTAGTCCCTAATACGAGCACACACAGGCGACGCCATTTCTGCAACCCTCCACCCCCCCAACCATCATAACTGGATTACTATTGTAATTATGAGCATACACGGGATCTACACGTGACGCAATAGGAAGAGACCTAATTTGCATGCACCACCTCAAAGAACAATCCTCGAAATCAACAGTTTCTATGGTGCAAGGTGAGGTCGGTTGTGCGATATGAGCTCGATTCCGGAATTTCTGATCTCCATCCGCAGGTGCCGAACGACACATTCGGTATTCCGGGGAGTTCGCCGAACGAGATTGGCCCGCCGTGATCTTAAATGGTCGTCTATCTAGGCACGGACGGTTTTTGGATTAACGGGTGCAAATTTAAGACGAGTCATTATTGGAGTCACGGGGCGTTGACAGTCGGGTCGGGTCCGCCGCTAGATTCGCGCCCTGTAAATTTAATACCGGCCATGCCGGGATGTTATTATGGTCCGGCCCCAGTGCCGACCCGAAACGGCAAATATCGCACGCATGTCTCATAATAATCCCGAGCGGGGATCAGGCATCCTCACGAATGACAACCTCCGTCCGCACCTCAAGAATAACGCAATTAGGCATTCAGCGCCTCCACAAAACCCCTGAATTTATATCACCACATACCTAAACGCCGCAACCTCAACCTACTAAACCTCGGATGGCTGTCTAGTGGAGTACCCACCTTCGTTTTATGTGCACGACGGGTCGATGAAATCTCCAGACGCTATTCGAAATAAATATTGCTATTGATAAATCAGAGAGGGGCACATGCACGTCAAAGCTCCTGCAGAATTGCGTTTATTTATCTGATACTTAGTTTTTATTTTTATAAGCCGAAAAGCTAGAGCATTACAAATTTGCTACGTAACAGTATTTTCATCCGTTTCAAGACTTGCGCGGGATGTTTCTTTGTTATTTATTTCTCAATAGAAATGAATCTATGAACCGGATGATAAATTTCCTTCGAGGAGAACTCACCGACAGGAATGGTCCTGAATTAATAATTCCAACTTTTCAGACTTTATAATTCAGCTGCGCTTACTATAAGTATATCCATCTAGTTGGAGAGTTGGAGGCCATAACTTATCCCCGGGCAGAACCTCAATTTTTGCCATTCGCTAAATTGTAATTAGCCAATGGTTATTCCTTCTTTCAGTTTTCTTCTCCCATTATTATTATTACTATGATAACTTGGGGGTTCAATGAGTAAGTATATATTATTGAAACCGTTGAACAACCGGTTCGGGTCCGGGTAGATTGGAAACAAAGAAAATCCGGGGAAAGGTTTATATTAAGCTAAACGAATCAATATGTCTACATAAAGGAGGAAAAGGCGAGGATTATTCTTTATGAGATAGTTGGTCCAGGATTTTGTCTCAGGCGTATATTAGTGCCCCGTTTTCAACCCTCGTACAATTGATTGTGAAATACTAAAATAGAATTGACGAAAACAATTTCGCGTTAGAGGAGCGGAGTTGTTTTCCTCTTATTCGAAGAAAGCTGAGGCGAACGTTGCCCGTGGGTAACACAATCTGGGAAAATTATTTCCCTATTTGGACTGATGTAATAACATATTCGTTTCAGTCACGTTTATAACTGTGTTTTATGCGACTCTGGGTGAAATGATAGAAATATAACAATACAATACTTCGCAGCAGGTCTCTTTTATGCGCACTTCATGTAATTTAAATTTAGTGCCGATCTTCAAGATGACAACCCGACATAATGATAATAATAATAGAAAATGAGAGGGGGATCGAATCCTGCTTTGGTTTCGGATTTCGATAAGGATATGCGAAGGATTCGAATGTAGGCAGTTAGATTTCTTCAAAGGGTGGCTAGGTGTGCCCCGGAATCCCTTATACATAAGCCGATACTGAAACGGTTAATCGCGCAGAAAGAGTTTAGCGCCAGAAAGACCGTACTATCGCCTTCCCACTCTCTAGTGGAACCCTGATCGATAACGCTGTCATCCTTTTGGAGACTGGGAGACGGCCGAAAATCACTAACTTGCCTCTCTGATACTATACTATACATGTAACGGCGCTAACGATGACACATAAATTCACGATCAAGAATTATATTCCATCCCTTACAGCTCGCCCGCTGCTATTTTTCAACTCGCCTTTCAAAATCTTCGGTCGAACTACCCTAACTTACATTGTTCTAGTCATTTTTCCTGCACGGTATTACCATTAAACTTGTTACCGCATAAAGCTTAAGAGCGGTGGGCAATTTCACTCTAAGATAGTTCTTGCATAACATTGGAAACCGCCCAGGTATTAAATTCGCTCCAAATTAATTGATATTGCAAAGCTCGACTCTGATTAATGCCACCTGTATCCTGTAGGAGCCATTCGTTTGTTCATTCAGAAATTAATGGTTTCGAGCAATCAAAAGGAAATAGAAAGAAGAAGCGGTTGCAATAATTTAATCCGCCCACTTATTGTTGGCGGTTTTCATAAATAAAAGTTTCGGAGGGGTCGCACAGGGTGAGAGCGTGCGTTGCCTAAATCCGGGCCTGAATAGAGAAATAGGGGGGAAGGGTGTGCAGTATATTAAGCGAAAAGTGCGAGAAAAGCACGCGGGGTTAGGTGAGCGGAAGAAAAGTTGTCAAAGTTTTAGTTTTATCATAGCAACTTTGCTTTTTTGTAGTTTCGCACGGAGGGATGAATCAGCCTACAAACGGTGTCCGTCACATCACTATATTGCAATATCGAATTTTACACAGCGCTTTCTTCACCCAGAAATGCACAATATATTTCACAATTCTATAAAATTTTAATATTGTGAAGTGGAGCGCTTTTTCGGTAAAAATGTTGAATGTGCTGGGGTAGTAGAATACAATACTCGTCGAGCGCACCTAGACCTACTGCAATATTATTTCATTGTATCCCTATATAACCATGTTCACAATATCAGAATTCAACGACTGAAAATTTATGATTTTGTTATGATGTGGAAATTTATTTTCCGATTTTCGCGATATTTTAAGGATTCTGAAAATCCCCAATGCTTGATAAAAAGTTAATTAAGCAAATAATTATTTAGTTTGCATGTTGTTGTTCGACCGCGAAATCGGAATTTCAGTCGTCCCTAATATTGAACGAATTTTACCTGGAGCGGTTCTCTTTTGAATATTTAAATGGCGGTTTTCGGGCTTGGCGAAGCCGAAGGAAAAGCCTAGGCGGTTCCCGATGTAATTTATATCGTCCTCTTGAGGGTCGACTGGATCTACCCATAGAAAAAGCATTTTTCACGTAGTTCTGGCATGTTTCTGATTAACCCAATCAAGCGAAGTAAATGAGACAAATGATGGCTGTCATACAACAAAGATTTTCAAGGATTGGATGCAACAGAACCGAGCCTTATTGGAACCTTTCTGTAGTGTATAGATCGTCGGATTTAATAAAAATAACGGCAAATGCCACTCGATAAATACGCGGATACAACTCAAAGTCATTCCGGACGGAATCGACGAAATCCACGCGTTTCACCCCGACCGAGGCGTTATTTTTAATTATCATTGCCTGCCAAAGTCCAGACCAATTTTCATAACCCCCCAACTTCTCTAATTAAACTTGAATTATTCTCGCTCCTGTGGGGAATTTGCAATTGTAATTAAATTATATAAATACCCTTCCCAGGAGTTTAGCCTTATACTTTACAATATACAAAACACGAAATTAATCATCTCCTCCCCCGTCATAGATTTAGGGGAAAAAGTGTGTTTTACATGAAATCACAATCAATACAGTGAGCATTTAAGGGGTGATGATTTAGGTTGCAAGTGAGCAAGGATCCCGCTCCTTCGCTGATTGACGGTGATGGCGGTGCCGATAACGAGTCGCTACACCAACATAGCGCCGAATCATTAGCGCGCCCCGCTTAAATGACGTCTAGTTACATAATATCCTTGTTTCGGTGATGATAATCATCGCGGCACACAGAAATCGGCGAAAATGCGGCCTCTGCCGTGCACTCTCTGTGCCCGCGTACCGATAATGGGTATGTGCATTGGAAATTGCGCATGGCGGCCCGGCACATGCCGAGATACGTGTACCCGCCCCGAGCCCCCAACCCGCGGTTAAGCACAAAGCAAGGCATTGTTTATCGACGGGGATGAATGGTGGATGCCTCCTGTTTTCGTACTCGACTCGGCTGAACGGCGGCTTGTTCTGTTGCAGGTGAGGATCGCCTTCTTTCCTCCTCCCTCGAACAGTAAGTTGTTTTTAATTAGGGGGCCTAATCCGGACGGGCTCCAGCGATATGGGCTGCCAAGTCGGGGCTTTTATCAAACCCTGACGCGGGGTCTATGCGATCCGGACGGCCTTTCTCCGCATTGTGCGTTTGCATATTGACGTGATTAATCAATAACAATTCGGATCGCGGACGGCCGCTGGAAATATCTTCCTCACCCTGTTTTCTCGGACGGCCATGGTCGGGGTGCGTACTACACGTGACGTCAAATGCCGGAGATAAATCAGGGGAGCCACGGTGTCAAAATAAATGTTGGCATCTGAGGGCGTTTTCCAAGTCGACTCGAACGCGAACCAGTGATTATTGAAAACGTTTCGCATACCCGGACATTCGTTTCAGTTTGCTGAAACTGGAGAATTGTACCGGCGATTTTCGTCTAGAACCGGCGTTTTGGCACGGCGCCAACATATTCCGTTGGTCGAGAGACTGACTAAAAGACGGGGGCAATCCTAAAATTGGAAATTTAGTTACGATGTTTTTACGGAATTATAAAGCTAGCGCGATTTTCAATCCGGTAAATCGACGTTGCATGCTCTCAAACAAACAGTTACGAAATGAATCGATCCAACCCCTCCAACTAGAAAATCCGACCAAAGACTTGGGATTTCGTCAGAAACGGTCCAATAATAAACGACCAACAGGCGCGCTAATAATAAATGATGCTTTTAATTTTTAACGATTAAGTTCTCTCCCGAAATAACCGCGTATCAATTAGCTGTTAATTTTTAATATTTCTGCATGAATGCTCGTTTTATGGAGGGGTGCAAATACGAGGCAAACTGTTCTTTTTTCCCTCCGCTAAGAAATGCCATTAAGGCACGATGATAAAATCCCCCTAGGAGTAAATTGCACAACACTTATAAAAGTGTTTCCCCGGAAAATACTTTAAACAATTGCTCATCATGTAGAGAATTTTCTTTGTTAAGTTGACAGCATACTTACACGGTCTTGAATGAAAAATCTGCAGTAGCAGGAAATGCTCCCATGCATTACAGTCATCAAATTTAAGATGACGGATACGAGCTCTATTCCGCTCAAATAAATTTCCCCAACCAACCCTCTCGCGGAGGCGAATTGTTTTCATGGCAATAAAAATTGCCTTCTTCAACGTTCAACGGGAGTTTAAATATTATCTGATGGGCTCCGAATTTCCTCCTAACCCTTAACTTATTACTCCAAGTCGAGGATCGCCGCTCTCCCCACTAATGTTTAACTCGAAATTTATAATGTTGTTTTTGTGACGATGGGAATGTTGAGTAACAAATCAACGGTCGGGGACACTAATGGAGAGTAATAGTATTCGTATGCTGATTTCACATACAATGCTTCCACTATACGTGGCACCACCAGGGTAAACAACTCGGGGCCCATTATTGACGGTTCTCACTATTGTTGTGACTTCCACATACCTGTAGGTAGGCAAAATTCATTTCGGACCTTGATCAATACTAATAAAGGAACACACACTTGCGGCCCTCAATCAATCCCAATTTGCGCCCGCCTCGCCCGCAACAGACACGTCGGAGATCTGGAAATAGGCCGAATTTTTACGTCTGCCGGCATAATTGTCGGCTGGCCATAATTAGATGCGACATCCGAAACGGCGCGTATCCTTTGTAGTGGCGGCGGTAAATGCGGCGCCTTCAACAATGCGACCTAAGAAATGTGCGGCGATATCGCACGTTCCTGCGGGCTCACGCGGCGATTCCGCAGGAACCCGATCGCGCCTTCTGATGAGAACCAGACCGGGATGTGTCCCCGAATGGGGGTGACTCCGTCCGTGGGTGGGAGCAAAGCGAAGCAGAATCCAATTTGGATTTGCGGTATTGTGATTGATGATGTTATTCAGGTGGGGGTCTCGGGACAACGCTAATCTCGGCCGGCCCCATCGACGACCTGGACAAGGATATGTCGGTCTGCTCGACTCAACTCTCTAATCAACCCTTACAGGATTTATAAAATCGAACCCGAAAGTGTGACACACTTTACACCTCGAACGGTTTACTCAACGTATCTAATTATTTCATCAGTATGCCCCGGCTAATTAATATGCAGTTTGTTTAGGGCGCTCCATTAAATTCCCTTCCAATAATTCAAAGCGCTAACTTGCCGCGATCGAAGCTCCCCGTGTCAGCAACAAGCATTATCCTCGAGCCCTCCACTCAACATCAAAGTTTACTTTTCTTATTTGCCACATTTCATTGAAATTTATAGCCCAACAGGATACACTCAATCCCGGGGAGTAACAAAATGCGTACCACCTTGTCCTCTCTTCTGCTATTTCCACCGACCACCAACCCTGAACTAATTGCACGATCTTACGCGACAAACATCTAGGTTAAGCCACCACCAATTTAATCCGGAAGAGTAAAAACAACTAATTAACTGTTTCCTTATGTGCACACTGTCGTCAAGTGGCGTATAACTATATATGCACTTTCCACTTATGAACTTTTGTATGTATCATAAACCTGGGCGATCGTTAGAACGAAACCCGAGTTCTGATCTAAAATGATTGCCGGCGAGCGCGGTAATTTTAATTAATTGTAGTAAAACCGCACCGATAATTACCCACTTCACACTTGGTGTAGGTGCACTTCGAAATGTTATTACAAGCGAGATTTATAATTCAATTAGTCAGTGATGAAATTTCCCAGTTTTCTCCCGTTTGGTTTATGAATAGTCGGTACCTACGCGGCTGTTTTATTTAATAAAATTTTCATCCAATTTTGGATTTTTTGTCCCATTCAAACGAAATTTTATGGTAATTACAAACTCCGCACGATTTTATTTCATATTGTAATCTACGCAGGCGGGCACAGACAGACACAGACTCCCCTTGATGTGACTTTTTTCTACATCTATTTTTTCGAATTGTTAATACAATAAGTACTTGATATGTATTCCAACTATGCGGAAAATGGTGACAATTTCCAGACGATAGTACTTATTTTAATCAGCTGAAAGCTGCAACGTCATGCTATAATTCTATTAAAACCTCGCCGCTTTTAATTAATTAATAAATAATACATCGCAAAGGGTATTAATGTTTGATAAAAACGCGGCTTTCGTGAGATCGATTGGGGGAAATAGGGGA
Organism: Salpingus planirostris; assembly: GCA_949788335.1. NCBI lineage: Eukaryota > Metazoa > Arthropoda > Insecta > Coleoptera > Salpingidae > Salpingus > Salpingus planirostris. The sequence continues at coordinate 6,665,496 of OX460929.1, forward strand.
GGCTCGTCGAGCCGAATTAAATATTGAAATGGTCAAGGCGTTCACGTTCAAGAGGAAAGTTTACTTAAAGCGTGTTAAATTCCTTTTGAGAAAGCGTATGCATTTAGCTTGGAAAACTTGCGAAGCTTTTCAAGTGACAAATCTGGACCTTCGTCAAGAGGCTTTTTTGTATGCAGCGTGTGAACGCTGTTGTGAAAATAAACTGGTATAGAATACGGTCTCTGGAGGGAACACAAAGTGTATTTAGCAACTGAGATTTTACACTCTCTCTTTTCTACAACACTGCATAAGAAGGTGCGGTGCCATTACAATCCGGGATTTGACAAATAAGGCGCCGATATTGGCGCAATTCTGACACAATTGAACCATAAAAAGGAACAACTGTAGCCGCGGAAATACGTCGAACCCGAACCCTCCCCTAATAATAAACCTCCGGCTGCGAAGAATTCATTTCGAACGCAATGCGATAAGCGTGCAAGTATTTTATAATTCATTTGCGTTATCGTTTCTCCGGCCTTTCTCACGTACACACTCGTGTGTGTAAACTGTAGAGTTAAAAATGGCTTTTCGCGAACGCATACGTACCACTGATTGGCCCGCTTCCTTATTGTGCATACGGAGTTATAAATATAACGCTAATGTGTAAATCGTGCGTGAGCACCCTAATACGGAAGATCCTATGGCAGATTTAGACCAGCTTTAATTAGGCTTCTTACACAAACTCATTAGCTACCACATTATCTAGAAATAATTTAGTTATCAGATACGCTCCTACATCGGGTGTATGCATATACGTACACCTGGCGCACTTCATCCTATTGTATACTCTTGAATGGATAAATTTCGGGATGGGTATGTCACGTTATATGTCTATAGTAATTTAGTTTTGAACGATACCTGTCGAGAATTTTGATTACCTAATGTTGCCAGGGACCATACGCATGTATGTAGTTCACGTTATAACGATTTATTTACGTTAGAGAACTACATAACATACCTACAAGTTGGTAAATATTTTAGTTGAGTTCGTTGGCAGTCCGACTAATGATCCGTTTACTTTAGTCGCTGTAATTAAACACGTTTTATACGACAAATACAGTAAATCAACAATCCGTGATGATGTTTTTAAAGACAGAGGCGACGCCCCACACATTTTCCGGATCTAGTTCGTCTCATTTCTCCTCGCCTGACGGGGAGATTTGTTAAACACCCGGTATTATAACAAGTGCAGGCGGGATCGTGGAATTTAAATTGTTTCGGATAATCTAAATTTTCTCGGGGCTCCATTAAATAACTCAAGGGACCTTAATAACCGTGGTGACTGCGTATTTACTCCAGAAACCCCACATAAAACATCCTAGGTTGGTCGACCTAAAATCGCGTGTTGGCTGACGTAATAATTCATTCCCGAGATTTAGTGCACAGGTGTGTCGACTTGTAGACGAAAATGATAAGTGTTTTACGTCTGGGTCGGAGTAGGTAATTATAATTGTATAAATGTGCGTTATTCATCTAGGCACTACTTACGAGCGGCAGTGGACGGGCGGTTGGCGGTTCGGCCTCAAGTAGGGAAAAGCGGTAATCTCGCCGAAAATACATTTATTTCGTCTCGAGTGACGTTTTAAGAAATAGCGTTCATAAGTATGCATGACGAGTTAACGTGCCATAAAATGTAGCAAAAGACGTATGTTCATGTCCATTCCGACATGTCAGACTTTCGCAACGGACCACTGAAGATCAATAGACGTCTGCCAGGGGCGCTCCGAACTTACAAGAACAAATGTTTCCTCACTTATCGGAAATTCTGCTGGTCATCTACGTACCGAATGACTCTACCGAGAGAACCAACTTCCAGCCGGCTATAATTGAACGCTGCAAACAAACGGCCGTTTAATCCATCCATTCGGCCGCCACCCATCCCGTTCCCGTTTTCCCATAATTCCCGCCGCCGCCGACCGCCCGAACCGAAAGCGCGATGCGTGAACGAGCTGGAAATTTCGGCAATTTAACCGTTTTTAACACGATCCGAAACCGTAAAAGATGCTCAACAATGGAACCGGGGTGTTATTACAGTATCAAAAGCGTACGTGAGGTCAGAACTGATAGCCGGGCCATACGACCCTGACCCTAGCTAAATAGCAAATGCGATATGACACAGGCACCTATACAGAACCGCGCTAAAGCTCTCCCGTTTGATTCATCAGACTTGCACAATTTCGGAGAGCCGAAATGTACCGACACTTGAGGATACATATTTTACTCGGGCTGGCATTCATAACCCGAAAAACTCATCGGAATTATGAATTCAGCCCTTGTCTCGACCGTAATCAAGCCATGCATATCAACTTCACCTGTAGCTCTCTTCATTCTTCTTTCGTCTTACTGGCGCTAAAACGGACGAATTTGAGTTAATATCAAAAACGTGCACTTATTTTGTAATTTCAGTTTAGTTATTTGTTTCGATTTAGTTCTACGTGAAATTGATGGATAGGTATACAAAGTTGGCTTTAATTCTAATAGCTTATCAGGCCAGTGCCCCAGTCGATATATAAACAGGAATTGACTGGTTGATGTGAGTAAATTAGAACAAAACTTTGCCGGTTAAAAGTTAAATCCAATAAAACCATTACAGACACCGCTTCGGACTACTCTCAAAGTTTGTCGAAAAAGTGACCGATGAAATGGCCGTTCCCCTCCTATAAAGTTGCTATTGCACATTCGAGCCTGCATGCACTTTATCCACCCCGCGGGGGAAATTTCGGAAAAATGTCAATTATGAAAAGGGTCGTGTATGTACTTACGTGAGCTCCTTTTGTCTGGTTAATAGTCAACTCAGTAGCTGGGATATAAAATCAGAACTGCGCTACACCCACCGACTCTGTTCCAGTGTAATTAACCGATTTTAGGGTCTTTTAACGAGAGGTGTGTCTATTCCGGAGGCCGGCGCTCGTCAAAATCCGGCCTGTTATTATCAAGTTGTTGCAGCATTTAAGGCGTATAGACGGTCCGATAATTCACCTACACTGCCTGCCCCTTACAAAATAATCCGATACTTTATTACCGTAATTTTTGTAATTAGCAATTCATATATTTTGCTTTTATCGGAGACGGAATCTTTTCAAGGGTGCGTGCGACCATTTCGGCTCGCTTGCTCGCGCTCCGACTCCGGCATGCTCATAATTATGGGCTGACGTATTTAAAAATCGGTCGAAAAAACTGATCCATTCAAGCGTTATTGCATTGTGAAAAACCCTTGGGAGCTCAATTAATCATAACAATTAAAATCGCATCCATCATTGCAAGGGCCGATTGATTTGACCCGCGCCGATCTTAATTCAGAATTCAGACCAGTCGACTCAATTACAGCTAAAATAAGACTAGACAATTTACACTGAGTCCATTAGATTAATATTTCCGTGACGGCCGATTTCTATTAGAGGGTTCTCACTTCACCCCTTTACACTTAAACGGCTTGTCGATTTGTCAAACTGGGATATAGGCGCCATTTCACCCCTATTTTCGATTCGGGGCCGTTTAGTCCGGCCGGGTTTGTGCTAATTCCTCGAGTTCTCGACATTCCCAACGATTAAAGACATAAAACGGCTGTAAATATGTTTACTGCTTCTAAAATGCGGCAACGTTTTCTTTTTTGTTCCCTATCAAATGTGCAGAGAGCCAGAAGGGAAGGGCTCTTTCTCGTCCCGGTTTTATTTTTATCGATATTATCGTCCGGAATTAATTGAAAGGAACTGAGGCCGTTTGTTTCGTCAATTATGAATCATTCGGCCATTTTGTTAATTAATTTTTCCTGTTCCCGGCTCATTCCCTTGAGACGCCCCCTCGTTCTTTATAGGGACTATATCGAGCGGCGGCTCTATTGTCGATGAAAGAATCAATTATCGACGCTGTCGTTAGCAACATTTACATGGGTTGCTTATTTCCACCCTGATGACTATTATGGCAACATAACTCAATCAACGTTGTTCAAACACGGGAACGAGGCGAAAAATCCACGGCAAGTGGGAAAAACGCAAATACCGCCTCCGGTTCCTTCGATAAATCGATTCGACTTAGAAATTCTCACCATCAGCCCCGTTCTGCGCGTTCTGCCTAGTTAGGATATCTTCTACCGTGTTAGTTAAATTCATTTCAAATAGTTCGGTTGGGTATTACGAGGTATACTAGTGTAAAGGGGGCCAGACTAGATAGACTAGGGTTGACTAGAGTGAAGTTTCTGAGTAAAAATACAAACTGAACTGAACTTTATGCGAACGGAATAGTGTAACCCAGTTCGGCGTGAGTATATTTCATCTTTCGTTTAGTTTCCAAGTTTAAGCTGCATGAGCATTCAATAAATTGTACGAGTGAGCATATAGCATGAATACATATTTTAAACTTGGTTATCGAAATAATTGCTGTTCGGTAAAGTTTTCCTGTATGAAATTAACTCACGTAGGTCTTGTAGGTGTGTAGGTGAAAGAGGAACCGGAGCTGTACGTAATATGAAGAGGAGAAAGAGCCGGTAGAAAAACTTTGAACGCTTTCTCAGGCATTATATCCGTAAAGGTAATCAAGCGCAGACATCCACCGGAATAATATCCTTTTACGGCCAAAAAGACAATCATCGATTACATTTAGATAACACACCCACACACGTGCACACTACAATTTAAGCCCTTATTACACACCCACCCCTGGGCTGTTGGCGTTATTTGCCATCATCATCATCATCTCCCCCTTAAAGTGGCTATCATTAATAACGCGAAACGGCGTACGGCAACTAAACCCAATTTTAAACCGATTGAAGCGAAACGTCTCGGTGATGAATGCATTCATTCATCTAGTCTAGTATTTAAATCGCCGGCGTGCACTTTTTAAATTCCGTACATTCGTTCGGGAATGTGATTGTTATGTGCCGGAAATTTCTATTCGGTGAAAAATAGTGATAAAACACTGAAATATTTAATAACCGCAGTTGTGCGTCGGGGGGGAGAAGAAGCGAAATGATGGTATTTTGTAATATGTACGTGGGTTATATCGGTGCCTTCGTCCTCGCATTACTCTTGAGCTAATGGCGAAAGAAAAACATAAAGCATAATGAAATCTAAGGAATTGCGTGTCTCGCCGTATTTCCGTGGGCTCGTATGATGAATGGGGGTGTCTATTATCGGATATTACCGTGCACAATCATCGTATTAAACAAATATTGTTTAATCGATAATTTATTATCCTTAATCGCCACATCCGTATGCAGGTTTGCTCGAACCGTACGCGTCCCATAGTTCCAGGCATTAGGATCCGATTTGACGCGAGACAACCAGAATCAATTCGATGACGATCAAAACTCTGGACGGGATAATATGAATACCTACGGGAAATGAACGATTGGTTACACCGACCATTAGTCACGAAATAGAGGGATGATAAAACCAGGTCGGGACCTTAAAAGAACGCAATTTCGGATTGTTCTATTGTGGAGAGTGCGAGTGGCCTGACAGTTGTGACGAATGATGTGACGTTAGTGCTCTCACCAACACAAAGCGATTGTTTATCTAAGCGTTCTAAGCCACGTCTGTATCTATTTTCCCTCTCGTAAGTACAGCAAAGGTGCATCGGAGGAAACGCGGAGCCTTGACATCGATTTCTTCATTTTTCGCACAATTTTTTCTTCATTTCCTGCCACCGGGCCCAGGTGCGAACCCCGGTAAATAACCTGGAGAATGAAACGATGACCGGTCGCCTTCGGTCAACTCGAGAGATATAAACTGATGGTACCCTTCGTTCTTCCTGCACCCTACCCCTTATTACACCGATCCATCCCACTCCACCTTTTCCATCTACTACACAAATTGCGGCAGTAAAAACGATTCAATTCGATAAATAATGATCAAAACTACATTAGTCACATTACTTGTAGGTGTGTGCTCTTTTTCTGGTACCATACATACGAGTACGGCTAGGAACGTTCATATATTACGATGACGTATCAGATAATTTCATTGTTTCGTGCTCTTAAGGGACTATCTGCGGTGTTATCGCGCTCCCTTAGAGTTGCCGGCCCAAATCCCCGAACACCATATTACCCGGTCCTCCTACATAAACTAATTCTAACGACAGAGGCTTAGCACAATTGGCTTTAATAACGGCACCAGCGACACGGCCCATTTTAAGTGCATCAAGGTGGTCGATGCTCACCGGGATATTTTGCAATTCCTCGGTCGGGCGTAATTCGATGATATTCCTCGGCAGTTTAGGACGTTATCTATCTGTCCCGGCGGACACCCGAGCCGCGATCTTCGCCGGAACGTAAACCAACCCCGCAGACCGATACGTCGATTTCGTTTTGGTAATTTTTGGGCAACATTTATGCCGGCGGCCGTAAAACGCCGATAACAATAGGGCGCCCTTTCCTCCCATTTGTCTAGGAATTCCGGTGCGTCCCGCTCTTCATCCGACCAACACCCCATGCGGGAAAACCGATTAATAACCGAAATTACGGTCGCTGAAAGAATACCAAAGGAGGTGTTGGGGATTTTTACCGACGCATCGTGTAGAACAACGGACGATACAAGGGGAGAATCTAAGAATAACGCAATTACTCCGGCAGCAACTTAGAAATCATATCAAATTCGCTGGCGGAAACTTCGTGCGAATCGGCCGAAACCCGTGGAATCCCCAATTTCGTATATACACATAATAAACTGCACCGCGTATTCAGTTTACACGGCTACAAACTTGTACCTTGTTAAATTGAATGCGCCGGCTTAAAAATTAAAAGCACTCACGCCTGCCTTCACAGGCGAGATGGTAAATCCGTCTGCATTTAAAAAGCATCGAAACCTCAAGAGACCTCGACATTTTTCGCATTCTAATTGATTTTTTCCTAGTCATTAGGGCACACGAGCCGCTTTCCGACATATATACACAAAACGTAGAAATTATGGAAGACCATCATAAATATCTAGCTGGAAGTTATGAGAGTAGAAAGAAATATGAAATCCCGTTCCCTGAAAAGAAGTTATTTCTTAAAGTTGTGTTTCCTTTTGTTGATTCCACTTAATCCCAGCTTGGGAAGTCGCCTTCATAAAATTATTCTAATGCAGTTAGTATATATGATACAGCAGTAGTAGGGATACAAAAAAGCGGCATATTTCGCGTTCCCACAAATGATGCCTTCCTGGCGCTTTTGTTGTGTTTAAATTGTTTCGAACGGCACTCTCTGCGGCGTTTCCGATTCGGCGATTAACCGAAATCACCCCATACGGTCCGCTCGAAATCCACTCACGCCGTATTGTTATTCGTGCCTTATTAACAATAACGAACTATTCCGGCGCGATATCACAATTACCGCCATTTCGGACCGGACGCTGGAGGGTAGGTCGTAACTTTCGGGGGATGTAAGCGACAAAGTATGCGGCGTTACGGGTTATCGGGGCGTGTTATGGTGGGAACTTCTCAATTCGGTCAAAATGGGAAGATATAAGAGTTGATAAAACTTATTGAAATTGAGATACCGCGAACGCGGCATTCATATCAAGCGGCGAACACCTCCGCCTTTTCGCGCACATAAACCCGCACCGAGTGCCACCTCCATCATCGTGCCCTTCTGGCCCGGCATCGAGCGCGATCCGACGGCGGTGTTTTATTAAGGAGCCCCATAAGAGGAAATGCCGACTGAGGTTAGTTCGGGCATTAATTTCATAGATGCAAAATTCGGAGGCATGTCCCGGCATATGTTACCCCCAACAACGTGTGGATTCTGACGTAGCTCAGCCGTTCAACTAACGTACAACTCGTTCTAACTTGTGTTTAATTTGCTTACATTAATTCTGTGCCGTACCTTGGTTTCAGTTACTATACTCCTATAATTATTCTGAAAACTCGCAATCATCGCAAGCCAAATTAAACTCGTTACGGCACTGTAAAATACAAATTAGTTTATTCACTGCGCCATCTGTCACGTAGGTAAGAAACTTGCGATACGACATGGCGAAAGCGAAAGGGGTGCGCCACCCGGAGCCCCCCGTCGGTGGCTCCAACCCTCATAGACAATTAATTTTCGGAATTTTCAGGAATTTTCTTATTGCATCATAAATTTCACTTTTCCCACCGTGAATGATAGTGATGGGTTCACCCAAGGAAACACCCTTTAACGGAAAGGGGCGGATTTGTACATTAGTTAAGGGATGCAAATAAGGTGCTTTGATGTGAAAGGTGGTGGCGCTAGTCTATAACGTGTACACGATCGTGCTTAAATGTGACGCGCTGAGGGAAACTAGCGACTGGAAAATATCCCGAAAGTAATCAACAAAGTCAGATCTAATTAATGGGATTATGAGAATTAAAAACGAGAATGAAATATTCAAAGAGACCAACTTTTCAGGGGTGAAATGAAGAGTTTGGTAATTAAAAAATATTTATAGGCGAGCCTTTTTTTCTCCTAACAGTATGAGCAAAACATTTTATGTAGAAAGAATATAAGGCTGAAAACTTTGGTCTTATGTGATTTCGTTCTTTTTTTTCCTCATTTTTGTTCACGCTATCCTATCATAAAAGCAACGACCAAGCACTACTTATAACATTTTCTACCTTAAATATTTATAAAGAAAATTTCCTTCTCATTGTCGCATAATTATGGCCTGGATTGCACAAAGTTTTTTAATTCTATACAAGTTCCTTTTTACATTTAAATTTGTTACTAAATCTGGAAACACCAAAGTTGGGTAATTTTCGTAAAGGAATTCATAAATTTTCATCGCACTTAGAAATAAAGTGAGTGAGCATAAGATCTCAAAATGAAGAGGCCAATTCCTTATTTGCCACACCAGGATAAAAATATTATTACCTCACTAAATTCGTAACGACCCAGACCAGCGAGTATTCATGTTTCCCCATTAAAAGTAAAAATAAAAACTTCCTACTATTCATTTACATGCGAATATAGTATTCGACCGTTCCCCCTTCCACCGATTCAGCGATAAAAAAGTCGGCAAATACTTCTGCTGAAAAACTAGGGCCATTTCGGCCCAAAATTACGGTACAGCACCAATAAAACCGCACGCATCGACTTAAATAAATATAAAAGGCGACCGGTGAAATATTAATTTTTATTAGAAGGGTCGGCGTGATAAAATGGGGTATTAAATTCTCCATTACCTAATGGTGATTTGAAATAGGTAGTGCTTATTGTTTTATTCATTATAAGTATATAATATGTAGGTATGACGGTAAAAATCTCACCACATGCCTAGTATATTCGCGTTACCCACAACCCCAAAGAGATGTCGCAAGAATCGAAGGAAATTTATTTAGAGACATAAATAGATAATAAATGGTGTAATTGTTTTAGTTTTTACTTGTCCGATTTGAGAAAGGTGTTTAAAGTTTTTCCTGTAAACTGGTTCGATTCTTGCTTTGAAGAAGTGAGTTTCCAAGTCCTTAGTCGTTATACCTACCAACCTGTACTCAGTTTACCAAGATAAATATCGTTTTACAATCGCTGAACAAGATAACTATAACTTCAAACGGTGTCAAGTGCAGCGTTTTGGAGATGTTTGAAAATGTCGTATTTTCTTACTGATTTGGGGTATATTTTCGTTCTTCCAATTAGCATATTATGCCTGACTGGAGACAGTCAATTTCGTCCAACTTTTTGTGGTGTTTTATAGAATTTAAGAATTTCTCAAAGTAATAAATTGTTCTCCTTACACCACAGGCAAAGTTGAGAAAAGAAAAATGGTGTGAAATAAACTTTATTGAGTTTGTATCCATCCCGGCGGAGGAAAGTAAACGTACAAAACTTGGTTATTTTATTACTATTGTGTCGAATTTGCTTTAAGTTCGGTATGCAATGAAATTGGTGAATTCTCATTGAAATAAGTCACTTTATAGTTTTTTAATAAAGCTGGATGAAAGCTTTACGGTCGTCGCGCTTTCACGGAAGACGGAAAATCGCACCGTTAAACATCTAGACCAGGAATTTTTATGAAAAAAAGGAGATCGTCGGATTTTTTGATGCACGCCAATCGGGGTCCCGTTAGCGCTTTGAATGCTCAAGGGCTGCTCACCTACCACATGCATATTCTGCTTCCTTTTTCTTTTGAAACTTCACCATTCTCCGTTAACACCAAACTTGTCCCGCTTTTGTTTGTTGTGTTTATTTGAATTGCACCGGAATCCCTCAATGATAAGAATCCTGGAAAAAAATTGCGAAATTACAACCGTAAAAAGGTTCAGTCTCCAAGGTTTCATAAAATATATGATTACGACTCTCCTCCTTGCTAAGCCCTTCTATAACGAGATCCAGTATCAAGAAATATGCGAATATCTCTTTTTCTTTATTTCGTCCTGCGCACCCGTAAAGTTACAGAATAAAAATTTACCTATCCCCAAGTCCATTACACGAAGCTTAGGTCTACACGAACACCACATGGCGATCCTCGACGTCTTCGAGCAGCAAGAGGGCTTTCCTAACTTGTCCGACAGTCGGAATGTAATTGGCGTCTGAGAAGTAGGCGGCCACTGCGTGCACCCTCAAATTTCGCTTCCGGATCGCCATTAACCTGGTCAGGGTGTGGAGAGGGCCGCACATCCCCGTCAGGTTGTCGAGGGCGTCCCATTTCTTCAAGTTGACAAACTGATTTTGGAAAACTCGCTTAGGGCCGAGCATCTCGAACGCCACAGGACGGTCGGTCCCTCGGAAACGCGCCATAAACTTCCTTTTCGGTATCTTAAACTCGAAGAACTTCAAGTGGGAGAAGTAGTGTTGGACGATACGGTTCTCGATGGGCTCCAAAAATAACGGCGGTTGGATTTTATCAGATTTACCGTAAAAGCTGCCGTAACACAACAAATATACGTCGTTTACTTCACTTTCGACCATTCTCTATGCTTGATTTACAACGAAAGAACACCACTTATAAACTCGATTACGGTGAGAAATCGAATGACTTATTATTTAATAAAGCCAGGCTGAAATATTTCTATTATCGCAAAATTACTTTGCGTTGAGTCTCGTCTTCACAATTCCTATGAATACAAGCATGATAACGCTTTGTGGAAAAACGAGTCGCTGAAATTGTCGCTTTTTTTAATAAAAAACTGTTTAAAATTAAAACAGTTTCAAACTCCATTAATAAAGCTTTTTGTTGAGTTAGAGGGGTCGCCACTCTATAAGTGTGTGCTGTATGTGCCTCTCTCATGAGAAATTTTTTGCCAGTTTTTGCGCGAAACTCCGGGTGTGATGGCGGTGGCATTTTCGAATTTACATAAATTAATGGCACCCGTAATTTATAAATAATCATATTATTTATTATCGGTGATGTTAATTTGCGTACGCGCGGCTATGAGATTATTTTAGGGTAAAAATTCCTCAATCATCACTTCACGTCCGAAATTAAACGGGCGTTTGATCTCGTTTTTAATACCCCAAAGACTAATTAGACTAAATATAAAACACTTACTTTGCTTCATCAAGCCCGGTTCTTTCAATTAGTGTTTGCACACGCAAAAATGGTGTTGGTCAGATCAAAACTGTTTCAACAAAAAGTTACGACAGTTTTTAGATTCTTAAAATCGATCCATACGAAAAGAGGATCGTACTTATAATTCTTTGAGGGATGGTGCCATGAAGAAAGTGAATTTAATTAAAGTCTTGCGCCGTATATTTGGAAAGTTGAAAAAGCTTCGGCACGAGGCATTAAGTTTTAGTGAGTGTGTGTAGTTCATCGGTGAAACTCATGAATTTCGGCTTTGGTTCCAGAGATGCGGGGCGAAATCACAAAGGAAATTGATTGCGCAGTTACTTTTCTCCTCTTGTTTACGAAAATATCGCTTGAAGCCATTCGTAAATGAATCTTTAAGTGGAACGTGTGTTCTATTAACCCCCCAAGGCGATGGGCTACATAAAGAGAGGCCCGGGTTCTGTCAATCATTTCCGATCGCTAATTATTGTAAAAGCACGGCTCGTTCCCAAAGGCGCGCTCTAATTTTTGTTTCCGTCCCTGTCATCGCTAAATCGTGGAAAATTTGGACGACCTAGTGATAAAGCCTCCGCCAGGTTTGCATCTGATTTATGCAAAAGATTTTGGAGCAACCCCCATTATGACTTAGCCCTTGACAGCCCGTGTCAATCCCATTCTTTAAGCAATTCCTTACGGAATTCCCCGAGGGTCTGTAGTTTAGGAAACTCAAATATTATAAAAATAAACTTCCGCTCGGTCCCTATATTGTATGTATGACACGATGACGTTTCTAGTTTGAAATATTAGGTACGGAACAGAAAACTCGAGTGTTCCCTTTCTCTTTGCTTACTCATTAAATTATTCCAAAATCTGGCTTGAAACAGCAGGATCCCCTAAAATACTGAATTATTGCATTAATGCGGATGACAAAAATAATATTGTTTGATCAGGATAAAAATCAATAAGCCCGGGCTCGGGGGAGGTATAAATAATTCACTAACATTAATGTACATGCATTGTGCTGGTATGTAACGAATCTAACATAAACAAATGTTACGTTATTTACATTATCAAAAAAATTAATTTAATGAATGTTAACAAACCTTTTACTGCCAATCGATTGCTACGTCCGTTCCTCTCTCTCGGGTCATATACATATGTATATATTCAACAGAGCGTACATTTCACATCATGGTGGTGAAAGTAGACATTTAAAAATGACTAGTAATAAAACCCACAAGCTTAGGTAGCGTTCCTAAGCATCAATCGGCCGACAATGTGAGTGATTGAAGAGAGAGAAACTTATGAACTTGATGTATGCAAAACAGAGAATGAATTTCTTGGGGTGGCGCTCGAGTGCTTTTATTGACGCACTCATATTTGCCATCTAGGTAATTTTTTCAACTTCAAATAATGGAATGTGTGTATTTTAAAGCTTTCACATTAATGGTCGATCGGTTTTTACGTTTCAGATAATTGAAAAGTTTGATGCAGCCATTTTTGTCGGAATTGACACAGGCGTCACAAGAACAATAGTTAACATGATAGTTTCGACAAACGAAATGAACATGAAGTAAGGGCTCAAAATGTATCTCAAGGAATATTTCCAATTTTAATGGTTTACTCATATTTCATATTTTTCTTTGACATAACCTATCGATTTTCCCCATTCTCGGGGGGATAATTCAGGCCATTTTATTAAAGTTATTTATGTTCATATCGGAAAATCGTAAGCTTGGGGATTAAATTGATTGTGCGTTCATTATTTTCAGTTTCGTTCAACTGGGTCTTGAGACCAGAATTATGCCTAAAAACTCTACGAATTTTAACCATCGGTGATTAAAATGTGATGGTCTTATGCGATTTTTCGAGAGGCATATCTTTGCCAAAATGGGCAGTTTCGTTAAGAGGTAAATAAAACGCTCTGGAGGGTGCGAGAGTGCCATAATTTCCTGTTTATGGATTCGATAAAATCAGTGCCGGATCTTCGTTAATAAAAGGAATCAGTCGGCAAAAATGTTTCCCCGAGTTAGCAGGAGGAAATCAAAGAAGAAATAATTCTCGCCCGACCATTTTCCCACTCTAATATTTTTAATCGTCAGCTGAAATCTCGCAAAAAGCCCGAGTATATTGGGCTCGCTCCAAGGTTCATTTGGCAACATTCCGTTGCGTGCCCTGATTTTCAAACAGGAAATCAGTGCCGTGTTGAAGAAGGGACCGTCCACAGTCAACAGCGGGCGAACGGGGTGCCCTCAGTCAAACGCCATTATGTGATTGCTTTTAATTTTACGAGCTATCGATTAAACAACCAGTCAAATGACCCGGCCATAACCGCATCAAAAATGCAACAATCCAGAAAACGGGACCCGGACTCGAACTCTGTTATGCTAACACGGACCGAATCAAACAGCAAAACTATAGAACGGAATACGGCGGGAGCTTTGATGTTATAAGCAGAGACTGGATGGACCCAATCCGGGGCGCAATTGTATTTATAATGGCGAACTAATACGGCGGTGTACATGCATCTATTGCAGTACAATAAATTACTTTGCGGATGCACCTGAACCTAGCGCATTCATTAGATTATGTTTACATTAACAAGATAATGAAAATACATGCATGCGCCCGAAATGTCTATTAATATTCATGCGCTCTCCTCCGGTCCACGGTTACATAATAAAATAAACAAATCAATTTCGGCTATTTGCTATGCAATCGATCAACAAGCTCATTTGCAAATTCGATCTGCGAATTTATTTCCAAACAGCCAGTGACAATACTCGGTAATTACTGGAAGATCCTTATGATATCAAAGCCTCACCCCTCACCGACCGCGAAATTGCTGAATATATAAGTTTGTGTTTCGTAACATCAGCATCATTAGTTTGTACATACGTACTGTTTTGTTTGAAGAAACCCCAAGGCGTACTCACATACATATACATATACGTTCAGTTAGGCACATACAGACGTACATGTTAAGTTGGCTCCTCTTAATTAATCCGGCAAAAACTAACGCTTAAAGCCGATAGAGCAATCCCCTGATTTTGCACGTATCAAACCGTCATTAAATGATTTTTTCGGCCTCGGCTTACCGGCATTTGAATTGAAAAGTGCGGTTTTCGGGGGCGGTTGCGAAACGAGGGGTCCCCTATAGTTTCCAGGGACAGTGTGCTGGACGTGTGTTATGTCGGCTTTCGCCCGGAATTAACCCTATTTACAATTAAACGCCCGTTCGGATGGGAACGAATGTAAACGTTCAAGTTCGACATCGGCACACCAGGCCGATCCCGGAAGCATTTTCCACATCTGACACGATTACCGAACCGTCCTCAAAATCAAACGGAATCTGCGAGGAGTTTGAACGTAAACTGGAGCGAGTGGAGGATTTTATGTGATTAGAAATAAGGACGTTAGACGCCGCGAACTTCCCGTCCGCAAATCAGTGTGTATTTGCTTACGGTTGAGCGGGGTAATGCCATCGGAAGCTTCTTTGATACGAGTCGAAGAATGCATGGCGAAATGTGGCGAGCTCATGGGTAATACAGGAGTTGGAGAGCAAACTAGCCGGCCGGATCAGCTTGGATTTCAGGCTATATAATGTAACAGTCTAGACGCGAAGAATACTGAGTGTCCCGCCTTATTAAACTATCCAACACCATGTCTCGGATTATCCCCGGACGACCCGGAATAATAACAATACGGCCTGCGCCTTTTATACACCCTTTTTATGGTGATATTTAATTAAAACCGGCCGACCCTGAGAGGGATACGCCACTGGTCCGGAATCCTTCCTCCTTCCCGATATCGATTCGCACCCTCTCAGCCACACAAGTTTCTAATCCCTCGACTTGAGAAAAGTGCCACACCGGCACCCACACTCGATCTATTCGCTATCATTGGGGTTTCACTGTGTTCTAAACTTGATGGAGAAAATTTTCCGCGTCCTTACCCGCAAATGAATATTTATTAGAATCGCGAAAAAACTTATCCGGCATTATTTCCCTTGCAAACTGTATAAATCTCGGTCTCACCGCTAAACAAAATTCCGAATTTTGAAGGAAAGTTTCACCGAACGGATAACATAATTTTCCGGAGCTATATAGGAAGCTTAAGATGTGCGTACTGTATGATTTATAAAACACCCCCATTCCCTAACAGTATTTTAGAACCAGCCCGCAAAAACGACATAATAAACTTTGTCCGACCGTTTATTAGTGTTTACGTGTTATTTAAGACACCTGAGACTCAGTGGAATTTTTTATATTTTCATTTAATTTATAACCGTGCCGCAAACACCCCGAAAAATACAACTTTGGACGCGATATCCGGGACGGCTCAAGGGTACCGCTACCGAACATATCCGGGGGTTTAACTATGTGTGTATACGTATAAATGTGTGAAGGTCCGCGAAAAATTCCCTGATATGCACGTTTTTAATCGTTTTCTTTATCAGCATCAAACATTCCGCATGTGTAATAGCTTCGCCGTTACGAGTCCCACAATAAACGGACTTATTAATATTCGGTCCTGTTTGTTTCCCCGGTATTTTCGCTAATACTGAACCGAAATTATCAAGTCGGCTGCTATTTCTCACCTTTTCCATGTGTAGCTGAATACGCACGCCGATTACCGAGTTGTCGAGAGATTCCAGATTTGATTTGGGACTGTCGGTGTGACTAGACTAGCGTATACAGCCGACTGGAGCTGGGAGCTTTTAATTAGACGATTCTGTAGCTGGAATCTAATACCGATCCACTTTGGGTTTAGGACGAGGCCGCGTCCTCTGGGGCCGCGACGAGCTAATCTCCGTGCTTTCGTCCATTAATATTGATTCCGCAAGGTTCGAGACCTTTTCTGAAATTCATTCAAAGGAAAGTCGGGAACGAATCCCACGTATATATGCACTGAAAGATGAGGGGGTGTCTTTTACGTGGGTTGGTTATTACAAAATCACGAAATAACGGAACCATCTTGACCCAACGGAGCCGAAACGGCCTTATTCGCGTCACCCTCGAAATTGCTTCGTCTGCCATGTGCAGGTCCAAAACGATAGTAGTCCCAGTCATGAGTAACACGTACAACGGGTTATTACTGCAACTGCTCCATTTAAATTAACACAGCCAGTATCAACGCCCGTTCCACATCAACGAAGTTCGTTGTATTCGTACGAAAGCTCCAGGCCCGTTCGATGCTCGAACAAAACAGAGGCGTAAATATATCAGGGGGACGTCGACGCAAAAAAATAATTAAAGAAATACCAGCGTCCATTAGAACAAAGAAGTTGAAGCTTCGGGGAAAAAATGGTGGTTTGGGTGCCGTATTTCATCCCTTATCGCGTTCAAGCATGTTTATTCCGGAAGCTTTCAGCGGGTTATAATGTTTAAATATCTCGCTGTGTATACATATAATATCCGGTTGTGTAGTGAATTTAAATCGGCTTATTACTAAAAATCAGGTATCCCATTATGTCACCTACATGTATTTCGTTACACTATAAGTTTTATAAGTAACGACGGGAAAGTACAGGGAAGCAAAGTCGGATGTAATTGTAACTTATGTACTACACCTACCTACCTGACTCCGGTTGTGGTGGTGGTCGACATAATAGGGACGATCGATGTGGATCGTGTATCACCAACTTTCCCGGCTTTAATGTAGCTAAACTCGCGCCACCGGGAACACCGCCACTCTCTTTCCACCCCCACACCACCTCCATATAACGTCGAACCTACAACAAAACCATTTGGCCTCAGGAAGGTCCAACTATAAAAACTCTGTTACAGATTGCCAAGGAAGCTTTCCTCCCCATAAAAACCACAATGACTTGCTCCCTGCCGGGGCCCCGCGAATCGTATTCGAATTTCGATCAAATACCCCCGATAATTTTTTCACATCAAGTTAATTCGTGAATTCGGGTGTGACAGACACCATGGGCTGGAACTATTGAACGGATTCGGCTTTTCCAGTCACGTGATTACTGTAAATGAAAATATGCCATAAAACCTACGACAACGGGAATATAAGCACTAGAGATGAATTCGCAGACTCCCAAGCAGCGGGACGTCTTTGCACAACCACTTGAGGGGTGAACGCTCCGCTGAGTTTAGTATCTTTGAAATCCCGGTGACCCGGTTGATAAATTAGTATTGAAAGGAATCCCACGACTTTTATATCTGCGATACCACCGTCGATATCGGTGCATTAAGTTTATTCAATTTCTATCACGTTCCTGTGTGCAGCGCACTCGATCCTCCGCACAAAAGTCCGGTTTAATCTCTGATGCGCCTACCTATCCCATGCCGCAATTACCTATGCAAATAAGTCTCCGAACAAGGGTCGAAAAACGCTATCTTATTTCCAAGCACCCTCTAAATGAAAATGCAAAGCCGTTCCCCCCAATTTTAACATGACGAGTGCCCACTCCACCGGATTCGGTCAAGGAAAAATTTCCGTATCACCACAGAAACGAAACGATTAGCATACCGTTACAACCCCCCGTTATATTGAGTGGTGTTGATATCGTCACGCGATCCCCCTGTCGGTGACATCTTTTAATCGGGCCCATCGAAGATTTACATACATTTTACCGCATTATGCATTCATTTCTTAATCAACGCAAATCTTTAAAATCTCAGTTTTTTCTGGTGCACCCCAATTCGTCGTGATTGAAATCAAGATAAACGCGAATCCACCCCTCGGCACACACTGGCACAAAATACAATTACTTTCGCACCTGATTTGGAAAAAACCTAATCGAGAATTTTCGTCGTGTGCGGGAGGGTTGCGGCCGAGGGTGGATTTGTGTGCCGGGCAAGGGCGCCGGCTGTTGCTCACTCGTTATTTCTTCATGCACTATCGTTCTTTGTGTCTTGCCGTGATTTCGCGAAACCGAAGTCTGCCTTTGTCGTGACTTCCTTTCCCCTGATGAATGACAGTTGTTGTTCACAAATAAGGGACGGAAAGCGTCTCGCTCAGTTCGGCGGATAGTTGCGCGAGCTTTATCCGTGCGTGCCCGCATTTTTCGATTATATATTTTTTGAAATGTTTTTACATGTATCGGCCGCGTTTGGGACCTGTTTTCAATCAGACCGGGCGCACACACGAACGTGCCGTACTCTTTCGAAATAATCGAGGCGGAACTGAATCGAAATTATCGACGCGGCGATGATGCCGCACACGTACTGATGAATTGCAGGACGCGAATTACGAAGCTCTCCTTATTGAGCAATATAACTTACAAAAGTGCTATGTGCTGATGGGGGAAAATGGACGCAGTGGAGGCGGCGGCGGTCGAACGTCGGTCGTCAGTAATTGTGTATGTCTGTGTCGGTCCATTTATACCAGATGTCGCAATATCCGCAACTTCATTACGGAGCTCTTTACAATTTCCGTACAAAGTATGAACTCGCCCTTCTTTCCGCACTGTTCCGGGCGGTGTTTAGTGCAAAAAATGTGACAGACGCATATGGCTCAATTCATAATTAATATTGCGACGAGTTTTTATTGCGGACGGAATGGTATATGGGATATAAGAGGAAGAGGAATCGATAAAAAGGATTGGACATGACGTCTTTTATTGACAAAAAAACTAAATTACAACTGGTTGGGATCAGTGTTTACAATCTAGGAAAATAAATATCATATTTCATCGTTCCATTAGAGAGATACAAAAAGCCGACTATTTCTGTATGGCCAGGATTGAGTTGAGATGCTATAATACCACTACTAGTCGTATTCTCTTAAAAGAAGTATTGACATAGATGCGGAACAGATTAACCTGGGGTGATGGATTAAAAGAAAATTTGTGATTTCTGGGGTCGGAGAGTATTGAAGACCTAAAATAAGCCAATATTGCACACACAGTTATCCATAAATTGAACGATTCGTCGGGTGGGTGATTATTTTATTTGCAAATCACTACTAGGGGAGGAAACTGACGTATTCATCTCAAGGCGTCTGGTATACATATGTTCCCCTAGTATGGTGGGATCAACTCAAACGAGTTTTCAGATATAGATTTTATGTCAAAGTTGCAAAGTACTGATATCTGTTGAGTCAGAATATTCGAATTGATATCCAATTTTTTTCACAGTGCATTTTATATCACATTTTCCATGACGCAGCCTTTCCATTATCATAGCTTAAAACTTTCATAAACATCGTCTTTGCATTCGCGAAAAATCGAACAAAATCTCATGCTATTGATCCCTAAGCTGTATAAGTAAGATCACTAATATATTTTCCTATTCTGTTTTAGGTAAAACTTCCACAAAAGAATCCAGTTATGCGTAAGTAATAAAAATTGAAACTTTTTTCAAATCCAGTTACATGGAAATAAGATTCCAACTGAGTCCATAAGACTGGAAAACGTATTTCGTTTTTGCTTCAACACACAAACCACCATTAAATTCACACCATAGTAACAATCAAACTCATGTGAGTTATGGCCTCCGAAAAATGATCCAAAAATCAGGTTCGTAAAATTAGAACCGGTGTAACTTTTGAACCAATCGAGATGAGCGTCTCGTTTATTGTGCGTAGGAGCGACATTCAGTGGCGTAGCTGGGCTTGGCGGCGCCTGGGGGCAGATTTGATAATAATAATGATAAAATTAGAAAGAATACATAGTTTATTTGAAAAATCGCGCGAATTCAGACATCACAAGTAGGAAACTGCGTCGGATTTTGGAGTAACTTTGAAAACAAATTTTCGAATTTTCAAATTTTGAGAAATTTTTGTCAAAAATTTCAAAGTGCTGCAAATTTTTTATTAGTAGAGATATCGATGAAAAATTTAAATGGGATTCTAATTGGGTCATCTGGAGTAGGAAAATGCGTCCGGTATTGGTTTATCTGAGAAAACAAATTTTCGAATTTTCGAATTTTCAACTTTTTGAAAATTTCAAAGTCCTGTAACTTCTTTATTTGTTGAGATATCGACGGCAAATTTAAATTGGGTTCTAATTGAGTCATCTGAAGTGAGAAAATGCGTCTAATAATGCCGTACCGTTGAAAATGGAGTAAAATTTTCAAACGGCCATAACTTCGTTATTAGTGGAGCTATCGAGTCGCACGACCCGGGAATCGCTTAGTTAGCTCAAAATCTATCGGGAAAAGTGTCTGGATTTCGATTTGGACGACATTTAGTGATTTTCGATTTTTTCGAAAATCCATCACTTTGGGTACAAATTTTGCTTGAAATTTTCAATCGACCATAACTTTCGAACCGAAGCTCCGATCGGGATGGGCGGCCGCGCATTCGAAAGAGCGTAAAAAAATCTACGAAATGCTTCTAGAGCGCATAGGAAAAAGATAATTTTTCATGTGAATTATGTCCTCCGAAAAATCACCAAATCATCGGTCTCGTAAAATTAAAACCGGTCTAACTTTTGAACCGATCGATATATCGATTAGGGCGACCCGGCAATCGAAAGAGAATCGAAAAATCTATTTAAAAAAGTATAGACATGTCCGAAAAGCTTTCGAATTGACCGAAAATCGTGCTTTTTAAATTTTGGAGGTCAAATTTTTACGAAAATTCCAACGATTTTCGCAAACTTCAAAGTGCCGTAACTTTCTTATTAGTCGAGATATCGATGAAAAATTTAAATTGGCTTCTAATTGAGTCACCAGAAATAGAGAAATGCACCCTGAATGGGCGTAACTTTAAAATAAAAATTGAAATGTTCAAACAAGATACGAAATGTTTTAATAACTAAGATGTAGTGACTCGTGGAGCGCAAAAAAAGCGTTCAAATAGAAAGCTTCCCGTCAGAGCTTTCATAAATGCTTTTGCTTCGTATGTTACTTGCTCGATATTAATCGAACTCAATTTGCGTTATAATATAACATTTTTTATGGACGATTTCAAAATCACTTCAGTAGAAATTGTTCTTTGGTTTGCGAGAGGACATTATTAAACGACCTTCTAAGTTGTGTTAATTGCCTGCAGTGACAAAATACAGTCGTAAGCAAAATGAAATTATTCGCATGAAGTAGTTAGGACAATCACTTCCCTATTGACTCGCATAAGGGATGATTTGAACTGTTTTGATAATGTTCACCAATTTACGAGACAAGTGTCTGTGATGATAAATACCTACAACATCATTTTCTACTACGACCCGGAAACGTGAACGGGGCCACAATCACCGCGAGGTTAAAAGCTCTAGATTCAACAAGATTATGGATTTTTTAATGGGATAATGAGGGCCGGAGGTTATTCCGGTTGACTCGCTCCAAGAAAGATAGGGGTTTTTGTAATAAATGCGATGACGACGAATTTCGCGTGAAAGAAAATCTGTTCGTCTTTTCATGTGGTGGACACGATCAATCTTTGTAGATTACTATTTCCATTATAGTGAGCCGACACGGAGAACTCTCCGGTTGACATTTAAAGTCAGCCGGTGACACCTACTAGGTACACGGCGCACCGGAGGGCCACCCTTTTCAAATTTCTCGCCCCGAAACAATACCAACCCTTAATGGTGTCTGTCAACCGCGCCAATTTCGCGAGTGCCCGTGAAACCGTATTTTTCAAAATTACAAACTTTAACAAACTTTTGTTGCCCGCCCTATATATTTGGGTGGCGCGCTCGGGCTATTAGTAATCCTGAC
Source organism: Salpingus planirostris (assembly GCA_949788335.1). Taxonomy (NCBI): domain Eukaryota; kingdom Metazoa; phylum Arthropoda; class Insecta; order Coleoptera; family Salpingidae; genus Salpingus; species Salpingus planirostris. The sequence continues at coordinate 6,687,580 of OX460929.1, forward strand.
ATTTAAACGGAACTTTTCCCTCTTACCTTGTTTTTCCTATTGCGGTATTGGCGAAGGAGGTGGAGAGGGTGGGTGTACGCGTGAGTGAAGAATAGGTTCCGAAGCCCCACGGCGGCCGAAATAAAACGCATAAAAATCCCGACCGTACCTGACCACGTTCGAATTTAACTAATCCACCGGCCATCGCCGTACGGTTTCGCATCGAAGGGATCAACGCTAAAAATGGCCATGCGGATCCGGCCGTGATTCACTGCCGTTTGAGGGTCGAGCGAACTAATTAATATACGGGGCTCGGCACGTAGAATAAATGTTTAGGGAGGTTTAATTGTTATGCAACTCATTTAACGGCGTAAATATCCGATTCGGAATTAAATTTCGGCCCCGCGGGCCTATTAAAATTTACGGCTCATAAGGACAAGTAAATAAATTTGCGCGCAGTCAGCAGGACGACCCGAAGACGTGTTTGCCGTTGCGGCCGGCCGTTTTCGGGATGGCCTCTTCCGCGCCTCTTCCGCCCCCAGAAACACGGAATCTAACTAACGGCCGATTCAGCTAACGTGTACCTCCCGAATTCACATCAAACGAAACTTGTCAATATTAATTACCTTCCGGCAAATAAAGTCGAACTTTGATGCATGTTTCGCCGGCTGAGAGCGAATCGCTCTCGGCCCGCTACAACTTGCACCGATTTACTTTGCATCGGCGAACTTATTGTGTGTCTTTTATGCGGAGGCGCCCTGTAGGAAATTAATTAATTGTCAATCGATCGGGCGAGATGACGAACGGGCGGACGCGACGGAACGAGGACAAATCCCCCATCAAAACGGGATTTATTTCATTTTATTTTTCAAACTAGACACAATATTATATCAGCGCACCGTTCCATTTGCTCATTTGGGGGCCGCATCGGAATTAACATGCGCATTCGCCCGTTCGTCGCTCCCCGCAAGTGAATTACGGAGTGCACTGCTTCCATCAAAAATATTTACAAACAAAATATTTGTCTGTTAAATTGAACCCAGTTATTCCGTGCCCACCGGAAAGCGCGCCCGGGAAATAATATGTCGGCGCAATTACATATTTCTCTATTTGAACATCTAGTAGCGGTGCGCGGCTGTGCTGAAATCCCCGTTTATTAATTTATCACGAGATGGAAATACCGACTGGGGGCGATGCGAATAAAAAACAACCCTGATAGGTATTTAGCTTGTTGGCAACGCGTCCGATCCGATTATCGTCGGAAAGCTTTAGAGAGGTATCAAGTCACCGGGCGTGACGTAATCGGAGGCATGTTTTAATTACCGAAATCCGCGATCCTCCGGGTTTTTATTTTCCATTTTCGGAAGCGAATCGGAACCGGGAACGACCAAAGGGACCGGTGACGTGACCCAGTGGCGGAGGCAGGGACGGCCTGTCCGTAGGGCCGCGATATTGGCCCCCGGAGAGGGCGCCGCCTTTCGCTCGCCGTCACACATCCGCACTCCGTTCGCGATATCCCAATTAGGCTAAACTCGGGAATTCGTCAATAACGACGGCCCCATTATCGCCTGAACGCACAATGGAACCGTCACCGCCGCGGTCGGCACCCCGCGATAACGCGCTTTATTTATATCGCCGGAAAAAAGTCAACACGGCGCGCAATTTAATCAATAAGATTTAGGGATCTCGTCGATTACAGTAATCGCAACGCCTGCGCCCTCGACCCCGTCCGGCCCATCCCGCCGTGTGTATATCTATATACGCGCATGGGGAAGGTGGCGGATTTATCGCCGCCCCCGAGACACCCGCGCGATCCAAAAATCCGAAAAGGCGAGAGCCGGCGCGGGCTCAACAACCCCAGTAGGGAGATTAATAACGGCGCTTTGCTCTATTTAAAAATCTGAATGGGGGCTGTATTATCCGAAGTTCTACAACTGCTGCGCTTGAAAGTTACACATGTCGACTCGAGGGTTCTTTAAACTTATTTAAAGTGACGGTTTTTTTTCCGGTGCGGTGATGCCACCGCAATCGCGACGGTTCGTTCATGTTCGTTTTTTCCATTTATTTGCGGTCGACCGTAAATCGCGCCCGCCGAGTCGTCACGTGAAACGGGATAATGTTGTATTATCGGGGCGCACGGATTAATCTGATGCGACGCGATCGCGTGCTCTAAGAGGGCGATTATAATTGGGAAACGTCTTAAATGAAAAAAATCGTAAGAGGGCACGAAGGATGAGCCGGCCGGATTATAACATAAGGCGGCGCGGATGAAAATCAATTCGCCGATATAAACTCGACACGTTTTGATTGAGCCAACTCGGAAGGGAAATTGATTCTTCGAGGGCCAGCCGCGCGCGCCTTGATGCCCTTTCAATTATGCCGTCTTAATGAAAGTAAATATTGTCGGTATTGATGGGGCTTTAATGATGTGGGCGAAAACCTCGAATTTTCCGAGTTTCGAAACACCCGTAGAATTTTTAATATCGACGTGGAAATACACTAGACGTTTTTAATTTATGCAATATTAAAATCACGAGGAATGTTCGCCATTCTCATAATCTTAGTACAGCCACGAGTGTAAGATCCTTCAGCGTACCTAAAATAATATTGGAAGACGATCAGAGCCATCGACGTGCCTGAATGTGCAGTAATTGAGGGGTGATATGAAACTCTCGGGGCGCTCAGAAGAAATAAAACAACCCCAGCTACACTATATGCAGGTTATTCGCGTTACGATGGTGGAGGAGATCACAATCCTGTCAAAGGAGAAATTTCAGGAGATAATTTTGGAAAAAACTGACCTAAACTTTCGTGATTCCAAAGCCACGTTGAAAAATATTGTTTGATAAACGTACAAAATTGTTTGGCTCTGAAAACATGTTTAGAAAAATTCCAAACAATTTCGATAGTTTACTAAACAATATTTTTCCATGTGATTTTGATATGATGAATGTTGCAGAACACATGGAATATTGCAGCTTTACAGATTTTTTCACCGGAAATCTCAACAATTACAGAAAAATAGCTACTTCAAACCTCTATCGATTTTGGAGAACTCGGTACACATAAACACACAATGGTTGGAAAATCCAGTTTAATTTGAAAACTTTTCATGGAAACTCCAATCTATCATTAACATTAAAATATGTTAATTCGGAAGTGAAACGTATTCCAATCAAGTTCGAGTCTCCCCGTTCTACATACATTAAATAAATACAAAGCCACGTCAAAAGCTCACCATTGAATCAGCTGGTGGCAATATCTTTCTATCCTTACAAATCGGCCCGGATTTCTGAATTCGGAGGAACGTGCCGGAATTTATAGCGGAGTCGCATTGTGTAAAATTACTTCAAACAAAAACAGCGATTGGGATCAGGACGAGGAACGAAATCATTAAGAATTATGCCCTGAAGTCTCCAACTTTTCGCCGCTATTTTTCATCTTTCACCCCGAAAGTCATATTTACGGAAATATTCGACTGGTGGACGAGAGAATCCGGATCCAGTGTCCTCCTGTGCAATTCGACAACTTACCCGGAATATTCGATTTCACCTGAACCGCCAAGAACGCAAATTCTCAGCGAGTTGTCTCCGACCTCGAGCAACTATTCGCAAACACCTAAAAAGCCCAGCTTCCCTTGTTTTTACCAGCTCGAGCATAATCGAACCTTTCAAGTGCACCCCCTTTGCAAAGAGATATTGTGCACGACCGTTCTGGCGGCAACACATCTCGGATAAAAACGGAACCGGGTTAGTAACTGAAACAAACTGAACTGTGATAGCTACTTTTAAATGCCCCAGATGGAAACCCGAAGTACCCCGCCATTTAAATTTAAATACATAACTGTCAGCAAACATTAAACTCGGAGCGGGACCTAATACAAAAACATTAAATTGATACAAGTTGAAATATTCGAAACTCGAAAGAAACTTTAAGACCAGACTTGGGCTAAGCATTAGCGCAGCATTTCCACGGCGAAATCATCATCGTTTCAAATGGTAATCGTAACGAATAATAATAAGAGGATCTCGTTAACAAAATCGAACCGGATTGATAAAATAATAAAGGCTTTGTGTTTTGTATTATTGAGATACAGGCTCCAATTTTGATATTGATTCCTCCATTCCAGAGTTTGAAGTAGGTGAGCTTTGACTCTCGAACTTCTGTATTCATATTCATTCACTTCATCATTTAAAAACACGAACCATTTGCTCATTTTATTGCGAAAAAATGCGCATACACCATTTTTCCACAACACCCTTTCAGGCCACGCCACTAAACGGGAATTTATAAATTCGAAATTTGTAATTTTTCCAAAGTTGAGAATGAGGTACTTACATTTTAAAGATAAAAGTGTGGATGGGGAGGGTCGGTGTGGATCTCGGGGTGGTTGATGGGGTTCACTTGGAATAATGGCGATGCTTATTGGTCACTTCGCGCGAGACTCGGCCAGTTTTATCGGCCAAGTTAGCAACTTTCCCTAGAGACCAATTATCTAATTATTCCACAACGGTTGGCCCGGATTTAATGTGAAACATTTCCGAATATATTTCCTCTCCCTTCTCTAATATAATTATTACGTTTTAGGCTTATACCCGAAAAATTGGGGGTTGAAAAAACATTTTATTCGTGAACGAGATACGTGCCGGGAATAGAGTTAATCCGTGTAACCGCGTAGCTATTATTTTTAAATTAAAAGTTGAAATTAGAAAATAATAATAATAGCCGAAGACAGGCGGACATGCTGATGATAAAGTTATGCATAAGTATGATCAAAGTTACATAACATTGTTCGCAGATGAAAAGAAAATAAAGGAATCGTATTTGCATAGAAGTAATTTCGCTTCAAAGTTAACGCGACAACAAAAACAGAACAGCAATTTGCGATTACCTACCTACCTAAGTTATAAATATCACCCCTTCCTCCATTTATAATAATAATGATGATGATGGTGATAATAATAACCCCCGAATATTTTCAGAAGGAGCACCATTCCAATTGATAATTGAAATGTTAATTAAGTCATGAATAATGTAAGAGCTCGCACCCAATTACATGGAGAAAGGTGAAATTAAAATAGTCCCTTTAAGCACATTTACATCGACCTAAAAGAACCAATAGTGGAGGGTGGGGAATTTCACCGGATTTACTTTGTATAAATAACATTATCGAGCGTAATTTAGGCAAGCTCGACTACTCGAAAAGCCTCGCCCATCTGCAATTTGGGAGAAAACAGTTCCTCAAGCCGAATGTTGATTTTGTGCGTGCTAAAAGGGACTCGGGGGTGTTGTCGATTCCCGCCAACAAACTCATCACGCAAAAAGACAAAGGCAAACTATAATACATACATCTCGGAAGGAATTTTCAAGACGATGCTGTGGAAAAACCAGATGCGTCAAAGGAGCCCTTAATCTGTCCTGCAGGGTTTCATTGTATAGTCCAATTACCATTATTGTGTACTTTCTTAACGACGGTAATTAACGTAAGTAATTACACCGCGATCTATACGCAATACTTAGAGATATCGTTCGGAAGGGATGCGGGTCGGTCGGATGGAACATATTTGATGCTGTATCTGAACCGCTATAATCTAACAAAAGGTATTTAGCTTAAATAACACCGTCATTATTTTCGTTCGCTCCTCCTCTCTCTACGGTGAGCGAGATAAGGCAAATTCTGTAATTAATAGCAACTATATACCAGCGCGTCCTCGGGTTATTTTCGGTAATTCAACCGTCACCTATTGGAATTCGACCCCGGCCCATCCTAATGCCGCATTATTGTTAAAGTTTTGATTAATCTACGTGAATTTCAGATTACAGACGCTAGCCTAGGCATATTTTCCGACCAAACAATTGACGCAGCCCCCGTATTAAACACACGCCATTGTAACTGATCCGTGCAGTTATCCTGGCGCATAGTTCATTATTAAAAACGACACGCCGCTGTATCGATATGCTCTATTGAGCTCGGCGTACCTAATCGTGGCAAATTATGATTTTAAAAAAAGACAACGGGAATTTATACGTACACGTCATTACGGTATCGTTCGCAGTCACGTGAAATCGGCACAACATTACATCCGTGGCTTTATATGAAAATAACATGTTTCCATTGCGTTCCCTTGGAGCTTCGGACGAAAGCACACAAACTGACGTTGTCATCGTCCAATATCCACGATCGACTCCACACACAAGTTTAATTTAGTTTGTAACGAGATTCGACAAATTATTATCGGAGTTCCCGGCGGAGCCGATGATTTTTTCGCAAAAAAAAAACGAAAAACCGGCAGCGCGGAAAACTCTAACTATTTCTATTCACATCCAGGAAATTTCATACTTCACCCAGAAAATTAATTGAAATGTTGAGATGTTTCCTTGGTCTTCTCCCCTGTATCTCTCCCCGCCTAGTTTGTATTCAAAGGAAATTACGAAATTTTCCCATGAGTGACATTATCAAACTTTCACTCCCACTAGTTAGGAGCTGTCACAATATAATTACAAGATAATTTATAGTATAAACAGTGGATAACTCAATTATTTCTCTTCATAATCTATGCAATTACGGTGAAGGAGAGGCTGTGGGATCACAGCTTAGGTTTAGGTATAAAGTCGTATCGATTCGAAATGAAGAGGAGCGTACACATGCGAAAGGTACACAAATGCAATAAAGTTAGCTTGTAACAAATATTTGAAAGAGAGTCGGGTTCCTGCAACACCTGCACGAAGCTTTATATCCTTGAAATACTTCAAAAAAAAGAAGTAAATATGCCGTGAAATTGAATATCTTTTTGACAGTATATGTCTAATGCGTTCCTGCAGAATATTCTCGACAGCCAAAAAAAAAAGCATTTAATTCTCAAAAAGGAGATAAACGGACGTATATGATATGATGTGCACACCCTCTGATGCAGGTATATAAAGCCTCCGACATAAAGGGGAGCTTTTATTAGGCAAAAATTGAGAATAATGAGTTGTGAAAGTTTGAGTAAGTATAGCAATTTATGGTGTGCAACATACACGCGTTATGACGTAGTGAAAGGAAGGGTGTTTTCACCGCGTCTCATCCCTTATTCATGCTGGGGCCTGCAAGTTGCAGGTCAGGGACCACGGGAACGTCCCTGCACTTATACATACACACGAAATGGTAAATGTTCAAGTTTCCTGCTTCGCCTAGAGGCAAACACAAGAAAACACAATTTCTCAAAGTGTCAACCGATATCATAGTTAAAACGAAGAATTTGACACCCGATAGGCTAACATAAACCCTGAAGAACATCGAATTACGGTGATTATTATATTCTCTTGAGTCGTAGTAGGATTCACTATTTCAGCCAGCCGCTCCACATCTGTCTGTGGGAAAAATGACACAATCGGAGAGCTTTTGCCGCGTGGCTTGAATGCGAGCGCGAATCTGGCCCAAAATTATCGGCCCGGCCGACGCAGTCGATATTTTTGAGTCCGGCTATATGTGCAGCGTATATGAACGTACGGATAAACGCACCTGACAGGTGGAAAGGGGTGCGTCTCTCGGCCTGAATGATTACCGGCATTATCAGGGATTAAAGCCCTCCGCTTGATACGTCTTGAATGCACCGAACAAAAGAACAATTTTCCGTATTGTTGCCGAGCCGCGGATGAGTCCCACGCTCCCGGCCGCGCCGCCCCCAGAGAGAAAATACCACCACGCGTTATTAAATGGAGCGGGAAGCGATAAACAAATTACTGCAAGTTCCAATTTCTGAATAACCTAATTGGAATCGGGGGCGGGCCGCCCCCGGAGATGTATGATCATGACGATTTATTGACAAGAGATCGCGTAATTGGCCGGTAATTGTTTTTGTCAGGTTATGGCCGAGGGGCGGCGCGTTTCGGGGGCGGCCCGGATTTCGGCTGCCTAGATCAAATTAGTTTATCGAAGGGAGAGCCCACCTGTCTTTACACGGCTTTAGTTCACGCGTCTGGTTGACACTGCACTGCACGCACACGCGGGCGAAATGATTTACTTTCACGGCTTTTTCCGGGGTGCGGGCCGTGTTAATAACGAAGTTCTTAATTAGTTGAATAAACGCGCAGGTTAAAGGGGGCATCGCGGCAGGATTGTTAATTGAAGCCGCATTCATTACGTCTGAATTGCATATCCGCACTCGGGATTGAAACATGAATATTAAATTCCAATGTTGGCCGGCGAAACGTTATACCCTCTTTGACGAGTCGCATGGTATTAGGTGGACGATTTTCTAAAGTGCATCTTAGACTGGCGCACATAATAGTTCGAAAGCAGCGACTAATCGAGCGACGTTCTGCCACATCCATCAAACATTCCCAGTATCGGTAAAGCACAACAAACATCTCGTAATTAGTATAATGGATCGAGAGCTTAATCCGGAACTAGAAAATCGCAGAATCCAGTTGAGTTTTCCAGTTTTTAGCCGTAGGCAGACAAAAAAACTACGCCTCATTTCAGAAATGTTTTAAAAATGCAGGAGCTGATAATGAAGTGAATTAAATGAAATCCCGTTGTTGAGGGTCTTGAAACAGCACGACGAAATAAATCGCTAAATAAGCACAAGTTTTTAGTGCTGATTTCTTATGCTCCTGGAAGCTTTTTAAAATAACGAAATCGGTGGGAAAGTGTTTAATTTGAATTACATCACAAACGTATAAAGCAAACCGGCCGTGGAAAAACTCAAGCCAAAATCCGTACTTTTTCTCATTTGCATCGCATTAGAGTCTGAATGTTTTCGTGCATTTCAGTTTTCCCTTCTCTCCGCGTTCCGTAGGCTTTCGGTTCTGCGTTTGTCGTTTATTTTCATTATTTCCAGCGTGTCTTTTATATCTTTCGCATCGATGGTTTGTTTTAGCCGTTCCCTTCTTTATTGGCATATGGCATAAAGTATTACTTAGGAGACTCCGCGTGTTCGGCCATGTAAATTGAAACACGGATAAAACACGAATCTATCCGGAGATATTCCATCTGCACAAACGCCGTTCATATTCAATATCTATCGAAGAAGGCGACAAATACGTTCGAGAGTGGCGCACTCCCCGATTCGACACGATCAAATCGTTCCGGCCCCTGTAATTATTCCCTATCAATATTTAACACGACTTCGCCCCTTAACGATATCGAATCGGGGGCAGTAACAGTCCTATCTAACACTCAAATTATACGGCCGAGCAACCAAATCATCCCGTAAACCAGATAAAAATAAGGATCTCTTCGCCTCTCTTGATCAAGCCCTGCCGACTTTAATGACTTTCCATCAGGGAAAGGAGGGCGAAGACTTTTACATTGTATTAATATAACCGTCATGTCCGCCTGTTTCCGCTTCGCCGTCTCGTCTCGGCCCCCGAAATCCAATGAAGATTTCCACTTGTCCCGTTCTCTGTCTCTTAATCGACAACGGGCTATATACTGTAATACAGGGCCGGTTAATAAAGTATTTAATGTCCGCTAATTCGGCAGGGGCTTCCGCTTCGCCGCCGGATCGTTGATCGAAGTCTGAAGAGTCAATAAAGATCTAATAAAACAATACAGATTCTTGATCCCACTTACATCACTCCATCAGGCTCGGAAAAAATTGTATTGCCGAGCAACAAAAATAAAGTGGGGCTCGAAATAATTTCCCACAGGCGATGTAATATTTAATCCAGAAAATAACACGGGATACACTGACCGTGCTCCCACCGGGCAGGAGCAGTGGGTTTACCTGCGTTCGCGTTATTTGTACTGATGCACGTGATTTATAATTGTCTTGTATTGTTCGGTTGTCCATCAAGGTGGAATTAAGCCGATTCTTATCTCAACCAGACGATAAATTCTCACCGGCAGTAAAACCGTAATGACATAATCCATTTACAGCTGTTCAGATATCCCCATCTCCCATCTGCTTACTATCCGCTGCATTTGATGGCGTAATTTGATCGTGTACGAACTCTTGAGTTGAGAATGAGCAACTCTTGAACGATTTTTTTCCCAATTTCAGGTTTCGACTGTAAAAATGCTGAAAATTTCACTAGAACATGATGGTATCTGCACTACCCGTATACGTATGTAAACCCTTGAAATCGGTCGAAATTAAATTCCTCCATGCTTTGTTGTGAAACAAATAACGTTGCGCTCTTTTTAACAGGCAAACTCCAAGGAAAATACATTTGCGAATGACATTTTTATAACGTCACTCGTGAAGTTATAAAGAATAAAAACTTGTTTGTTAGAAATGCAGTCCTCGGACATGTTAAACGACATTTCTATACTAGTGAAATTTTATTTCTGGTAGACGAGCATAAATCGGCGATCAATAAATAAATAGGTTATTCCCCAAATAGGAAACCTAGCAAGGGTTAAATGATCCTCGATTCATTTCGATGATAGGAGGTAATTGTCATGAGGGGAAAGTTTTTGAAATGACCAGGACCGTCCCTAAATTTATCGTTGTTTTATTCGGAATATCAAAATGACAAGTGCTTGAATAATTTCGGCCATTTATTAGGGCGGCAAATAATCCTGCGGACCGTGTTTTATATCCTTTATGTATCGTAGTAATATATCAATGAAACTAAATCTATTTGACCGCGAGCGTTTATTTAGGTGGCAAGCCCGGTTTTGTTGGTATCGAAATCGGTCGGAAGATATGTGTGCACGCGCATTAGATGGGGTTTTAGAAATGAGGGGCAATTTAAACTTGCAAAGCGAACTTCCGAGTGGTTGCAATAGCGGAAAGTTCGCATCCCCGAAAAGAAGTGCATTTAAAAATCGATAGTCCGTAACAAATCCCGATCCGAATCCGAAAATTTCGACGGCGTTTTTTATTGGGGGTTTGTAAGAAGATTCGCGCAGAGGGGGAGGGTTGAGAGGTTTGAATTTTACAATGGGCTCCGGTATATTAGGGGGCTGCATCCGAGATTGTCGGGGAGTGATGGGCCGGAGCCGTCACGAGACAAAATAAAATCTGTTAAATATAGGTGGTGAAATATTAACGAGTTCGCTTTCTTATGCGGCGCGAAAACTGGAGGTCCGCTGAAAATTTCATTAGCAATTTAATCGAATTTTAAATATTTAGGGCGGAGTTCCCGGCGGAGGTGCCATTGCCACAGTCTCGCGGGCACCAACTTGCGGCTGCGAATAGCGTCAACCGAACCGAACTCGACTTGGTCGCACGCTGTCCCAACATTGAGCCCTTCAGGCCAAATCCACTCGAATCAAAAATTTACCGACCTAAAGACCCCGGGCCGCCACCGACCCATCACCGCCACTCGCCCCTAAACCAACAACCAGCGATTATTCAACAGCCCCCATCGAAAATCCTTTTCCACGATCACGCACAGGGTTGCACGGAAATATGGAACGAAATTCACCAGCTTGGGTCAAAACAAATAGTTGATGAAATGACCAAAGTGACTACTGGTAAACACAAAGTGCCAGGACCGATGGCACAATGAGCGAACTAATTTGTTTGAAAACTGGAAATTTCCCTTTGCCCCTTGGTATAATACGAGGTGCACGTCGATGGGGATGGGGTTGAAGGCGGTGGAGCCGCCCGGGGCGTCGGCGCCGTTTTTGAATTACTATTAATCTCGGCCGGAATGTTTCAATTGTCGGGAGCACGATTTCATTATACGTCGGAATAGTTGCCGGCCGTCATTATTGTATCTGAGTGGACGCGGGGAATCCTGGCTGATTAATAAAGCGTTGCCGCGCTCCGGAATTTATGACCGTCTCCCTCCGTCCCCATCGCCATCACCGTCCCCGTCCATTTTTCCCGGTGCGATGCCGGCCGGGACATTAGGGCGCAATTGTGGGAAAAAATCGGGCAATTGCCATGGGGACCGGGTAGCGTGTAATTAGTTATGGTCGAAATTGTCGCTTAATTGCCATTCAGCCGGCGTCGTAATTATGGTAATTGAAACGGAGGAAAAACTATGGATATAGAAAGTACACGATAAGAATTGCAACGTCCTCTTTCGGCTCCTCCGTACCACTGCGCGCATTATAATCGTAAAATAAAACAGGGCGATATACGCGGATTAGGCGGGCGTTTCGTTATCCGCAGGAGTCCGCAAGTGCGCGTAGAATTTTTCCGGGATTATGTGTATGTGGTTTAACAGTACATTAGCTAACCGCGGGAATCGTGTGCGGCAAAGCCCGCACGAGCTTGAAGCTCCGTGCTCCTCGATTCTGGAGAGCTGCATGGCCCCGAACCTCTTCTACTTTAGTTAATGGTATCCGACTGACGGCCGACGGCTTCTGTCTGTTGGCACGGTAAATATTTACCTTCATCTGCATGATGATGTTATCACAGTTAATTCCGGATCAAAACTGCGCTTGCACTGGCCGGCGCACGTCAAGGTCGGAACTCGAACCGCCACAATCGCCAAATAAAGAAACTCAAACAGAAACGCGGCCATTATTCACTCGATATCCGCTAATGCTGTAGGTATAATCTATTTGTTTTCATGCTAATAAACAATTAGGGAATTGCGGAAATGCGGAGCAGGAAGAATTTAGCCGGCTCAAATATTATTCCAATAAAATAAACAGGACGTTTTGCGCGACTCCCTGACCAACAGGCCGTATAAATTTAAATTTTTCTAGCTGATAGCTGATAGCAGACCCAAACCGAGCCGACCGTAGTTTTTGTCTCCCATTAAATAAATCTTTCGCCCATCGCCCTTCAACTTTATACGCGCTATCATAGGGTAAGTTTTTCTCCGCAATAAAACATCAAATTAATCATCGTGACAGATGGAATTAGAAAAAATTCGAGGAAAATCCTTCATTTATTCGCTATTGTATTCTACTCCCGTGTTATAAATACGATATTATAAATAGTAGCGCGAGCGCCATCTGGCCGCCGCCACCCTCCCTGAATAATTATTTTATACTTTTGCACGCAGATTCGAAGACGTACGTAATAAATGGTATCTCGGGGAAAAGCTATGAAAAACCATTCACAAATTTTCGGAAACAATTCCAGATGTCAATTCTCATCAGCCTGATACAACACATTGCAAACCACTCGTAACCGTTCCGTTCATTATCGTTATTGGACACGGACAAATCGATAAGTCATATTAAAACGGATCATTAAACCATGCAACCCTCATTACCCGTTTTTAGATTGATTTGCTATTCATGCTCCTGAATTAAGAGATTTTATCGTTTTGTTCATATGAATTCATCGCCGTATTGATCTGATGTCAAACGTTTCGCTGTATAGACAAATTTCATTCACTCGGGCGCATTCACAATATTTCACTTAAGAGGGAGCGGATACAAGTTTATAACGAGTTTTGTTAGGCAAATTTTTCAAAAATGTCACGATTCCTCATTAATGTGGCAAGCTTTTGGTAGAGGTTGGTCATTGCTTCTAAAATACTTCGGCTCAAAGTTAGTGGGAAATAATTACAGGGTAGGTAGCATCTTGAAGTCACTTTCCAACGTACGTAATTAACTGGCTTAAAGCGCTTATTGTCTCGCCGTATATTTGAAAATTATCCGTGCATGCATGTGTTTTGTCCGTAATTTAAACAAGCGATATACCCAAAGCATGCACCGTTGGTATTTCGCGTTGCAATAATTTTTGTCAGCAGGTGCACATCCGAGACAATTCTCCATATTTACTCCCCAACTCGGTTTTCTTCTAAGCAAACTCCGATCAGATGGGATCAGAAGAGGTTAAATTTGATAACAGGAACTTTGTAGCTTTTGTGGAGTTGAAAAAAATCGAAATTTTATGAGAAATTCAACTCCGGAAGTTGTATTAGGCTTTTGGGGCAGGTGACGACCCGTTGATAACCTAATAAGGGTGGGGGTGTGAGGACCACGTCGAAAAAGATTACCAGTCACCAGAGGAGGTCGGTGATTCGTATTCTTAAGGGAGTAATTCCCGGTCCGCGTCGAAAGCAACCAAAATTTTTCTTTATTACTTGATGCAACTTTCACAATACAACTCGGAAAGAACTTTTTCAGCGAATAACATCATGTATCCGGAACGGCTCTAGCTTGACGTGACAAATAATTAAGGCATTTCATAGTGATTTATTTTGGAAAATCGATCGCGTGATAAGAATGGAAAAGTGTTGTTAGAGCGCCTGTGAAGTATCGTCTTGATTGGCAAATTAGGAGCATCCTGCTCCTTTGGAACAACGAGCACTGGTTGATTGAATGCGGATTAGCTGGTGAATTAATAGGTCACGCGCCTTGTATTAATTTAGTTCCGATATTCGAGTGTACGCAGTGTGCATTTGTAATAAAATAAATCAACAAACACCGCATCGACACCGAACCCGATCAGAAGCAAACATTATGCTATAACCACCTACGTGGTAATGGGTTCGGCGTCCCGAAAAGACCCAAAATCGAATAGAAATTGATTTGCTGTCTGCAAAGCCGCGAACTTATTAAAACTTTACTTATCAAAACTATGACGACAATAGCGTGTTTGTCAGTTTTATGGAAATCGACTGACATGTAAAGTGGTTAAGCCGGGAAACTTGAAAAAGTTTCCAAATATTGCGCGAGTTACCTTAAGAAATCAATAGATAACCCGATTAGCGAACTCGCTAACTACAAATAAAAACAAATATTCGGCAAACTTCTTTCGCCTGGTCGAGATGCTGACTTGGAACTTTTCCGCTACTTTCCTGCTATTTATGCATTCGCGAGTACAACCCCCACCCGATTTCTATCGTTTCAATTATTGCAGAACACCCGGACGAAATGCGAATAGGGATGACCAAAAATTGAGCTTCGGTGCGTGTTCGCTGGAATTTGTGCGGTGATTTCGATTCTCAGTCCCGGGATCTCGCGTGATCGCCAGAGTGCGCTTATGTACCTAGGCACGTATCAAATCGGTCTAATTACAGATATTAATAAAGCACAACGCTTTCGCTGATTAGAACACGCTGCTCAATGCATTTATACGTCAAACACATAAGCAATCACCTAGATATATTCAACGTTAGGTAGCCAAACTAATGAATCACTCCATCCCCGCCCTGTTTTCATTCCAATATTGCTACCTGCAATCTACAATTTTAGATTTATGTCTTGTTTAAACGTAAACTTGTAAATTGCCCCCTCACGAAATAAATAACTCACTTCCAAAGGAAATCCTCGCGGTATAATTACGTCTTCTTTTATGCGCACCACACACAAAACCATTGTGGGGGTTATTGCCTGAGATGGGTCGGAAAAAACGAATGAAAATAATAATTCCGCCTTCTTATATGGGAGTCGGAACTGGCGGGTTCGCTCTTCTAGTGGGAATTATGCAAGGGTCTGAACTGTAATTTCGCAGTCGCATGGTTTATGATATCCCAATTGTGGGCATCAAGATTGTTATTAGCCGTCGATAAAGTAGCGCCATGAATACGTAAGTTCCTATAAATATTTTTCTACATCCGAGTATGTAATAATTTTATAAAGGTATAAAGGTGACGGTGGTCGGAAATGTTAGCGGGTTAATAACGCCCGAGCCTAGGAAGTTATTGTGGCGCATGATTTTTACGCGTCATGATTGGAGTGGCGGCTCGTTTCCTGATGCAGTCAACTACCTAACATATTAAAAGTGCCCCCGGCTTTATTTTCAAATTGTTTTTCGTACCTTTTAACGTTCCTGAAGGATATTTCCTGAAAGCGATATTTAACAATTTGTGAATTTCTACCCTTATTTCCGTTCGTTTGGACCGGATGGTAGGATCTGACGTTTGCCATTATATTATAATTAGGCCATGTGACTGGTGAAGGGTCGAAATCCCCCGGGTATCATAGAGATCTACTCGGTTCTGTTACAAACTGGTGACAAATCAACCCCATGCACCAGTGCACGAATCGATATATTGCCGTTAAATGCCTCAATAATTCTAAATAAAATTTCCCAAGTTAACGGGGGGTTGCGTTCGTTGGGTTCCACGCCGACAGGTTTTTTATTTTCGAGGGAAAAATAAGCGTCGACGGTGTTATCAGGGTGGTGACGTTGCAAACGCTTGAACGCATTAAACAATAATTCGGGGAGTTATCGCAGTTCACGCTAGGACATGACCAGACAGCGTATGAATGGCTATTCCATCGTGCTCCGAAAACGCCAACTCACCAGCATAATGTGAAAATGCATACATGTACAGATATGCGCGCCCCGGGCAGCCATCAGCATTAAAAAGGGAGGCCACCCTCGGCAAACAGGGAAAACACGCGAATGCTCGGACAAACGCCCCGCCATAAACGGATATTATAAAAATACAAGTTTAAGTGATTCAGGGTGTACCTATAAAACCTAAAAAGCTCATGTGTGGTTTTAAAATATTTTACTCTGCCGGCTTTAACGATGCCTCTATGCATGACCTATTTTTTCTTGTGGATATTCCTCCCTTCTTTATGGCGGCGCGATTTACAAAGCTGTAAATTCTACCTCCGTCGTTTTATTGCATGCAACAAACTAAAAAGTGTTCGCGACGCCGCCCCGCTGACCCGGACCATCGGCCGGAGACTGCCTCAAAAATGAGGTGAGAGAATTAGGAATTTCGGCATCCGCAGATCCGGACAAAGCTGCTCCGGGTCTCGGGTAGCAGTTATAGTTTGGCCCTAAACTAATTTCGCCTTGGCAGTTGTGATTTTATTGTCTGCGAGTCGGGAGAGAATCCACGAGCCAGCGCTTACCCGAATGGTGCGTACAAGCGAAATGGACGAGCCGGCAGCGGGGTGGAGAGAGACGCCCGGGGCAACTATCCGGAAAATTTGTTGCCGATTCGTGTGAAGTTGTCAATTCGGCGCAAATAGCAGTACGCGGCGTAAAAAGAGCGTTACTAAAATTTTAAGTGTTCCACATAAATCACCCGGAAACGCTCTCTAGTTATGTTTTCCTTCCATCCCCGAGAAATGTGTGTCAGAGCAAGGAGATATCAGAACGAACCATGAAACCTGCTCCTGATCATTCTTTACATATCGGCGCTATGATTTCCCTTATAAAAGCTCTCGAGAATCGCGTCCGGGGCTAATGGTGATTTAATCAAAAGAAAAATCAACAAAACTGATGTCTTTTCTCTATAAAGGGATGCAACTGCTACTATTATTTGGATTTACGATAAAATCCCGCCCATTGTTCCGATATCCGAGTTGGTTTGTTAACCCCGCTCTTATTTGTTCCTCCCCTTTACTAGCTTGACCTAGATCTCCACAGAGAAGAAGCTGTTTTATTAGTACAGATAGAATACTTTTTCAAAAAATTCATCCAATCAAAAATTGTAATTCCCACCTTCCTCAAGTACCCCAACCTCCGTCACAGCCAACTGCAAAAACATGACCAGATGAAGTTTAGTGTGTGGACCCAGGGGAATAGGTGTATTAGACGATTGCCAAAGTCTCCATAATATATGGAATACTGATCAAGTTTTCCAAGTGTTCGATCTATTCCGTGGTTCAATATAATACATTCGAAACAGTTGGGTTTATACATGTAGGCCAACAGTAGGATATGAAAAGCACAAACCGATCTGTATCCTTGCTGCTAGAGTATTATAAACTTGAAAGTTTGTGGAAAGCGGCAGCGCACGTACACTCGCCCTGAATTTATACGAATACGTGATATTTCTTAGCGCCATTGTTTACGTCGCCAAATTAAATATCGGAAATTTCTCAATTCCGCCACGAATACTTGTTCCCACTTGATTATATTAGAACGCCTCTAGAAATGAGGTGTGTTTAGTCAAAATCAACCGGCCGTGATTTATTTGGCTCGCAGTTACGCACGCACCGGCTTTATATAGAAAATCAGATATAATACCAAGCATGAAAGTACTATAACAATACCATTTAAAGTGTAAATTCCGTATTATGAGCCCTAATTTTCTCTGTCACATAATGTAGGTGTACGGTATCCGTTCGGTAATAATTGCTTTTATGGAAATTCCGTTTAAAATTATACTCCGAACCATTTCATTACCACTGGTGACGTCATTCCCAGTAATAAATTCGTCGATGAAACCTACAAAAATCTTCAAATTCCGACCAATTTCAAACAAAATTGAAACACACCGCAAACTGAGTTCCATTTACACAATCATATCGATACAATGACAATATATGCAGACCACCTGAGCTATTGAAATTATGCATGTGACAGTCGATCCGTTCGAAAGTTGGTGCAAATAAATACATTAATTAATTTCCCGCTACAATTTCGATTAAATCCCTCTATTATGGAATATGGCTGTATTGTAACGAAAAGTTTCAGACCTCCATTGTGGCTTGCGCCGGTTCGAAATCTATTTACGTAGGTGAGGTTTTAATTGTACGCCCAAGCCGAACTACTTTCTATTTGAATAGGAAGAATTCCATTGTACACTCTATTTCGACCAATAATTCGGTCACATCACATTTGATCGCCCAAGGCTGAAAGAGTTTGTTTGAAGGTCGAAAAATGTGAGAATGATGTTATGTGTCCATAACACTTATTTCTTCTTTTTTTTGGGCGTCGGGTTTTATTGAGCGCTTTCCATTTGGCGATTCTTGATGTGTTTCCATTTTTCAAGTGAATGAGGTCTGAAAATAAAAAGGGGTCAAACCAAGACGTCCGGCCGGAAGTTAACCTAGCCCCCGATCTTTTCCATCATGGGTAGTATAGATCACCTCGGCACTTTTTCAAGAATAAAAAGGCAACAATATTTCTTACAATATAAGATTCGAAAGTAAGGGATGAAATGTTGTTAAGGCGCTGGGTGGTGCTGAAGAGTTAGTTGAATTTTAAAGTGGCGAATTAAGGCGATAAAGTGAAACTGCGGGGATGTTCAACTATGGCGAAGTTAGTTGGAAAAGTTTTTATTTATTAGGTTCTTGGGTGGCGATTACCACATTAAGTGATTCATTTGTGCAGTATTTTTCGAGGGCTGACAGGGATGGAGCGAATCAAGCGATAACGAGGGAACATGTTAACTAACAATTTACGAGTTGGTAAGCAAGTTAAAGTCGTCGAGTTTGGCGCCCTTGTCGCATCCTGCATTGTACGGCAAGACCGGAATATGAAAGGATGTTCCGCTTCCTATGCCTTCAGTGTTTCCGCTAGATTATGCCTACAGAACCTCATACGCAGATACCTAATTATGTTATACGCTATCCTGTACTTATATGTACCTCCAGACTTATTTATTCAGCCGCCCCCAATTTAGCCTAGTTTAAAGTAAAGTAAGCATCACTCCAACTTCCATTCAAGCAAATATTTGGTTTGCAACTGATTCCGCTAATAAATAAGACTTGCCCCGAACTGAAACCAAAGCCACTCATAAAACAGCTCTTCCAATAATTACAGCCCAGACGTCCCATTTCAGCGGAAAACCCCCGGAAATGAACTTATTGCAACATTGTAAAATTCCCAACCCGTAGCCTCGTTCCGCGTCTAAGAAATGACCAGAAGGCTTTTCTTTGTAGGGGACGGCTCACACAGGCCTTTCGGTCCTTCATGCCCCGTTATAACGTAACGGAACGAGAGACCCGACATGCGAATGCCAAATGAAACGAACATCCGCACTTCGGACGGTTCTCTCTAAGCTTTTTTCCGCCCTTGTTAAATGTGAAATATTTAATAGCAACTAAGGGTCGGATGCGCGTTCTCCTACTACTACTAAATCAGCTACCGGTACTGCTCAGTTCTAAAAGTTAATAGGACTGAACACTTTAAAGGCTTTGTTTACCTTTTATTACCGACCCCCGTTAACCCGCTTGCGAGTCCATAACGCCAGAACGGCCCGAATTATTTTAAATTTTGTTAATTACTCCCGAAGCCTACAAACACTGAAATTACCCCCGTAATTCAATTACTTATTAATTCGCTTCTTGCGACTAACTCAACTTAAAAATAATAACGAAGACGGTTAAACTTATCCAAATTACGCCCATAAACTGCAACAAAATTACTGCCAGGAGCTTTTCAATAATGCGCTTATAACGTGCTATAACTAATGAAATTTGATCAAGTAATATAACCCTTTTGAATGTACGAATTTTAATTTATTTATGTGAAAACAACAAACGGCCTGAATGAATTATTGCGAATAAAACACCCCGGCAACCCTTCAAGACCGAAAAGTAACTTGAAAACGAAGCGAAATGTTCGAATATAGAAAAGCCAACATTTCAGTCGGCTTATAAAGTGTGTGGCATTCATTTCGATCGGATGTCTGGAAGGCCCATTCTGTATTATAATTGTTGTCGCTATCCCGGCGCCTTCGCCATATTTGACCCGGAGTCGGGTCTAACCCGAGAAGTGGCACGTTTCCAGATGTTCAGTTTAGTCCTTTTCATCCCGGAGGAAAACGCTATAAGCTATAAGGTTACTTTCAAGTACATTCATCCCCCACTCCTAATTGGGGCCCGGAGGTGGGCTTTTGCGAGGAGCGGGGCTTTTGCTAAGGAAATTATCCACCGTTTGAATTCGGCGGTCCGGCCGGTGCGAAGAAAGGATAGATAACTCAGTTTAAATGAAGATGAATGCATGTTGAAAAATGTGTTGAATTTATAAATAGACATTAGTGGGAGGGAGAACTAATTAAAATTAATCGTCGATGTTTCTTGGGAGATTTTTCGGCCGAATTTTCGGAAGCAACGGTGGAAAAGGGAAACTCACAGTAACTGGAGAATTAAGTAAAATTCCTGATGAAATAGTGCAGGAACGATGTAAAGTCCCTGCGGGCCGCTCTTATTCCGAATTCTTCGTTTGATGTAATGAAAGCGCCCACTATTATAACTCGGCCGAACTCTGTATAACTGTCACACAGGTGTCACCGAGCTTAGAGCTAACTGTCGTTAAGCTCTCTTCTCCCGCAGCGGTCGCCCGCAAGCCATGCCCTCCAGTTTCTGGCATATTGAGACCGCACATCTTCCGCGCTGACATTTTAAGGAAACAGCACAGCCAATTTTGTCCTTCGGAAACGTACCAATTTTATTTCGCCCTTATAACCTCCGCGTTCGGCCCGCAATAACCCGCCCAGGCTAATAAGACTGATAACCCCACTTTCGCCGATTCCATATATCGGTTATTGCTACCGCCGCAGCCAATTTCCTCCACATTACAAGAATTCCACACAATAACTCGCGCCGGAATAAACGCGCCCGGTTGTATACTGCGAATCGCACCCGCCCGCCCGGACTGCGGGCGAAACTACGCAGTAATAAATTACTTTATTCGTTTCGATTTCCTCTAAAATTTCTTAAAACTTTAAGCTCTCGAGTAAAGTTCCGTAAGCCCGGGAATTTCCGTTTTAGCCGTTAAAGTTATTGTTTTGTACACCGGGACCTCTAAAATCGACGCTCACTTCGGTTCACAGAAAGGGAGAAAAATATTTTCGCCGAGCTTGGAAATAGGTATAAGCACAGGCAAGCGACACAATCATTTCGCACTTCTCGACGATATAAACGACAAAACTTAAATAGTTTACTTTTTCGATTACGCGTTCTGTTGGGAACCTCCAATCCCGGGTCTTTCAATTAAACTACGTAACTCCCGCCAACCGACCTTTTTATACATCTTATTTCATCCCATTTCAGTTTATTGTCGACGATTATATTTCAAAGAGCCGTCCATTATACGAAAATGACTGCGACATTGTCTCGTCAATATCACGCAACAGTTGTGATGGCCATTCGTACAGGCGAGACGTCCTCTTCGGCGCTCATTGTGTTTGGCTAAGAATATAATTCCCTTTATTGCCGCATTCCAGAGGCGCCAGACACTTATGATTTCCACCTCCCTCTAAATGCCTACATATCAGTACCTTTATGCGCCCACAAACTTTGTTCGGAACGAATAAAACTCGGCACACGCGCTCAAAGTCCCCTCAGACTCAGACTGATTCGAGCGCGCCATAAAAGTGAGAGCATTTATGATTGGGGGGTTGTCGCCACCCCGCAACCTCTGAAAAGTTCCCGCAACCCTCCGCCAGACGTCTAATCGCCCTGGAAACTCTCGAGTTTCAGGCCATTGTGGCGTACGTTGACACAAACGGCGAAATTAATAGTGGATTCAATACGTGGGGTACGTGTACGCGCGAGGATATCGGCACAAAAGCGCGAAAGTATTTGTTTTCGACGCCGCGGGCGGTACTTGCAAAATACCTCCGCATTGTAATCCCTTTAATAAACCACGGGGATTAATCGGAGTGAAATAAACCACACAAGTTTCCTATATTTATTAGTCTTGTGCGGCGATCTCGTTTATTTCCCAGGTGTTTGCGGTCGGGTTCACCACCGAGTACTTAATCTCGCCATAACAAAAAATTTATCAACGCAAAGTATTTTTATGTAAAAAAGGGGTAGCCGCACCCAAATCGCATGATCTGGATGTAGTAGCGTAAAGCGTCTTGAACCAATTCCTCGGATATTCGCTAATAATAAACCGGTTTTATGGGTCATAATGTCCATTTGACTCGTGACATGCACATAATATTTAATTTCATGCTAATTCGGCGTTTTCATAAATTTCATGAGAAATTTAGCACTAAACTTATGCACACGCGAGTGTTGCAAACACAGAATACAATAATTCTTCAGTAAACAGCCTCATAAAATTATAATTTATCGCTCGCCTAGTTAGAGGCGGGGTAAAAAATTGAAATTAGACCGGGAAAAGTTTAAATTGGGACAGGGTTCATCGTTAAAGGAGGTGTTTTGCATGTTTGCACCCCGTACCACCACCTCCGCGCCATCCACTTGATGACGGTTTCGCCAAAATACCAAATCTGTGTTTCAGATTTTATAAGCATATTATTTTGCATATGAAAGCTTATATATAAACAAGTTACATAAATTACTCACGCTACACGGTTTACGTACCGGGAACCCTTGCGTTACGTTATAATTTCATTTATGTTACAGGTGTATTTCATACATTTGAACTAGTTTCAAGCTAGGTATTTATAACCGCAGCAATCATCAAATACATTCCCCATTTAACATGATTACTATGGAATCTAATGAATATTTATACCTCTCACGAGCATTACCATACACGATTTCGGTCCAGTCGGTCCAGCCGCTGATGATTCACAAGTCGTAAAAAAAGTCAAGTTACACATTAATTTTGCCTGGAGTATGGCGGTCTGCTGTGGATTTCGACCGGTCGGTTTTAAAAGGGCCATAACATGGCCCGCGAACACAAACGCACTTGACCCCCATACTGATAACGGCGGAAAAGCGATTTCGCGTTATTCACTTGTAAACCCTAATCCACCTTTTAGGGATCGTTTTAAGTCGGGCCCCTCGAAAGATACGCGACTTCTCTCTCAAAATTGCATCGGCCGGGAGCGAACGTCACCGGTAAAAAACGACGAGACTACAAGCTCAAATTGAATTACAAGCACGTTCTCTGAGTCCGGACGGCAAAAAGTTCACCTGTTCGAATTCAAACACTAGACCGTGTCTCGGAACGGCCATCGTAAGTACACTAGTGTCGCGGCTAATGGTCGCTAGGAATTGAAAAGGGAATGCATTACGGGGCCGAGGCAAATGTCTGCAAAACCCGGGAAAAAGGTGTTTTTAATAGTGCAGGAGGCGATAAAAAGGATTTGTGGACGGCGGAATACACACATCATACGTGACATACAAACCACAATACATCACATTAGGGGGTAAATCTACCCCCGAACTCACCCCATTGAGTCGGCGGTGCGGCCACTACGTGCCTAGTATGTATCGGTACTTATTACACGAACAACGCCTACCGGAAAAAAGGACAACAACATCCTGCCACACAACCGACCAACGCCTCCTAAAACAACTCCGGTATTAACGTTATTATTTCATTGGATCTCTTCATTTCTGCTTCTGTTCGCAATAAAGGTATATTGCTTCTCGAAATAAGAATCCAACGGCGCTACTATGGAAAACAATTACTGGAATTCCGGTACGGCATGCAAACTTCAATTAAAGCTGAAACTAAAATAAATTTGAAAATTTTAAATAAGCGCGGGCAGATGAGGAGACGACCGTAACGGAAATTAATGAACAATTTAGCTCAAAGGTTTCGAGCACTAATGGATTTAGGGCGAAAGTACTGACAGTCCAGTCCGATTTTTAGCGCTCGCATAAAACTGGAGAGTTGAGAGACTTGAAGTCGCGACTTTATGTAGATGAAAGTTCATCGACTTTCCGCAGTCATATCTCCCATTATTTCAGCGACGATGCCCCAGAAAACAAGATAGCAAAATGGCTTAATTTCCAGAGCGGTGCAGCTTTAACGGCGAAAATCTGCATAAAAACGGATATGAGAGTTTCGTTCGAATCAGAAGCGAAAAGAGCATTTTCTCTTCTGTGCCGGTTTTTTATTTTTCCGGTATTGGCACCGGACGTGTTCTCTACTTGCGACGGCAATGAATTTCACCCAGACGGGGTGCCCTGCATTAGCTTAAATTGCATTACGTTTAAGTAGGGCGTCTAAACAGAGTCGAAGCCGTTAAACTTGCAGAAAGTGCCACTTCGGATTGAAATGTAAGCGGTGTTTTCTTTGGCTCCTGCAACTGATTTATCGTGTGATACTCGCCGTTTTGCAGTCGCATTACGACAGGCGAGATTGTGGCGTCACTACTAAAACTTTATTAGCAATTACTATGTGTAATTTCATGGTGATCAGTTTAATTCGGTGGCCGGCATCTGTAGCAAACCCACCATCGATTCTGCGGACAACTAAAATCCCAACAGGCAGGACAAGCCACGGCAAACATCACAAATATAAGCCCCGCTGCATACCGACATAATCAAAATTGAATCCCTTTCCCTTCGAACTAGAAAGAAAAGTTCTGTAAAGTCGGGAGTTTTAATAGGGCGACAAATATAAGTATAAACGCCATAAAGCCCACGTTTTAGCGATACAATGTGATAAACAAACACACGAGGCGTCTATTAACTTGAGACAATTAAACGGGGCATTTGTTTACAGTCCTGGCATTAATTTTAGAGGAAATTTCGAAAAAGTCTGGCTTATACTGCTGCGATGCAGTTAGTAGGGAAAGAGGAGGAATTCGTGTTCCCATCCCTGAATTACTGCTTGGCATACAAGGCGAAAACGCTTTTTGTCCATGACGGAGCACTTCCACGCTCCCACCGCAGAAATATTTCAGCGAGACATCGATAGCTGCCGCGAGAGCGGAATCCGGCACGTACTGAAAAAGTAAATACAATAAAACGTTTTTATAAATTCCGATTTAAACCCAACACAAACCTGTGGCAATTTTAACCTTTACACATATGCACGTCATCTAGTGCACACATGTATGAAAGTCGGCTTAAGGGTAGTATTCAAATTTAAAAGTTTCATGTATGATGGTTGTGCTATTAATTAAATCCGACCCCTTGGGGGAAGCGACCTTTACCGCGACGATAGCATTGAAATTAAATGCTAATTCCTCTTATTTCCATCGATTTCACCTTTCCCGCGTCGAATTTTAAAGTTTAAACAGATGGGTGACGAGCTTTGCTTATTTGCGGAATGTAGGCAAATGAAAACGCGGGAGAATTTCATAAATAACAACACTCAAGATTCCACTCCATCGGCTGAAGCTAATCCATTTTAGAAATTTAGAAATTTCGCGCATCCACCATTTTTCCTCTCGAGGGAGACAAGATGGATTGATAAAAAGTCAACCGGCACTTGAGTTAGGGGAATTCTTAAAATTTCTAATTCGCTTTGATAGAAGTCGGATGTGCTCCAGCGATGGGTGAAAACGGCTCTTTGACCGTGACAGGTCATTTCGTATAAAGTTGGATAGATCGCTTTTATTTTATACGAGGTATAAACAAACCCGATATCACCCCGTTCGTACGTACTGAACTTGTTGGGTTTACATTTAATGTTTGATAGTATAATTGGGTGTGTGATCGGTACTTAACTAAAAAGCTTTCGTAATTAAGGGAAATTCCACTTTGGGATGTTGTCCCTCCCACGGCAAATATGCAATTAATGCGAACATCCGCATTATCGATCAGAAGAGAGAGGGGCCGGTTTCTGATGGAATTAGTAAGGGCATGATCTTCCGTTGAAACGAAACCCGATATACTCACATCCGATATGCATTAAACCAACTCTTCACCTCTCTCGCTCTCACTCGCACCCTTCAACTTGAGGTTCGAGATCACCCTCCTCTGCTACTACTATTACTACCACCTACTATATAACTGACAGGGTATCGAATTCCCCGAAAACGCCCCAATCTTAGGAAAATGACCCAATCAATCTCGGGCGATAATAAAACGGAATTACGTCCCCGTTTCCTCCTCATATTCACCTCGCTCGATTCGATGCCGTTCCGGAAAAGGATGCCTGAATTAATTATGCGGCGGTTTTTCGCCTAACCGACCGTATGGCAAAAATCCGGATTTATAATAGAGCAACTGGCTTTTGTGTAAAACGATCAGACAGATTAAAAATTCATTGTGCTCCCTGGTGGAAAGGACGGATACGAATACAACAGTCTAACAACTAAGTATCGTCAACACTAGAGACAATGAAACACAATTTCGCTTTACAGTGACAATCTGACAAGGGAGCGTAGAGGGCGCGGAGATGACGCGGGGGGGTGGCGCGTAAAGAGGGTGAGTCCTGGCAACCCCTAAATACTGAAGGGTTCCTTCTTGTAAGCTCATACTAAGCTGGAATGTAAACAAAACAAGCCCGCTGCCTATATTAATCGACTATATCTGAGCGACATCTTAAATTACGAAATTTAATACGCGGACCATCAAAAACCGTAACGATGAGATTAGGCCGATTGTCCGTCGGTTTCCCGAAATAAACTTGATTTATGGCCGGACAATCGCGAAACAATACTTTAGCCGCCATGAATCGCACCCCTCTTTTATTTTATACCTTACCTCTTTACCTCCACCTATACCGCCGCCTCGAAAACCTAATATTTCACAAAACCCCTTTCGGAATTCGCACCGAGCTGAAATCGATGCGGAATTTATTTCGCCTCCGAATCCGAAGGGTCCCTTGTAATTTAAATTATTTAATTCGCCCCTAAAACGGTCGTGAGCAGTAGCGGGTGTTCCTTATGACGTATTTAGTGCTAACAGGGTGTTGCCACCCACATAATGTGTCGGTAGAAAATTAGTGAACTGATTTACATCTAAATCTAGTAGTGCATACCCTCTAACAAGACCATAGTGACTTGAATAATGACCTCTATCCCACCCCATTAGCATTCCTAGCTGTTCATCAGCGGGCCCCACCACTTATCGCCGGTTCCCGAAATCGTGAAATTTTTCCCGAATTCGCCCCAAAGCCTAATAATTGTAATTGGTTAGTAAGTGATATTACGAATGGGGGTGTACGGAGTCGCATATAGATACGTATAATATCAAAGCAGGGAGCAGGGGTAGCTCGACTTGAGCAATAACAGGGTGTAATAACGTAGTGGCGTATAGCACGTCTTCCTGTAATAACGCACTTGAAGGGAAACGTTTGAAACAGTGATTAATTCAAGCGTAATCAAGAAATTATGCATCAGCCGGGTGGTACATTTGTCACAATGAACTTAAAAGCCTCTCTATGAATATTTATGCATCCGTAATTTCGAGACGTGATTAATGGCGAATTTTTCCCTGATCGAAATAAGATAGTATGGCGGGAGGCCGACAAATTTCATTACAATAATTGAGTCGTAGCATGTGTCGTTAGCGAGAGGGAACAGGCTTAATTACGCTTGTGCCCTAGTAAAAGTAGGAAAAAAATCGGACGCACAGCGTGCATACGGTCGGTGCGGCCGCAGCGCGGACGTTTTTTCGAATTAATGAGATTTTGCATTTTTATTCTGTTCCAGATTCTGTGGTCGTGAAAGGAGGGATGCAGAACTCCGGTGGTAACGGTTTTAACGCCCTCCCTGAGAGTGCCACTCTGCCGCCTATGGGACCACCTGCAGTCCCACAAAATCGCTTTGAACCTTATTTTGACGCAATGACTCCACGCAATGTAACAGCTCTTGTTGGGAAATCGGCTTATCTCAGCTGCCGCGTACGAAATTTAGGGAATAAAACGGTGAGTTTTTCATTTTATTGACTTTATAAAACCTGATTTGTGAGGGGTTTTTACGTACACTGTGATTCCATCCAATATTTCCAGCGATACAATGGAGGAGTCCTCCTTCAGCCAGGTTAATAATTCAAAATTCGAACCATCGACCTCTCCGCGTCGAACGACGGAAATTTAACGCCACCCTAAACCACTCACAATAACTCTCCCCCTGCTACATAATAAGGTCACCAGGACCGAGAGAGCTCAATACGATAAATTATTGTTTATAATGAAGACGGGAAACGAGATTTAAGGAGACTTAACGTTCGTATTTTATTAACGACTTAAAGGAAGCTTAACATTATCACTAAAAGGCTGTAGCTTATATAGCGGCAGAGTGTTCTGAAAGCTCTTAAATAGCCATTATCTTCGCATCAATCGATTCGCTCCACTATTTTCTTAGATGCGTTCTATTTTTATTTAGTCGAGTCGGTACTGACGAGAAAACCATTTCTGTCCGGTTA
The DNA here is from genome assembly GCA_949788335.1 of Salpingus planirostris. Classification (NCBI taxonomy): domain Eukaryota; kingdom Metazoa; phylum Arthropoda; class Insecta; order Coleoptera; family Salpingidae; genus Salpingus; species Salpingus planirostris. The sequence continues at coordinate 6,716,081 of OX460929.1, forward strand.
TGGCGAGATTATGTATGAAAAGTATTAGGCGCAAGTCAATTTGCAGACAGCGAGTGATTTAGGGCTCAAAAAGTACACCGCTCCTGTCCGGCAATCGAGTCTCCCTTCCACCTACTTGAAAAAGTCGACTGGTGGCAATATTTCATCCCCTGAAAAAAAAGGGGAAAAACCGCTAATAAAACGATCACAAGAGGCCGCGTAATGAGCAAAATGGACCGAACCGAGGCATTAATTAATATTTAGACGTCATAATTTGAAAAAGTCTACTTCGCACAGGGAACCGTAAAAGCCGGCCACGAAACTAATAAATTCTCATAGCTACCTGATGGTCAAGAATGCCGGAGCACCGGCCATAAAGAATTAATTACTGTGTCCGTCCAGTAGTCTAGGCACTCGTTCGGAATTAAAGCGCTTGCATAACTGGTGAATTCGAGAGTCGAGCCGTGATAACGCCCGCCCTAACACGATTTTGTATCACAGTGTCGACAATATGTTATTGATTTTAGTTTCGGTGTCACAGCACATCGTAATGCACGCAAAACCATTCGGTGCGATGCACTATAACGGTTAACCAAAGTCAACTTGAGCCCAGGAATGGCTGCAGGATACGCGGAGGACGAGATTTGTTTTTAGTTTATGTGCACACGCGAAATAATGGCGCGGTTCGGTAAACCGATATCGCCGGTTCATTCGGCATTTTCGAAATCAATCAGCGGGCTAATCAAACGCCATTCTTTCAATTTCATAACCAATCTGCACGCCCTCGCCCTAACAGGAGCCGACGCTCATTGTCCGCTTGACCGCGGTCGCCGGCGGGCTAATTAACGGCATTCAACCGCCCACAAATTTAAAATGGATCAGAAATACCCCCAAGAATTTGATTTGGTTTCGCCGAAAAGAGGAGCGGAAAGGGTGAATGCGTTCGTCATATTGGGTTTCCTCGGCTCCGAGTTGGCATTTCGGCATTGTAATAAGTGCCGAGGGGGCGCCCTATAAAGGTGTAGCGCAAATTAGATAATAAAACATCGCACAACAAAGTTATAAACTGTAGGTACATAAATGAAATTGTTATCTCAGTGCGAAGGCAAATTCGGAAGTTAGTTTATATTTATTTCGATTATTAAATCATCTGTATTCTGAAACAAACCCCAGTTTACCTTCTCTAAGTGGTATCAACAAAAACGGAATTGCGCACGAGCTCAACCTAAAAGGACCTGATTATACAGCTTATGAGAGGGCTAACGACGTCGTATAATTTATTCCACACATGTAAATACAGTGTGAGTATTCCCTCGCTTAGTGGACGGCTTAAGAGAAAAATCCCAGAGCTCGTTCTATATGATCCCGGAGCGGCGGCGACGAATTTTCAGCCATTCATATCTGCAGCTTCAATGCAACAATAAAATGAATTAATTCGGGACCATTTCTCATGGAAATTGCGCCAACTATGAGAGTATTAAAAAAGAAAACTGTGCGAAATTCGTTTTGGTCCTCGCATTTATTAAAATTTCCATCAACAAAACAAGAACGAGTTGGGCTACACATTTTTTCTCTTTATTCGAAACGGTTTCTTTTTTAATTACCCTCTCTTCGACGAACCGAACCGAGTCCTGTAACCATTCACCCCGCTAATTCACTACACTCACAAATCCTACATAAAAAAAATAAAGAAAGAATAAAAGGCTCCCAGGAGTTGGAAGAATGTGACGACTTGCGTAAACTTCCTCAACTTCTGAAATAACATAGAGTTCCGTCTTTTTTCATGCAGGAAAATCGAAATTTTACCACTAAAAACAAAGGGATGAATGGAGTCGGTACTTACGGGTGTTTACTGTGGGCCTTATAGTGGGAGGATCATGCAGGTGGGTCGGGTAAATGGCATCTTCGGGGCATGGATACTTATTACACGCTATGACCGTGATGATCAAAAGGCATTCTCGTTGCGACCCTTCAAATTCTTCAACCCAAATCACCACACACACCAAAAAGGGTAAAATCAAATTCGATCGAGCTCCCGCTGCGTGTAAAGCGTCTGTTGTTCAATTAAGCTGCTTAGTGCAGTTTTGAAGCTCAACCACTCACCCCCACAAAGTGCAGAGAGAAAATAAACCCCTAATGAATACGTTGCAGGAGCGCCTAGAAATTCCACCCTATTCCCGATTTTTCCGTTTGATATTCCAAGCTCAAAGGCCGTTTCCAAGGTACGCAGTACTAAATCCTATCATGTTTTTTAAGTCGTATTTAGTGAGCATTTGCATATCGGGTGTAAAAATATCAAGTGCTCGGTTAGGTTTTTTCCAGCGAGATTCCGCCCGAATTAGTCTAAATTATTCAGGTCTGACGTCACCATAAAAACAGCGCTTTACATATGAAAAAATGGAGGGACATGTCTTTCGTATTCGCCCTAATGGAATACATTATGTTTGCAACAAAGCCTCAGACGCGTTGTTAATAAAAGCCGCGCACGGAGTGGCGTAAGGGACGGAATAAATATTAAGAATTCTGCCGTCGACGGTGCAGGAAAGTCGAAACCGATGGGTGAGAAGCCATCCGACGTCTGAGACGTCGTGACGCTCGCGGCGGGATGTGATTACATGGCGCCGGGCGAGATTTTAAAAACAAGCGCGATCGGCAACCCCGCGAGGGACACTCCGCAATCTCGAACGGGGGGCGAAACGTCTATTCCCTACCTCGGATCGGCTCGGATCCGCGTGAAATATCGCCCTAATTAATTTCGGGCTGCGAAATGCGGGCCGGTATCCTCCGGTCGCTTTCGCAGCCGAACGGAGCATGAGCGCTAAATTAAAAAATCCACCCCCGGCGAAATGCGACACATAAACAAACAAAGTCCCGAATTCGGCCCTCCGAATAGAGGACCGAAATTATTGATGGAATTGGTAATCCGACTATCCGGCTAATAAGTCAGCACCTCGTTGACTGGGCTCAGTGTATTTTGATCCGGGTCAAGTGGGGCATTATACCTACCTGTCGTTGTATTAATTTACTGTTTATCTCCGCTCCTGCGACTTGCTAACGACGACATCGGGTGGAGATTATTGCGAAATTGAAATCGGCAGGTCCGGATGGATCGGGGTGGGGTTGTTTTCGAGTGGGTCGGATGGAAGTTTGAAAAACTATGATGCTAATGGGGCGACTTCTCTAGGTGTAAACAAATATCCGAATATTAAGTTGGCGCAAACGCGAATGTTATAAATTTGAAATTTGACGGGACGGGAAAGTGAAAATGTATATCAACACCAAGTTTTGTCTCTCTTCGAAGTTGGATGGTAGACGCCGTGGAACCGGAAATTTAATTTATTTCGGTTTCTCGGTGACCCGGCGCATTTTTTCTTTTAATTATTTCGCATTTTCGCCGAGTTGAACTAGACTGAATCGAACCGAGCCGAGACCTTTACATTTCGCACCGCCTAGTTTGTCGTCGGTGGCATAAATTGCTCGAATTTTGTAACAAAGGCGACAATACAAACATTATTGTCACATTATGCGGCGCGGAGAAAGCACATTATTAATTATCCGTGCAAGTTGATATATCCAAGCGACATGAAACAATGAGAACATCGACTGCGTTATTAAAGTTTTAAATAGGAATCCCACAACATTAAATAGCATGTTCTTGTTATTTGACACGGCTCAGGCCCATTCTTGTCTGTTTTCAGCCATTTATCTTGGCAAAGTTAGAAATTCTGCTGCATTCATAACATAATCCTGCTCAGCGAGATTCCCGGCAGGATCCCAGCATAAAGTGAGACGCCTAAAGTTCAAAACACTTTAATGCCAGGTGCACAATTTACGCTCTTTAATCGCACAACAATTTTCAAGAATGGCGGAAATCCTAACGAATTCCCCTCACCCCCTATCGCTTCCGTTAATTGCCGACCCCTTATCAAAGTTGAACAATTTTTGATGAGTTCACGAGGAGAATTTCGATGGAGGTAATTTTATCTAGGAGTCTGACAAATGTCCTTTTTGTCCTAAAGTGAGACTGCTAGACAGACGGCACAAAGAGTTTTATCTCGATTGTGCCTGTACTATGAGAGAGGGCTGCTTGTGATATATGCAAGAAGGACTGACGGGTTCACAATACCCGAAATCTGCCCGCGGATACGTATAAATTACGTACTCTACTACTTTTCCTGTCCGTTAGAATTGTATACATGATTTGCACCGCTAGGGGTTTTGTTTTAAAATTCGTCCCCTAATTCTAAGCATTTTTTAATTAAAATTCGCCCTCTAAAAACCGTCTCCCACTTACAATGAGCAAACGAAACTCTTTTGTTGACCGACCGGCTGGGTGGAAAATTGGCGGAGGCGCCGGGCTAAGTCCATTCCCCACGAGAATGAAATGGACGGTGGCGACTGAAAAGTCTGTTTCATATTTGATTGAGCGGTTTAAGCTCTGATTTTTAATTCCGATATGTGTATGCACTATGACGAGCTTTATCTCGAGATTAAAAAGAACCGAATTCCGTTTAAGCATTTTCCGACAATCCGAAGCTCCAAACTATCACCCCAATGCGAAACTGTTGGATTCGCCGCCGCCGTCACGGGCTTAGAGGTAAAAAAGGGGCGGATACCCTCGAAGGAGTTAGATTCAAATCAGTTGTGGGGAAATTTCCGGTAAACATGGGGATGGGAATTCATCAATTTGGGTCGACATTGGAAGTTTCTACAAGTCGCAGGTACTTTTGGTCAACACTAGGAAGTGTGTTTACAGCGGATCAATACCACCCACAGCGCCTCTAAAGTTTACGCTCTCTTTTACCTAGTTGGTTATGTACCTATCGATTCGGGCTTAATTTATTCAAAAGCTGCGTCTGAATCCGGGGACGGTACATACAAACACAAACGGAGAGGTGTAGCACGTATGATTGTGCGAGTGGCACATACCGCCATCGATTAGATGATTAACCGCAATAACAATTAAATTCAAAGGAGCTCTGCCGTTATTCGACGGCCATTACCCTCCCGCTGCAAACTGCTCCCCTTTAGAGTTTAGACACCCGTTTACACCAAGACACCACGAAACTGCCACTAAAAACACCCCTATCCTTCTGGAGCTCGAAAAAAATCACAGTTAATTAACGGAACGTAATTAGAATTTCAGTTGCATAAAGAAACCCGAGTAAGTAATTGGATAAAGTTATTTTCTTCTCCGGGTTGTGAAAAAGTATTCGGTGTGCAGCAAAGTGCAAAACACCTTTAAACTACATTTCTGGCACGATATTCTTAGTACAGTTGAAAGTTTAATATTGTGTCAATAGGAGAATTGCACCGGAATTGATAACCGAATGCGAAGCCGGAGTGTCGTCAGGGAGTTGGCGATAATTTCCGCATGGGCGATCAATTTAAAAACTAACAAGTTTTCAAGTCTCGATTAGATTGCTTCTAGTTGAACTGACAATTAATGCCTCTGGGTCATTAATTACGTTCTCCCTGTTGGTCAAGTCCGAATCCGAGCGAGCCTGCAAAACCTTTCCATTCTTTTCGGCCCTACCCCTTTAAGCCCGTTCCTCTCTCGCATATAACGCCAGAAATCCCATGGAAGCTGATCTATAAATCCATTCATCTCTTAGAATACACAGGAGGATTGCTTTTATTTCTGTTTGCCAGCGAGAACACCTCCAATTTATGGCGAACAGTAGGACAATTAAAAATATCCTTTGTAATTCGATGAAACGGGACGGGGGTGTTTTGAAATAGGGGACGTACCTGCGCAGGGTAATTCGCGGAGTTCTTTGAGTAGAAAACTAACGAACATGCCGGTAGTTTGTTAGATAATTTCGTTTGCCGGCAGCGACAGTAAAAACTTGATTATTATATCGCGACCAACTCGCGTTATTCCGAGCGAAATTGTCCACGGCTGAGTGATAAAAAAGCTCCGGAGAGGGACAATAAAAATTTAACTCAGGTATACAACTGTGCTTTCCTATGTTTATGTTTATTTAATGGCGCAACTTGTGTCTTACATCCAGAAAAACCTTTAGTTATTATACTTCACGTTATATCTCACATCCTGCAAAAACATTTTCAAAACTCCCTTATCTCTCCTGTTCTAATTAAAACTTGCACAATTATTTATTTTCATAAAAAATCATCCGTTCTAAGTTATACCAGAAACCACTACTCATATTCAGTTTCGGAAGTGTCATTTCTCATGTTTTTGGAAATTTGAGATACCCCTGGAAAATGGAAAAAGGTTATATAATACCAAGCCGACGATTTACCAGCGTGTTTTCGGTATTTGGTAAATTCAAACCCAGAGCAGAGAAAGACAATTTATAGAAAATATCACAAAGTCAGATCTTTTTTATCCGATCGGAACTCTAACAAATTGGAACAATCAACTTGACAAAAGTCTGTTTTACACACTAGGAAACGTATCAGGAAACGATCTGATGTATGATAATATATTTCACTTTGCTCTTTTTCTCAATTTCCCGCGCCTCTCAATTTAATAACAGAAAAAAGCAATGTGATGGAGACGATGATGAAAGGAATAAGGAATAATCCAGAATCTATCGTTCTCTATCGGGGGGTTTTAAACAGATATCGGATCGATCGCGCGAAAGCCGAAGACAACGAAACTAAACCCACCCCCCAATTATCAGCCGGTGATATACCGAGAGTCAAGGTCTCTCCATCGTCCATGAATATATGATTGATGCCATGAATTTTTATCATTGCCGTCTACATTTTTATTAAATCGCCCATTGTACGCGTATTTCTTACAATGGCTGCATGAAAATAAATCAGACCGATGATCATGATCGCATTTATAAACAAGCTCGAAGCGAGTTGTGGCGTTCGCCCGGAGAAAAAAAAAACAACAAAAAAAAGTCGCGTAATTGCCCCCGAATTACAGGCCATAAAATGTCGTGAAAATTTAACGAGACCCCCGAAACTCCAGCTTGGAAAACAATTACGCCACACTTTACGCCCTCATTACACATGCCCAAATTCGGGTTGCTCATTAGCCCCGAAGTTCTGATACAAAACGGGGCGGAAAAATCCGGGAGGGCCCACCCCCGCCCCGTTCGCCGGATTCGGTTTATTAGGTGGCGAGTCGATCGGAGACGCTTTCTATAGGCCTACGGGGGATTTCGAGTCTCCCCCGGACATCGGCGCAATTAAGATAAACTCGCAAAAAATTATCTCCAGTGTTATGTCTAATTGTGCTGGCGTTTGAAAAAAGACCCCTTCGAAATATCCACTCTTTCTGGCAAGTTTATGGAGTAGAGACGTTAATTAAATTTGAAGGAAATATGGGGTTTTTAATAGAGACGGGGAAATTACAGAACCGCCAGCATTTGCATTCACCCCCCCAGGATTAGGGTAGTGTATAACCTGGCTGCATTTAATACCTGAGCTGGTTTGAATTATTCTTCTCGCGCTTACATTCCGTCGCAAATCTCCCCGAAATACATGTTTGTTGCATTATTCTGCATGAATATCGGCGGTGGTGGCGACGCGGACGCCAATAGACTATGAAATATGTTTTCGAAATTATCTCGCCCCCGACGAGGATCGAGCGCTGCCGTCATTCTCGTTTAATATTTCTGCTCGGCGGCAGTAATGAGCTCGAAGCTTCAAACACAATCCGAATTCGAGAGATGTCTCAGTTTACAGTCTCTAATCTGCAGTCGTCTTCTATTCTGTATAAAGCATCAGACGGCTTAATACATCGGAGTCTTCGGAGAGGTGAAGCAGACGGGGCGGGTTCGGTTATCTCCTTATCAAGGGGAGATGCGGAAACTCGCCCGAAAGATCGGTTATTTTCATCAAACACTGCTTAGCTGGAAACCTAATATGTGATAATCTGCTTTTAGCGAAGTTGTTGGTGGTAAATCTGCGCCAAATTGAAATTTCGGGGATGTTAGCCTGATTTCAGTTAAACTACGGCCGAAACTTCGACTCTAACTTAGAATATATTCATACCGTTCTGACTAAAACACACGCCTATATACTTACTGCTAGTAAGTCGAACTGTCACAGAAAGAGCGCATATCTGTCGCAACCCTCAGAACCCTCAACCTCCGTCTCTCCGATCTCGGAGCGAACGGAGAGGGATGAAGGAACAGCTCATTAATTCTCTAGTTTATCACGCTAATGCTCGCGACTTCCCTCCCTTCTATCATGGAAAAAAGTTCACGAGGCTGAAATTTGAATCTACAGAACATTTCAAATCAGATGCACTGATGGTAACCGGCGCCTAAAAAGTTTTACATTGGCTAAAGTAATTTTTCCCCCAATCCTGAATTTCAATACAATTAAAAAAACGAGTTTCATGGTAATTGAATAACCATCATATTTGCTTCTTTCCGCATGAAATGAGCTGAATATTGGGGGCGCATGCATAAACATCCGAAACTTGCCCCTAATCTAGTCTCGCATTATTTAGAATTTGTGTCACAGTTTTTATTTCGTTTTTTATTATGCAATCAAGCGAGTGAGTGAATTACTCCAGCGCCCTTGGCCAAATGGTCTAATTTATGAAGTCGCATTAAAGGTCCGAACAATAAAATCGATACCGATAATACAGGAGCGCCGCGTTTTTTCCACCCTCTCTCTGTGCTCTTGATGGAAGGGCATTAAAATTCGCGTGATGGATAATGTTAGTGCAGAAATTCGGGATGAATTTCGAGCACGCTTTAATTCACCTAATGGTTTTATGAATTTCTCGTCGAAAACTCGCCGGGATGAAATAATAAATGCACACTAGTCGTCTGACTAAAGTCACCCCAAAAAGGTAACCGCCCCATATCAAGTTACGTGAGACAAGATAATGCTTTTAGTACCTAAGGTGACATATAAAACCCATCATCCCAGACAAGATTCTAGGATAATTAAGCAAATGCGATCTGGGTCGCGACCGAATTAGGAAATTAATATGGAAAAAACAGTCGTCTCAAGATGTTGGGGCTTGTTTAATTTCATCCCCTTCGCATCTCTATTAGCGTTCCATTGCGTCTTATTTTTTCGTGTAAAAAAGTACTTAACAGAGATGTCACGGGCACACCTCTGGTCGATTTCTCAGACGGATGTTCTATTGCTCGCTTCCAGTAGATTAAAATTTCAGTCATTACGATAAACAGCACCCGGGGCGAAGTAAAGTTTCCTTAATTATGCAGATAGTTCGGGTTCGTATACGTGGGAGAATGGCGGAGGCGCCAGTCTATAAAAAGATATCGCCCGCTCTTTGTTGTTTATATCGTTCCGAATGCTGGATGTATGTCGAGTGACTTTCGGTAATTAATTCCGAACTGGCAATCTCCTCATTTACAGGTCTCCTGGATTCGCCATCGGGACATTCACATCCTGACGGTCGGCAGCTACACTTACACGAGTGACCAGCGCTTCCAGGCGAATCACCATCTCGAAAACGACGAATGGACACTGCAAATAAAATGGGCTCAAAAGAGGGACGCCGGAATTTACGAGTGCCAAATTAGCACTCAGCCCGTGCGGAGCTACTTCGTGAACCTGAATGTTGTGGGTGAGTCACGAAATAAATAAACCGCGGAATCGATACGCGATTCTTTCCGTATTAGCATACAGCCGAAAGCGGTTTTGGCACGATCACACAAATCTCGCTCATAATTTGCGCATTCTCGGGCCGATAAGGAATCACCCCCTTGCATAGCTTTGATCCGGCTAATGCGCCTCATTTCAATCGCAAAGAAATCCCCCGGGCGCCCATGCACGGCCGCTGCCACCAATAAGCCGGAGTGCCCCGAAATATTGTTTATCAATAATCACAGCGAACCGAACACTTTCAGAGATTGAAGCGACTCCGAGACCGTTTATTAAAATTCACCAACTCCGATTATTCATTCGCTATTACGGTAGATTTAGGATGATTGGGTATCCAGAAATCAGGTTTCGAATTTTATGCTTCCAGAGGCGCTAGCTGGGGATGAGCCAGCCCGCGATGTCACGGAAGACGTCCAAGAGTCCATATGCACGTGTCCGCCGAAAAGTCTGGTCCAGGTGCCAGGTTGTTTACGTTTTGCCGACTAAACGAACTAACCGTGTGCGAATTTTCTTAAGGCCGTTAACTCCACTAATCGAAACATTATTAATACGAGAGCCTTCTAGACAGGGGGTAGGGGGAGCGAGAGACTAAACTACAAAGCGCCTTTACCTTCACAACTTTCATCGACAGCTTAGTAATTTGTGTCTTAATTTTAGTTCCGACAGCTCAAATACTTGGCGGACCTGATCTTCACGTCGACAAAGGCAGCACCATCAACCTCACGTGCTGCATCCGGTTTAGTCCCGAACCGCCGGCTTACATTTTCTGGTATCACGGAGATGACGTAAGTCCCGAATTGTAGAAATCCGCACGATCAACGCTAATGGATCTATGAATTCATAAAATCCATCGAATGTAAAACATTAAAGGGGTTTAGGTGCCGCCGACTGAACGGTCGAATCCATTCCGAATATTACAATCATTTTATAATAATGCTGTTTAATTTAACAGCGCTCTGTTTTAATTGCCTATAAATTTTCGGTTGCCGGTTTGTCAGATTAGCGCGGTGCTCACGTAAATTTACCAAATTGATGATATTTATTCGACCAACAATCTCTCCTTGTGCCAGACCCTACCTAAATTTCGCAAGTACTTCCCCCCTCGCCACCTCCCCTTTGTCCTACCCGACAAGGAGTTTCATTTTGAGCTTTCAAAAATTATTCGAGCTTTTGGTTCTCAGGAATGAAATACGTACTACAGTTGTCAGAATAACCTGTAATGGGTTTAAAAAAAACGTCGCAATAATAAAAATTTACACCCCTAGTCTGTCAAGCTGAACGTCAGTCTCGGCTCGGCTTTCGCACCTCGCGAGTGCAGTGAGAGTAGCTTTTATCAACTTATTAATCAAATAAAAGATTTCAGATTAAAGGGGTTTACGTAAATGAAGCCTCCCTCGCGAAGACGGCGAAATCTCGGGGGTGTAATAGGTGTTTTAACGAGCCGACTCTGGCGTTCCTCGGGGTGAAATATACGAGCCGACCGGGCGAAGAAAGCCAAGTAAATGTGCAGGAAACAAAAATGCACCGGGACATAATTCGCGTTTCCACCGCAACTAATTCACTTTAGGCCGCATTCAAATGGTAATTCCGGACGCGAGGCCGAATTCCCCGCGAAATATAAGAAACGAGCCGGGACGGATCGATGGGGAATATGAGTTCCGCCGGGGCAGGACATGCGTGAGCGTTCCGTATTTTTTTCCCGTTGCAGGTGATAAGTTACGACTCGAACAGGGGCGGCGTGAGCGTCATCACCGAGAAGGGCGACGTGACGACCAGCTTCCTGCTGATCCAGCACGCCGACATCTCCGACTCCGGCAAGTACTCTTGCAGCCCCTCGAACGCGGACGTCGCCAGCGTCCGAGTGCACGTCCTGAACGGTGAGCATCGATTTCCCGACCAAATCGGGGAAAAAATCCAAAAAGAGACCCCGACGAGTAAATAAAAGGACGCGTGCAAGATTACAATGATTGATTTTCAATTAGTCCGGATTCGGCCTGGCCTGGGCTCTCTGTTGGTTATACTCGTATTAGGTGCCAGGACGATCGGAATGGGACCGGAAGGGGGGGGCCGATGGAAATAGGAAATGCGCGAATCAATCACGATCGTAATTACGTACCTACGCAAGTTGATGGAGCGCCAGGAAACCGGACTAAGTGCCCATTGCCTGGTAATAATTACTCCGTTCTTGCGCGCCCCGAGAAGCGTCAACCATCATCTCCCGTTCGGCGCAAAAAGAGCCGGAAAAAGCGGCGGTGGTTGAAAAATGCGGAACGTAATCAGGCCGGATTTAGAATAACAAACTGTAAACCGCCTACTCGCGTCCCGGAGCCCGCACACACGCGTTTCGCAATAATTCAGCCCGATCGGATATTGATGAGGTAACAATTAGTTATTTTCGGTCGGAATCGCGTCAAATCTAATAAAAGTAAATTAATGTCGGGTTGACGGTAAATGATCGTTCGATTGTCCATTACGATTCGGTGTTTTGCGCTTAATTTGGAGCTTTCTGGAGATCGATCCTCTTGTACCAGCCCGCATTGCGGTCGCCTACAAGAAACGCATTGAACGCGTCCTCTAAGTACTTGATCCATTGATCGGAAACTTCCCGAATGGCAGCTGACACTTGGCAGCCGGTAATTTTTCCACTCGCGTTTCCGATATGATTGAGATCGCATCCCCGAAATTACGGGGTGAACGGCGAATCGGCTGCGAGCGAAAATCGGGCCGACCGACATCAGGATATATTCGCCGGACTCCTTTCGCGTAACATTCCGGTGTCGAAAAAAAACAACATTATCGTATACGAGTAGGGCTAACGGCTTCGATCCCTTCCATATATGAAAATGAGGATCCGATAAAAACTTTCAAACTAAGCACTTTATAGTCGCAGTCGTAACTTTTTAGTGGACCGAGTGGATGTCCTCCTCGCTCACGGGTTTGAATTATATTTAATTTCACGTGAACGGGAATTTTTAAGCCTAATCCCTTTCGTAACCGTCAATGGCGAATAAAGCAAATTGAAAAAACAGTAATCCCGAACCTGAACAGCGTTGAAATCGGTTGGGAACCCTGATAATCAACGGGGATTATGCAGCGTTTTACTGATCGGAAACAATCAATTCATGGGTGATGCCGCTTGCCGGCCGCTCGAATAAGCTGAGCTTTTTGCCCAATCGACCGTCATGCTAGTTTGTATCGCATTAATACAAGCTATGTTACATACCCTAATACCCGTACAATCATAAATACCACAAACCACGGCAATGATAATACCTTTGCCCGGACACTCTTTCGGAGAGGCTCGATTTAAACCGAGCCGCGACTTTTATGCGACAGACATTCGAATTGATTAGGCACCTCCTGGGAGCGTTCACCTCTCACTTAACTTATTTGCTTTATTTCCGCGAGGGAAACTCCTCCACTAACTGTGGTAACTAAGATGCAGGGTGCAAGTGTGCCTGTAACATGTAGTTTGGAGGATTGTTTCGCGCCAGACCTAGTTAATAATAAATGTGGGTAGCTCGCTCGGTAGTTTTCCATTATTCAAAAAGCTAAAGATAGTCGCCGACCATAATTTCGACTTGTGTTAAGTGCATGATTTAGATCGGGATTAATTAATTAGTCTTTGAATGGCAACAAACAGTAATTAATCGATAAAGCCGGAGCAAGAATCATAAATCAAGTAAAGTGCCGCTTCGAAAATTGGAAATTGCTTGTTTTGCTAACTAGGAAAACAAGTACGATTTGATTTAAGCATTGGCGGTGGTTTTTTTCATTTTCGCAACATCCGGATATAAATTCTCGAGGTCGGTGCCTATACACCGAGCGAATATTACGAAAAGTTAATAAACCCCCCAGATACAGCAGCACACCTGAACCGAACGGAAATCTATCAGCATACCTACCTAACTGAGCACAGGCATATCCTGCCCGAATAATTTATTAACGCCATTGTTCAGTGTTCAATGGAGAATAAAAGCACAAGCGTCGGATAATGCTCATTTAACTATCGCAGGGGATAAATTATTCATAAAATAATAACTTCGAGATGTCCGTCTTTTATTTAGCCGATTCTATACATGTATTACCCATATTATATTATTTTACATTTCGTATTAGTAGGGCAAAACCACATAATTTCCGTAGAGCGTGACTGTCGGATATTATCTGATGTCTATTAGCTATTGTGCAAGTAGCGATTCAATCGGGAAGATCCAGCCTAGATGGCTAATAAAAGGGCTTAACAGAGCCAGGCCAGCGTGCAGTCACGACACGAACGCGGTTCTGGCTTACTTTTATAAAGAACTAAAGAGGACCGAACTTGCAAGCCGAAGCCATGCACAAAACCTTAATCATCATCATCGTTATGATGATGATCGTCGTCATCAACAACAACAACAAGAACACCGGAACGGTTGATGGAGATTAATGTTTGTGTTGCAGGTGAGAGGCCGGCTGCCATGCAAACAGGATCGGCGGGACTGTCGAACAGTTCCTTGAACATCCTGGCACTGATGATCATCTCTTACATCTATTCCTCCGTTTATTTGAATCTTCAGTTCGAAGTCAAAGGGAGGGACGCGATTTCGAGGTAGCCATTGAGCCGTTAAGTGAGATCTGTAAATAAATTTCAGATTGAACAGGAAAAAAATTTAAAAAGTCTCAACGATGCCCAGCAGTACTAATCTAAATTTATTTCAATTTCCATTTTTAATTAAAAGAAAAAATCCCTCGAAAAAAAACTTATTACCTATTGTTATTGTAACCAAGTGTTTCGAGTTCTGTGTTCAACTTCACCTAAAATCTGAAAGTCTATCAAACTCAACGTTTTAAACCCCACAAAAATCGCATGAAATAGATGTTCACGATTTTTGGTCTACATACTACACTACTATCAACAGTAAATATTGTATTCAAACATACACGTTAACATATAACATAAACATAGGTGTCATTAGTGTTGCATAATATTGAATGCTGTGTTGGAAGAACCAAAACTGAAACACTTCGTCTATTATTATTAAATGTTGGTTGTTAATTTAATCAAGATCCATAGTGTATATATGTATAACCGAAGAAATGATAATATAATCTGAGTATGAACATTCAAATTTACAAAATAGTCTTTGGAAAAGATAGTCGCAATGTATTTATGTTATGTATACCTAATAGTATAGTAATTAAAAAAAAGATCGAGGAGTGAAAAGCCATTTTTACTAAGGGAAGTTAGTGTGAAATCGTTAAAAATAACTAGTAACTTCCTACTGAAAGTGGAATAAATTTTATTTGTTGTTGACATGCAAGCTAGCAATAACTTTACATTGGGAAACAAACACTCAAAGAACTTTTATTAGTTCCTATAAAGTGAATTGGAAAAAGAGTATAAAATGAAGAAAAAAATTATAAATTCCAAGTGACAATTATTCTCATTCGGTGGTGTTTTTAAACCAGTGTTTAAACCAAGTGTTTTATATAGGCTACTACTGTAGGAAATTCTATCGTTAATCGCGAGATTATTCGCGTTATATATTTTTGTTTCACTGTTGTACTTCCTCATGAATAATTTCGCTTCAACAGGGTAGATTTCTCAAATTATTTCCAATCACTCTTTGGTGGTGAAATTAGATATATCACTTGTGTAGGTTAGTTTTACTCGACGAAATTCCTCCGCGCCGCGTCATTGATCTGGCACTTTTTGCTTGATTAAGTATTCAGGTGATTATACTGAAGTTTGTAAATAAATTATTGTAAATATTTACGTAGTTGTAAGTTTGGGAAAAAAAGTTTCAACAGGCCACGCTACTGTAAGTATATTACAAGATACATACATAGTAGTAGTTAACGGAGACGGCGCTAGACTTTTTTGTATTTTTTCTATTACCTTCACGGTGGATTATTTTCGTAAAAATCACCGCTAGCGACGTCATTGCTCGAAATATACAATGAGAAAATCAGTGAGATTACTAACAGAGGGTACAGTACTAACCTAGATTTTTTTTCCATTATTCTCCTCATTATTGTTATTATTATTATTATGCATTCTAAATGTACTTATTCAAATTAAAATTACAAAGCTACCTATTATATCGACAATTCATTATCTCAAAATGTGTAGAATGTAATTTATATTACTGTAAAGTTTATTGATAAATAAACACTCATTTTAAAGAATCAATCTATTTACCGTATAGTTTCATTTCTCATCCAGCTAAATACCTAATAATAGTCATACTATAGAACGCAATTACCCGAAGAAAATTGTAAAGAACAATGTTATGAAGAGAAAGTAGTCCGGTGCACCCTAACATATAAATACATGCTCGATACAGTTCATATTTTCTATATTTACGTATTTTTAAGGGCGTAAATGCTTGCCATACATTCGCATATCTTGGAGTAAAACGGCATATTACGAGCACATTTGAGAAATTTTCTATGTCAATATCATAAAAGGAGCAAACTGGAAACTAATGAGGAATAGCAGTGGGAAGTTTTGTGCGGCATTTCAGAGAATCCGATATTTCCTGTATAAAGGTAAAATTATTAATGACTAGGTTTTTAATGGGGATTTTCAATCTCTACGTCCTGTCTATGAATGAAATGCAGGTTTATCTGCTCTGATGCTCTCTTTGATATTATTAGACTGGTTGAAAAATACAAATTTCATATGACATTTAACATCTCGATGGCAAAAATTACGGACAAACGAACACCCTACGCTGTATTATGAAAATGGGCCTTTGCTCATCTATTCCGTGTGGGATGCGACCCGTATATGCACCTACCCTCTTCTCGTACATAAGTAAATGAAACATTCGGATTTGACAGTGTGGATATTGTTCGAGGCATTATTCAAGGGAAAAGCCAAAGTGCTTACCGCTCTTATCGAAAGCTATAAATATCGGGGACTCGGGGACCTGGGGGAATTTACATCGCAATATCCAGTGCTATCATATAAAAGTAACCGTCGCCCTAAAGCCCCGAAAGCCGGTATTAAGTTAAATTCATTAATAAAACTATCTGTCGCTATCAGCGAGACGTCGCCCCACGATCAATCACGGCCAAATCTCCCGTCCTCCGATTATTTTTTACAAAGGAAACAGCCGTCGCCAAGTTGAAGCGAGACGAGAATAAAGAAAGCAATTTAAACGTCAAAAGGCACACGCAAAAAATACAAACCACAGGGAAATACAGAGCGAATAAATAATTGTGACAAACTCAGTCCGTCACCCACTTTCTTTCGCGCATTACGAACGTACGGAGCGCGGATAGAAATGAGGTGCGAATTATGGGGGCGCTTATCGGACGTGTCGTTTCGTTATACATACACTCGTGCGAGTGCCCGACCACGGGGCGAACTGACCTAAATGTAGGGTTTTTGCCTTTAATTTCCTACTCGTTCCGTCGGTTTTATTTGTTGGGATTATCTCGCAGATTATATGGAAACAAATCCTAGCGTACTTACCATCGGCATGTTCAAATAAAACAATTTTACGAGCTTATTAAATTTGACAGCGCCTTCGGAAACTCAATATTGACGGGACTTTTGTTTGCAGATCCTTATAGAAATCAAATAGGATTAAATCGGTCCGGGAAAAAGTGGTGATCGCGTTGTTATTGTTATTGCATTCCATCCGCAATTAGTTATAACAAAATCGATAGGATTACCTCCTGCTGACCGAACACGGGTGATTAAGTATAAATTATAAGCCGTTTGGAAATGTATTTCGCTCGCCACGATATGAATGCATAGGATGTAGGTGTGCTCTTTCCAGGGCCCGCTCTCGTATGCATTATTATTACGGCGCAGCGTTTTTGCACGGATGTTGCTCACTACGATTCTTTTAGCTTAGTGTTCCGTAAGTAAACAGGGGAAAAGTGCTGACTTATGGAAGCTTCCTGGAACCTGATAAAATATTCAGTTTCCTAACGTGAAAATTCCGGGTGGATGCAAGCTCGGCCGCCTCCCGCGGTCCCCGAAAGCTCCGCGAGGATTCCGCGAGCGATCCGTCTGAAACCTGTCGGCCGAGCCGCCGGCGTGGGCTCAGCCTGAAACGGTTATGTTCCTGAAATTTTCGGCTCGGGCGAAGTTCAAGGCTGCGACCTCCCGCTGCTGGCCGGAGCCGCTCGTAACGGTCCCCGCACCTCGAGGATCCCGCAGGAATGTCTTCGGAAAAGTTATCACGATAAATAACGATAATCCTGAAATGATTCTCGACTCCGTTTCCAGTTTCACACGGTAGGTCGGTGTAGGAGTCGTCCAAGTGAGGAACGCAAGAAGAAGAAGACGAAGAAGAAGACGAAGAGGTAGGAAGAAGGCAAGGTAACGTGGAGGTCGTTGACCATCATCGATATACATATAGTCAAGGCCAGGGCCTCGTTCTGGGCAAACCAGCAGATAACTGTGCACTCTGGCAGTCGGCATACGAATGGCCGACTAAGACCAAGAAGTCTTTAAGCCTTGAACCAATACAAAAGGTGTCCGCAACGGTAAATCCTAGCAGCGATTCCGTATTGCACACTAGTTACTTGCGCATATGAATGAAAGAGTCGCGGCTCTCTGTGGGCTAAAGTACAGAGATGCGCTCCTGTTGACAGTGTGTGTCGGGTGAGCACTCGGGAGCGCTAATAATGTGCAGGACCGCCAAATTTGTTCTTGTGCTCTTGTGCAGTGCGCTTGCAGGAGGGCAGGACGACTCCCTGGCCAGCAGTTTCCTCTCAGGTACGTCACCCCGTCGGGACGGCCCAAGACCGGCGGCCAACGGTACAGCGACCTTTTACTGTTAGACGGGGCTTCCGCGATGTCCTCAACACCTGCCAGGAGCTCTCGAAAAACGCGTAAAAAGCCGAATGCGCCAGCGGGAGCGCCTTAACGAGCCAAATCCAACAAAAAAGCATCACAAAGGGTAGTTAACCCTCACTCTTTTAAAGCGAATAATTTCACTTCACCCCCAGGCCTCCTCACTTTTACCTTATTTTCATCCGACTTTAATAAGCCTCCATATTCGCGTGCCCGAAGTGGAGTGAAGGCTGCAATTTAATTAAGGCCGCGTATTAGGTAGACCATTATTATTAACGCGGAAAAAGACGATAAAAGATAAGCAGCAGAATCGAGAGTCCAGTTTCGCGAATCAGAGGCGCGCTCATTTGACGTAGAGCCGGCTGGCGCGCTGCAAAAGCGGACTCCAATTATCCGCAATTTCACCAAACATCACACGAGTTCACGGCTAAAATCTAAAACGAAACGGTGGGTACTTAGTAGGTACCGTTACGATTGAAAGTGCGCATTGTCTTTTATCGTTACAGCTAACTTGGCGCGACAATTGCCTCGCCGAAAACATCGCCGGCCAATTAAATATTTCAGCTGACTAAAACGAATTAACGTGTTAACTAATTGCATTTATTAAGGCGGAAGCGACGCGAATCGAAACCGGTGAAAATTTTCTGATTCACGCGCGCTAAATAACTGGATTATTAGTAATAATGAATGCGTGGTTTTAATTTATATCGTCTCGAAAAGTCGGTTGCGTTGCGATGATGATGGCGAAATTGAGGGTTTTAGGGCCCTGACACTCTGCCGCTGGAAAATTCTAGACAGGGATATTAAGGGAAATTTATGGCCCCTGGAGAGTTCTACCGACAAGATAATTGTTCTAAACAATCTGTCAAAACATATTTTAGCAGCCGCATAAATTCTCTTTATTCACGCGCGACATTTTTCGAAAAGATCCGCCCGTGCATATGCAGTGCCGAAAACACATTATATCACCGTAATACACCGACCGTCCCGCATCAATCACGCTTCCGATTTTGACGAGAATTACGTTCGACGGCGCCCTGTCCGACCCGCATATTTGCATTAGGGCCGCAATATCGAAATGACGTTTTCAGGCCTCCTGGACACCATCACCAGCACCGCCGACTCCAAGGACTGCCCGGGAGTCTGCGTGCACGCCATAGCGACGATCATCTGCTACGATGTGCTCGAGGACGTCGTCTGCCCGTCTTCGTCGATGAAGTGCTGCGTCGAGCCCCCGGCCCCCAACTCGACGGAAAAAGCGCCCCAGGCCAACCCTCAGGACAATGCGACTAATCCGCCCCCGAGCACCGTCCAGTCCACCCCGAGAACTACAATCTCCACATCCCTCGCGACCACGACGATGAGCAGCACGACCTCCACCACGACCCCGGCTCCAACTACCTCAAAGGCTAGTCGATCGGTTTTGAAGGCGGTCAGTTTTCAATCGGTTTTTCTTTAGATAGTCTCCAGTGACAAGATCGCGAACTCGAGCGGGACGCAGGAGGAGCCCGGTATTATTGCTTCGGGGTGGTTTTTCGGGGTTCACTGAGGGTCTGATTGCAGCGGCGCCGTCGGCGAAGGCCTGCCCGGGCGTGTGCGTGGCCGAGAGCATCGCCGACTACTGCGACGCCATCCTGACCACGGCCGACCTGTGCAAGCCGAGCCTCCGGTGCTGCGTCTCGAGCGACCACTTCGGCGACAAGACGCCGCCCAACCTGATCATCCCCAACAAGACCAAGGGCAACTTCACGCGCACCGAGACCGTCCGGACGACGCCGAAGCCGCCCACGACCACGGCCTACGTCGTCAGGACCGCCTCGCCCCCGACCACCCCCAAAGCGCCGACGCGCCCCTGCCGCGGCGAGTGCGTCAGCGGCTTCTTCGCCATCTTCTGCGACGACATCGACTCGGAGGCCGACTGCCCCGCCGAGGGCAGCTGCTGCGTCTCCACCGTAAGATTTTCCATCCCCCTTGTCCTCACATTACTAGAATTCATTCAAGTGGTCGGTTTTCACTGAAAATGTTAATTACGATGTGTTGAAGTCGAGCGAGGAGCCGGTGACGACGACGAGCCCCAGGCCGACGACCCCCGACCCGGGCCCCAGGTGCCCCGGCTTCTGCCTGATCAACATAATGGCGGCGTTCTGCGAGCGGCCCTCGGTGCTGATCCCGCACACGGCCAACTGCAAGCGGGGGTCGGTCTGCTGCGACAACACCAGGAGCGCCGCGCCGCCGCCGAGGCCGAGGCCGCACCACACGCCGCCGCCCCCGACGACGACGACGACGGCCGACCCGCGCACCGAGTGCCCCGGCTCCTGCATAGTGTCCTACCTCAGCTTCACCTGCTTCAGTAAGACCGTTAGGGCGTGATCGTGGCTCGGGCTAATGTTAGGTTCGCAGGAAACGCCGAGATGACCGAGCTGTTCAAGTGCACGAAATCGGGGACCAAGTGCTGCGCCCCCAAGTCGCTGATCAAGGAGGCGCTGGGGCAGAAGGACGAGCAGCCCCTCAAGGCGGTCACGGCGAGGCCGACGGATCATACCACCCCTTCCAGCTTGGACGCTTCGCAAAGTAAAGATTGTAAGTGTCATAGGCAATTTCCTTTTTGGCAGAAATCTTCTTTACCAAACTGAGC
Source organism: Salpingus planirostris (assembly GCA_949788335.1). Taxonomy (NCBI): domain Eukaryota; kingdom Metazoa; phylum Arthropoda; class Insecta; order Coleoptera; family Salpingidae; genus Salpingus; species Salpingus planirostris. The sequence goes on from OX460929.1 coordinate 6,737,068, forward strand.
TTTTGACTATGAAGTCAGATAATAAGCTAAAGATTCTTAGAAAGGAAAGTGTCTAGTACGTACTAGTAGGTATCTCACAGAACGAACCTGTAACCCACGAGCCGCGAAAGAGAGCTTTCCAGTGAGTTTAGTATACTATTTTCCGACGACCACAACAATTTAACACTAATAGTACTTGCGAAAACTCGCATAAATACATGGGAAAGAAAACTGACATAGGTTACAGAACGAGACAGGAAAGTACCATCTTTCAAATGAGTGGGATCATTGCTGTAACCTTCGAGCCGCGAAAGAGAGCTTTCCTGTGAGTTGAGTACACGTACTATTCTCCCGACGACCATTAAGATTACAAAGCTCGCAGAAGAAGGAAAACTGCCAAATGTTCTGTGGAAATTGGATGTTAATTGAGTTTGGTCAGCTTCAGATTCGACGAAGGCGGCGCAGACGACCGCCAGGCCGCCGGTCTACAGCAAGTACGTGTGCGGCGTGAAGGGCACCTCGAGGACGGGCCGGGTCGTAGGCGGCGAAGACGGCGACCAAGCCGAATGGTGCTGGCAGGTGGCCCTGATCAACTCCCTGAACCAGTACCTGTGCGGGGCGGCCCTGATCGGCACCCAATGGGTACTGACCGCCGCGCACTGCGTCACCAAGTACCCCTAAATGGTTCCGTTCGAAATCGCCGGACTAATCCGTCGTTTTGCAGCATCGTCCGCTCCGGGGACGCGATCTACGTCAGGGTGGGCGACCACGACCTGACCCGGAAGTACGGCAGCCCGGGGGCGCAGACGCTGAGGGTGGCCACCACCTACATCCACCACAACCACAACAGCCAGACGCTGGACAACGACATCGCCCTGCTCAAGCTGCACGGACAGGCCGAGCTCAAGGAGGGGGTGTGCTTGGTCTGCCTGCCGGCTAGGGGGGTGAGCCACGCCGCCGGGAAGCGGTGCACTGTCACCGGATACGGATACATGGGTGAAGGTATTACGCTCCATTCATCTCTTTTATCATACGATGTTATAGTAAATTGGGACAGTTGATATAATATGAATATGCGACTGTTGATGATGTGGGAAAATTGGAAAGTGTCCCGATTTATGATGTCGTGAGTGCGGAAACTTAATATTGGAATTTTCAAGCCGGCCCGATCCCTTTGCGAGTCCGGGAAGCGGAAATTCCCATCGTGAGCGACACGGAATGCATAAGGAAAGTGAATGCAGTCACTGAGAAGATTTTCATCCTGCCGGCTAGCAGTTTTTGCGCTGGCGGTGAAGAAGGAAACGACGCCTGTCAGGTTCGTTGATTAATTGCTCACTCGCTAATTATCGAGAGAATTAATTAATTTATGATCTTCCAGGGTGATGGAGGTGGACCTTTGGTCTGCCAAGACGACGGCTTCTACGAGTTAGCGGGTTTGGTGTCTTGGGGTTTCGGTTGCGGTAGAGTAGACGTTCCAGGAGTTTACGTTAAAGTTTCCTCCTTCATTGGGTGGATTAATCAAATAATTAGCGTCAATAACTTATAGGATATTTATTACACCAAAAAACGAATAAAAATCATTATTTATTATTCTACTAGGTAGCTCTTAAATGGCTGACTTTGTTAAAGTGTAAATATATTTAAATTTCCAATTGACAATATAATTTGTAAACTGTTACCAAATAAGTGCTAACAAAAAAAACGACATTTAAAATAGATTTTGTAACATAAGTAATCGTTTTTAAATTCTCCATCTCCCGCCTTAATCCTCCAAAAGCCCACCAGATTAGTTTGCTTAAACATTCAGCCTCTAAAGAAATAAAACCGTCAACTGTGTAAAGTGATTATTTATTTTTCGTTCACAATTTATAACATAGATCATTATTTTTGGTAAAACATTTCTAAAGGCTTGTAGCTAACTAAGACTAAACACTTAATTATCCGGAATTGCTTCTAAGCCCTGAAACGAAACAACACAATCAATACACATCCAAAGGACTGGATAAAACTTTCGTAAATAAGGTAGGGGATGAGATTTTCACCTTGACTTTGTAGGGGTCACCTGATAGCCGCAGATCCCTCATATATTGCATTCTTTCATGCTTATCCAGGGTTGATCGTCTGAAATGCTGGAAACCACAATTTGTAATCATTTGATGTGTTTAAGAGAGAATTACATAATTTTTGAGGTTAGAACTTGATACATACATTTCCCACGATCGCTCTATTAAGAAGATATGACGCACCGTGTGGTAATGCCATTGCGAATACTACAATGCCGAAACTTGGTAAAATTTCATACCACATTGTAGTGAAAAGCCAATTTTCAAAACTATTTCTTTTGGAAAATCAACCTCTGCGAATCTCTGCCACTGTCAACTGACATCTCATAAATAATTCAGGACATACGAGAGATGGCGCTGGTAGCGGTCACCCACCACCCCTTCCACCTGAAAAAGGTTTGAATCCATGATAAAAAGGACAAAAAGGCCTTTTCTGCCACTTTTCTTGATAAGGGTTTAGCTAAGAATAAATCAAATGTGATATTATTCAAATAATTACAGATTTAATTGCAATTTTCCGATAATTGTGTATAAATTAAAACAGATATTTGAGAAAGCACAGTCCATCTCTCTCCTTCCTCTATGTACATATCAAGGACTTAGTGCTAAGCTTTTACAAAAATATTCAGCGTTTGCCAACATGATGAACTAATTAACTAAAAGGAAAGGAATAATTTAGAACTAAAAAATTCAATCCTGAGGGGTCAAACGTCAACCACGATCTCTGTATCTTCATTCGAAATAGCATCCTCTTCATCATTGTCTTCATCTTCATCTAAAATAGTAGAATTCAATAGAATACCTGAGGTAGTGACAGGGCGGACTGAAACAGTCTACCGTCATCATCCCTATGGACGTAATGAACCGTGCTTTCGAACCTTTATAAGTGGTGTACTGCTGGGCGATGTGGTCGTAGGCGTACTGGGACTCGGTTTTGACGTTGTCATGCTTGGCATTGTTGGGCAACACTTGCTGGTCGCCGCCCAGTGCGGCTTGCTGGGATCGGTTTTGAGGTAACTGATATTGTACTTGTTGCACCTGAGGTATTAGAGGCCTGACCTGTTAGTTGGAATCAAGTGGTGGTCAATTCTTTGCGCACAATCTGAGATAATCGAGACTCGATATTTGAATTTCAACAATGAACACTCACTTTATTCCCGTCAGGTCTGTGCGGATTCCGACAGCCTCTGCACTTACATTCAACACAAGCCTTACTGTCTACGTAGCAGGGGCAGCGTTGGCCGCAGCACGTCAGCTTTCCGGGGGTCAGAGTGGCATTGCCGCAGCGGCAACCGCGCTTTGGTTTCGTTGTTGAACATTTTGCTGATGGCTTCTTGAAAATTGACTAAAACGGAATCATACATTTAACATTGAATAACCATAAGAAACTCCAACAATACCTTTTCAGTTACTTCCTTTTTGACCTGAACCGTCTTTGGTTTGCTCTCAGTAGTCTCTTTACTTTTCCGCTTTATCGTGATCTTGTTCCCGGTCCCGGCAAACATCACAGAATACAAAGAAGTTCTATTTTTACTATTCGTATTGATGATATTTTTCGTACTATCGGTATTATTACTAAGTTGCAAAGTCTGGGTGGAAGAGTTCGTATATACACAGGGTAAAATGCTGTAGGCCGACTTGGGCAAGCCCCCTTTGCTTTCGTAATTGTCTTGGAAGGCTGCACCCTCTTTTATAAGCACTATCAAGTTTCCGGCACCTCTTTCCACTCCGGTGGCCGTTTGATTTCGTGACGCTTGATCGACGAGTCCCTTGAAAATACCCGATTTCACTAAGGATATACACATTTTTTTATAACACTGGAGGAGGATTCGGAGGTTCTTGTTGTCACTGTAGTTGCTGCAGTCCTTGCAGTAGGCACATGCCGGCTTGATTTTCTTGCGGCCCCCAACGCACTTCCTGCACAGGTGGTGCTGACACCGGCCCACCGTCGGAGTCAGGGGGTCCACCAACAAATTGCCACAAACAACGCAGCAAAGAGAGTTCCTCAGGTATGGGACTAACCGGTACAAATCTTGCCATGTGTTGGGGTTGCTCGGATTCGCCTTCAATATTATCTGATTCGTGGTCACATACAGACTCGTCGAATTCATTGTAGCACTAGCTGGCCTTTTGTGTACAAATTACAAATTTAATAAATAGTGTTTGGAAGCATAGCTTTGACAAGTGACAGCTGCTGTCAAAATACAATGGACCAAGCACTTCAGCCAACATGAGAACGCACAAGTCCCCCAAACAAAATTTTGAAAATTGGCGCGCAAATTAAAGCCTATCCCGATCAGTTACAAATTTGATAATCAGTGCAATTTAGATTGGCTATTAACAATAGTCAATACTCAATTATTTAGTGGTGAGACAATCGAAATCACGTAGGTGTAAAAATGATTTTATTTAAAACTTGTATACTCATCAGTACAGTTATTAAATTAGTTAATTTACAAATTTAGTAATTACAAAAATATATACAAGACGTAATAATAATATTAATAGGTTGTAAGTATCTGAGGTGATTAGTCATCAATGGACACGATATGACCATGTACAGTGGCCGATTGATGATAACGTCTGCGGTTAGAAAAGTCTCCGTTATCTTCATTCAATTGTGCGGAAGTTACGTCCATGCCAGGGTGCACCGGAGTTACGACGATCTGCTCATAATCATTGACTCTCTTTCCCATGCAGCGAAGCAGAAGGTTTTTAAGCCAACGAAACAAACGAAATTCTGAGGCCAATCCAGGTTTCACAGCCGGATTTGCAGTACCGATGTATAGCCAGACAAGAAAGACCACGCTGATACAAACCACCGCATAGACCCAGTTCACTAGGAACATTATGAATAACTTCAAGCAAGCCTAGAACAATTCAATTTAGTCGCGGGTGTGGAATAATCAAGTAAAACGTACTCCGAATAGAGAAAACCAACGATTACACAAATTGGAGTACCAATTTTTAGGTTTCGAATGGATGTGAGTCTTGGGTGCGATTGGTTGGAGTTCGTTGTTATCATCTGGACTGCTTGGCGAGTTAGAACTCGAGTCAGCCTGGAATTTGAGAGTTAGAAAAATTGTTACGGATTCATTGGTGAAATGAGAGTTACTCTTAAAGTTTTATGTCTTGTGCGTTCTGGAAAAAGTCTGTCCAAATCGTTTTCTTGTTCTTCGGAGTCGGCGTTGAAAGTCTGATGCACCCTCGGTCTGTGGAATCTTTGCTCTCTTTGGTGTTGAATATCGAAAGTTTGTGCAAGTGCAAAGTACGAATAGTCTATGCACGCGTAAGTCAATAAATAAGGCATCGTTACGATTGGTGCTAAAACATTGATGTCTCCTACCAAAATAAATGCTAACGTGACCGCGGCCACAACTGCCATCGAATATAAAGGAACTTTATTTGGTCCTCTCTGAAATCAAATTTTCGGTAAAAAATGTATCAAATATTTTGGGCTTCTTACCCCTGTTCCTAAAATACTGATTCCCGGAATGACGTTCTCTAATGATATGGATTGCAATACGCGCGGAGTCCCGTACATGGCTCCAAGGCAACTGGACATGGACGAGACGTAAAGTCCGGCCAGTAATAAGACACGAATGGCGGACACTTTGGCGGCGATCATGAAATCGGACAGCAAATTGTCCCGAACACAAGTGGCGCCCAGAAAGACCACGAAAACGAGGTACAGGAACGTCCCGGTCGTTATAGCTGCCAAAGTCCCGTTGGGGATGTTCGTGGACGGCGCCCTCAAATCCCCGCTCATATTAATCCCGGACAAAATCCCGGTTATTGTCGGGAAAAACACGCCGAACACCGTGAACCAACTGTATTGCTCTTTGTAATCGGACCACATGTTCAATTTCAGGTTGCCACTAAGCCAACCCTCGAATCCGTGCTCTTAAAATTACAAAAAATCATGAATATTAAATAACACTAAGAAGATCTTCCTCACCAACGTCAGTGTGGACGAAACTGCCCACTGCGAAGTCCAACCCAGCTAATAAGAGTATCAAAAGCAGGATGAATTGAAGTTTGATGACCCATTTGACTCCGGCAACATTGATTATGCTCAAAAGTAGCACAGCAGCGGCAGCAATCAATTGGACGGCCCAAGGTGAATCCCCCAAACCGATCAATTGCGCCATTGATTCCCCGAAACCCAAAACGTTCAAAGCGCAGCCTACGGCCTGCCCGAAACAGTAGAGGAGACCCAGGGAGCCCCCGAATCGCGACCCGAGGACGTGGGCTATCACGAAATAGACCCCTCCACTCTCGATTCGGCATCTTTCGCAAATTCCCACCGCCGATAAAACTGATATTAAAGCGATGAACACCGTTGATAAGACTATCAGGACTGCGCTAAACACCCCAGCTTGGCCCACGATCCAGCCAGAACGTAGGAAAACGATTACTCCGAAGATATTGATCAGGCAGGAGGTGAAAACGCCGTCCCAAGTACCGAAGAGGACCGGTTGAGATATGAAGAAGTTCGATTTCCACCAAGGCACATCTCCCTAATGAAGCAATCCAAATTAGATTTTGATTTAATTCAAGAAATATTAGTCATGTAGGTACCTGTTCTTCTGCAAAAAGTTCGTTAGCTCCGGAAGCCTGGTGGCCGCCGGCTCCGTAATCGTTGGACAAATCGACGAATCCGCTGGTGTTAGCCCTGACCCTCTGCGCGGTTTCGGCCCCCAATCCGAATCTGGACCAGTCGATGTCGCGTCCCCTATTATTCTCACGATCTCTGCTATTCTGCTCCATGGCTCCACTGGAATTAATCCCGGTTTTAATCAGACGGCCAGTAAAAGCCCAGGATAATAAAAGAGCACATACGGTTTTTATTGGTCCTGATTAAAGTTGAGGTCCTCTAATTACCATCTTTCCACAATATGTTGTCACTTGGGAACAATGTCATTTCCAGCCTAAGATACCTCGCCGATTATATCTCCTCTTATCTCGCCGTCGGCATCATCGCGTTATTTATTATCAAACACGATATTTTATTGAAAAACTACCGACGGCGGGTCTGTGTCATCAATGTTGACGTCATTTTCTATCACAGTTTTGTGCGTTTGACATTTAGGCACCTAACCTTTAAATACTTCCGCTTTGATCCTCGTGGTAGGTAGAAGTGGTGCAATTTATCTAAGCGAAAAAGTGATAAATTGACGTAAGTGAACTAATACTTCCTCTGTAGAATAGCCCCCTTTCATCCCAAGCACAAGTAACTATACAATTGCACTCAGTTTTGACTGGATTCCCACTTGGAAGTATAGGTAACCCACCACCAAAATGAGTGACTCCGAGGGGGAGCCTGCCTCCCCCTCACCATCATTCTCCCCACACGGGGAAAATATTCAAGAAACTCAGAACTTTACGCAAACCACCGAACAGCCGCAGCCTCCTCCAACTAAAAAGAAAATGGATCATAAATATAACAGACTCAGTTTAGGCCCATTTGTCGTGATGGTTCAGGCAACAGAAGAATCAGGTAAAAATGTTGGCAATCTTAATCATTTGTCCATAGCGAAGAAAATTTTTGATTTGAAAATCACGAACATCAAGAAAATTGAGAAAAAAGGACGCAATAGGATCTCCGTGGAGTTCAACTACTACACGTCTGCAAACAACTTTTTGGAAAACTACGACATGAAAGCAAACGGCTTGGAATGTTTTATACCATCGCATAAAGTGCTATGCAAAGGAATTGTCCGAGGCATCGACAGAACTTTCACGGAAGAGGATGTCGCCAAACACTCCCAGGTAAACAGCAAAATAATTGACGTACATCGTCTAAACAGAAGAACCACAGAGGAAGGAAAAACGGTTTATATACCTACAGGTACGTTGCTGATTACATTTGAGGGAACAATTCTCCCGAAATGTATAAAACTATGTTACCTACAAATTCCAGTCGAGCCGTATGTCCCTCCCGTTACAATGTGTTACAATTGCCAAAGATATGGACATACGCAGAAGCAATGCCGAGGCAAAAAGAGGTGTTCAAATTGTAACGACCCTCAGTGCAATCCTGGGGATGGGGGCACATGTGCGAGCCCATCCGCATGCTTCCACTGTGCGGGAAATCACCGCTCTTCTAATAAAATCTGCCCAGAATACCAGAGACAGAGGAGGATTCGAGAGCTGATGGCCACAGAGAACATTTCCTTGTACGAAGCGGGGGAAAAATGTCCTCCACCCAACCAAATCAACCGAAACAGACAGTCGCAACACACCCAACACCCGAGTCAATTCCCGACTCTGAATCAGCAATTGGAGGAAGACCCCCCAGCAACATTTGCAAACATTCGTACGTGGCTCAACTCGAATAGTTACGCTCAAACCACGTCAGGCCCACATACCCAATCTAACGCAACGGGTAGCAAGAGAAAACCAACTTCACCGTTATCTACATCCCCAACACTCCCGACATCACGTTCGGGTATGACAGGACAACACAAGAGACTTCTCATTAACCCATCGGGGAGGAATCACGCTCCTATGAACAAGCCAGTTATGGCGGACAGGTCACTCGACTATCAAAAAAATACGCAGGAGCTCATAGAGGAAGTAACTATGCAACTTACGGCAGCAGTGGAAGGTGGGGAAGTGAACCCACAACATATCAACTTACGCCTTAGAAAATTCGTGGAAAAATTAATTAATATAATTGTAGGCCCAGGCGACAGAGATCTTCACAGAGACGGTTCAGCGGGTGCTACAATGGAACCTTAGATCATTTAACGCTAACAGAGAAAATTTAACGTTATTATTAAGAGACACTTTACCCAGCATCGTATTATTAAATGAGACATGGTTAAGACCGGAGTTTCGAGTCAATGTGCCTCACTACGAAGTAATCAGACAAGATCGAGCCGACGGAAAAGGTGGCATAGCCTTTCTTATCAAAAATAGTCTGGATTTCACAAAAAATAATATAAATTGGCAATTCGTCCCCAGTAGGCTACAGATTGATTCACTGGTGTGTGATGGTATAAACATTGTTAATGTGTATTGCCCCCCAGATGTGAAACTGACAAAACACCTGCTAAGACGAATCTTTAGATCCCTATCACACCCTATGATCATCATGGGCGACTTTAATTGTCACCACACAAGTTGGGGATCGGAATTGACTAATAGCAACGGACAGGTACTGGTGGATGTAATGGAGGAATTTCAATTGATGATTATCAACACGGGCGCCCCAACCCGCTTCCAATCTCCCACGTGTAGGAAGAGCGCGGTAGATTTATGCATTGTCTCAGAAACTTTAGGCACTCAAACCACCTGGGAAACGTTACCCGACCCGGGAATGAGTGACCATTACCCGACTCTTTGCGAAATACTCACCACATCGACTAGTATCTTACCGCAGACGATACCAAACATGAGAAACTTCAAACGGGCGGATTGGGGAAAATTCGCGGATGACTTGAACGACACCCCATTCAATGCGGAGGGATGCACATACGAGAACTTCTATGAGAAAGTAAACAATGCAGCTGAAACGGCCATCCCAAGGAAGAAAAGAATCCACTCGCCTAAACCAAGACATCCATGGTGGGATGAGGACTGCTCGCTAGCTATAAAACGGAGACGCAACGCCTTAAGACTCTTCTCATCGTTCCCGAGTATATCTAACTTTCTTAATGCAAAGAAAAAAATGGCTGAAACAAGACAACTAATCCGTCAGAAGAAAAAAGAAAAATTTAAAGACTTTTGCGCTTCCCTTAACCGTGAAACTCCTACGAAAAAAGTCTGGAGCACAGTCAGGAAGTTTTCGGGCAACAAACAGAACCTATCATCTGCTCTACCACCAACACGTATTGCAAAACAGATAATGCGGCAGCTCCCACCGGCACCAACGGCGAGTTTCAGACTTCTCATTGACGAATCATCTACATGTGACCAACCTTTCTGTCGGGATGAGCTGGAATATGTCCTCATAGGAAAAAAGGATACCGCGACCGGTCAAGACGAGATTTCATACTCAATGATGAAGAATCTGCCGCAGGAATACAAAATGGGCATCATCAACATCATGAACAGGACAATGAGTGGGGAACAAGTTCCAGAACCGTGGAAAACAACGGTCATCCTCCCTATCCTGAAAAAAGATAAAGACAAGGAAGTCCCCAAAAATTATCGACCTATCGCTCTGCAGTCCTGTGTCAGGAAATGTCTGGAGGCCATGATAAAAAATAGAATAGAATGGAAGGTTGAGGGAGACTGCATACTACCTCCAGGACAGATGGGTTTCAGGAGAGGACAAGGGACGCTGGATGCGCTTATGCTGCTCTCATTACTGGTGACGGATGCAATGAACCAAAAGCAGACATGTGTGGCGATTTTCCTCGATGTCCAAGCAGCGTACGACAACGTTAACATCGGAAAGCTTTACGAGACCCTTAAGAAACTCAATATCCCCACAGACCTCAACAATCTGATTCTGGATCTAATGTCCGATAGAAGAATCTTCGTCAAAGACAAGTCATATCAGGAGTGGGGCTCCGCGTATACCAGCAAAGGCCTTCCCCAGGGCTCCCCATTAAGTCCGCTCCTTTTTAACCTATATACGGCTAGCATACATGAGCTAACTCCACCGGAAGGTCAACTCATCCAATATGCGGATGACTTGACCCTGTTGGTGAGAGGAAATAACATTCACAACCTGATGAGAATTGCGACTGTCTGGCTGTATGACCTGAATGAACGATTGCGGGAACTCGATTTGACGGTGTCGCCTGAGAAAAGTAAGGCTATTATATTCCAGAAAAATGCCAAACAAAACCTCCCTCCCCCACTGGAAATTGATCATGCACCGGTGGCATGGGTCAACCAGGTGAGGTATCTGGGAGTAATTCTGACAGCAAAGTTGGACTGGGGCCCACAGATCGAGAACATGGCTGGCCGAGCTGAACGTGGAATTAATGTGATGAGAGCTTTGGCGGGGGTGTGGTGGGGCTCCGACTCATCCACCCTCATGTTAATATACAAGGGAATAGTTCGAAGCCATCTGGACTACGGTAGTCAACTGATTCAAGCGAGTAACAAGACACAACTTCGAAAGCTCGATACGGTACAATTCAAGGCAATCAGATCGATTCTTGGATGTATGAAGTCTACACCAACCAACGTTCTACTGGCTGAGGCGGCTGAACCTCCCCTGCACATACGTAGAATATGGCTAACGCGGAAATTCATGAGCAAACGTTTGTCTATACAACAGGACATCATCGTGAAGCTGGCAGCAAAGATTCTCAGATCTGGAAGGACTCCATGGCCTAGAAGACCGACAGTCGGATGTGTCGAGGCGTATGCTGCACTGTTAAAGTTGGCCAAACATATTAATAAACTTCCAACCCTGCCCCTGTTTATTTTTAAGCTTGAGAGACACGTCAAGAGGATCCCCATCGACAATTTGAGGCTGAAGAAAGACACGGCAACCCAGCAACTCTTCCTCAACGAGGCTAATTCCCGGTTTGAGGACTACATCTGGATCTTCACTGATGGAGGAAAGGACCCTGCCACAGACTCTGTTGCCATTGGAGTGTTTTTACAGGACCATGCTAGAATGGATTACTTCGCAAAACTACACCCGGTCACGCAGATTTGCACGGCGGAGGTTTATGCGATTCGTACCGGCATCCTGAAGGCCATTGAGAGAGGACATAAAAAAATCGTTATCTTTAGCGACTCGCAATCAGCCCTTCTTAGAATCTCACTCCCACCCAAAGAATCAAAGGTCGATTATTTGACACTCCAGACCCGCCAAATAATCATCAATGCCACCGAAAAAGGAGATGAAATTCGTCTGTGCTGGGTGCCGGGACACTGTGGAATCGTGGGAAATGAACGTGCGGACGGCTTGGCCACCACGGGCCTTAGCTTGAACTCCCATTTGAATATGAAGTTTCCCCCCCGAGAGATTCAACCAGAGATCAAAAAAGAAGTTTACACAATTTTGAACCAATGGTGGAAGCAAGTCTCGCTACTGAAGGGTAGATCATACAGCGGAATATCTGACGACTTCCCTAAAATCCCCTGGTTTAGAAGCTTGTATGGTCAAAAAAGACAGGATTGTGTGATGCTGGTTAGAATGCGTACCGGACACTGCCTAACACCGAAACATCTCTACAGAATCCAACAAAAGGAGGATCCGTTTTGTGAATGTGGCAATTTCGGAGATCTGGAACACATAGTCTTTGAGTGTCCCATATCACGGACGTCTGATGCCGATCTATACCGCCAACTCGTCCGAATGAATGGCGGCCCTATTAATTGCCAACAGGTTCTCCGCAATCCGGACCTCGCCTCTTTGAGATGCTTTTTGGAATTTTTCAAGGCCTCCGGCCTCAAATTATGAATAGCATAATTTACCCAAATGGAGATTTCGTAATGCTAATTCGTTATACTCTTTGGTTTCAGGTTGTATTATCCTCACTTGGTGGTGGCTCCCTTAACCGAGGCGATCCCTTGGGTGTGTGTAAAGTTCTGCTATCGCCCCAGAACGTGAAGAGTTTATTGGTCCTCTGTTGTGAAGTCTGAATAACTTTCTAATTTAGCAATACCGCATCCAGTATAAAAACGGGATAGGTATGGGCCAACGGTCCAGACTCGCCAGATATTGGTGAACCTATCGCGTAAAGTAGTGCCCCAAACGCAATGTGCCTGGCTAATAGCGCAAGTGCTTACGCCACATCCGGTTAAGCCGGAAGAAAGAGAAGAAGAAGAAGACTAACCTTTAAATGCACAGTTGAACGACCGTCAGGAAAATTCCTGTAATACCAACGGAAAATTCCTGTAATACCGACTCTCGTGCTGTGTGAAGGCCACAAATGTCGAAAGTAATTTAATTTATTGCCTAATTGTTAATTCATTTTTATTTTTGTTTCCTAGTCATACATCCGAGTGTGGATCATAACCTCCTGTGAATTGTGGCAACTCAATTCAACCATCAATCTGGAACAATCACATGAAAAGATGGAAACGGTATGCAATTTAACATATTCATGTCAATTTTTACTAAACAAATTAAATTAATAGGTCACAATAATCCCAGAAGTGGGAGCCCCTTTATACTCACCGAGCCGAGGTGTTAGTAACGACATCCAAAATTGGTTCAATTCCGTTGATAAAGACCATTCCGGCTTTATAACGTGGGAGGAATTAAAACGAGCTTTAGTAAATGCACAAGGCAATTACTTTAATGACAACACTTGCAAAGTCTTGATTTCCATGTTTGATCCGAGCAAAGTCGGAAAAGTTGATGTTTACGGATTCGGCAATCTCTTCAACTATGTACAGAAATGGGTTGCGTGCTTCAAAAACTATGATACGGACAACACAGGACATATTGAGAGGCCTGAGCTCAAAAATGGTAACAATTCAGCATTGCATTAACTGATTTCTCATTATTACATTTATGGTCATAGCTTTCCAGCATATGGGATATAAGTTTACAGATGACTTCATAAATTTCCTGATTGTCAAAGCAGATAAACCTGACAGTATGAAAATTTCCGTTGATAAATTTATCTTGATGTGTATTCAAATCCAGCGCTTGACTGAAGAATTCAGAAATCGCGATACAACTCGCACTGGAGTTATCAATATCAAATTCGAAGACTTCCTCGCTCTTGCCTTATCAGTTTCGCCTTTATAATAAGCCTACAGATTAATTTAGAAATTCCTTGATATTTTTGTTATAAAATTAGAGCGTGAGCACCTGTGGCAGGTATCTTTTAGACTTAACTCAAAGTAGGTAACTGTAAAAGATAAAACACGCTCATATGTATTATTGAATATTGTCAACTTCAGATTTTACTTACGTTACCTGTGTTGTACAGTCCCCTTACCAAGCTTAAACGTGATTTCTTATCTCACTATTATTTAATTTAGTAATAATAACTAAAAGTGTGTATTCTCCGGAAATATTTTTATTAAAAAATGATACATATAACTTTTTTAGGTTTATAATTTAAAAGGAAATTCGAATAAACGACAGTTCAGTTCATTTTGATTTTCTACTTTTGAATATGTGATAGCTAATTTTACTGTACAGCACCTTTTGGCCAACGTCGATGTGAGTGGTCTATTGATGACAGCTTATTATTATGTCTGAGTCGCTCTGGTGCAGCAACTCTAGTCAGAGGGTTTTTCAAGGCATGGTACTTTCTTTCAGAATGAAACAGAACACTTTCATTTTATTTATACTGGTTCGTATAAATAGCTCTACTCTGAAAAATATTTAGAGCACTTTGGGTGATGATATACTTAATGGATTTAATAAATAAAATTAATATATAATAATACAAAAATTTTCAAGAGTGCATATAATTTATACATATTTTCAAGAAATTGCAGGGGTTTTACAAAACTCCGTTGGAAACGCGCCAAAAATCATCGCCCTCTCTTTTTAGAAAAATCATGGAACTTCACTAATCATAAATTGAGCAAATCACTAATATTTTCTTAATATAAATTCAACGTTTTCATGAAGTTATGTTTTTTTGAAAAAGGAGGGTACTTATTTATTCAGGTGAGATTCCTTGAGAGATCTGACATGTCAATTATCACACTTAAAATTAAAAAATAATCACAGCGCCTTACAATAATAATCAAGTGTTTTTCGTTGGTTTCTCTAAATCTAAACGCTAATTATTTTAATAATAAAACGATGTTTACACTAAGTGAATTTTAACGTCAAATACATAATTAGGTATAGGTGCTTTAAATCGAAATTAGGACATCTCTTTTTCGCGTGTTATGGGAATAAGACTTTTCGTCTTATCCATTCTGGTCCCAGTCACCATCATCCCACTCGCGCGAAAGATGGCACTTTTCTGGCTCGTTATGTAAGCAATTATTATCGACAACTTGAAATGTCGCCACATTTGTCAGGTGCGTCAATTCATACGCACAAGTTCAGCCAATGGCGGCTTTGCAAGTACCCGATTCCAAAAGTTAACGAAATTTGAAACGAATTGTTAACATAAATCGAATGAGCTATAATTGACGTTAGATTAATTTAATTGTTGGAAAGCAAGCGCGCGAGTTAAGTACGTTTGAGGATGTCATCAAAATTCACTTTGGATGAGTTGACACTGATTACATAAACGTACTAACAAATCCTATGAAGCCGTAAATGCAAGCGAATTCAAAGTACATATGTGAATACCTAATACTTTTCCAAAATTTCGGCTATTTATGTATGTTATTTAATAATGCGTTTTAATTAAAACTACGGACACATGCAGTTTTAGTCGGAAATATATTTTTTCTCTTTTTTGACTTCACGCTAAACAAGACACCACAAAATTGTATCGGCTGTAAGAAGTATAAATTTTTCCGTTTTTTAATTGTTTTCAATTCTCTCATCATCATTATTAGTAGTAAGCGTCATTATTGTGCCCTAAGTTCAGTACATGTTAAAAATATCTATATAATCGTTTTAAAATTACAATATTCTTCTAAAATCTTTCAATTTCTATAATATTTTTACATAGGTATTCGTTTTTATTAAAAATTTTGTTATGTTCAAATTTGATTACAACTGTTTTAATTATTATTTTAATAATAATAGTAGTGGTAGCAGCAAGCAATAAATATCATACATCTTCGTTCACATTTTTGTGTTCAGATCCTAATTGAGTTAATCCAATGCTCTCACTATAAACCTCCCTCCCTAATGTCATTGGCGTAATCAAAATCTCCGCCGACTTTGGAGGGCACAAAAGCGTCGTCTCTGTGGCGTCCTGATCTTCGGCGTCTTCGGAACCGTCATCCTCTCTAACCGACGGCTCCCCTGTGGGAAAACACAATTTAAAAACAACCCGTAATGAAACAGAACCCGGAATGAACTACTCGAGAAGAATAATAATTAACCCACAACAAATCAGAACCATCAATACATTAACTCGATTGAATTCATTTCGATGAATTTATTGAATTTGGTTCTGCGCTATTTCCAATAACATTTAATGTATTTTACTCAAAGTGACGTTAATTCTAATTTATTTCAACTATCGACAATTGCCCCTGGCTGAAAATTATTTGAGAGTATTTTCAGGAGCGAACGTTATTGGGTACGGTCATGCAAAATGAACGAGACTAATTTTCAGAAATATCGGTTTAAAATCATTGGCCGGAATTTGAAAAATAACATATTTTTGACGCCAAAAATTATTAGGTAGGTAGGTTGGCTGATGATTTCGCTCAAAAAGTCGGGACACAATAACGGGCATTGATTTATGAGAAAGTGCATGCACATTCCACACTTTATATCGAAATAATAATACCGAATGACATTCAAGAGTTGCCGTTATCATATTAAACTCACTGTAAATCATCATTGCCCGTAATGACTACAGCGACGTAGATGATGAATAACCATCATAAGAAGCTGCAAAATAACAATCAGCAAGTTCAAGCGGCGTCTGCATTTTCGGGCTTGGTCTATTTTCTCAAAAAAACGGAAAAACCGAGCGGATTTCAGGACTTTACCTGAGCTCTCCGTCGCCGTCCGGGGACTCCCGGAGTCCTTCTCCTGGGCCTGGATGTGGCCGGAGGACCCGCTCGCGGTGTCTAGGTAAGGCTCGACCGTTTGCGGCGCGGGGCGCATCGGGGGCACAACTATCACCACTTCACCGTCGTAAGGAGAACTAAACTCCAAACTTTTTTTAGAGAGGACCTTTTTTTGAGGAGGTACTGACCTCAACGTCACTCTTTTTTTAATTCGGTTGCCTAAGTCCGAGTAACCTCGGTGCATGGGCCGGCGGGTCATCGACGCGGCCGGCGGCTCCTTGAAAGTTTTTGCAATTGGTGAGCTCGGCTCGGACGATTGCTTATCGATAAGAATGGGCTTTGGTTTTAGTACCGTGGCGGATGCGGACGACGGGATGCTGGCGATGGACCGGGCGGCCAGGCTGCTCGAGCTCGGCTGCTTCTCGACGGCCCCGGGCTGCAGGTAAGGAAGAGCGAGGAACCGCTTCCGGTCTTCCATGTAAAGCTCGAGGAGTTGGTCTATTTTCGACTCTATATCGTCTACCTGCATCCGGAAATCACGTCAATTGTCGGCCCGGTTTCGTCGCTTTAAATATAAGTACCTGTCTTTCGACTTTAACGACTCTAGAAGCTAAACTGATTTTGGAAGCATATACGTCCTTCGCTTTCGAGCCTTGTTTGCCAAGGATTTGGTCTAATCTGTAACACGCGAATGAATCCTTTTACTTTTCTGGGGAGGAGGCGGCCGGGTGGCTTATCTCGGGGGGTTGAAACATGCCGAACAAAGAGGTGAGTGGAACGATAACTGTTAATAATGGTGCGAAATAAACATTGAACCATGCACAACGAAAAGTGATGCGTCGAATTTTTCTATTTTACTGAGTAGTTTTTTTTGTCGGTAACAAGAGATAAAATGTGGAAAGGGGGTAAAAAAGTAAAGCGGCGTCCAGGTCTCTTACCTGTACTGCAAGTTTTTCACCCTATTCAAAAGATCTGCATGCCCAGAAGAGTATTGTTCAATAACATCTTTAACGTCATAGGGCTTCAACGCCTCTCTAAACTTCTTTCGTGCCACAAAATACTTGAGCTACACACACAAAGCGTGGTACATCAAAGTTGATTTCCATTATCATAATAATAGTAATAATTTATAAAAGGGAAATATTATCGCCTAAATAATATAACACGAGAGTCGTATGTTCTGTAAGTATATAGAGTAGATCGAACATCAGCATGCTCAGTTATGAAATTATAATGATGAGATGGTTGGTGTTATGTAGGTACGTGGGTGTTTCAGAATCGTTCAGTGTAAGTACAAACGTCGACCACACAGACAAGAACATGACACACACAGTTAAAAAGAATCTCCCCTTTCTGGTAAGAGACACGAAGAGAGCAGACAGGGTAAAGGTTGATTGGGGTGCCCCCTAATGGAGGCACCGGCGCGTTTTGAATGTTAGCGGAAAAGCGACAGCCGATATTAATAGTCATTCAATCAACCTCCACGAAATTACGCCACAGTGTACCTAGCTTGAACGTTTTTCACTCTGCCAAGCAAATCGACATGGCCAGCCGAGTATTGTTCTATCACATCTTTGACATCGTACGGCTTCAAAGCTTCTTTAAACTTTCGCCTTGCTACAAAATACTTCATCTAAATAATAACCAAAAACACGGAATCAATATTTGCTGCTTGGCTGGAGACAATCGAGATTATATTTTGATTACGATTCGAACGTTATCGATAACGAGAGGGATGCCCACCTTTCTGATGGCCCGGATCGCCCCTTTGTGCTGGTTAGTAAGCTGAACGTAGCGCGGCTCCTCGTCCTCATCTGCAAGCACCAGGAATGACTCCTCACCTCGGGATATTTGTGCAAGGGTTGGGGGAGGTTTTTGCCCTACCGTCTGAGTTCTTCTTGGAGAGCATCGTCTCGGCGACCGAGTCCTCGCTGTGGCTGGCGTTCAGGTTCTGCGCCCCGTTGCTGCTCGCGCCCCCTGAACAATCGACCACAAGTTTGAAGGGGTCCGCACGTTATGCAACCGCCATGTACTTTTACCCAAGTTCTCGGCCGAGGCGTTTATGTCGACGAAGCTCCTGCCGCCCCTCGGCGGCCCCTTGTGCATCGACGGGGAATGCAACGAAGTACTCTTGTGCCGCCGGATCGTGGGCAACCGGCTGACGAACGACGCGTTGTGCTTAAAACTGCTCGACACCCGCCTAAAACCACCCCAAACCATCAATAATAAAAATCGGACACATCTCGAGGCGACCGAAATCAAGCGAACATGCAAAACGTGATACGTGTAAGGCTGAGCGATATCATGTAAATGGTGGTACCAAAACTAGAGTGATATCGACCGCATCCCCTATTTTCTATAAATATTATGGAATAGTTTCCGAGATGCGTATGCGAGTGAAAAATCTAGTCGGGGATTCGGGGATCGATAGACGCGCCCTCCGCCTGAAAACGGCGCTCTTTCCGCTGATAGATTTCGGCCGATTTCTGCACCATATCGCCCAGGGTCGATCTCTTTCGGCCGACCGTTCCCGGAACGGGGTCGCGATAACCCCGAACATAAAAAATAAGAATGAGCGAGGGGTCGGGGGCGCCCCCGGGTTCGCCCCGGAGCGCCGGGGATCTGCATGGGCGTAATCAAGTCGAATGATGTGATACGTTACCTGGCGCTCCGGCACCGACTGCCGACAGAAAGTCCGGGTCTTCCGGCGGCAACCGGCACCGGATCGGAACGGAAGCATGCACAAGTTCATACGGGGGCATGCTATATACAGGACACTTACACGACGGAAGAGAAACTTTGAATCTTCTCAGCGACCTTATCTGAGTCGGGCAATTTAGCTCTGGCAACGTGCAAGAGGTGGAAAACACAGTGAGAAACAGTCAGAGGTAGACAGAAGAGACAGAAAGGCCTAACACTATGATCCGGGCTCCATCGAGCGCCCACGGCAGTCTACGAACCGCTCGTTCCTCTAATTTCATTCCCAAAACTTCACAAATTATTTAAAAGAAAAATTAACTTTGAGTCGTCCTGTTTTGACCTCAGGAATTTGGGGTTGAGCTTTGTACACGTTATTACGGTACACCTTGTATACAGCCTGTTTCAATACCATCCTGACAAGACAAAAACTCATGTAATTATTATTCAAATTTTTAGACTTTTCAGGTACAACGACGCACGAATCTGGAAATGTTACGAATGCGAACTTTTAGAAAAGCTTTCGCCGATTCCCGCGTCCTTGTCCATTTCCGAAGATATTGTTGCATTATTAGTGAGGCTGATCGGCAGGTAATCGAACGCATTCGCAGTATTACAACTGAATAACTCAAGTGAAACAGACAGTTCAGATTGAGAGACGTTCATTGATTACGAGCGTAACGTCTTCAGTTTCAGACATATCGCGAGTTCGAATGTAGAATTGTTCCATTAAAAATTCAATATGCCGGCAACATGGACCGGAAAATCTGCGATTACATCAGTAAACACCATCTATTCTGTATCTGACCAGGCCCGGTTAATTTTTGACAGGTTACTTTCAACTTTTAATTGCGATATTTCGGGCGAAAAAAACATTTATTCATGTCTTGCCCTGAAGCTGTTCCCCAGACAGTAACATTTCAGAATAAATTCACAGCAAATGTAAGAATTTCGGCAATAACAGCGCTAATAACAAAGGGTATTTTTAAATTAAACCGCCAGATACAGACTATGTCAGATTTTCGATTATAAGATCATTGCACTGACATTCAGCAGTAATGTTGAACCGAACAACCCTATTATACATTACGCGTTTGCAGACCCTTTTTCATACAGGAACTTTTCCCTATATTGTATCAAATCAGGCTGTACATAGGTAGATATCGGTTTTTCCTGGGAAGAGCGTGCATTATCCGTACTATTTTCCGCAAAATCGATTTTTCAATATAGCGCAAACAATTAATAATAAGTAGGAGTATATTTTATGTATAAGTAAGGACAAACACGTACAGTAATTTCTTGAAAGTGGAAGCGCGTCTTCTTTACTCTAGGTCTACACGGCGTCTATTTATGGTGACCATACTTACGAGGGTGGGCTCGGCAGGGGGACTTGGTGGATTTTCCACGTGGCTATGGACATCGAGTGCTCATCGGCGGCGTAACACCTCCAAAGACTCTGTATTAACATCGCGGCGGGCTGTCGCCGCCGTATCATGTGTTTCTGCCTCTGCTGCTGCTGTACTTTAAGGGCGAAGCCCGAGCCGAGGATGCCCTAAAATAAGTCAGCGTTCATCCGGAGATTTGGGGGCGTCAGCGTCAATATCCCGGCCTAGATCAGGGGGCGACGTCGCAATAATTCGCGGGGAAACACAAAAGAGGGCCCGGTTTTCCACCCCATATTATGATTCCGATGCGCGGACCGACCGACCCCGTTTAGTCTAACGAGATCGTTTAAAACTTGTGATCTATAATGATACTTCCGGGGGCGTAAAGCGCATACAAATTTTTTCGACTCGTTATGTGCCGCATCAGGTAGGGTGCGGGGTGTCGGGTATTGAATGATGAAAAAGCGATTCCGATTAAAAAAGTTTCGCTTTTATTAAAACCGCCCCCTGACCGGCGGCGCCGAAACTTACGGCAGGTAGAGCGAAAAACGATATGCCCAGTAGGGCGCAGAACGAGGCGATTATTTTCCCTTGCCAAGTTTCCGGGACCATATCGCCATAGCCCACTGTACACAGCGTGATCTGGGGGAATCGGATCGTATAGAGACCGGAATGTAACGAGATCCGGGACCGATCTACTTACCACCCCCCACCAGAGGGCCTGGGCGAAATTAGAAAATTTCTTGTTCACGTCTTTCTCGGCTAAGAACACTAAAAACGATGCGAAGATCAAACCCAAGAACCCGATGTATAAAGTCGTGATGAGTTCCTGAAATTCCAGAATGATCACACACGTATCGGGCCTGGTACGGCCCTGGACCCTGAGATATTCAAGCTGACTCGAAAACCCCCAAAAACTGCTCCCTAATGAAATTCCTACCTGTCTGTGTGCGTAAACGACAGATCCAAGTAGTTTCCAGGTGCCGCCCCTGCGATCCATCCGCACCATACGAAGAATTTGGAAGAAACGTAGGCCTCGAAGGGCGCTAGTCGCCAGGGGGCCCCTGGACCTCATGACCAACACGACTATAGAAGCCACTATGGTTATTACATCTGTCGGGGCAGAAAAAAGCAAAAGGTGCGGTAATTGAAAGCACTTTATATGTACGACCACGCAAAGCGTAGATCATTGAGAGTAACGAGTAACTTATGCAGCTGAATCGACGTAAAATTCACATGGCCAGACGTAAAACCGTTTTACATCGGTATACGGCCCGATTTCGACCCGGGCCGGGGTAATTCGGATTCCGGTGGCGGAATTATTTTCACCCCTTATAAATGCGGAGGGTCCGTAAACTAAACTCTCGGCTCTCCCTCGTTTTTCTCTTAAGAAACTTCGATATTTACTGCGATCGCAAGGTGGGACGTAAAATGAAGTTGTGTGGGGTCATTTAGTAAATTTTTATGGGCGAACGGATGCATTACAGTTTATTATCATAATAAATCGGGATTTTTACGAGCAATTAAAAGCGAGTTTTTACGCGTTCTACAAGTTGACAATAAATTTGAGAAAAATTCGAGTAATTACAAGTTCTGATACGAACCGCATCAAGAAGTTAAGGTGACATTAATGCACCTGCCTGCGCCTGAAAACTCGGCGAACGTTTCATTTCATTATACCGCCAGGTGATTTATCAAAGCTCGACGCAGCTGTTTCGTAAAATAAAATGATATTTCCCGGGCCCAACTATAGGCAGCTTTTAACTTCATTCTTCGGTGGGCGGACGGGATCGATTTTTTACTTACCTATGATACAGAATGGACGTCTAAGAAATTTAAGGCGGCCGATGTATCCTTGGTAGCGGGATCGACATCCTGAAGACCAAAGCCTGGAGGGAAAAACGGAATATTAGCCGTTTTTAACAAAGGGAACGCCTGGAAAAGCTCGCACAAACAAAAATAAAGACGATTCTCGAAGTTGTCTACAACTTTATTAAGTGTAGTCGCGATAAACCGTCCGAATGAAAATTCCACTCTCACAAAACCAACAAAACTCTGGCTTGATGTAGTATTATTATTATTATTATCAATTAATCGTCTCTATTGGAAAAAAGCTTGAATATGCGGGAAACTAGAGAGCTTTACGTACCTTAAGCTGAACTCAATGGCGAACCAAATAACGACGAACGACTCCATGTAGGTCAGTATAGATACCGTGATATCTTCGTAAGGGTCTATGGTTGAAAATACGCTCAACGTGAGACAGGCGAAGACCATCAAGAACCTGCAACGCAACCACATCAAAACGCGTTTTCCCCGAAGGATTCTTATTCCAATCCTCAACACTTTATAAAATTCATGCCCCAATTCTAGGGGGGGCTTTATAAAAGTGCACGCGGATTTCGCGTAGCCGTAGGCGTGAATAATTGAACGCGGAGATGGACATTAAGGATTCCGACGCGAAATTGCAGATCCTGCCGGAAGGATTATACCTGTGCGATAAATATGTTATCCGGTTGTTCGGTTTAGATTGTTCCATTGCAGGCGCGGGGTGGAGGTAATAAATGTGCCCCGCCGGTACTGCGGCGCCGCTAAATTCCCCGCCGTAAACCCTAAAGAAACTCGCAGGCGTCCATCATGAAAAATGGCCTTAAAAATGAACAACCCCTCCCGTCGTAAATAGTGGCGGTTGTAAAGTGCGGACCCATTCATGGCGGCGGGCGTCCCGAAATCCCGGACGAAACGGATTATTTCCGACGGCGAAATGAGGGCGCGCAAGACACGCTTTTCGGAAATTGGCGACCCATTATGAATTTGCATTTTCGCGTTCACAGTGGCGGCGCCAGAGGAATCGGGGATTAGCCGGGTGAATGCCGATAAGTTTAGTATCATTGCAGGAGGAAAATAAGAAGGACGCAAGACGGCGGCAAGAAAAGGTCGTTCCGAAAATAGCTTGATGGCACCCGAAGCGAACAGAAATGCCAAACATAATAAATTGATCAACTTAATGATCATAAGGAAGTGGCAATTGGCCCGGCAGGAAGCTGCGGACCTAAACACACACTGCGTCCGCGGATATCCGATTATTTTCGTGCGGGGGGCGGAATTTATCGCATTCTACTGGAACTAATCGCAGTCAGGGCAGACGCGTCAATTTTAAAAATCCACCAACAAACAACGCTTATATTCGTTTTCGCGGTGATTTAGTAAAAAGCCTTTCGTTATAAATCTCCCCCTCAGACATTTTATTTTCATTACGTATAAATTGTATTTTATGTACTTAAAAAGTTTGGGATTTCGGAGGGTGGGCTCTTTTCGAAAAATCAATATCAGCAGGCTATATGTAAAATATTGAGCAAAGTTTCACGCTCCAAGAACCTCACTCATCCCAATTATGTTCCTGGAGTGTTAGGACGCGTTTACTGTACGGCCCTCCTACCTTTCCTTCACTAATCTAAAAGGGGTCCCGGTATGGAATTTATTAGGCGATTTGTGGTCCCAGAATGTTAATTTCCACAAATCGATCCGAACCACTCGCATATAATAATAGAAATAGCGCACGTTAAAAATTCGAGAACTTTATGAGGACATAAGTCGAGTCGGTGTCACCCGTCCCGACGTCGAGATCTCCCGGTGGCTTTTTATTCCTCGATGAAAATTATAACTCGGTTTATAAATGAAATTTGCATGTCATCGGGTCGCCTGTCGGTTCGCCCGGAATTAAACGAAAACCGAATAAAATTTTACAACCCGGAATCGCGCAGAACGCTCGGAGAAATATCAATCGGATCCCGGTCATCGAACGTCTAATTCGAATCGGCGGGGGCTACTTACACGATGATGTGGTACAGGATGGCTACCCCCCGAGGCCTCTCCAGGAAGTTGTACACGCGGCTTTGTATGCGCCGGTACCGGGCATCCCGCCGTGAAGCTCTGTAGTTGAGCGGTCTACCGAGGAGACTCATTCGGGGCTGTGTAAGACGGCCGCGCTTTTGTCGCAGCGTCAAACTGCAACAGAAAAAAGGGCACGTGGTGATCGCCTGAAAAAAATGATTTTTTTCTTTTTTTTACGATTTTTTCCTGAGCTTTTACGCAGATTTCAGAAACTCGGCGCCCCTGATTCGACATTCTGGTTTCGTTTGCGTACGAATCGAACGCGACCCACAACGTGCTCTCTACAACGAGCTGAAAGGTCCTTCTGGTCGAAAGCCGTAATTGAGATCATTAAAAAGTTTTAGTGACTTCATTACGGTATTTTCCTGCAGTTAAGGCAAACACTAATTTTCTACCAGATGAGAGAGCTTAGTAAAGTCCAATACCATACATATTTCCCTTTCAGGAGTATGCATGCAGAAGGTTTTTGTTCATAGGCATGCCATGTAAAGTAATGAAAATATCTAGCTTGTTGGTGTGGATTTTTTTCATGTTCGTCGACTTTCCACCTATGTAACGTATACACGTTCAATCGGAAAGCTTTTTCGTATCGTAAAGATCTCCAGATAGTCCGTCGCTCGTTATTTACGCTTGTAATTTCGTTACGTCAATAATGAACCCGGTGGTGGAAAACAGTGGAAAGCTCGCGTTTTTGCGCCACTGATAATGAGGAGAATCCCGCATGCAAGAGTAGTTACAAACGAAAGCACCGCGAAGGGATTCACGAGAATTCGAAAAAGCGTTCGATCCCGGAGCTTTGAGGACACGCCGATATGCGCACAACTCCCATGAAACTTCGACATTTCCGAGCGTATCCAACGATTCTCCCGAAAACATTGCCATGGACAGAAGTTTGTTTACGCCGGATATAAAAAAGTTGAGAAGACGATTTTTTTGCAAAATAATCGGATTACGGTCTGAAGTTATAAGTATAAGGAAATTGGAAGAATTTATGCTTGTGTTTACCGCTCTGATGTTTCAAGCAATTAAATCCGACTCGCGCTAATATTTGTTCACAATCGAATCGGGGCGAATTGATCTATTTATAAACAGCAAGTCTAAATATTATAGGAGCCGTTTTCCACAATGCTAGACTTCCTTCCGAACACAAATCAGGGCAACTTTACTTTATTCCAAAGCGATAGGGGGCATAAGCGCCCTGTTCGTCTCCGACTTATGTCCCCATCGGTTTGGAATGAACCGGTATAACAGTGTCGCAATAAGGGTAGGGGGTTGTTTTTCGTTCGATTGTAAATTATAGAGAATGGCTTTTGTGCCGATTCCCTTTATGGAAGTAAATGAGGCCTTTTGATGGATGAAAAATACTTACAAGTTATTAAAATTCTGAAATCTCAATTAAACCTACCCTGTAAATATCGACCGTGAGCTCTAGATTATACGTCGGCAACGTAATAGATTTAATAGAAATTTCCAATTATATTAAGTATTCATAAAATTAAAGTTGAGAGGGTGCACAAACCAAGCTGTCGCCCTCATTCACGTACATAGATCACAATTACAGGAGTTGTCTTGAGTGACGCCTCGGAGCAGGGCCGGGAACAATTTACACGGTTTGGCGATTTTTTGCCGAGTTTGTCGAATTAATTTCAGAGATTACGTTCACGTTATAAATAAGAGGGCTGAAAACGGAAATTACAAGTTTTCTGAAGAAGGGTTGATGAGAATGGAAGATCGATCCAGTCCAATATTATACGCATACATATATTAGGTAACAGGGTAGAGGGCCTTATGATGGGCGGTGTTTTCGGGCTATCAATTAAATTATTCCTGCGGTTATGACGATGATGGACGGGCTGCAAATGAGTTTTTGTACATATTATGAATACCCAACTTCACCGATCTCTCGCTTAAAAATTCCCTTTCCCGAGGAGCCCCGAGGAATTTCATTCGAATTTACCAGGTGAAAATCTTGAATTTCCGACTTGTATGTAACGACATAGCAGTCACAAGTGGCGATGGCGAAAACCGTCTGGAATGAATACTTCATGACGGGAATTAAGGCTCGTTAAAGGGAAACTTTAAGACTCCGCTCTGTTTTACACGGCCCGCGTAATAGATTACATCATAATATAGTGATGAAGGAAATACACAAATCCCTCTTTCAAGGTTTACTTATTTATTTTCTCTGGTTTTATTATAAACTTCACACGGAAATATTAACTGGGCTGCGCCTCGGCCGGGCTGCGAGTTGGAGTGGAGTTGCAGCACATGCATAAAGGTGCCGATATTATTCAGAATCAATCAGCAGACCGTGTGGGTTTGTATAAAGCTCCTTATATGTTTTTTGCCCGCTTTCAGAGACGAGGCATCAACATTATTGTTAGTTGCTGTATGATTTCTTGAAGTGTGAATGAAGCCTTGCATAAATGGCACCTCGAAATTGGACGGCGTATAGAGCTTCCTTTGCTGGCCGACAACATATTTCTTCTTGGATTGTTTTTCCACTATACATCAGTATGAATGTTGAGAGACTCGCCCTGTTAGGGTTCTTTTAAAATGAATACCAGGGATTTCAAAGAAATACGACGTATCTGGTTGCCTGGTAACCCTCTGGCAGGGGCATTCCGACTGATGTGCTTAATTCCGGTTCCCAAAATGACGAGAATCTTTTCCCGGGGCACTTCTATATATTCCGAATCCGCGAATCGGCCAATGTTTTAGTAAATTGAAAATAAAGACCCTAATACCCCAGTCCCGGGCGCGTATCGTATCTAGTAGAAAGCCCGGATTTTCTTTTTAATTCGTTTATTATTATTATCATATTAAATCATCCTATTTTTATATTCTCTAAACTCTAAAAACCAGACTAGAAAGGTGAGTAATTCGGATTATTTTTAAATCGCGGAGAAGCTCATTTCGTTTTGATTGCATCCACAGAAACTTTATGAAGATTTTTAGATTCCGAAATGTTAATCATAACACTTCTGAAGGAGGCGGCTTCGATCTCAGTCTCTTTGAATCCGACAATTACCCCAGAACTCTGGCGTCTCTCCGCCTCGATATTTTGTGGTTTTACGAGAGGAATTCTGTCGATATGAGTTTCCAATATGCGGATATCTCTGAAGGGGATTTGAGAGAGGTGTGTCGGTTTGTACCGATCTCATTATCGTCCGGAATTCGAGAACCGCATCCAGGCTTCACTGCTAAAAATCTTCATAATCGAAGGCTTACCTAATAGGCTATTGTCCTCATGTTATTTTTAGCAGAACAAATCCTCTTTTTACTTAGCTATAATAGACGTGAAGCATGAATTTCATTTTGAACATATGAGTGAATTTAAGAGGATTCTATTAAATTTATTCAAGGGGTTGATAAATATATACGTGGGTAACGTAACGTAATTCGCATACCTAGGTGGGGATATAAATTGTTTTCGCCGAGTAATTACTGACGGTGGAAATGAGATTCTGTGTCAATTTTACTTAGCAATAATGGTCTGCAAATAACCCCTTTCCGTAACGTGCGTCTAATGTAATATCCGCTTTACCCAACTAATATCTTCCGACGTCCTAAGTACAGACCGGGAACACTCGGATTTTTCGCTATAGACGCCATCGAATTACAGATTTTAGCCGATATTAGGAAGCCATTTCTCCCAGTTTCTATACAATCACTTTGCGTTATCAGGTCAATAATTGATTGTAATTGCATCCATTGTTCTACGTGCAATCGGTACCGGGATCAATACAGGACAAATATACGGCTGATTTTTCGCTTATGACTAGTTGTGTGTATGAAGAGATTCACTGGATAATAGTAGGCAATAATAACGCGACGTCTATCCCGTTCCGTTCTGTTTAATCTGGAACGTCGAGTTTGTTTTGCCGTTATCGTTTTGGTTTAGCTAACTAATTATGCATTCGATAAACGGGTGCACCGCACTGTCGACAAACTCCAAAATGTATCTTGATTACTTTTCAACAAACACGCGATGTTCACTCACCTCTCGCATACCTAGACTTCGAAATTATCATAAAAGTACATAATTTCTTTCATAACCGTTGCAAATTTCAAATAATAATTTTCCTAAATTTCATAACATAACTTGTACCAGGGGTGCGATTGGTTATATTATATAAGCCATGACAACCTTTCCCCATTCCGGGGTACATTCCGGGAACCGGTTTTTCGACTCAGGCTAAGCCTCGCTTTTAATTAAAATAGCAAACACAAGATTTGGTTTTTATTTCCCGTCCCGTAATTAAAAGTCAGATTTAAACAGCGGAGCTCTCTGATTGGGACGGCGACAAGGCACAATAATTAAAAAATAACAATCATTATCGTCCCGACATCAGGTACATACTTTATACCGTAAAGTTTGCGCTCCCGAGGACGCACCAGTGATTTTACTTTAAAATTCAGGGGACGCGCGTGCCTCGGGGGAATAAAATAGTGAGATCACTTCCAGCGGGCAACATGTTGAAATTTGAATTAAAAATACGTTCGGGAACTTTTTTAAAAATATGTAAAGAGGCAAACACCGTGGCCGAAATAAATCAGACGCGAAGAGCTGGCCCAATTTCGCGCTATCGGCTTTTTGCGCCGGCCAACGGACATCGGGCCGATGCATCGCCCCTGAAAATGGATACGTTCCTGACCGCATGCCAAAAATTCGAGAATTCGCCCGTCCGGAGACGCTATTTCTAAACATTTCTCCCGGCGAAACAAGACGCGCTCGTGACTCATTATTTACATGTCTTTCACTGACAGTTCATTGGTGTGAGGTTTTTTTTCTAATTTTTCGCCAGAAACCCAATAACCAAAAGTAAACCGATCGCCTTTTGATGATTCCCGATGCCTCGTGATCCCAGTATCGATTTCATAATTCCTACAAAGTCGAGGGTTGTGAAAGAACGACCGAGCGTTTCTATGTAATTCGCAATACCGTTATTAAGGTGGAGGTAACGATTTTTCACTTTCATTGTCCCTACGAATAATTACGGGTTTACAGCGTCTTTTTCGCGTGATGGACATGAGTGAAAACGGACGCGCTTTTCGGGATTCCCGGGGCTTTCGGCGGGACAAAAGGGCGCAAATTGTGAAGCGGGACAAAGGCGGCGAGTTTCGCAGGTGCGGGCGGATCCGCCGCGAGCACGTGGGCGCGTTTTTCGGAGACTTGTTGATCGAAGGGTGGACACGTCGGGGGGCGGCGCGGCATATTTACCACGGGTCCTAATCGGCGGCGGCGGGCACCCGCGGGCCTCTTGCGTTCGGCGGTGTGGGGGCGGCGAGACGTCGCCGGCCATGTGCACCGCGCGACCGCGCGACCTCCAAGCGACAGGCGGCACCGAGAGCGTCACGCAGACTGAGCGCCGCGGCGCCCCCGGAACGCGGCGGACGCGGGCTGACCGGCGGCGGTGCACGCACGCCACCAGGTGCGCCTCCTCCAGGAAAAAGACGTCGAGGGCGCCGGGAACTTCGCGCCCCCGCTAATTGCGAACGTTCGAACCTCGCAGACGGTTCGACTCCACGAAAGGCACTAGAAAGCCCACGAT
Organism: Salpingus planirostris; assembly: GCA_949788335.1. Lineage (NCBI taxonomy): Eukaryota > Metazoa > Arthropoda > Insecta > Coleoptera > Salpingidae > Salpingus > Salpingus planirostris. The sequence continues at coordinate 6,767,179 of OX460929.1, forward strand.
TATTATGGTAATGAGGCCTGAAATCGCGATAATGGGAACTCGCCCGGCCACATACAGCCCGCTCAAAAATACACCAACAGCGCTTTCCAGGGGGCAAATCAGAAAATCACCCGTTCTGGTAGATCGATAATATTCATTCGAGAGATTAATCACCGAATGAAAACGTCTACCGAATTCGCTGAAAATTCAAAGACGTCAAAGCTCCCAAAAGCGCACGCTGATTCAAAAGTAAGGGATGATTCCTTGAACACAGGATGTCCACGGGTTGACTTTGAAAGAGGAAAATAAATGGGTGATTTTGTATTGCTAGGTCTGTATCTTATTGTGGCTGAAATGTTTCCAAATTACCGCGTCACATCGAACGGGCTAATATTAGCAGATGCCCGCTCGTATTGCCCGCACGTCAGGTGTGCGGACTGGTAACTATTCAAAAGCGAACGGCCGATCCGATGCATAAGCTCGTCCGGTTCAATGATAGATGAAACAAATCAGTTACACGCGATCATTCTCAATTTCGGCGTCTGCTCCTGAAAACACTTAATGCCACAGGGCCCGTAACCGAAGTCGTCATTAATCATGACCTCAAGTATAATCTCGCCCGGCGAATCAACGGTTGAACGTGCAGACATGAACCCGCTTATGAAGACGTGAAGTATTCCGGCGTTCGGATTGGCAAAAACCGGAATAATTCCATTTTCGGGGAGTTAGTCGGCTATTATCGTCGTTGCCAGCCGAGCGCCCGCTTTCGTCCTCGCGAAAATTCGAATCATTTATGCATGCATATATGTATACAGCCTAGGAAGGGTAGATAAGCGGGAAAGTTTCGTGGGGCGGCCGGCGGGTTTCTTCACTTGTACTTTATAAAACGGATTAATGCAGGAATTCTTCCAGTGGAATTTTTCCCAATGAAACCGCACGAACTTACAGCGGGCGCACCCTTTCATCCCCGTTCTCTTATTCGGCCTGAAAAACAACCCCTCAAACATGATACACGGTCGGTCGTTTCAATAATTGAGCGGAATCCCAAAGCTACATTTCCCAACTTCGGAAAAATGGTAGCGCTGGGGGTTTCCCGCCCCGACTTCCGGAACCGAAAATTGAGGTTAATGTTGACGACGTAACGTCCTCTCGCGCCCCTTGGAAATTAATAATAAGGTCGCGCTGACAGAGGCTCTTGTCTAGTTAAATCACCCCGTTTTCGTTCTAATTAATTGTTTAAGTGTCAGATTAAAGCCGATTATGGTACAATTCCGAAAGTTGCGCATCCCTTTGACATGGAACTCATCTCACCAACAAGAGATAAGTCTATATCAGGGGGCTCAATTAGACCCCCACAATCGGCCTTTTAAGAACACTAACAGAATTACACATAAGTTATGCCACTTTTCAGATGCGATCCTACCTTTCCGGGTCTTTCGGGTTTTTGGAGTCTTCAGCGCCATTTCTATCGGGAATGGACGCTTCAAACTCGACGGTCTTTTTGGCAGGCGGCTGCACATTCGCTGTAAGAAGAGGTCTTTGAGATAAGGACGGAGAATCCGTTGGCGTAGGTGAAGACGTACCCGATGTCATTTTCAATGATTTCTAATGACGACTAATCCATCTGGAACAGACCAACAAACGGATTCATTTATGAGTCCGAATCTGCACAATGGAAGCATAACGAAGATTTGACAGGTGAATCCGGCCCCGTAACAAGTCCCTCCTGATGTACGAGCCTTGAAATATTCACAAGTTGTTAACGGCAATGCCGTTACGCCTGCGTTGTGTATTTCGCATTTCGCATTTCGCTGTGCACAAAAAGGGAGGCGGGGGCGAGACGCGACCTCCGTGCACTTTCCAGTCTTTTATTCCATCAGGTGTTGAGATTGAATCCAGCCAATTCCCGGTTAACTCTCTTCATAAATAAAGCACGAATCTCTATGCATTGCCGATTCTGTGTAATCTTTGAGATCACCTCTTCACCTAGCACGCAAAGCTCGACATTGAGTCTGAATAATTGAAGTGGGGTTAACTCTAAGACTTTGAGGGTATTAGTTCGGCGCTGGGTGTTGATTTGTGAGGGCGTATCGACCCGGACAGCCCTTTCCGTCCCAGATGGAAAAAACCGCACGGGAAAGGAAAAACCCAATTAATTAGTGAACCGGAAACGGACTACAAGAATTCCATCAATCCCCGAATCGGATCCTATGCAGAATTTCTATTTAGCTTCCGTTTGCATAGGCACAATCGATAACAGATTTCCACCCTCCATATCACCCAAACAGCGAGTACTAATTAACTTAATTAACAACTGGCAGACAACTATCAGAATTTTTAATAAACCTCACCATTAATCAGATTTGAGCCCATTACTACAACAATTCTATTACCGTACTAACGACAACTGGGAACTTCACCTTCTGGGGGTTGTGATTCTGGATGGGGCTGGGAGTGGAAAAACCTCGTATATGCTAGGAGGGAAAAAACGCAAATTACTTAATAATCCTAATCCTACACGTTTGCGCTATCGTTGTTAAAGTCGTGTGCAGGTTCCGAGGGTTCGGTTTTATTAAGGGTTTTGCATTTCTAGGTCAGCACACACTCTGTTGTTTTATACCACCGAGTCGACGTATTGTCGGAACGGCCCTTTGGATCGAGCACTGTAACAATGTGACTGTACGTAGGCAGGGCCGTATAGCCGAACCGGCCCAGAGAACTGCTGCACGTTATTGACTTACCGTGATTCCCAGCGCGTTTGGCCGATCGGGACCCAGGCCGTTTTTACCCCCGAATCTGCCGGCATCATCGCCGAGGGGGCCTGCGAATTGCGGCCGAGCTCGTTCCTTGAGATTTTACACAGGCGTTACGCTCCGAATTAATCGCTCATTGGGAGACGTTTCGCATAAAAAGACTCTCGCACAGATTGCATCCGCCCGATGACCGCGGGCTTTTAATAATCCCCCCGTGGTGAGTAACGCGTCGGGTGGATTATTTCCTTATTCCACTTTCACGATCTCGATATATTTCCGCCAATTTGACGAAAAAAATTCATGTGCGAGTCTCCGGGAAAATAAAGTGGGCCGTCTTACGCGTACGGTTTAAATCCCAATTGATGTTTCTATGTGAGACGCGTGAAAAACATCCAGATCTTCGAGAGAAAAAATACATTTTTATAAACACAGCTGGAAACTATCTAATCCAGATAATGATTTTACAAACTTACAACAAACATCGTGACGAAAATTTTAATTAACGCGCAGTGAACCGTTTCCACTATCCGCAAACAACTTAAGTACCCCGGTAATTTATTATTTCGGAGTTTCAGTTGAATGTCAGAGGTCCATAATCACCTGAGCTTTAATTATCGGATTCGAAACTAATTGCAAGTGGATCTGAAACCCGTAGATAAACTTGGGATTATTTTCTAGGTAAAAATCAATGCGGAGGGGAGTTTTGAGCAGGCACTAGCCCATACATTGCTCGTTAACTGTTCAAATATTTTGACCGATGGTATATGATGCATATTGATCCGCTGAACGAGATTTGTATTTTGTCCAAATGTATAAACTTTTCGCAGATCCATCGAATTCCCATCAAGATTCAGTCTTTTCGAAAGCGAAATGAGGGTGGCAAGTTTTCAATGAATCAAACTGCCTTTACCTTCATCAAAACTAGGGGAAGTCCGTGGAAATTGGACCACTTAAGAAAGATCACCAATATCTCTGTATAGAATTCAACTATGAGCATCCCAATTTTTTCCAAGTTGTAATCAGTTTTGATATTCCAAATAATCACCTATATGTGGTTATAATTATTTTCAATTCCCAATGAAAAAATAACTGCCAAAATTCACCAGCAGCGTTTAATTTGGACCAGGACGTGTAAATTATTGGATTTGGTCTTTGTGTAAATTGGACCAAGGCGTGTATTATGTTGAAATCGGTTAAAATCAACTGTAGTTTTTCAAACACACAATTTATTGAAAAAATTAAACAAATTAGGTTCTGACAATGAGAAACATGATCAAAAAACTTCTTTTTAGAAATTTGGGCTTCCTGTTGAATCAACTTCAGAAGAATTCAGTTTCTGACGTTTGTTTCTAGGACCCCCTGAAGATCAACAACAACATGGTATTGGATCAATTATATCCATTGGAATGTATTCACCACAGCTGGGATCTTCTTTTTCATTTAAATTAGAAAATCTCAATGTATTAATGTAATTTGGACCGGTCCAAAATACACAATTGTCACTGGGCCAAATTACACAAAGACAATCATTACATGAAATATTCAATAATGATGATATTGCAGCATAAAACTGTTATGTTGATGTAAGATAGTGTACCTGATCGTGTGTAAAATTAGCTACTCCAATTAGTATGGTTCTTACTCTTTCGTTCTTTTGGTCACTTCATTATGATTATACTCACTCCTTATATCGTTTTGATGTTTTCACTGGATGTTTCCACCAGATTGGAATTTTAGCGTTGAATGACTACAGATTTTGTTTGAGACTTCACTAGAGTCTACTAATTGTGAACAAAAATACCGCATAGCGCCATTATCGTTAGACTGAAAAATATCAGACTGGTCCAATTTACACACTGGTCCAAATTCCACGGACTTCCCCTACATTATTTCAATTTCAAAGGAGTTTCGGATGTAATTGGTTCGTAAAATTGCGGAAAGTTTGTAGTAATACTGACGCGAGGCAAGAAATTAGAGTCGTTATCCGCAACGTGACGATTAATTTAATTTCGAGGGGGGAGACAGTGTCAAATGAAAAACGGGAGATTCGGCAAAAGTTGATCGATGAGCCGACTGCAGGTGCACCGTTTCGGCATCGGCGCACTTAATCGCCTTTTTTCGATCCGGAACGAGACGTTTCCTTTCCCGAAAATGTGTCGAAAATTTGTCAATTTCCAGGTGACTGGGGGAAGTCAAAGAGGGGGGAATTGCGGGGGCAAAGAACTAAATCCAGAACAAATCTTAATTAAATCCTCTGGTTTTATATTGGTCTGCCCAGACCCGGTCGACATGTGCCTTATTAGCCCCTTTAGATCCTTTGTAGTGTCTTGCTGCTGTTGTTATTTGGTTTGGTATAGGAGAGAGTGAATACATTACGAGTCGCAGGAGCAATATCGAACCCTTTCTTCGGGAATTCCCATAGTGTTAGAATTCTTCCTCGCTTTCTATTGTTGCGAAACTAGTTTTATATATCGATTCAAACGCATTACAAATTCCGTATTAATATTTCAGGGTAATTTTCCGTACTCGACTAATATAACCTTATGTATTATAGATAGAGGAAGTGTATAATAATAATAAAGGAACTTGGACATGGTATACTTGATCGAAAGGTCCGGGTTGTCACTCATGACGTAAATAAATAAACGTGAATTGTATCCTGGATTTCAGCCATTATTAAAAATGATTTAGGTCCGCAATTACCCGCCGTGAATATTAAGATCCAGGTAGCGTTCACCTATGTGTATATAGCAATGGCTTTATTGTGAAATGGGGTGAATAATTGCAAGTAATGAAATTAAGTCATCGAGACTGGGATTCGGTTCGCGTTAAAATTAGGCTAAAAAATCCCAAATGAAAACATGCACAAACTGGATGAAATATGAATCGATCGTAATTATCGCGTCCAGCGCCGGGGATTTATTTAAATGTCCGACCGGTGACTTTTATAATGGGCCGCTTTGAACGTAATACCGTTATTAATCCGGTTAGAGCATCAGCTTCCCATGCAAGTAGGCAGGGTAAGTAGCTAAGTAAATTATCGAGCGCCGGGCCGCTCCGGTGCACTTCCTCTTGTGTTAGATTATTGACTTTTTGCAAGATGTATCACCGTCGCGGGAGGGGGTGGATCTTGAAGTCGTATCTTGTTAGACATGGTGGAATTATTGATTATTTAAATGGGACAAATTGAGGTAAATCACTCGAAAAGGGCCGTGCCGTCTCCCATAACCGGCCCGATATATCAAGGCGTGCATATGCATAAAACATAAGAAAAGAGGGCGAAGGGGCACGGGAGCGTAAAGGCTCTTGAAGATTTTCGGAAATTGGGAAATATTGCGGGTGGATGTGGGACGGCGTCGCCAAAATGTCGGAGGGTGTTGGCCCCGGGCCAAATTCCCTACGTCCTGAAAGTTTCAGACGAGTCCCTTAAAACCGACACGCTACTCGACCGTACCAGTGGTCGGGCCCAAGAAAATTGTTGAAATTGTGTTTACGCCATATCTCTCCGGTGTTTCCAAACATTCCGGTGAACCTTCAACGACTTTCTATAAATAATGTTTATTGCCGTTTGCGTTGCAATTAATTTGCGGCTTTAATAGAACAAAAACCCGAAAATAAGTGCTGAACTCAGGCTAAAAGACCGCAAATTATTATACCCACACACATGAGAAATCTAATCACAAACAACTACATGCATACAGCATTTCATTTCATTCCAACCCCCTCTTCTATTCTATTCTATTATTAAACGAGGCAATATCTCTTCACATCTCCCAGAATTGCGCCTTTCACTCAATTAATGGCCGCAATTAATAAATACCTGGAGTAGAAAACGCACCCCGTCGCCTCCCACATCAGTTGATGGAGTATTGAAGTGTGCGGGGGATCGGGGGGTGTCAGCAGGAACGTCAATTTTTAAAGGCAATCTCGAAAGGGATGTAATTCTTTTATGCTTCATTTTATCATCGCGTTCAGCATATTCCACAAAAGGTCAATTTCGCCCCGTGACTGGATAAATGCATTGTGGTGAAAATCGAGTAATATCGCGCCCCCAAGCAAACCGCAACCCAATTATTACGTAAGACATTTTTGTGGTCGAGATGCGCGGCTGAAATAATTTATTCGCCGGAAGTTACTCCCTGGTTCTTGCCGGGAAGTGCAAAGGGGTGGGTAGTCGAGTCGACATATTTTAAGAGTTTAGCGACCATAACGAATTAATGGGGTGCATATAAATCTGGGGTTTAATTAGTCGCCCTTATGCCATATGGGGTAAATTAGTCGGGAAATTCTTCAATCGGGGTTCGGGGTCAATTAGCTCCGTATTAATTGTTCCATAATCATCGGCCGCATCCCCCGGCTCACCCTTTCTATTTCCACACGTTTTTATATGGGAAAATGGGGGAAAAGTGGCATGAATATCGTCACGTCAGCGTCCCGCCCTTTTTATAAGAGGTGAGCTGTCGTTGTGCGCTTTTCCGGAGTTCAACCGCCTTCGAGCTCAGAATTTGTGACTTTATAACACGTTGGCAAGCTCCCAAAAGATTTCGCTTCTTATTTAGAGTCGCCTCCACTATTAAAACCTGATGAGTTATTATGCATTAATAAAAAATCGCTCTTGTTCGTAATTAATTTAATTTAAGGGCGACGCCACAGAAGTGATTAATCGAGGGCGAGTTTTATGGATCCCTTTCTTGACTTAACAGAAACGGATTACGAATAGTTTAGCTCGTGTATAGGCGTTTTCTTTCAACCCCCGAGAGTGCGAATTACAGTTCGGCGCTCATCTTCGTCTCCAAATTGCGAAATAAAACTTTCGGAGGGGTTTGTTTTATTCCCCAATTAATTTTTTGTTCCCACATTAACAAACTCGATACGAGCCCAACGAAACGCAATTAGCCACCGTGAAGAGAGTCTCCGCATCGGGGGCTAATTGTATTAGCCACCCCAAGTGATTTGAAAAAAGGGCTAAAGCAGGCCGAGACCCCCAGGCACGATGATTTTGTATATTGACTGAGAGGTTAATCAAATGGGAATTCTCGGGCATATTCGCCAGGAATACTATAGAAGATCTTGGAAACTCTCCGGAATTTCAGAAATATGTTATTAATTAAGCGTTTCTTCAGAATTCCAAACATTAATTCGCAAAAATTATCAGGTACGAAGAAATTTTATGCCCCATCATTAGAAGTCCGGTTAAATTGAGAAAATTTGCAGTATTTGAGCAAATATGCCGCACCGTCCAAGACTGGAATCGTTGCCAATAATAACCGAAAATAATACAACGTTTAATTTTTCCGGCTTGTATAAACGAACCCCGGATACGGAATGGAGTATGAAGGATAATTAGAATACTCTCCATGGGGGAAAATAAACAAGAGGTCGATATATTGTTGGCCTGCATTGTTTATGGAAGTAATTGAGAGAATTCGACTCGAACGCAGGAATGAAATTCATAGATTCGGTAAACAGAAAAAGATGAGGGTTGCTATACATATATATTTACTTGTCAAATTTAATTGTATCAGCTTCGCCCATAAAGCTTTGTATGTGTATACATATAGTTTCGCATGACTGACGGGAAGGAAAGCCTAAACTGGGAACTTCAGGGGGTGAACTACCCGCCATCACGAACTTCATATAATAATCCTCTACCTCCGTCTCCGCCCCGACGACAAATTACCCCCAAAAACCTATAGTAAATATTTTAAATTCAAATTACCTGCACTCGGCACGGTAATGTAAAGAAAACTGAAAGCCATGAATTTAAAGAGAGTTTAAAGGACATCCTCCCCTGCTCACTCGGATTATTTACCTAACGAATTCGGCGAAAAAATAAATTATCGCCTCGCCCCGTCATTAATCCCGGGACCGCCACAAAAGAGGACGTGGCAACCGCCCCTAATGCGGGGCAATAAAACAATTTCCAAATGAGATCTCAACGTTCGTGTCAGATGAAATCTCACGCTCCATCATTATTATTATTGCGGTTGTCATCCACAACTAGACAACGCGGTGAAACAGGCAGAAATCTCCTCAGATCTTCCATCTCTAATAAGTAATCGGATTCAATTATTAAATTACAGGGGGCGAATCGTTCGAAAATCACGAGTTTCCTGTTTGAATCGCCTCGGATTTCGTTATAATCAAGTTGATTAGTTTAATTAACATTATGATCGAATCGGTCCCGTCCCCCACCAACTTTTAATTGTACCGTGTAGTTTATATATCTACGGAGGTATCGGGGGATGTTTATAGTGGGGCGGGAGTGTGAGGACGGGGGTGGGGTGAATGTGTTCGGAGCGTTATAAGGAAATTGCCGGTTCTACTACTCGATTCACCTTTAAGTTTTCATGAGCTATGTGGCGGCGGCGGCGGCAATTACGAAAGAGTAAAAATCCCCGACTTCTCCGACAGTTATCCATGAAATTCGGCCGGGGGAGAGTCACTAAAATACGTGAAAACTACGGAACGGACGGCATGTGGTAGAGAACGTTTTGGCACTGGATTTTCCGCACCGGTCACTGCCGATACTAGCGTTACTAAACTGTGGAGGAGAGCCTTACAGGGCGCGCATCCTCGACACTGCACAGTCTCCGACCTCCGGATTTCGGATTCGGCACTCAGAGGGACCCAATTTCGGCCAGAAGTGGGCCCAAATCGGGACATTTCGCCTCTGCGAGAGCGCTCATATCTAAATAATCCACGCAGGAGCAGATCTCGAATAAAACTCGACTCGACTTTTGTAAGATGATGCGCGCACTGGGAAACGCACGAATTTATTTATTTTAATTACGTATATATGCCATTCACCTACTCAATACTCATCAACTTTATTTGCGAGCGAATACGTACGTGAGCGCAGAAAGAGAAAACGCGACAGAAAATCGATCAATCATCCCCTTTATAAATAAAACCGAGACCGATCCTCGGGAGAGGATTCAACTTGGAAAAGTACAACTCGTGACAGTCGCACTTTTCCGGCTTTTTTACCCCCGAAGGATGCACCGACCCTTGTAACTAATAACAAATAAATAAAAGAATAAGGACGATGGAGACTAATTTTCTGCGTTCAAGCGGGAATGAAGCACATTTTTTCCGACCTTTTGTTGAATTGGACGAGGGTGTAAAAGTGACGCTTTTAGCTTTCCGTGAATGTGACGAAAAGCAGTTTGCGTATCTGCGCTTTAAAATGAGAAAAAAGCCTTCCCCTATTTACAGTCGCAAATTAATTAGAGAACACTTGTAAAGCGTCACGAATCCGTTTTTCGTTCTTTATTCGATTCCCCTCGTTTTCCACGGTGAATTAAAGTTTATATGGAGTTTTAATCCGGCTTTAATTGAAATGAATTTATTCTTATTTTCGTACCTACAGGAAGTTCGAAACCAGGTGGGTAACACGATAAATCACACTACTCAAATATAAACAGGGAATCTAATAAAACTTCTCGTTTATTAACTCTCGAATTTATTGATACACTCTACCATACTACACACGCTTCATTTTATTGGGAAACTTCCTCCATATCGGAATTGTGGATGGCAACTTGAGAACCTTCTGGGAAAAGAAAAAACGAAAGGGGTTGTGATTTAAAATTTTACGATACTTTTTAATTGGAGATTTTGATGAAACTTCAGTTCGTTTTCGTCATCAACATTTCAGTCGGGAAAAGAAGACAATTTGATAAGATCATCACGTTATTTTGATTCCGCCAAAAATTGAATGCAAATCGGATTGGAAAAAAGAATAACTTACTTTGAAAAGTGGGTAGATAGAGATCTCTCCTGGGGTCGAATCGTCCTGAAAAGTGCATTTCGTAGGTGGTGTCTGGGCGGGGTTGTCGCAGTCCTGTAGAAAGACGCATCCAAAAGTGGATGTTCTTAGGGTAAAGGATTGCGTATTGTTATCGCAAGGCTATCACACCGGCTGAACATGATTAATTCGGCCAGCTCTAGAGCTTGCTTTTGTACAAAATGACGATAATAATAATTACAATAGAAGTCGAATTCAATAGCCTTTATTAACTATTTTACAACTTCTGTGCCTTTTAAGTGTGAACGATATTCTTGGATTCCATTACCATCGTCGTGAAATCGGCGGCGCGTAGCGCGTTGTTGCGAAGAAAAGGCTGAAATGGAATGAAATTGTTAAAAATTCAATATCCCACCAAATATGGGGAGGGAGGAACTGTACTTATGTCACTTTTTGACTTTATAAAATAAAATAAAATCGCATTCGTGCATAAGTTTCATTTCCCACGCACATGAACGTTTCAAAAGCCATCAGGATATTCAGCTGAGAAACTGCCTGAACGTGGATTTGCCAAGTACGAAAAATTATACACACCTGCCTCTCGAGGATTTCGACGTCCAGATGCGCTCAATCCCTTCCATTTCCGCCTCTTTCATCTTCCACCCCTCATTTTATTCTCCGGCGTTTTCATTCTGTTTACGACAATCAATTTAGATAGGTACGCACAAATTAAATTGGACAAGTTCAACTTAATTATAATTATGGTGAATGTGGTAGGGAACAATTCCACGTAGTTTTATGTAAAACTACGTGTGGTAAGCGCCTAAGCAATTAATCTAGCAGCCGTTTCGCATAAGCGCCCATAAAAAAGGCGCTCATTTATTTATATACTAGACTGCTTCATAATTCTCATAAAAAAAATACTGACCTTTTTTAGATCGACCCTCTCAGGTCTCAAGTGCGAGGGGAGAGGTCAACGAATTCCGCGCCAACGTCCACATTGATTGATAAGAGAGCCGGAGCTAGAAATAAAATATTCCGAATGTAAATTAAATTCAAATGAGTCGTTTTTCAGAGACGGTGATAAATAACGCCGTGTTGAAATCGTGGAATATTGAAAAATGTAAAATCGCGACCAAGCAATCGGTCACTCGGCTCGGGTGATTAAAAGAAAACGCAGAAAATGTTGTTAGTTCCCCTTTCCCCCTTAGCCCCGGTTCGAAATCAATAACCATGCGGCTGTCTCTAGATTTTATCAGCACGTGGTTTCAATTCTTCTCTATCTGCAAAAATCGCGAGCATCCCCGCATTTCCGCCAACTTTTTATCTATAAACCACACCGAAACCTCCCCCTTGACGCAGTTCGGCAATTATTTTTTAATGTTCTACGCTTTCTGACCAATTTCCAAATTTTTTACCTTCATGTCGATGGCGGCAGTCAGCGACGGACTTCACGAACGAAATAACGGAAAACGGAGTACCGCAAACGCACTGTAGCGAGTGAGCGAGGTATCCAGTACGTGACGTGATGGCGTCACATTTTGGGCGTTGCTACTCCCACCCCACCTAACGTAATCTTACCCTAACGAGATCCGCAAATGCGCTCGATCAAGCAAAGACACGAAGCATGTCGGCATTTTGCAGAGCCGACCAGACGCACTTTCACATTTACATTTTGTGCTTGGCCCCTCAACTAATTTCAGAAATTTTGAATCTTCCAGTTAGTTTCGTTGCCAGAATTCTAAATTACATGCGTGTATAAAGTTCAATTAAGCTATCTTCTTAAGAAAGACAAGGCCGAGCCCAACAATTTATTTTTTTTTTTTTGGTTTTAGCTATCCAGTCAGATAATTTCAAATAATCAAATTTTAGAATATAAAAGCTTGAACAGATATAAAACAATATTCTTGAACCATAAATATTTGAATAAAAACAAACAATTCAAGCCACTTCTGCCTCGTGTTCGTCCTCTTCCTCCGCTTCATCCATGTCATCATATGCTTCATCAATTTCAGCGTCCTGAAAACATGAATCATTATACGTGTTTGTTCGGTGGGGATCAAGTGCGAGAAAGTCATGATTTACGTCAATTGATAAGATGATTATATGATGTTGGTACAGTGAAATTCAAAAATTCGTAGAATTTTGATTCGGGAAATTGTATGACAAATATTTGTACAGTTATGAAATTACCTGGTACTGTTGGTACTCTGATATCAAATCGACTAAATTGCTTTCGGCCTCTGTGAACTCCATTTCGTCCATGCCTTCGCCGGTATACCAATGCAAAAATGCTTTACGTTTGAACATGACGGAGAATTGTTCCTCAATCCTCCTGAACAACTCCTGGATTGCTGTAGTGTTAGCGATAAAGGTCGCGGCCATGGCCGTATTGGGTGGTGGCACGTTGCAAACTGCCACTTTGACATTATTGGGGATCCATTCGACAAAATAAGCGGCGTTTTTATGCTGTATATCCGCCATGACGTAATCTACTTCTTTCATGGAGACGGGACCTCTGAAAATCGTGGCTACCGTCAAGTACCGGCCAGAGTAGGGATTACAGGCCGCCATGATATTGTGAGGACTGAACATTTGTTTGGTCAAACTCTGGACGCTCAACTTTTCGTAAGCCACACTTCCTGGGGCGGTCAACGGTGCATATCCAGGTACGAAGAAGTGCAAACGCGGGAATGGTACCATATTAACAGAGAGCTTTCGCAAGTCTGCGTTCAGCTGCCCGGGGAACCGGAAGCAGGTGGTGATCCCTGCCATTGTGAGCGAAATCAGATGATTCAAGTCGGAATAGTTTGGTGTGGGCATTTTCAAAGTTTGGAAGCAAATGTCGTACAGCGCCTCGTTGTCGATGCATTGAGTTTGGTCGCTGTTTTCGATCAGTTGATGTACTGACAACGTGGCGTTGTAAGGTTCCAGCACCACTTCAGATACTTTAGGTGATGGGACCACGCTGAACGTCATCATGATCCTGTCCGGGTACTCCTCTCTGATTTTGGAAGTCAGTAGAGTACCGAACCCCGAACCGGTGCCACCCCCGAGTGAGTGGGTCAATTGGAACCCTTGGAAGCAATCGCAGTTTTCCACTTCACGCCTTACACATTCCAGGACATCCTCGCAAAGCTCTGCACCTTCCGTGTAATGGCCTTTGGCCCAGTTGTTGCCGGCTCCGCTCTGTCCGAAAATGAAATTGTCGGGTCTGAAAAGGCGACCGTATGGCCCGCTGCGGGCCGAGTCCATGGTTCCTGGTTCTAAATCGATTAGAACGGCTCTCGGGACGTAACTGGAATTTTCGACTTCGTTGAAGTAGACTTCGATTCGTTCCAACTGCAGTGGGTTCTGTCCAACGTATTTTCCATCGGGACTGATGCCATGTTCGTTTGAAATGGTCTCCCAAAACTTTTATTTTTGTAAATTGAGCATTATCATTATTGTTGTTGTTGAAAAATTAAACATAAAAAGTAATTTCAGGATGAGACGACTTACTTGGGTACCAATTTGGTTCCCGCATTGTCCCACTTGTAAATGCACTATTTCCCTCATTGTAAAGGCTAGAAAACACTTCAGTTCTTGAAAACAGTTCAGTAGGTATTCTATTCGAGCATGAAACAGAAATGAAATAATCGTGAGTGTGATTAGATAAGATAAGAAAAACTCGATATACTCTAGTTTTGACCTCAAACTAATAAATAGAAAATCATGAAAATTGCATAGGATTTATCATTATCGAGAAATATGTTTTTAACCCTTTCCCTTGCGAATTAAAATCAACGATAGGAAAAAATTCATTCGCTAATATTCGGAATTGAACCAATTTTTTATACATGGGCAAGTAAACGGCATATTATATTTATCCCGCCAGCCACCTACAATGGGTGTTCTAACTACTTTATATATTTCTGTGGAACAAAATAAAATTGACCATCTATACATTGAAAATTCTATAGTTTTCAGGGTGCCTGTCACCTGTCATTTACGATCAGGAGCTTTCCAATTCTTCCAACAAAAGTTCATTCTGGATTGAATGCAATGATAATGATTATGATAATACATTGGCAGAGACAGTGGTAAGAAATGTTGAGAAGTAGAAATGAGCGACTCTCAATGCTGTCATTCGTATCTTTGGGTATAGTTATGAGGCGTGATGGAAAGCACCTTTTGTTTACGTTTGCAGCCTAATGAAACGTTTACAATTTAAAAACACATATAAAATTTAATAATGATAGATCCAAAAGTGGCAGTGCCTGAGTAAGTATCCACTTCTGTAATTTTCAATCTTACCTTATCGATTTTTCTTTCTATTACTAGTGAAGTTGTGGTGGAAGCCTTACTTCGTGACGCGAAACGTTTTAGAAGTAAATGGGAATTGAACGTAAACGAGCCTACAAGATCGAGGCCAAACACACGATTTCTCAAACGAACTTTGAACAATTTAGTTAAAACAAATCAGGACCGGATGAGAAGACCTAGACTTGCAGACAGTGTTGAACGTGAAATTAGAGCTCCCTTGTCAGCTGATCAAAAACGTCACAGAACAAATAGTAAAAATAGAAATTCATGTGAACCTTCAACATCTCATAAATTTCATAATAGACAGCCAGAGGAAGAAAAATGTCGGAAAAAAACAAAGAATTGTTCAAAATCAAAACACAGATCACCCTCTAGGAAAAGTGATACCAAACATAAACGTAAAAAAAAATCAAAAAATAAAGAGAAGAAATCTTCAAATTAAAAGGAAGTGCTACATTGTATTATCTTAATTATACTAAATGAAACATTTCAAATCCGCAAAGCAGTTCAGGGCTGCGTTCATAGAAGTTGAGGAAATAAAAGTTGTCCAGATTTTTTGTTTCTACTAGTTGAATAATAAAGCAATTTGCTGAATTGACTAGGTTTTTGATTTTCTACAATTTTTAACAATTATAATTTCAATAACCAGCATCTTTGAAGACAAAATAAATTCTGAATTTAATTTTATAAATTATCTGGAATGTATGCAACCAATAATACCATTACGGTTTGCGACTTTGCTAGAAACAGCGCCACTCCAAGGGTTAGTGCCGCCTTATGTGAACCACGCAGTTCATACAGTTGACCGCAAGATGGCCGTAGCGTGGCAAGATTCGATCACTTTACCATCTTGCGGATTTAATTTGAACTATAAGCTTCGATGGTTTTGGCGCTACCATCGAAGCGCGGCGTCATGGTAGCTACGTGTATTATTGGTTGCATACTTTTCAGATAATTTTTCAAATTCAATTCAGAATTAATTTTGTCTTCAAAGAGGCTCGTTGAAAATCCTTAAAAATTGTTCAAAACCCAGGCAATTCTGCAGTTTGTTGTGTGATTCTACCTATAGAAGCTAACAAATCACATAATGGATAAAGTATTAATAGGAGTTGTAGCACTAGTGTAAATAGACTCACTCCACCTCAAAAGAAACCACCAAATCTCAAATTCCAAAAATAATTGTCTGTGATAATAGAAGAATACACATAGTTTATAACAACACACTCTATGAATCACTCCAACGTTATCGGCATGAGTGAGAGAATGTGGGTCTTTGGGTATGGTTCGCTTATATGGAAAGTAGATTTTCCTTATGTGGAAAAAATTGTGGGGTACATCGAAGGGTTCCAAAGGCGCTTTTACCAGCATAGCACCGACCACAGAGGAATACCTGGAAAGGTAGGCAATCGGGAAGGGAGTAATTAGCACTTAATATTCAATGAGATTATAGCCTGGACGTGTCGTCACCCTACTTCCGGGAGGTGAATCAGACAAAGTGTATGGAATCGCTTATAGGATTGCCGAAGAAGAGCGAGAATCCGTCATCGATCACCTGGATTTCCGAGAAAAAGGAGGCTATGAGCGAAGACACGTGATCTTCCATCCGAAAGGCGAAAATCAGGATCCCTTTCATATCGTCGTCTACTTGGCCAAACACGATAATCCGCAGTATGCGGGCCCTGCAGATATCGACAGTATTGTTGACCAAATTTTACATTCCGTGGGACCTAGCGGAAGTAACGTGGAATACGTTTTGAATTTGGCCAAAGCTATGCGCGAAATTGCTCCCGAAGTTGATGATGAGCACCTGTTC
The DNA here is from genome assembly GCA_949788335.1 of Salpingus planirostris. Lineage (NCBI taxonomy): Eukaryota > Metazoa > Arthropoda > Insecta > Coleoptera > Salpingidae > Salpingus > Salpingus planirostris. The sequence continues at coordinate 6,783,779 of OX460929.1, forward strand.
ACCATAGAAAATAATCTGAAGACATCGCTGGACGCTCAGATGCCAACAGAGGTAAGAATTATTTATGTGAAAGAAGGAAAACCAAGGAAACTGCGCTGTAACCAAATTATTAGAACACTAATAAAATAGTGACATATTTACATATTTTGAATGATTTAGATGGACAACAACAACATAAAGGAATGCAGTTCCGCTTTAACATCTCTAAATGGCCCTGAATTAGATAATGTTCCAATGAAATCAGACTCTGCATTCTTATCAGCTCCGTAAGTGTGATTTAAAATTCACCAAAACTTGTAATTGATTATGGTTTAGTTGGTTTCATGGGAATATTTCGAGAGAGGAGGCGGAAAATTTACTGCAGCCTCACAGCGACGGTCTTTTCCTCGTGAGGGAGTCTACGAGTTTCCCTGGTGACTACACGTTGAGCGTCTCTTCGTCAAAAGAAATCCAGAATTATCGAGTGAAAAATAATTCCAACAATTTCACAATAGACGATGAGGAATTTTTCAGTAACTTGGAAGAACTAGTCAAACATTACATGGAACACGCAGACGGGCTGTGCACGAGATTAGTGGAAACCGTAGAAAAGGAACACAAACTAATGAGCCAAGACAAATTGGGGAACAAACATTGATTGCATGTCTCCCACAGAGTTCGTTTTTATTTAGAATTAAGACTTTCATTACCACAAAATAAAACTATTTTTCACAATTCACATCAAACTTTATTTATTCATAATTTTTAAGTATCGTGAGAGTATTAAATAATTTAAATCCAAGCGCATCAGACACAGCACAAAGACTATAATTATAATTACATTCTTTCATCAGTAAATGCGGAAGATATTGCTGTGATGACTACGATAATACGACAGAGAACTAGACTAGATAGCGGCATCATTATGCCCGATTTATAAGTAATCTAGCATGCTCTAGTTGATCAGGTAACAGAATTTTGTCAAATGATATTGGACAAATACTTCACATGGAATGTTAACTAACAAGAAACAATCACAAAACGAAAATTAATGAATCCTACTCTTCCTTGAGGACTTTAGTGACCAGGAAATCTTTCAACTGGGCATAAGCGTGCTCCAAGTTATCGTTAACAACAATCACATCGTAATTGCCAACGGTGGTGCCATACTCAATCTCTCGACTTGCAACTTCTAAACGGTGTTTTAGACTTTCTTCAGTTTCGGTTTTTCTGCCAGCCAGGCGAGCTCTGAGCTCGTCCAAAGACGGAGGCTTCACGAAGACGTACCACGGGTTGAGATCAGTCCGTTTGACTTGCTTCACGCCTTGGACGTCAATGTCCAAAACGCACACCTGGCAATTACAAACTTTAGCCCATGGAGGTTCAGATCAAGGCTACTCACTTTTCCTTGGTCTCTGACAGCTTGGACGGCGGCCTTACTGGTGCCGTAGAGGTTCGCACAGAAGTGGGCGCTCTCGATAAACTGTCCATCGGCGATGGCCGCTTTCATGACATCCATTTCCGTAAAATGGTACTCGCGGCCGTCCTCCTCTCCGGGTCGCGGTTTCCGCGACGTGTGACTAATACTGAATCCAAATGTGTTGGGGAAGTCCTCGAGCATCTTCTTGAGGAGGGTGCTCTTCCCCGCGCCGGACGGTCCGTATATGACTAGGGGCCGAGGATTTCTCAGACTCGAAGACATCCTGGCCAGACCTGTTGTAGACGAAATTGATCAGTTATCGACGATTATCATAATTTTTAACACTCACTTCTAATAATTATTCGCGAAATTTTGGCAGATTTTTGCTCACGCACTACCAAGGATAACTACTTGCGCTTTTTATTAATGTGTAATGCATTTAGGATGGTCATTTAAAGCGAACTTGCTGCGAAATAAGCAAAAAAAAAACGTAAATAAATTGAGGCTCATCGTACGCTAATTGTCTTTGATTACCTTGATCAATTACTCTTAATTTCAATGCGAATTTTTCGTACTTTTGAATTAATTTTAAGGTTAGGTTACTCGTCACGCTGCGTGGCAAAGGCGCCAACTCCGAATTATGACAGGTTCATGAAACGTCGGCAATCGCTGAATATTTGAATTTTACTCACAATTTTATTAAAATTTCTTGGAGAAAATTTTGCACAAGACTATTATTTCAATGTCTTAAAGGTCTGTTTCTATTCAAGCCAATTTCAATGCAAGCTAAGTGTTATCTAAAATTAGAAATCGTGTAAGTACCTACTGTAAGTAATTATTGTCATAGCTGGAATTAATGGTTCAATTAATTCGGGTAGGTATAGCCAGTCGTATTTACCCAACTAATTACACAAGCGGACATTAAACTTCATTGATTGGCGTTGAATGCATTTTTATTACTTAATTGCTAAAAGTTATCGCATTAGGCGATAACACGAAATTAGCCAAATTAAAATTAATATTTCAACCAACTCTCTCGCGGACGAGCTCTTCCCACATACGGAGCTATCAACAGCATTATCTCTATATTATATAAAATAAAATGCGAATTAAATTAAATTTTTATTGAAATATAAAGTACGTAGAGGACTTCTATCTGTATTTTATGAAGTCTGTGGTAGTTTATCAGATCTGTACTAAAAGGTTCGTATACAGGGTTATGTGAACGATTCCTGAATTACCGGCAGTAAAACCAAAATAAAATGGCAGCTTTTTGGGCAACAATTTTGACGTTTTAATGAATGTTTTCGAAAATTGCTTGTAATTTTTTGGATAATTCCTCAAAATCACCCCAAGAAAGATGTCGCAGAAGTGTGTGGTTTAAATACGGTAAGGCTGAACTGATTTGCTGCACAATTTATCGCGAACGTAAAATTTTGTGTCAATTTAATGGGTCACTGAGTTATATTATTGCTATTTACAATGTTTTCCTGCTAATTTTCGGTCGTGGAACCAGTGTTTTTTGTCCTCGAAATAGTGCGCGCATTGTTATTATGGAAATATTGAGGCGGTGGTCCGCCCCAGTTGCGAGATTTTACTACTTCACTCCAATTTGCTGATTATCATCCCAAATGTATTATTCATTTCCGTTATTTATTTATCAAGTAATTATGTGGATGGGCCGAATTAAATAAGTGTTCACAAGGCCGGAAAGGAGCCTCGAGTCGGTCGAAATTGCTAATAGGCGCTCCAAATAATAGCTGACAGCTTTCCTAATCCTTTGCTCCTCTTCCTTGCAGGCGAAACGTACACGGTGCGTGCCACTGGTATGCTATGGTGACCATCAGGAGTGAGTTCAGTTCGTAAGTGATGACCAGCCAAAACCCGCCGTTTACTCAGGTGCGTTATTTAAATTTGCACATTGTCGCTTCGCATAAGTAATGAGCTTCCGTGGCCGCCGTCAATCATGCAGAATACAAATAGCACCGAGCCGCAATTGCACTGTTATTGCGTGCGTTATCGCACCGGTTTGGGCGATAAAATTGATCGTTTTCCCGATTGTCGATGTGTACAAACATTTCTAACGTTCTTTCAGAGGTACCAGCACTCGATTTTCGACCAGTTCCGACCGACGAATGGTCTCTGGGACCATATGACCACGTCGAACCCGCCCACGGTTCCTGCGAGGGGCATCAAGCGTAGCACCCCGAGCGAAGTGTCCCGTCCCTATGAGGACCCGTCCTGGGTGAGTACCGACACTCGGCCGGATTGAGCACCCGATTTTTAAATCCAAGACGCGCGTTTCGGTTCGTTTATTTCAGATTTGCCCGTTTTCGGTTATTTCGACCGTTTGACAGTGTTTATTTTCGGGTAAGATTTATGTTCTTGTCCTCTTTATCTATCATAAATAATAATTATCGTGGTTATTATTATTGTTTGTATTGTCAAAGGCGAGGTTTGATGTGTCCTGTGTCTCGACTCCAATGACCACAATAACACAACCTTGAGATGAATCGTATTATGTCATAGCAATGCAATTACACGCCTATTATGTCTGCGTATTTGATTATTCTGAATCTGATTTGCCGGCGGAAATGCGCGATTTTCATGAAAACTCTCGTGTAACCACTGCAAGACACCGCTTTGATTGTTTGTAAAAACGCATAGTAACCTACTCATCCTTGCAATAGCGCTATATTAGCGGGTCCATTGATACTCCGAATGACTACACTCCTTTGGAACTCACTAATATGGCGCAGAGTGCCCTGAACGGCGGTACCGTAATTCGGTCTTTTTCCAGATGGCTCCTCAAGAAATGAATCAAATGGACAACAACATCATGCAGGAATGCAATTTAGCTTTAAGGTCTCAAAATAACATGAACGTCAGTCCGGAGTTCAGGAATCAAATAGGAAATAGCGACCACGATGTCAACGTTAACCGCGTCCAAAGTCCACTGAAGACCAATTCGAAACTGTCGTCCGCTGTGTAAGTATCGCGGTGGGAATTTAATCGAATTGTAAACTAATTTCATCTTCGACCGCCATGTAAAGTTGTCAATTTTGAACAACTGACAATCGCAGTAAACGTCACCCTATCGTGTGAAGTAAGCCGATGGCACAGTTAGGGAATTTCTTGGCAGCAAATATATGGTTGGCAGCAATTTGTTTTGTTACCATAGTAACATAGTAAAATTCATAAATTTTCGCCGCCATGATGTAATTTAAAAGTGTTTCCAGTTGGTTCCACGGGAAGATCTCGCGAGAGGAGGCGGAGGGGCTGCTGCAGCCGCGCAGCGACGGCCTGTTCCTGGTGCGCGAGTCGACCAACTTCCCGGGCGACTACACGCTGTGCGTCTGCCACCAGCAGAAGGTCGAGCACTACCGCGTCAAGCGGCAGGGCGACAGCTTCACGATAGACGACGAGGAGTTCTTCGCCAACCTGGAGGAGCTGATCGAGCACTACAAGAAGGACGCGGACGGGCTGTGCACCGTCCTCGCCGAGCCGCTGCCCAAGGACGACCTGTGCATCATCCCCGAGCACGAGCTGCAGATCTGCGAGTCGATCGGCAAGGGCGAGTCGTGCGAGGTCAAGCTGGGCAAGCTGAACAACCGCAAGGTCGCCGTCAAGGTGCTCAAGGACTCGAGCGAGGCCGAGGCGATTCTGATGAAGTCGCTGCACCACGAGAACCTGGTCAATCTGCTCGGGATCGTGCGCAGCAGCAAGGACAAGATCTACCTGGTGACCGAGTACATGAGCAAGGGCAGTCTGGTGGATTATCTCAGGTCGCGGGGGCGGCTGCACGTCACCAAGCGGGACCAGATCAACTTCGCGTTCGACACGAGCGCCGGCATGGAGTACCTGGAGAAGATGCACGTGGTGCACCGCGATTTAGCGGCGCGGAACGTCCTGATTTCTGAAAATGGCGTCGCCAAGGTGTCCGACTTCGGGTTGGCCCGGAACGAGATGTACGCGACCACCGATTCGGCCAAGCTGCCCATCAAATGGACCGCGCCGGAAGCCCTCAAATTTAGCGTGAGAATCGTTAAATATTGCGTGATTTAGCCTATTTAGTAATTTAGGGATTTTTTTTCTATGAAAATTTAGGTTGGCAATCCCAAACTTATAAATTATTTATGACAGATGTCAATTTTCTTTCTTTTGATTTTTCATCTTTCGTGCATATTGCATGCATATTTCATCTCTTCTTCGTTTTCAATTGCAGAAATTCTCGAATAAATCGGACATGTGGAGCTTTGGGATCCTCCTCTGGGAAATCTATTCGTTCGGACGGGTCCCATACCCAAGAATAGTGAGTTCCTGTTTTCCACTCACCAATCAATCAATAGTAATAATTGAAAAAATTCTTCGCAGCCTTTGGCGGACGTGGTGAAGCACGTGGAGAAGGGTTACAAGATGGAGGCGCCCGAAGGTTGTCCCTCGGAGGTCTACGAGATAATGCGGCAGGCCTGGGACCTGGTCGCGGAGAATAGGCCGACGTTCAAGGACGTCAAAGCGAAGCTCTACCTGTTGAAACAGCAAACGTCGTGAAACCTATTTATAATGTATAGTTAGTTATGAAGTAATTGTACGTTGGAGTGGATGTGGATGCACTTTGCGCGGTTTCGATCATCAATATCACCTTCATTCGACATGTTATTATCATTTTTATTATGATATCTAATCATTACTATTTTGATTTTCTCTTTGCGTCTGATTTCCGCACCGTACTGCGAATATTTATTTTTCGTACTTAAATACCGACGATCACCCAGTGAGTTAGTTTTATTAGATGCTTTTTCTTTATAGGTGTAAGAGTCTTAACTGTTTTATTTTGTATTATTTTCTATAAAATTGTAAATTTGTTTATATTTTTTCTAAATTAAATTTAAATATAAAAAAGATATTATTTTCAACTAAATTATTTAGGTTGTCTTATTGAAATTGTGGTAATGGTTAGATTCTTGTATATATTTAAGTCATAAAATGGTGAAATAGTGAACTTAGGAGTGTTTGTTTCGTTACGTTTGTACTTGAGTTGGAGTCATCAGTTTTATAATAATTATGTGAACTGAATATAGGAAGTAACACAAAGAACTGCGTTTGGTCTACTTTCCTGTCTACATTTCATCAAGTTCAAACTGGGGGTGCTGTAATTGACCGGTAATTCAGGTGGTAATCAGGTAATTTATTCAAATTGACTGATAACTTTTTTTTGAACTCCAAATTAAAAAAAAAATCATGAATTACATAAAGTTTGAATGAAAACATTTGGTAAAACATCTTTATTATCATCATTAGTACAAATATCCATAAAAAATCACATCTTATGAACGAACGAAACCGATTTATTCATCAACAAATCTGCTGGGTCTTACATAGTTCATGAAGACGACCCTGAATAGAACGAGAACAATCAAATTAAAACGGAAAAAAAGAAAAGTTACATGAAATGAATAATAATTATGACAAGAAAATAATTGATGGGGCTATATCCTCCACGAATGAAGCCACAATCATACATCTTTCAACTCGGCAGGCACTTCATTTTTGGGATGCTTGTTTTCGAAATGCTGCTTGTAAGTTTTGGGATCAGGCATTTGGGCCTGCAATCGAAAATAGAATGAACAGTTGGACGTGAAACATCTCACGAGATTAAGTAACACGAAACTGACCTTACAAACAGCACAGACATGCACCAAGGCTTTTTGGGCAGCCTTTTTCTGGTCGGCGGCACTGTGTCCCTGTTGTTTTTTAGTCTTGGAGGCCTTCTCTTGGGCTTTGGCCTGAGATTGTAATTTCTGCTGTCCTCTTGCCATCTTCCTCTGTTAAAGGAGCATTCACCTGCTAGCCTACACTGGATGCTGTGAAAGTACATCGAATTGAACATAAGTACAGTTACTTGAAGATGCCACTACTAACCTCAAAACGTAAACGTGTTCGACCGAATTGCGGATATCACACGTCCCCAAAAGCGCCGATTTAAATTTATTACTAAACTAGGACGTCGGGTTAACGCTACTTACTTAGAATTTGTTATAATTTCGTTTTTAATTTGATTTTTCTTGTTGAATTGACAGCTGCAATGCAGCGTCAACTCGGCCAACCCACAGAATTCAGAGATATAGAAACAACAGAGCTTATTCTGTGTTGACGTGCACACCGTGCGGCCATCATCGCAACTAAAATACGCGAAGACAGCTCTATCTAAATTTGTAATTTCTGTGAGACGGTAAATTTTGAATTAATTCCGCCAAAAAATAACCGCTCTCGTAAAGAGTTTTCAGACCTTAATGGTAGACTAATTTAATAATTTTTAACTTTAAAATGGACATTTACCTGTTATTTTCGAGAAATAAGGGAGGCTGACAACTAACCACCACAAAACTTTTTAAAAATAAAGTTTGCGACGCGCGATTGTCATTTACACCAACTTGGCAATATGAAAAACATCCCTTAAACTTAATAAGTAGAACACAAAATGTACCTATATGACTTTGTTACTTAAAAATTGAAATTACCTTTCTGTCGTCCAGAACTTGAAGTACTGACGAACTGACGTTTACAAGAATTTTCTGATTATTTATCGTCTAACAATTTTATAACACATACTTGCAATTCATCCATCACGAATCATTAGTTGCCAAGCATTGAGAATTTACTTTATCATGCAATTTACCTTTCTAATCTCACAAAATTTGTAAATGAAGTTGCGCTTCTTAAATTGCCAAATTAACCGATAATGATGTGTTGATAGAAGTCCCAAATTCTGTTGCATTACTATAATCTATAACTTAACAAATCGTTAAATTCTTGTTAGGTAAGTCAATAAATTATTTATGTTGAAATAACTTCATGCCAGTAAATATAATCAACACAAAGAAAGTGACTGAAAATCGTATTTGCATGCTTGCGGTCAGCAATAAGTTCATACTTTTATTAATAATAGAGTTAAGTAGATAGGCATTAAAATAGAAAGCACAAAAATTACAAGTACATTTAGAAAATTATTGAAAGATATAGGAATTTAAGTACTTGTAGATTAAATTATTAAAATATTAGCTACGTGTTAGGATGAAAGCACATTAAATCCCGATGGGTCTAACATATTTCGCATTCACCGTTCACCGACAACACACCTACGAATCTTGTCCCAGGTAGCCTTGAACTTTTACCAAACAATGCACCCAGCAAGATGCAGAATCTTTGATTGGCCAAGAAGCGAGAAGTGATTTTATAATGAATATAGAAAACCAATTAATTTATTAGTAAAATTTTTATTCATCGAGAATTAAGGCAAGTCGCACATATGTACAGGGGCAATAAAATGTCTATTGTACAATGGCTAGAATTATATACCGAGCGAACATAAAATGTTCCATAAAGAAAGGCCGTGAAAACGAAATAATAGTTCATTCCTCTCACTATGAAATATTACTTGTTCGCTTGGTAGAGTACTTATAAAAGTACTTGGTACAAGAACGTCATATTTTTAATTTTAAGATAAATAATAAAATAATGTGTATTATTGTTATCTCTTATCAAGCGAGATGTTATTGATAGATTCCTAACAACAAACGAACAATGAAGTTTACTTAATGTTTAAATAATAAGGTAAATGTAGAAAAAATCTCAGGCCGTTACGTAAAACGTTAAAAATTTCGAAAGGAATGTGTGTCGAATCAGTCTGCAAAAATTTCAAAATATCAGACTTATCATAACGATAACGATATATTGCATTAGAAGAGGTAAGAGGAAATAACGGTCTCGTTCAATAATTAAACGCTATTTATGGAACCGTTAAGTTTGCATTCACCGTCAACGTCCAAGACCGTCGTCTCGTCGAACACTTTTCCTTTCACTTTCGCTTCCAAATTTTCGCCACCGTACGACACCAAGGGCGATATCTCGACCTCGACGTCCCTCTTACCGTCCACGAAAGCGCCGCCCGCCCGCTCGATGTACATCCGGTGCAGCGCCAAGAGGTCGCTCCTGGCGGTCGACGGGCAGTCCTTGCCCGCCGCGTCCGCGTTCTTCAGCGCGCTGAACTCCGAGCCCCTCGGCACCTCCCAGGTGACGAAGTTGTCCGAGAACTGGAACACGTCGAAGATGAACTTCTCGATCTTGATGCCGTTGACCTCCTGCGGCCTGACGGTGCTCCCGCCCTCGTCCGCGCACGGGATCTTCTTCTTCGCGACGTGCAGCTTCAACTCCCCCTCGTATTCACCCGCGATCCGGTGCAGGAAGTCGACGGTGAACAGGTGGTTGCAGATGTTCCCGGAGTTGAAGACCAGTTCGCCTCTTTCGTCGGTCTTCCGGGCGACCGCCTCCCCGATTTCGCTGTACTCGACCACCTGGAAGCGCCCGTCCACCTGGCAGACCACCCCTACCGCTTCAGTGGGGTGCGATTTCCGCACCACCTTGGCCCCGCAGTCCGCCCTCTTGGAGGCGCAGTAGCCGACGAAGACGGGGTCCGCCACCTTGACCAGCACGTTGTCGACGCTGTGCACGTGCACCCAGTCCACCCCGCGGTCCTCCATGTCTTTCAGCACCTCCTCTTGGGCGAGAGCGCGGTAGATGCCGCCGTTACCGTCCGGGGCTAGAGCCATCGAGTTCTTGCTCTCCAAAATGATTTTCCCCGACAAATCGAAACAGGGGAGCAACCCTTGTCGGAACAAAACCACGTCTTCCTCCTGCAACCCGAAATACGAGTTGGCTTCCAGGAACTTTTTTGTGGCTTTGTGAGTCGGCCCGCTCGTCATTATATACCAAGGGATCCTTCCGCTTCTTCCGGTCTCTTCTTTGGCGAGAGTTTGGAGCCTTCTGATACGTTCCGCTTGTATTTGGAATAGAGTCTTCCCTGATGGTAGATTGACGGAGTACATTCCTTTGGGGTAGTCGAAGCCAAGTCTCGTCCCTTGCCCTCCCGCCATCACCAAAACCGCGACTCTGCTTTTCGAAATGTTCTCCAATCCCAGGATTCGGTACTTCTCCAAAACGTCATTAGGGCAGGACTCTTCAGATTGGAATTTGGATTCCGGTATCGGTTTCATCCTTCGATCCAAAACGTCCGGGTGCTCGCTCAGTGAAGACATCGCTCGCTTGAAGAGCTTTGTGGAGTTTTCTAAGTCGACTTTTTTGAATTGTTGCAAATAGTCCTGTTGCTCTTTTTCGTCGAGTTCGTTCCAGTGTTTCAGTAGGTGGTTCTGGCCGACCCTTTTGAGGGTGGCTTGGATTTGGGCGAGCGAGGACATTTTTCGGTTGTGTCGGGTCGCGCACTCTTGTTTTCGTTTCTTGATCTGGCTATCGCGAGTTTAGGTATTGCACTGGAACAATATCGATATCGGAATATGTGTGTACTCTGCGAGCGCACCTTCCACTTGGAATCCACTCGAAATCGCACCGAACTGCGCGCCTTTAAAAATAGCCGATAATAAAAAGAAACTATTGTTTGAGTTAGAGGAAGTCGCGAAGCCCGATGATGGTGGTGTTATGGTGACTGCGGACTTATTCTCCACAGAAATAAAGTGAAAGTCTTGAATTAGAAATTGTAAGGTCTCCGGCTGACATTAAAATAGTTGTAATAAACTTGTTTCACCTTTCATCGCGCGACCTCGAACGGACCCAGGCGCCTTCTTAAAAAAATTTAGTTAATTACCTGGAATTCTCAAATTTGCCCACAGGAAATCACGTAGCTAATCATTCTAGTGATTGTTGCCAAATAGATAATGTAATCTTAGATCCGTATCGTTATTTGCACCGTGACGCTTAAGGATTTTTTGATCGAGATTATATTATTATCTTCGGTCGATTGTCTGATTTTCATAGAGGAAAAATACAAAAATTTAAAAATCGTATCGTAAATTTATTTAGATATAATAAAAGTACTTTAAACTGGGCGAAAATAAATACAAAGAAAAAACCATCATGAACTGAAATTATCAATAATCCCGAATTTGGTACAGAGCGATCAACTAGATATTCCATAAGGGTTGGCTTTGGAAACAAAATGGCGTTCCGGACTGTGCAAATATCGATTTATTGATCTGCGGCCCACCCTTACAAAAGAATGCGCTGATCGCGTCGATTATGTACTCACAAAATATTATGTAAAACATTTGAATTTTGCTTCTATCACATGGAGCAATTTATCACATATTTGAACGAACCCTTAAATTAGTAAGTAATGTGTATAATAAATAAAAACCTAAATGACAGTGCAAATCCATAATTCTCAAATCGCGGCGATAACAAAAACATAAAATTCATCAAAACGTGACTTTGAAATCACAGGAAATTGAAAAGTGTGTAAAGGATTTTGACTAGATTCAAGTAAATCAACACAATTATGGACCTAAATTAGGACATAATAAGCGTAAGTAGTAAAATTGCATCATACTCAATAAATTGAGGTAGTCGATTTCATTTGAGAGTGCCAAAGTAAGCCGCCATATTTGTCAATTTCCTAAGTCGGGCTCACACAACTGGAGGATTCCACGAAAGCGCGTGAATTAATTACTCAGTGTGAACCAGACTTCGTAAGGTCCGCTCTCATAACGAAAAGGGCTACAACCCGAGTTAAAAAAATTCTCATTATAATAATAGTGCCCGCTTAATATTATCGGTGCGATTACCGAAAAATTGTACTAGTAACATCTCGAAAAGTCAATGGCACTTGCTTTTATATCGTCCTAATCGACCCACTCGTTTTACGACTCATCAACTTTCTTGATCAACCCCCTCTTTTTAAGATTTTTAAGGGCGCACTTAGCGGCGGTGCACTTGGCGATCCGGTAATTCCGCCCTATCCCCTTGAACACCCCCTTCCCGAAAACCTCGACCGTCACTCGCACCCTCCGCCCGTCGGCCAGCTTTTCCGGTTTCCCGAACTTCGCAGTTTCCGGTTCCAGCTCGAGCAGCTCCCGGATCGGCGACTTCGGCACCTTGTTGCTGAACTGCTCGATTTCCTTCTTCATCATGTTGTAGTACACCTTCCAGACCGCGTCTAATGACATCCCCGAGTCTAGAAAGATGGCGCCCGCTACTGATTCGAAAACATCCCCTAGAGCTTTCGGTACTTCCACGTCCTCAACCTCTTCAGTTTCGACCACCAAGTACAGCTCATCCACGAGGGTGTGCCCGCTCTCCTCCTGCAAACGCACGAACTTCTCCACGACCTCGTTCAGACTAGGCGAGAGGTTTTTGAAGTACCGATGGAAACCATTGCGTACTGCCAAAGAGGCGAAAATCGTGTTATTGACCAAAGCCGAGCGCAAATCTGTCAAAGCACCAGGCGAATGCATCCGTAGATCTTCGTACAAATGCCTGGTTATTAAATAATCCAAAACCGCATCCCCTAAAAACTCCAAACGTTGGTAGCAATCTGTCAGCGTGTTAGGCGAGTACGACGCGTGAGTCAAGGCTTGGAGCAAGTAACTTCTATCCCTGAATTGGTACCCGATGTGCTTTTCGAAAGAATCGTAACCGTCTAACAGCACCTCGAGTTGCTCTTTCGGGTACCGCTCGTGGTTAGAAAGTGGCGATTTCGGCTGCTCGACCTCCCCGTACGAATCGTCGTCCAGATGCGGCAGCACCCTTATCCCCAGCCAGGCCATGAAGAGGAGCGCACCCCTAGGCCCGCACTCGATCAAGTACGCCCCGATCAGCGCCTCCACGCAATCCGCGATGGATTTATCGGGGATGCTGTGTTGCGTTACCAAATTATAAGGGATTATGTTGTTAAGGGACAGGGCTTCGCCCCTTTCGCGCACCATCGAGCAGATCTCGTCCAGAGTCATATCGCGAGTGGCTGCCATATCTGCCACCGTCCAACAGTTAGCAGGGAACTGCGCTTGAATTAGCGCCTCTTCTAGCTCTTTCGGCACGTAGAAACAAGGGGGCAACCAGTTGTCATGGGGGTCGAATTTCGTGGCTATCATGAACTCGCCTAGGCCTTTCAACCGCCCTAGGCGGTACAAATTCAGGTTGCTCACCTGTTTAGACCGTAAATGACTCAACTTCCCTTCGTGCACGTTTTCGTATTTCGAGTAAAGATAATTGGTGATTGCGTATTTAAGAAACGAATCCCCGATGGTTTCCAGGCGTTCTAAATTTATGCCATCGTTAGCGTTAGACATGGTTAAAGCCTGTAGAAGGACGTTAGGGCTCGGGCCTGGGTGTTCAGAAAGGTTGGGTTGGGCGTCGAATTTGAAGCTCAGATCGCAATCGCAACCGTACTCGTTTCGGCCGGAAGAGGGTAGTTCCAGTTTTAAGAGTGGCGTTTTCTCGTTCGAGTCGAGGAAGAGGGTGTCGAAATCGAAATTGGAGAAAGCGACGTGCAGCTTCTCGGATATGAAGGCGTCGCACGGGACGTTCCTGATGAAGCGCCCTTCCTTACCGACTAAAATACCTGAGGATAGGATGTGCTCCCGGTTGCGGGCGCACGAATCGCGGAACCGGCCGCGCAGGAGGCGCGTGAGCTCGGTCTCGTCGCTGTCGATCTTCCACACGTTCGAGTAGTCGACCAGCTGGAAGTCGTCCTCCTTGCTGGCGGCGTCGTCCAGCGCCTCGGCGACGTTGTCCCCCGTGAACTCGATGCGCAAACCGCCCCACTCCGACCCGGAATCGTCGTCGCAGCTCGAGTCGTCCAGGAAGGAGGAATCGTCCTCCTCGTCGTCTGCGTAGTGGTTGTTGCGCAGGTCGAGCCAACTGGTGGGTGAAGCGTACCGGATCAGGGTGTTAGAATTGGGGTAGTCGGCCGTCGCCATGTCGTTGGACCAGGTGCCGATTTCTAGCCCCTGGGAGTCGTGGTCGGAATCGGGGTCGTCTTCTATGTCGGAGTCGCGTTTTATGACCTCTATGGTTTCAGTGTGTTCTACGGTTTCTGGTAGTTCCGCCGTGATTGGTTCCGATTTCTTCCGCTCTTCTTCTTTGGACTTCTTGAGGACGTCCGCGAGACTCCACCCGAAATTCAGAGGAGGCCACTTGAAATCTGAAAAGGAAAATTTTATTGTAATTTTATCTACGGTCGCCATGTAAAGTTTCACAAAAAAATTGCTCAAAAATTTCAAAGTGCCCTAACTTTCTTATTAGTGGAGCTATCGAGTCGAGTGAGGTGGGAATCGCTTAGTTTGCTCAAAATCTATCAGGAAAAGTGTCCAGATTTCGATTTAGATGACATTTAGTAAAATTAGTAAAATTGCTACACAGGTAGTAAAAGTGCCGTAACTTCCTTATTAGTGGAGCTATCGAGTCGAGTAAGCCGGGAATCGCTTAGTATGCTCAAAATCTATCAGGAAAAGTGTCCAGATTTCGCTTTAGATGACATTTAAAGATTTTTGAATTTTTGAAAATTTCAAAGAAATTTTTGTCAAAAATTTCAAAGTGCTATGACTTTTTTATTAGTCTAGATATCAATGAAAATTTTAAAAGGGCTTCCAATCGAGTCATGAGGAGTGGGAAAATTCGTCTAATATAGGCGTATCATTGAAAAAGAGTCAAATTTTCATTTTCAGAATGTCACAATTTACCTGGTTTCAAATCGAGCTTCCCCAAGTTCAGTTCGACCGCGACGGTTCTCCTGATCTGGTCCGCCAAGAGCAAAGCGTTGATCCTGTACAGAATGCAAGGCAGACAGACCGCCTTACGCCACAAGGAGGCCGAAAACGGGTGTATCGCGCACAATTCCGGGACCAAAATCTGCTTCTGCTCCAGTTTCTCCCTCTTGGCGCGTTTCGTGGCCTCGGAACTGGTCGGCAACGCGACCCCTTTCCTGTTGACGTACCGCGGGGTCAGGAAATTCAACCGGGCGGAGGTGTGGTCCACGTCTAAAAGATGCTGCTCTTTATTCTGAATTTGGATGTTGTACTTTCTGAGGTAGTACTCTTCGAAGGTGGCGTAATCTGAGCCGGGGAAATCGGAGGCCGGATTCAAGTTCGAACAGATTTCCGCCACGTAGAAATACTGGGGTTGGTCTTGGTTTCGGTACCATGGCATCACGACTGCATCTCGGTACTTATCCGGGTCGAATTTGTACGATTTTCGCTCTTCTTCCGGAATCATCTCAGGGAGGACGGTCAGATTATGGTAGATTAAGTCGACGAAATCCCAGTCCACGCTGGTTTCGTTATTATCACCTGGAAAATTCCCAACTGTGTTAGTCTGATACTCGGATCCTGCCATTTGAATGAGTGAGGAGGAAACTATCGAACTGTAATCACCTTGAGTTGTTGGCACTATTAGGTAGGAATTGGCCGATGCGTCCGGATTGAACAAGGTGAGGTACTTTTGGAGTCTCAAAACACTGGTGAAGGTGTAATTCAGAAACTCCCTAATTTTCATTATTTGAACAGCATCTATGATTATTTTTGAACACAATTGGAGATCCACGCTCACTTCACCTGATCGCGTGAATATTGGAAAGGCACTTATCTAGAAAAATGGAGAAAACCCTGAGAATGCTGCTAATTTACCGGTTAAATTAAATAAAATCAACAATAGGAAATAAATCAAACCTCTGGTATCTCTTTAGAGGTGAGAATCCCGAACCCTTGGTCCGACTCTTCAGGCGGATAAATCTTCCTGCCCCTGGTATTCTGCTCCTCCGGCAGCGGACACGTGAGCGTCATCACGATCTTGTAGAAATACGTCGGCTCCCCGACAACCGGATGACAGTGAAGCAGCGCATCCGCGATTTTCTTGTAATAATATTGCCTGCGCTTCGTCGTTCCCGGCCTAGGATCCAAATTCTCCTCGTCCGACTCCTCGAGCGCCGCATTATTCCAATCCTCCTCACTCGCCTTGAAATTCTCCTTACCAATCGGCTGCAGATTATCATCTAGTTCCCCGGTTTTATGAAGGAGCTGACACACCATGAAAGCGGCGGCGCGCCTCGCCAACAACATATTGAACATCGGCGGGCTGATAATCGTCTTCTTCACCGGCGAATTAATCGGCAAACGGATCGAGCAGACGTAACCATTTTCCGTCTTCTCCTCCTGCCAGATAGGCGTCAACCGCGTGAAAGTGTCGCTCGGTAATTTAGCGCAATATCTGTTAACCAACGCTATGGCGTTCGAGAGCGAAACCGAGTTGGCGTTCTCCTCTTTCAGAGGCTTGTAAGGTTTGCACCAGATCGAAAACGAATCAGCCAGGAGCTCCTCGTTTTTGTCCGGCTCCAGACTGTAGCAGCGTTTCAAGAGCGTGTCTTCGACTTCGTTGTATTCCGCCAAAGAGTCGACGAAAGGCGTGAGCTCGTCTTCGTTGGCGAAGAGGATGAAGTGCGCTTCTGCGGCCCGGGCGCGCGCTTTGCTGTGAATGTAGCTGTGGAAGGACTGCGGCAGGTCGAAGCGCATCACTAAGTTGCACTTGGGTAGGTCGCAACCGCGTTCGAGGGACGAGGTGGCTATCATTATGTTGCACTCGTGGCTGCGGTACTTGCGGAGCACCTCCTCCTGCCGTTTGTGCTCCGATTCGGCCTCGCGGGGCTCCCGGACCGGGTCGGCGATTTTGTTCACCGAGAAAGAGACGGAGACCCACCAGTACTCCTCGTCGCATTTCGACATGATCTGAAATTACCTCAAATGTATCGAAAACGTCTACAATTTACACGAATAGTGGTTTTCAACTTTCAAATTACAATCATGGCGGCGCAAATTATTGAATTTTATCACGGTTACTATGGATACAAAACAAATTGCTGCCAACCATATACCGGCTCCCAAAAAATTCCCTAACTGTGGTTTACTTTACATACAGGTATGTAAAGTGACGTTTACTGCGATTGTCAGTTGTCCAAAATTGATAACATTGATAACTTCACATGGCGGTCATAGATAATATTACAATCAAAATTCTTGATAACCGACTTACACAGAGTAGAGTGAAGAGGGCCTCAGCTTTGTAGCGGTTCTTGACGAAGACCAGGGCGCAAAGCATGTCGTCCGACTGAACTCTGGTGACGTAAGGCCGCCTCGGCCCTTTGTGGCTCTTGCCCTTTCCCTTCTTGATCACGTCCTTGTTCACGACGTCCGGGGGCTTTTCAGGAGTAGTAGTCGTCTCTGGTTTTTCGCCGGCCGGCTTGAATTGCTTGATAGTCTCCAGAAACTTGATCACTTTTGGCGTGGAGAAATTGAATACCCTGTCTTTATCGGAATAGTCTTGGAACTCGTATTCGCACTCGGCTCGGATCGCCACTAATACTGAGGAGGCCATGCATAATAACAGGTAGTGCCTTTCATAAGGGACTTTAACTTTCAGCTTCTCGATTTTGATGAGCATGCCGTAGGCGGCGCGGTCGGCGGACCAAGGGCCTAAATCCTCCAAAATCTCGAGGAAATCGTCGAAAAGACTAAGCGGTTGTTCTTTCGGGTCCGGGACTTGTTTGAATTCTTCCAGTAATTCGTCGTCGTAGATCTCGCTCGGGTCGAAGCGGTGGTCTTTCAGGAAAATCTGCGATTTCACGACCAAGTTCTTCAGTTTCTCTTCGAAAGGAGTCGGGGGCTGCGCCGCGCATTCGATTATCCGCTCCCTGGGACGGCACGATAACCGGATTAGAGTTAAAATCTCGCTCGACGTGTCCACCGAAGAATTTAGCAAGTTCTCCAGGCGCTGCAGTTCGGCTTCGAGACGATCGGGTTGCATTTCGTCCCCGAGAAGACCCGCAGTCAGGCCCAACACTCGAGGTTTAGCCAAATCGAGGGACTGATACTTCGCCATGATTTCCTCGACCAGAACTTGCTGACACCCGTAAAGGCAATCGATCACGATGAGATTGAAATTGGCCAAATCGATCAGGTTTTTCTGGCAAAAAGTCACACACATTTCTGCCGTGGTTATGATAACGTTGGTGGGCTTGATGCTGTTCGTTATTTCTTCATCGGAATCGGATTTCGTGATAGTCGTGACGGATAAATCGGTGAGGAGACTCACGTGCGACATCATTACGGCGACGTTTTGGGAGTCGAGTACGAACAGAGCTTTCTTCTCATAGGGGTATCGCATTTTATACGAGAACTCTTGTAAGAGTTTAATGGTGATGAAGGCTTTCGCCGAGCTGGTGCTTGAACAGACGATGGTGTTCCTCTTCTTCGCCGAGTCCAGCAACTCCACCTGATATTCTCGTGGAGTGAAGGTGTGTGTGTAAACATTTTCATTGAGGTAACAAGCCATTTGTCTGCGACTATGCAACGGAAATTACACATTACACTAATGCCGATTGTACGATGTTAGGTGGATTTCAATGATATTCTGAGCGCATTAAAACCGGGTTTATCATTTATTATTATAGGGTTCCACCGACCTGCATGGCACCCATTCCGGCTTATCGCAAGGAACTGTCAAAATACTCACATTCAAAAAGACACCTTTGACAGCGTCTTCATAAAAGGCGGGGGTCAAGATGGCGACTGTGTTGCCAACTTAAGGAAATACTGCGCGAAATGTAAAAGTCAATTTGATTTTAACATGACTAAAGTAAAACCCGTTATTTTCCTAGATTAATCCCGAGAGAGTAAAATAAGTCGAAAATATTTCGTGACCCTTCAACAGTAGAAAACCGTAGAAACCTACATCAGTATTAAAAGTTGGCAGCAGACTTCCTCTCACTCCTCATTCAAAACACTGTCAGTCAACTGTCACTGTCCTGTCATTACTGTCATTGCTCTGTCAGTGGGAAATTCGGTATTTGGGTTTAGGGGTGGAAAGTGAGGTGAGGAATTGATAAATCACAAAATTACCATAATCAAATTTTAAGGAACTTCAATCCAGTGTACCCTCAAAAATCATAGCTTTTAATTAAATGCTGCGACCTTTATAATTAACAATAATTATCAGCTGCCAATAGACCAATTCAATCCGAAAATGAGCCGCCACGAAGGTGAGAACCCGTCCAATGACTCCTTCAACCCCACAATGAATCATTCCACTCATTTGCAGGTGTTAGCTGTGACGCCTGCCTGATGGGCAACTTCAGAGGTCGCAGATACAAATGCCTGATTTGCTATGATTACGACCTCTGTGCTGCCTGCTACGAGGGCGGCGCTACCAATACCAGACACAGCACAGACCATCCCATGCAGTGCATAATAACCAGAGCGGATTTCGGTAAATCTCATTCCTTCAACTTGAAAAAATAACCTCAGTTTCTACTGTCGTTTAGATTTGTTCTATGGGGGTGAAGCCTTGACGAGTTTAGAACTGCCCCAGTCTTACACGTGCCCCTACTGTTCGAGAATGGGGTTCACCGATCAAACCTTACAGGACCACGTATCAGCAGATCACGCAGATACATCATTTGAAGTGGTATGTCTAATTCATTTTCTCTCGAAATTTATAATCAATTATCGAGTCAATTATGAATGTGGGCATATTTTAGGTGTGTCCGTTGTGCGCCGCGATGCCTGGAGGTGACCCGAATTTGATGACGGACGATTTCGCCGGCCATTTGACGTTGGAGCATCGGACGGGCCCCCGGGATTTGATATCGTTTCTAGACGAACCCGTGGGTACTCGTCACAATGTCAGACGGATCCCCCATAACGCCACCCACATGGGTAGAGGCGCGGCCGCTCTCCGCCCCCGGCGGTCTAACATGCATTTCGGGTACGTGAAAATAGGGAGGGTGCACGTATAACCTGAAAGTCGAAAACAATTGAAGTTTGGGGGTTCAATAACAGTTACTATGGAAAACAAGCAACAGTGAAAAGTTTAATTATCTTGGAAACGGTTGTTTAACACCAGAACAATTGTTTTTGACTTTTTGTTGGTTATGTGTTTACCCTCCCAATTTTTCTTTATGTAGTTGATGGTAACGTTCGAATTTAGCGTTTTCAGCTCTGGAGGACTGTCGTCGTTATCGCCTTCTTCGCGCGAAACCGTCGATCCTATCGCGGAGTTGCTCTCGCAGCTGTCGGGCGTAAGACGGTCGGCGAGCAACACGAACAGCAGCACGCCGACGCAGCTCCAGCAGCTGCAGATGCAACTGCAACTGGAGCGGCAGCAGGTGAACGTGGCCCGGCAGCAGCTGGAGCGGTTCCCCAGGCGGCAGAACCAGAGCCAGACGTCGCTGCGCGAGACGCACGCCTCTTCCAACTCGGGCGCGTCCGCCCTGATGCTGAACCCGTCGCCGGTGCTGATCCAGCAGCCGTCGGCGAGCGTGCCGCCGATGCCGGCGCCCCAGTCGCAGTACCTGCTGGTCGGGCTGCTCGAGGAGCTGTCGCTGCAGTCGGCGAACGACGCCGGCCGGCAGGAGCGCGGCCAGTTCGTGCAGGAGCTGGTGCTCTCGTCGACGGTCAACCGCGCCGACTGCGCCAAAAGGGACGGCGAGGACGATTCGGCGAGTCACAAGTTAAAGGTTAAGTTCGGGGACAGTCTGGCGAAAAGCGAGGCGTCTGTGGAGGAGGTCAAGTCCCCGAGACAAGGTAACGTTGTGTTGAGAGGCAGGGCCCGGTCTGATGCGCAAAATTCCAGGAGGCGCGCTGAAGCCAACCGGACCGCTGTTGAAAATTGCGCTAATGGTAATAGATAGTTATTTCAAAATCCACTGATTGATATAAATGATATATATATATATCGAATTTTTCATGTGATAGATCACGTCGTATTTTATTTCTTCAATTTTAGCTTAATTCGTGAATCGATGGTAACACTATTCATTGATTCGAGAAAATCATTTCCGTTGATAGGATTTTGCTAATGGTGTTTGACAGATGCATGAAGGAGAACAGGGAACTGTTTCTCTCCAGGCCTGTGTCAAAATCGGCAATATGGCGGCTTTGCATTTTTTCATCAATTATGATTCGTCCCTAGTAGCACACTTGATTTTATAAATATCAATTGAGATGTTGCATAAACGACAGATATTTATATTTATGTAACATTTTTTAGGAAATTATTTTTAACGTAGAATCAATTATAATGTACATATTTTACAAACGTTTAAAACTTTATTTAAGTTCTCAAGAATCTTATGACGACACATGTGATTTACTAACTGAACTGATGATTATTTCTCTAAGAATTTTCTTCACAAAATATGTTGAAGTACGAATTACAAACCCGGTTTTCGTGATCTCTTAGTTACCACAAATCAATCTGGGAAATACGAAGTACCTACAAAATTTAATGAAAGTTGTCTGAATATAAAAACATGAGTAGTTTTAGTTTTACACGTCTATGCAACCTTTCACTGCCGCGCGCAGCGAGGTCCAAAAAGTGGTAAAAGCGCGTGCGACAAAGATTGACTATCTGGCGCACGATAGTCCCACTTATGTTCATGTATTATAACTATTATAGAAGCTATTCGCTTAAAATGTACTAAGAATCAATAAAACTTGAATTATCTCAAACAGTACGGGAACAGGCGGGATTTTGCGAGTTTTCGGGCCACATGTGCGCGCTCTTTCAAGCCTTCGCTCTTTCCATACCTCTCTCTCCCACTGTTTAGCCAGAAAACGACGCACGCCAGACAACGCGTTGAAGCGGTAGTCGGAATACCAGAGTTATCTTATATCGTGCTTTCAACTAATATCTAGTGTTTTACTATGGGTATTATATATTGTTTTGCAGGTTTTTTTTCGGCTTTTTCTCGCCCTGTAAGTTGTAATAATATCTATCTAATAATTCTTAACCGAGAAGTTATGTTTGTTTATGGAATAAATATTTGATTATTGTAGTCAGTAATTTCAATGCCCTTTTTCCGATTCCGAGCCGATAATATCCTTCACCTTGGTCATTCATTATCGTTATTTGGCTTGACCGAAATCGAGATCGGGCGCATGCGGTGGACGGCAGAGACGAGACGGCGCATCACGAGAGCAGCTTACGAAATTTGGCCAGAAATATCGATCGCCGCCAATATGAAAAGTTCAATTTTCAAGAGTCTCCTGTTCGACTTGACGAAATGCAATCAATTAAACTGCAGACGAATTTTATCTTGCGGCTTGCACAAAATCTCGAACGAACCATTATCGCCGGGAAAAGTGAGTAACCTGCGCTCTATTCATTACTCTCTAAACTGATGTCATTTTGGTTCATTTTAGGCTTACGTCCAACAATTTCACAATGTAGCAGAACAGCACAGGTAAACAAATTTCAATTACAAACGGATATATAGATCCTTGATTTGATTTCGATTATTACAATTTGATTTATTATTTTGAAAAAGCTACAGAGATTACTCCTTCATACACGATCCATTTTACATGCGGTAGTAAGTGATGATTTATATTTTTCTCTGTCCTATCTTTATAATTTTTCTTTAATTATTAGGGTTATCTTAATAAATAACTACTTAGAATCTTTATATTGCTTTGGCAAAATCGAGTACTACTTCACTTGTTACACTTTTTTAGCGGCGAAAGAGAGAGCAGGACTGAAGATGTGCTTTTCGAAATGTTCAAAAGCGAAGAAACTGGACTATTACCGATTGCAAAATTTCTTTCAGTAAGCTTTACCATTCACTGTTAAAATTATATTAAATAAATACTTTTCAAGGCTCTGCGATCTACAGGGTTGCGTAAAAGCGACCCCCGTTTGAAGGAAATGCTGGAAACCTTGAAACGAATCCAGAAAAAGGGTGTAGACAACAATGCAATAGACACACAGAAATTGGATCTGGACACATTCAGAAGCATAATCACCCCAAACATCGGGCTAATATCGCGCGCTTTCAAGCACCAATTCATAATTCCAGAGTTCCAGGACTTTTGCAAAAACATCGAGGAAATCTACTGGAAATGCAAAGACAATTCCAACGGCAAAGTCGCCGAATACATACCGCAATTGAAGCGAATGAGCCCGAACTACTGGGGAGTCAGCATCTGTACGATAGACGGGCAGAGGTTCTCCATAGGAGACGTCAATATACCGTTCACCATTCAATCGTGCAGTAAACCTCTGACTTACGGCGTGGCATTGGATCTTTTAGGGTCAGAGGTTGTCCACAATTACGTGGGTCAAGAACCATCCGGACGGAATTTCAACGAACTTGTCCTAGATCACAACAGTAATAATCAATTTCTCAATAATTAACATGCTTTATCATTCCAAGGGTTGATCATTAATCGTGTGTTTCCAGAGAAACCTCACAACCCCATGATAAATGCGGGAGCGATTTTAGTTTGCGCTCTTCTGAAAACCGTGGCGGCTCCCGAAATGACATTGGCCGAGAAATTTGATTTCACGATGAATTATTTCGAGGTGAGACACTAATTATATCAGAGCGCGTCATTTATTATAGCGATCATGTAATATTTACATTAGGCGTCAACGATTTAATTAATGGTCTGACGAAAATTTGTGACTCATGATTCCAGAGATTAGCCGGCGGTGACGATTTGGGCTTCAACAACGCCGTTTTTCTCTCGGAAAGAGAGGCGGCCGATAGGAATTACGCCCTGGGCTTCTACATGAGAGAGCACAAGTGCTATCCAGATAAAACCAACTTCCGTGAGTGTATGGATTTTTATTTCCAATGTTGCTCGTTAGAAACGAATTGTGATAGCTTATCGAAAATCGGAGCGACTTTGGCCAATGGAGGAATTTGCCCGCTGACTGAGGAAAAAGTACTAAAACCTGAGAGCGTCAGAGACGTCCTCTCTTTGATGCACAGCTGCGGAATGTACGATTATTCCGGACAATTCGCCTTTAAAGTAAAATAAGTAAAGGTCACGTTTCATTATTTATCATGAGCAATTGTAGGTGGGCTTGCCGGCAAAATCGGGAGTTAGTGGGGCACTCTTAGTGGTCATTCCGAATGTCATGGGGATTTGTCTATGGTCTCCTCCCCTGGACGCGTTGGGCAACAGTTGCAGGGGAGTTCAATTCTGCGAGGAACTCGTGAAAAGATTCAATTTCCATCGATACGATAATTTAAAACACGCGTCCAATAAAACGGACCCTAGAAAACACAAATTCGAAACGAAAGGGCTGAATGTCATCAATCTATTATTCTCGGCCGCATCTGGGGATTTACCTGGGCTGAGAAGGTAAAAAATGGCATAGAGGGTGCGTGAGAAGTGGATGACGGAATCGAAGCGTTTTATTGGCTAACATTCAGATTGGAGAGATTTCATTGGTTGCAAGCTTTTCGAAACTCCGCTCCTTGTGTACTTCTCTGGCTTTAATGCCTTTTAAATCGATTTTTCTTGGGGGTATTCATCTAATAATTTATTTATAGACATCGATTGTCTGGAATGGATATGACTTTGGCCGATTACGACGGCAGGACGGCCTTGCACTTGGCCGCGGCCGAAGGCCACGTTAACTGCGTCGATTTCTTACTCAAGCAATGCAACGTCCCGCACGATGTTAGAGATCGTTGGGGGAAATCGCCCGTGGATGAGGCGGTGTCATTTGGGCACACTGCAATAATCGACATTTTGCGAGACTGGAATGAAAGGATCGAGCGGAGGTCACAGCACAAAATCAAGGAACAAGCCTTGCCAGCACTGGAATAAGGCAAAATAGCTAATTCTTTGTGGTAGTAGTATCTAGAATATTTTTCAATGTGTCCTTCCAGTTCCACCAGTTCTGATGTCTGTATTTAAGTTCGTCAGTATTATAATTGTTATTCGATCTGACAATAATTAATTGAATAAAAGAGAAGAGTTTTTAAATAGTTTAATCAATGAATTCAGGAATATCTGTGCGCACTTGCCTCTGGATGCTCCTTCTATTTTCGTACTTTAAATGTCTGTTGTTATGTCAAGTGTCAACTTGAATTGACGTTTCTGTACCTTTAAGCGACATCGGTAATGCAGAGAGTTGTGTGGCATGTAGTGCTACTACTTGTAACACCGTTTTTCGCCATCTTATCAATGAACTTTCTTAAATGAAAACGTTCCTGTTGTGTGTGTTAAAATGTAATTTTAAATAAAATTGTGCACGTTTTAACCGTTTCCGATCCGGTTCCATTTGAGAGAGTGATAAATCATCAAACTGGTGAGCATTGTTTACATTTCGTAGTGGCGTCCCTTTGAACGGGTTTTTAACGGAAGGTCTGGCGAGCACGATTTGAATTTATTTTTGTTTACCTTTTTTGCAAACGGAAAACGCGCCGAAAATCGCGGCTCCTTATACCATACTTTGTCACCTCGGTTCCTCGACTTGATCGCGCCAGTTTGCAATTAAACGCCCACAATCCTACATTATGAAAAAATTACACCTACTTATTTGTGTAGGCCCACATCTAAGCTTCAAATAAAGTAATGTTTCTAGTCAATCTAGTCGCAGTAAATAAAACGATAAGTAATTATTATGCGTTCGTTTTCCAGTCACTTATGAAGAGGAAGAGGGGGACGGCAATCATGGACGATTTTTCCAACGTTTTAGTCCATTCGGGCGAATTTTTACCAGGTGAGTTTCGATGTTTGACATGTCTAATTGAAAATTGATTAAAGTACTCGCAGGTCGGCTCTATTTCGTCACGCTCAACACGGACGTGGCCCCAAAGTCGACGGCGAGCGTGCACTACTTCGCTGTCGACACCGAACAGTTATATGATAGCTTTTATCATGACTTCGGACCGCTGAATTTATCAATTTTGTACCATTACTGCGGTAAACTGGATCGCAAATTGTCGAACCCCACGTTGCAGAACAAGAAAATCGTGCACTACACTGGGGTCAGTGATAAAAATCGAGTGAATGCGGCCTTCCTCATTGGCGCCTATTCGGTGATCAAGTTGAATTATGACCCCGAAAAGGCCTACGACGTCCTGACGATTGGCTCCAAGAAAGAGTTCGTCGATTTTCGGGACGCCTCGATCGGGGAGCCTTATACTTTGTCCCTTTTGGATTGCCTGAGAGCCGTTAAGAAAGCGCGGGATTATGGATTTTTCGATTTCACCAATTTCGATTTTTTCGAATACGAACATTATGAAGTAAGTCACAATTTTGCAATGGTACATATGATTTAGGGCATTTAACAGTCAATTTTCTTGCTCTGGAAATTATGAATGACACTTTTTGTGTGTGTGTAAAAAAAGCAAATACTTCGGTGAAATTAGGTTGACTTTTCTCTGACACGTTCAGTATTCTTTACGTCCTATTACCTGAGACATCCTGTATGGGGTCTCACTAGAATTCCCTATAAAAAAAATCCGAAATAATTTTAGTTTCAGTAGAATTTCACTAGAATTCCCAAAAATTCTCAGTGAACTTCCTAATCGTTTATTTTGTTCGCCGCAATTCTCCCGGCGGTTGGCCGCTCAGAACGTGTTTCACGCCGATTTCTCTTTTCTAGCGTGTGGAGCATGGCGATTTGAACTGGATAGTGCCCGATAAATTCCTCGCATTCTGCGGGCCTCATAATAAATCCGCCATCGACCGCGGCTACCCCATCCACTCGCCGGAAACGTACTTCGCATATTTCCGCCGGCACAACGTCACGACCGTAATCAGATTGAATAAAAAGGCGTACGACTCGAATAGATTCGTCCAGGCCGGCTTTGACCATAAAGATTTGTTTTTCGTCGACGGCGGAATTCCGAACGACCGGATACTGAATAAATTCATCAACATTTGCGAGAGCGCCAAAGGCGCAATAGCCGTGCACTGTAAAGGTACGAACACCGAAGAGTCTCAATAATACAATAATTCGCAAGACAGTTACTAATCTTAACCAAAGTCATGAAAGTTACCGAAAATTGACCCTACAGGGCTACCTAAACCATGCAAAATTATCCGAAATCAAATTACTGATAATGATTTTTGATTGATTGATTTGTTATTGCAGCCGGACTGGGGCGTACCGGGACCTTGATCGCGTGTTACATAATGAAGCACTACAAGTTCACCGCGCAGGAAGCCATCGCCTGGATCCGAATTTGCAGGCCCGGCTCCATCATAGCGCACCAGCAGACGTGGCTCCTGCAAAAGCAGAAAGCGCTGTGGGCCGCCGGCGACGAGTACCGGTCGAAAAATAAAATCGCCGGACCCGCCAAACATCTCACCGGGATCTACGGGCTGCCACCCGTCAACAACAACAAGGCCAAAAGCACTGACAACGTGACGGGGATCGTCAAGAAAGTGGACTCGATGGACATCCACGATAAAGATGAGTTCCAGTCCGAGGAGAACAAGAAAACGCAAGGGGACCGGCTGAACGAGATCAAGGCGCAGAGGGCTAAAGCCAAGCAACCGCTGGGAACGAGTTTGTAAGTGTCTTTATCCACGACCGCCATGTTGAGTTGTCCATTTCGGACAACTGAAAATCGCAGTAAACGTCACTTGTTAGGGAATTTCTCGGCAGCAGATATATGGTTGGCAGCAATTTGTTTTGTAACCATAGCAACCGTGGTAAAATTCATTAATTTTTGACGCCATAATTGTTTTTGCAACTTTTCAACATTTCTTATTTATTTATTGTAATTGCAGAAGCGATAGGAAAACGTTTCGTTCTGCGAAAGTGATCGTGAACACCGCGACGACGTCCCCGGTCCGAGTGGGCAGAATAATAACGAACACGACCAAAACCACCACGTCGACCAGCAGTCGGGTGTTGACAAAGAGGTTCGTTTGACATTCACCCACCCGCTTAGGCCGCATGCGATCCGCCGTTCCCTCTAGCATGAAGCCAAAAAAATCCGCATTCTTGTTATCCCCAGGCACACACCTTCTCGAGAACTTTGTGTAGAGTTGATCCGTAGATTCCTCCGCTTTCCTCCGGACTTTTATGCGAGTTCCGTGTCACAAAAAGGGCGCATTTTCCCAACAGAAACGAGCTGAACGAAGCGCCGACGACGCGGCGGTGCAGCCAGCGCAAGTTCGCCGCCACCCTGCTGGCGGCGAAGGAGAAGGCGGCCAAGGTCGAGCCGAAGAAGAAGGAGAACTGCTGGCTGCTTAAGAACGGCGCCGAAGACGACGACAACGGCAACGGGAAGTGCGGCGGCGTCGGCGACTCGAACCGGAATAAGGTCGAGGGCGTCGCGGTGAAGCGGGGCAAAAGGACTCTCGCCGTGGAGAAGGACAAGGCTAGTCCGCACTCTGTCAAAGTGCTGAGGAGGTCGCACGGGCAAACGTCGAAGAAAAGTGACGGGAAACTCCATTTGCCTTCGGTGAAACTCAACAAATCGCTATAGACTCTTTTTCGTAAATGTTATTATTATTAGTACTTAAAATGACTAAAGTGGGAAGTGTCAACTTTATCGGCTGGTGCAATAAAGGGTGCTTTTTGGGGAAAAGGCGTTCAACTTTATTGGGCCAACTGAATGAAGGGTTTTCACTTTATCGATGTGGCTTAGAAGTAGGGCTCAGTATTACCCACATCTACTGTAAATAATGTTGATACGGTAATAATTACGTCATAAATGTCTATATTTCGTTGAATTTGGACTGTTACACGATTTATGAATCTCTGTATTCAGCTGATTAGCTTTACGATTTTTTTACTTATCTTCTTTTTAATAACTATTAATCTGATCCCGTTTGATTCGACACATTTATATTATTATACATGACATGATATACATCATACGTACATGGTACATACAAACTTTATAATTATATATCATTAGTCCGTTTTTCTTAATAAATGTTTTATTGCAGGTAACTAATTTCGTAATTTTTATTGGTAGTAGTAGTGTTCGTTATTTTATTATAAGACTTATAAAGAAGCATCATTTATTAAGTATTATTAAAACTATACACGTGCCTGCACATGGACTCAGTCTAGAAGTTATGTTTCTTATTCAGTTAAGGAAATATTCGAAAGGGCACAATTATTATTGATTCAAATGTGTATTATAAAAAAGCAGAGAAAACGAAAAGATTCGAACCGGGAACTAGGAAGTGCAATAATTCGCCTCTTCGTCTAGGTCATGGTTCAGTAGCCCTTCGCGGTCCTCTTCCATATGCCTCTGTGGGAATGTCGCCCCGTCGCCCAAACTGGACCAGAACAGATAAAATGATTTTTGAGCACCATACGGTCGCCTTTCAATTCCCAGTTAGCCATGCCCAAGAAAACGTATGTCTTTCAAAAATTTTACATATCTTATTCTCAATAATTACTTTTTAACAGCGTAAAAGAAAATCGAAATCAACTCCGCAAATAGCAACATACTTACGTTTTCTGGCCATGGCCAAGTAGGTATTATGTAAAATGATTGATAACTGATAAGAAATGGATGAATGCGAACTAAAGGAGGCACGCACAAAAACTAAACATAAAATATAAAAACGTTTTATTAATTATCATAATTATTAATATCAAAACCACAAAAACGTAAAACCAAGAAGAAAATAATTAAAAGCTAACAATAATTAAGTACAATATAAAGAAAAAAAAACGAATCAAGTGAAAAAAACCCGGAAGTTTCGTCTTATGTAGTTATATGGCCAGGGTTGAGCTTGCTTGTTTCACTCTCGATATCTCGAGCGCTGTTCAAAAAACTTGTCTTATATAAAACGATAGAAATTTCGATTTCAACATACGAATAAAAACCAAAGTAGCTGCGTTAAAAGCGAACATGCACAAACTACGGTTCGATAAATCTAATGTTAGCAAGTGTTAGCACACACTCTGAAGTGAATGTACGAATCGATCAATGCTATTATCGGAACCAGCACCTCGAGGGTTAATTCGAAATTATTTTAAACCAATCAGTCAATGTAAATTTTTTTATTCGTTTTAATATTTTTAATAATAAATAAGTGATACAATTTGTGTATTAGTTGGTCAATCAGAGTCGATAGTGGTAGGTGTCGCGTTAAAAAGAATTTTATCTTTGGAACGGATCTAACACTGGCTTAATATCGTCTTTTAGCATCATCATCAGCTCTAGCTAAGTAATTCAGACATCTAACCTGCTCTGTGTGTTGTCCATTGAGTGATAAGAACTCGCTTGATGCCGTGAGTTTACAGGGAATTCAATACCGTCACCCAAACTACAAAAATAAAATAACGAAAAATTTTCTCTCGGGGGAAAAACGTTTTTATATTTCGGGCCGAAACGCACGAAAGCGCTCCGAGACCATCATACGCATTTTATCGGGTTCTAATCAGAAATATCTTGGAAACTAATAGTACCATCGCTTAAGCCGATTCTTGATTATTTCGCCCGAAAAATGATTCCGGAATGACAAGGAGCGCTTTCGTTAAATGGGATGAAAACGCACAGCTCACCTTGTACTTATCGGAATGAACCAAGATTTTGGATTGTCGCCGAAAATCTCCTGGAAGTTGTTGTAGCGCCCCAGGCTGAAGCCGCGCTTATCTGGACCGGTGCGGAAGATCGGCGGCCGGAACGCCTCTGAACAAATTGATGAAATGTAGAATATGACATATTAGTAGTTCGAAAATTCTAGGGAAAGCAAAAATAATATTAAGTAATTCTTTTTGGAAATAATTTGAAGGCACATTTTTAAAGTTAATTAATAGTTTTGTACCATATTTGAGTGGGTAATTAAAGTCCCACCTACTCACCTAAAGTGGTACGATTTTCGCTGACCAAATAGCAATGGTAGCAAAACAGTGAGATCAAGCTCACACCGAACATAATTGCAACAAAAAACAAGAACAAAATGTGAAAACGGCCGACGCCCTCCAGATCGCCCTGCAACATAGAAAAGAATCGAAACAATTTAATGAAACGGATCAGTTCGGCCTAAATTACACTCACCCTCCAGAACGATATGAAACAACTGAGGGAGGTGAGCGAAACGTATATGCAATAGAAGAGGGCGTAGCCCAGAAACAGCAAGAAAAACTTGTAGTTAGTGAAAGACACGCAGTTGTTGATCCACGGACAGTGGTGGTCCATTTTAAGCACGCACTCGCCACAAACCGAACAGTGGTGCGTCCGGTCCGGCTTTATGACTTTGCACTTGTCACAGAATCGGGGCGCGCCCTGCACGCTCATGTTCGTGTTGGGCAAGTGCTGGGAAATGGTCTCCAGAATCTGCCGTTGGGCTTCTGGGGACTCAGTCGTTGACAGCATGTGAAAGTCTGACTCCTCTATCTTGTACTGCAACGAAATGCCAGATTAGTTTCATTTTTGCAATCGTAATTCAATTTGTATGTCCCACCTTCGCTGGGACGCGTCCGATTTCCGTAAAAATGGTCTGCCAGTACGACCAACACAACATAACGAAAAAGAAATGGTAGAAAATCAGGTAGATAACCTTTTCTGCCACAGATTGGACATTAACTGAAAATACAGGTCGTTAAAGATGCATTTACGATTTTCACGGTATTTGGGTTACCTATACAAAGCTGGACGACGTAAGCGTAGTAAGACCACGCAACTATTGTAACTATAAATAGGACCGGAATCCACTTGACTGCTTTGATGCACCAGAAACATGGCCCCTTGTTGTAATTGGTATTAGGGCCAGCCATATCTTTTAACTCCTGTATGTGATTGCGGACATGCACATTCCTATGATTTTGGGAAGGTTAAATGCGTATTTTTATCCGATTTAATTGCGGTTTCAACATCACAGAGGGGTGGGGTCTAAGACTTAACCTAGAAACAGAACACTGATAAGGATTTTTTCTTATTAATGACGAAAAGATTACCTCGTAATTATCACAACATACGAAATTTTAAGTCCTCCCGTTGAGACTTCACATATTCTGATTCTGAAAGTTGGGAAAATTATCTGGCGAACCGGCTGACACCAAAACAACCTGCAACCTCACCACGGAAGGGGTGAAGGGGCGTTAGGGTCGGGAACACAATTTAAGATCTAGTGACTTTCGGTTTGTCATGTTGTGCACCCTTCTTGAGTAACTCCCACTCTAAACCGAGTGAGAGGCGTGCCTGTCACTCGTCATACCAGACACACGTCACGCCCGACAATAGTCTTGCCAGACACGCGACATAATACTCAAAATGGAGGGCATTGCCAACATCCGTCATTTCAAGAAAAGTCCCTAGACCCAAGAATTTTTCTGGATTGTGTTATTGGTTGCCTACTTAACGAACACGTTTTGTAACAAATAAATTGAAATTGTACTTACTGGGCCCATACTTTCGGCGTTAATATTCCCCAATAGCCTATTTATTGAATTTTAATTTATTTCTTACAAAACGTGTCCGTTAAGTAGGCAACCAATAATACATCCAGAAAAATTCTTGGGTCTAGGGACTTTTCTTGAAAAGACGGATGTTGGCAATGCCCTCCATTTTGAGTATTATGTCGCGTGTCTGGCAAGACGATTGTCGGGCGTGACGTGTGGCTGGTATGACGAGTGACAGGCGCGCCTCTCACTCTCTAAACCTACTGTCATCTGGGACCATAGACAATGATTCTATAGACATTTACAGTGTCATCAGAACTACTTGACGGAATCCCACTTACTTTTGTTAGTTCACTATCGCAGAATTCAAAATTTGAAATATGAGAACATAACACAATAAAAAATTTCTGATATTTTTATTCTCGCTTCGCTCATATGGAAAGAAATTTCAAATTTCGCGCTCGGGGTGTGACAAAATGTCAACGTCCATAGAAAAACCCTCTGATTTCTATGACTCCGTTTTTCTATAATATAAAATCCAATCTGTGGTAAAATTGTTTCGGTGATCCCTGACCCTGGTGCTATTTTATGTCGGGCTACTGGTTTGGATTAAAAACGCCCAAAAAGCTTTAATTTCCATGAATCACCACTCAGGGAACTCCTCTAGTTTGATTCCACAGACGTGCGTACCTCGAACCGGTATTGACATACAGTAAATTACTGCTAAGCTGATGACCTTTAAAATGCCCTAAGGGAATTATCAAACATGACATAGAGCACCTACTTCGCCACGATTTCTCAAAGTTTTGTGCAATATCTATATCAGAGTGACTGACCCGAACCTCAAAAAAGCGTGCCAACGATACAAGACCACCTACACACACTCGCTTTTGGTAAACCTGTTAATGCTTTAGTGGAATATTATTATAACGCCAAAAAGGTAAGGTCTATTCCTTATGATATCACGTTTATTCTGATCAATCTCTTATCATTTCAGAAGATGTCAGATCCTGGTGATAAGATAGCCGATCAACAAGAGTTGTCCGATCTAAAACTGCAGCTTAATGCCTCTCAACAAACGATAGCGAGTTTAGAGCTGAAAGTCCGTCAGAAAGAGGAGATTATCATTAAAACCCAAGCCGATACTCTGAAACAAATCCAAACACATAAATCTGAAATAAAGAAACTTAAGGAGCAACTTAAAGAAACGTCCAAAATTATTGAAGACAGTTCGACCACTGAACTTAAAGAGGCTGTCCGAGTGGCCGAGGAAAAAGAAAATAAAGCCATCAATGATTTACAAGAGAGAATCCAAAAAGACCAGAAAATGCAGTAAGTTCCGCAATGTCATCTTTTTTCCAACCCTCGATCGTTTTATTGATTTCAGTCAAATCCTCAAAGATTATGAGAGAACGATAGAGAATCACGTTGCTGAATACAAGAAGCTTAATGACTTACATGAGACAGTGAAAGTTAATTTAGCTACCCTAGAGATGGCATTCCATGACGTCATTCAGTAAGTAGATACAGCGTGTTCATTCACTTTCACCTTCTCAGTTGGCCAGCTCGTTTTGGCCTGAAACTCACTATTTAAAATGTTCAAATACTTTACCTGACCTGGTCACAGTAAACTGAAAAGGCTTAAGTAAAAGAGCACATGCATCATGAAGTACATCAGAAAGTGATTAAGCTCCTTAATAGGAAATATGAGCGCGCCAAGACTGTAATTGAAGGCTTCAAGGCCAACGAGGACATTCTGAAAGATAACATCGAGATAATGGAAAAGAATCTCAAACTAGAAGCGCAACGATACGAGTCGTTAAAAGCCCACGCCAAGTCTCAAATCGAAAAGTCAGTGTTTTCATTAATCGAATTTAATCTTATCTCGATGAACTTGTGTGCTCATGCGTCGTCGATTTCAGGGCGAATAAAGAGAACAACATGTTGAAGGGCCAGTTTGACGGTTTGGAAATGAAACAGCATGCCATAATCAAGAGGCTCGAAATCAAGATAGCAACACTGGAAGTGTCTTTGGAGCAGAAAGCTAAGGAGTGCTTCGAATTAGCGGCGCTTTGTGATGAAGTAACAGGGCAAAAAGTGTAATACATGTAATTTAACTCATATTGATTAATGATTAATGACGGTCAATCGTTGATTTAATTTTTTAACTATTAATTGAAATGTACATAGTTAACTGGGGTGTGTATAATTTTCCTGCGCTAGTATTTGCTCTCCCATATGGAGACTTTTATTGGCTTGTTGTATTATTCCCGGACACCTATTAGATAGATTTGTTCGCAATTTCGTGACACATCTGTTGGCGACCTGCGAAGGCGCCATATTGATTCGTTTTGACATGCGCTTTAAGGCAACATGCTCCATGAACACGCTGACAATACTCAAGTGTCATGAATACGGCTGTCTGTTTCTGCCAAAATCGGCAATATGGCGGCTTTGCAAGTCGCCACTTTTACTTATGCGTATTTTACATTTCTACTTCATCTTATTTATGTTGACTTAATTTTAACTTATTGCAGATCTTATTTTTATATTCTTTTGAGTCTAATTAATTATCATAATGTACTACAAATTAATTATTAAAAAGAAATAAACTGTTTTAAATTTGAATTTGGCGCTTTTTTTGCGCTTTTGACGTTGGCGTTTGAAACGTTGCAGGCGGATGTGCGTTTGCGCAGAAGGCCACTCCTCGAGTGCTTGTTCTGTGGTTGTGCTATGTGACGATTGTCATCGTTCTGCGGTTGTGGTCCCATCGCTTTGCTCTTGGGCGCAGCCTTTCGTTGAGTTTATTGTGTTTTAGTTTAGTTTACTGTTAGTTTATTTTTCTAAATGTGGAATTGAAGTTGCGTGTTGAATGAAAACTGTGGGGAAATTTCAACAGCGGCACTGAGGAACACAAAGGAACTCAAATGCAGCTTGATATACACCGTATTTTTGACAAAACTGGATTTTTAAATATTTACAAATCGAGCGAACGAAATGGGACCTTCTACATCACCACGACTTCTAGTATCGGCGCTTTTGGTCATCATTCACCTATCGCCTTTGGTGCACGCTCAAAGTGAAATATTCGACCGTCCAAATGGTAAAGGTAAGCTTTTTAACACATGCGGTAAAAATCTGATTGATTCTTTTAATCTTATCAGGGGCGTCACCTACCTATACGTATACGTCCATGTAGCTATTACTCATACCTAATAACCACTTCTATTATTAATCATAGATGCGTATGCACATTACACATTACTCGGTGTGGTAAAGGGCAAAATGGAAGAGACAACAGGTGTCCTTTTAATTCAGAGATTTAATGGCAGACCTGATTGAATTTCTCATGAGGTAACCCAATTCACGATAGGATAAATCCAGTATCTCGTATATTTACGCTCGAAAGTCGTCTCGAACTAGAAAATTTGATTACAGTTTATTGATATTGTTGGTCGTTTCAGTTTTATTTTATTCCCGATGAATTACAATATTTTAAGGTTATTGCGCCCAGCTAACGCTTGAAATCGAATGTACACGCACATTAAATCGACAAGTAATTAAATATTGACGTTTATTATTCTATTATCGCGTTAAAGCCAATAATCGCTGAATCCGACTTCAAATATGTACAAATCGAATTCTTGAAACGTGAATCATCAATAAAATATTTAAATGTACCACTATGCACTCCGTGACCAAGCCGGAGTCGCCCGAGATAAAGAAAGTCAAGTCTAATGTTATTGTTAGCATAATTAGACCAACTCGACCTAACAATAAAGCGTTATAAGAACGTGTGTAAGTTCTCCTTTGATGAAAACGAGATGCCCTCGAATTCGGCCCCGGAATCCTAGAAATCCGTGCCTGATTCGCTTTCGGGCGGATATTCGGGAAGAGCCGGCTGACTAATTTTCGGGTGACTCAACCGGTCGATTTCGAATAGTGTGACTTATGGTGAATCGGAAAGCCACCGGATTTCTCACCGACTTGGCACCTTTTTTCGCGGAATCTACGTTGATAAAAATCCGGTCTGTCACATGTTTTCCCCTTTATTATCTTATCATTATTTGAAATGAAACGGAAATCTTTATGTGCTCAGCGACACCGCACACAAACAGCGTAACACAACAAGGCGTGTTGTGCTCGGCTTTATCGCGCATTTTTGCCGCTCATTATCCCAGCCTCATTATCGTTAACGCCGCCGTCTTTGCAGACTGGGACGATGATCGCACGGACAATCAGAAGGCGTCCCTGCTCGCCAACGGCGACGTCCCGACCGTCGAGAACCACAAGCCGATGTTCAAAAATTGCGGCAACTACACGCCGGAAGTCAAGGAGAACCAGGACCGGAACACTTTCGTGATCAGGGTCGAGGCGGAGGACCCCGACTCCGCCGACCAGATAGGCGGCAGCCTCTCGTACAAGATCGTGCAGAGGGACGGCGAGCGCGCCTATTTCAACATGGACAACGCGACCGGCGACATACGCACGCAGATCGCCTTCGACAGGGACGAGCCCAACAGGCAGAAAGAGCTCTACGTTACCGTCCAGGCCACCGACAACGGGAGACCCCCGCTGGCCGACATCTGCACGTTCAAAGTGACCGTGACAGACGTCAACGACAACCCCCCGAGCTTCGACCAATTGGTACGACTTTTTCAGGAGGAAGTGTGCACGGTTTTTTAACCATTGGTGAATTTTTAGAGGTACGATGGTAAAGTTTCCGAAGACAGCAAAAACGGCAGCGAGGTGATGCGGGTGTTCGCCTACGATTTCGACGACGGGGAGAACTCACGATTGACTTACAGTTTCAACAACGACAACCCCAGCTTTCTGGAATATTTTCGAATAGACCCCGCAACAGGGGTGGTGTACTTACGCCAGTCGCTTCAAGGGGTACGATATAATTTTCATTAACATTATTCAGTAATACGCCATATTAGACAAGTTATTTATTACAATTTGGGTCGATAACTACATAAATTATCCTAATAGAGGATTTCATTTGGAACTGTCATTCAACAATTGAATTTAATTGTGCTTCTGTCAAAATGGTTCGAAAAAAAAGAAGCAAGATTTATCGAGTAATTTCATTGGGCGAAAAAAGTGACAGGGCTCTGTGATTCGTCAAAAAATCTATGGTCAGATGTTTCGTACCTAAAATGAAATCCTCTATTACAGTTTAAGGGAATATCCTCACATGTGTTTTAAACGTTCCAAAAGGGTTGAATTAAAATACTAATTAAGATAATTGTCCATTTCAGAAGCAGAAGGAGCGGTTCACGTCGATCGCGCTCGTTCGCGATAACGGCGAAGGCGACTCCAAGCAGGCCCAGGCGGAAATCTCGATCTTGGTCGTGGGCTCCGACAAACAGCCCCCCACGATAACGAATTACAGCAAACAGGTCACGGTCTACGAGAACCTCGGCGATTACGAGCAAACCCTGGCGTTCATCGACGCCGAATCGAACATAGCCGACAAGGGCGTCGCTTTCGAGCTCGTCAAAGGTAAGACGATCCAGACCAACCGCGACCAGACCTTCCGGCTCGAACAGTCGAACAACAGCGCCAAAATCGTGCTAGGTCGGTCGCTGGATTACGAAACCGTCACGGAGTACCAGTTGACAGTCCGAGTGCAGAACAAAGACCTGCTCGCTGCTTCCGTCAACATAATCGTGAAAGTGATCGATGTGAATGACGAAATCCCCACTTTTATCGAACTCCTCAAAGGGAGCATAGTAGAGAACGACATTATCGGCGCGCAGGCGATGCAAGTCCGGGCGATAGACAAAGACGGTACTTCGCCTAATAACCAAGTCGGTTATAAGTTGCTTTCGCATCAGGATCTCTTCGAAATTGACAATTTCACGGGCGTGATAACCGCGAAAGCGACTTTCGATCGCGAGGCAGAGAACCTGTACCACGTGGTCGTCAGCGCTTACGACGGCGCCCCCAGCGCCATTCTGGGCGACAAGACTAAGCCGAACACCGCGAATCAGACGTTCCAAATCAGCATAGAAGACACGAACGACAACCACCCGAAATTCGAGCAGAGCCCTTATACTGTGTGGAACATCTCCGAGAAGGCGGACCAGTTCAAAGACGTGATCGAGGTTAGAGCGATCGATAAAGACGACGCGTCTCTCATCACGTACAGCATAATCGAGGGGAACACCGACAACGCGTTCATGATCGAGAACAACACGGGGCGGATCAAGATCAACTCGAAGTTGGACTACGAAAAAGTCGAGAGCTACAATTTGACAGTTAAAGCCTTTGACGGGAAGTACGACGACACGACGAAAGTGACGATTTTTATACAGAACGAGAACGACGAGCTTCCGATCTTCGATAAGCACGACAAAGTTTTCACGATCAGGGAGGAGACGGTCAGTACCGATTGTCTGGTGACGTTGCACGCCACTGATCCGGATATCAAAGACAAGAACGCGGACCAGAACATCATCTACAGGGTGAACGATAAGCCGTACCTTTCGGTGACAGATTCAGGGTGCGTGACCGTGAGCAAACCGCTCGATCGCGATCCCCCGGACGGTTCGCCCCAATATCAGGGGATCATCTTCGCTTACGATAACCGGGGCGGGCCTAACACGCACTCGATCGCCACGGAGTTCGTCATACATCTGGAGGACATCAACGATAACGCCCCGATTTTGAACACTGTAAGTTTTTATCAGTTTTTAATTTTATTCGCGAGTTTGAAATTAAAACGAATTGGCCACAGGCAAAACGACTCATTATTTCAAAAAATTACTAACAATAATAGTGTAATTAGTAATTATTATTTATGTACTATTAATTTCCAGGGGGAAGTCGTCTGGAGCGAAAACCAGTCGCCCGGGAGGATCCTGGTTTTGACAGCCACCGATTACGACACGGCCGAAAACGGCCCGCCTTTCACTTACAGAATCGCTGATGAGGCCGACGAAGACATCAAGAGGAAGTTCGAGGTGATAGGCGACAACCTGATGGCCCGTGAGATGTTCGACCGCGAGGAGAAGAAGTTCTACGACGTTCCGATCAAGATAACCGACAGCGGGGCGCCTCGTCAGTCGGGGGTGAGCACTCTAAGGGTGACGATCGGCGACGTCAACGACAACCCGGCCAAGGACGGCGCTAGCGAGATATTCGTCTACAAGTACGAAGGGCTGACGCGCGACATCCAGATAGGGCGCGTCTTCGTCGACGATCTGGACGACTGGGATCTCCCCGATAAAGTGTTCAGGGGCGACACCGGTTTAGGGGATGATTTCTATCTTAACCAGACGGATAAAGGGATGATCGTCATGAAGGCGGGCGTTCAAGCCGGAGAATACTCCCTGAGCTTTTCGGTTGACGAGGAGGCAGCGCAGATTCCGTTCCATACGGTCAAAGCCGACGTCAAAATCACCATCGAGGATATCACCGAAGAGGCAGTGGTCAAGTCCGGATCTGTGCGTTTGAGTGGGAGGACCATAGAGCAATTCGTCGAGAAAGAAGGGGTGAGTTTCGGTTTTCTGTCTAAGTTTTTCGAAAGTGAGTGGAAATACTCGAAACGGTGATTTGTTATCTTATCAATATCTGTAATTTCTCTATTATTCGGTACTCTTCTTCTTTTATAATAAGTCAGTGCTCACAATGAAAAATGGGACACTTGCCGTACAAATCTTACAGCAAGTGGTCCAATTTCTGATTGTTTTAGATGTCATAATTAAAGAGTACGCGTTTTTCGAAACGTCCGCGCCTCTAGCGGTACTTACTTCCCCAATTTTTTCAGTCGGCGGGCACGAGCGCAAAAGACGTTCTGCAGCAAAGGCTGTCGACGTACTTCAACACGTCCCTCGAGAACGTCCAAGTGTTCACGGTGCTGACGTCGCCGAGCAACAGCTCGTTCACGGACGTCAGATTCGCGGCGCACGGCTCGCCCTACTACCAGCCGGAGCGGCTCCAGAACAAGATCTCCGAGAAGCAGGAAGAGCTCGAGGGCGAGCTGGGCGTCCGGTTCACCATGGTGGGCATCAGCGAGTGCCTCGACCCGAACCCGTGCGAGGCGAACTCCTCGTGCTCGAACCGGCTCGTGATCGCCGAAGAGCCGGCGGTCGTCTTCACGAACAAGACGTCGTTCGTCGGGGTTCGCGCGGTGGTGGAGGCGGTTTGTGAGTGCGCCGTCCGGCGCGCAGTCGAGTGCTTTAATGGCGGCTCGCCTACTCCAGGTGGAGGGTGCGCCTGTCTCGAGGGGCACGAGGGCCCTCGTTGCGAGATTCTGGGGGTTGGGTTTAACGGTGACGGATGGGCGATGTACCCGAGTTTCGCGACGTGCAGCAGGACGGAAATCTCGCTGTCGGTGCTGTCTCAAGCGGACGAGGGGCTCGTCTTTTACGCGGGGCCGCTCACGGCTAGGCAAAGTGACGTTTCGAGGGATTTCATCTCGTTGGAACTCGAGGAGGGTTTTGTGGTGCTCAAGTTGGACGTGGGGAACGTCAGCGTTAAGATTCCGGGCAAGCGGAAGAAGATCAACGACGGGGCCAAACACAAAATCACCATTTCTTTGACATATGAGGTGAGTTTGTCAGCAAATTCATAGCGATTTTGACAGATAACGAAACTTTGAGTTATTTTCAAGGTGTTTTGCTAATCAAGAACATCATTTTGATTGTTAATTCATTCCTGTTAATCGTTTAGTTCATCCAAATCGTTAAAAATTGGGCGATTTAGCATTTTTGGCAATTTAGGGATTTTTCTTTTTATGAAAATTAAGTTGGCAATCCCAAACTTCAAAATTAATTATGACAGTTGTCAATTTTCTTTCTTTTGTTTTAAATTTATGAATTTTTGCGAGTAATATTGCTGTTGAAGTGAAAAATAGCGGAAAAATAGTATACACAACTTGTCGGGAGAGTTTTGTTTCGCAGCCCGTGGGTTGTAATAGTCTCGCAATCGATTTTTATCAGTTTACCTCTATTTTTTATATGAATTTTTCCAAATTAAAAGACGATGAAGCTAATGATAAATCTGCTCGCAGGACGTGCAAATCACGGTGGACGAGTGCGGCAGCGAGTGCACGTCG
This sequence comes from Salpingus planirostris, assembly GCA_949788335.1. Lineage (NCBI taxonomy): Eukaryota > Metazoa > Arthropoda > Insecta > Coleoptera > Salpingidae > Salpingus > Salpingus planirostris. Next base: position 6,825,205 of record OX460929.1, read on the forward strand.
TGGGAGAACCTGCCCGAAAAGGGGCTGCTCAACATGAACGGGCCGCTACAGGTCGGCGGACGTCACAACATTTTCACCGACGAAGAATCGAAAATGATCTGGGACACTTACCCGACAACGAACGGATTCAAAGGCTGTATTACCAATCTGACGTACAACTCTTACGTCTACAATTTAGGCGAACCGGCCGACAGCCGATCGATCTTCGCCAATTGCAACAACAACGGACTCTCTCAAGCCGTCACTTTCGGCATCGACTCGAATTTCCTGGTCGCCATCTTGGTGTGCATCGCGCTTTTACTAAGTAAGTCGAAAACATTTGAAGTCCGGGGGTTGAGTAACGGTTGCTACGGAAAACCGGTAACAATGAAAAGTCAACAATATTTGACAGCTTTGACAGTTTTTCATGGTTTTCATCAGAAATTCAACAGTTTATCGGATATTTATGGTTTAATTTTGTTGCAGTTCTGCTGTTGGCGGTGGTGGTGCACAAGAGGAAGCAGGACAGCCTGCACGAGAAGGACATGGACGACACGACGGAGAACATAATCAACTACGAGGACGAGGGCGGCGGCGAGAGCGACGCGCACTTCGACCTGAAGCTGCTGCAGCAGAACATGGACGAGAAGTCGGCGCCGATCCGCGACATGCTGTACGGGCAGCAGCCGGACGTGCCGGCCGACATCCGCGGCTTCCTGGACACGAAGAAGCACACGTGCGACAAGGACCCGGACAACCTGCCGTACGACGACGTCCGGCACTACGGCTACGAGGGCGACGGCAACACGTCCGGGTCGCTGTCGTCGCTCGCCTCGTGCACCGACGAGGGCGACCTGAAGTTCAACTACCTGTCGAGCTTCGGGCCGCGCTTCAGGAAACTGGCCGACATGTACGGGGACGACGCCAGCGAGGAGGGCAGTCAGAACGGTGGGGAGGAATCCTGGTGCTAAAGATTTAAATTATTGATTTTTTTTTAAACATTGACGTTTGTACTTAAAAACTTGAGTTTGACCAAAGAGACTTGGAAGGTACTGTACTGTTCATGAGTTCATGTACATATATTTTTTCAATATCTAATTAATCGATAATGATAATAATTAAAGATAGACTGATGATGTTGATGGAGGATGCGATAGGAAATTTGTGAGTACCAAAAACCAGGAAAAGGACGCAATTCAGTTTTCAGTTAAGTGTCGTCGAATTGTAGTTTCGTTAGTTTATATCTATTTCTAAGGTCATCGATCGCAATTATTTTTTATTTTCTGGATTAGTCTCGCCACGTGCATTAGGATGGCGAAAATTTATGTGTAGTTTAAGTTCATGTCCAGGCCTCAGGGTTCAAACATTCCAATTTATTTGATATACGTACTCGTCGATTTTCTGTACGTAATGACAACAGCAAGAAAGTGAAGCGACCCGCGGTATTTTGCCATCCCCCTGTGCCTTAATATTACGACATTTAGGTAAGATTTAATTTTATACAATAGAGAAATCGTTATAGACGTTTAGATAGGGCGCTTTTAAATGATTTAGTTTATTGTTAGACATTCCTGTGAATTAATGTGATTTCGTTGGCAGCCATAGCATCAAATTTGATCTCTGCAATAACAAATTTGTTTCTTCCTTCTTCCCGATCATTATTATTTTTTGCTATTGAAAAAAAATGTTAGTTTGTTGAATTGATTGGTAACATGAATTATTATTTATAATTTATAATTTTTTATATATTTGTATTTACGAGTAATAATCAAAGTATTAAGTATTTAAGGAATATTGAAGTTGTTAAAAATAAGAGTCCAGGTTTAATCGAAATTAAGTTTATATTTGATGTTCTGCTCATGCGGTTGTGTTAATCCTATTTTGTTATCAAATTATTGATTAATGGACCAATTTATACCTATATTAATTAGTTGCTCAGTATTAAACAAATTTTCGGCAATGAATTATTGTAGATTCAAATTACAAGCACATGATTATAATTATAATTTGTCTGTAGTTTTTTTCACATTCAATAATAAATAAAACTATTTCTTCTATTCGTTTTTCTTTTAAATTTTTTTATTTACCCGGGGATTTACCTAAAAATTTTTTTGATAAAAATCTGACAGCAAATTATTGTGTTTGTTGCGTCAGTGTTGCCAACATATATTATCACCCTAACCTATTAAATAACGAGCCACATCGAAAGTTCCTCAAAATTTGAAGTTTTTCTGTTTTATTTCAAACTGTAGGAATTCGTACATAATCCGAGGACAAATTGGGGTTGTTGCCGCCAGGGGTTGGGGAAGATCCGCGCGCACAAGGTTGGCAACAATGTCGCGAATGTGAGTGCGAGTGCGGCAGTGTGACTGGCGAAAAATGGCGCTTAGGACCTGGGAAGTGGAAGTTTTTGATGTAATTGAGGAAAACCTTTGCAATCCTAAATATAATAAAAAAGTGAAACTGAGAGCCGACTACGACCCGCAAGGAATTAACGTAAAAGTACTGGACGGTACGTACAATAATCGTAGGAAAATCCGTTTTGGCATCATCATGCACCTTTACCCACAAAAGCTCAACTCCTTTTTTTATTGTCGAAAATATTTGCGCCTTCGCCCTTCAACTCGACCCGGCGATTTATCCGACCCCCGAAAAGGCCGCCCCACGAAATAAATCCAAACGCCACCGTGTAGAACGTATACTTTCAGACAAATCCCTCAAACTTTGCCCCCAAAAATCACTTTGTTCGCAAACAATAAGTCGTAAATGTGGTTTCAGGAGATGATTCCCACGTCTTATTCGAATTCCCCATATGTCCGGAATCGGAGAGCTGCCAAGTGGGCCAGAAATCCTATGTATTCACTTTCGATAATGAGACGATACTCCTGAAATTCAGCTCCATTGAAGGTGAGTCCACTTCTTGACCCCTCATTAACTCCACATTGTAATTTCACATGATTCCGTTGCAGACGCCAGAAACTTCACTATAGCAATAACTAAGGTCAAGTCCGGCAAGGGCGCTTCGGTTTTCTCTGTCCGGACGGAGGACTCGTCGGCGACGCAGTACTTCCAATTCTATGGGTACCTCTCGCAGCAGCAGAACATGTTACAAGACTTTGTTAGGACGTATACGTATCAAAGAGCAATATTAAACAACTTAGATGACTTTAAGGTACCCCGGTCTAGTTTCGGAGTCGCAGTGAGGTTCTAAGTCTGTTTTTCAGGATAAAGTAGTGTTAGATGTCGGGGCCGGTTCCGGAATCTTATCGTTTTTTGCCGCCCAAGCCGGAGCCAAAAGAATTTACGCCGTCGAGGCCTCCACCATGGCTCACTTCGCACAGGTAATTTTTCAATTTACTTATGATAATTTAGCGATAATTGATTTTTCTGATTTTTTTATAATTGGTCGTATATTTTCTTGAATTTTCCTTGTAAGACCTAGAGTTTGTCGTGCGTACATTATCAGGTTGTTTCCTTTATCCGGTGTTGTCCTTATCGCGACAACGGTTTTTTATCGGTTATTTAGTTTTAATAGTAATAACAGTAAGTTTCTTTTCAAGTGCCTCTGAGTAATTTTCGCTTATGTAACCGTCAGAAATTGGTGGACTTCAACAACCTGTCCGACTCGATCAAAGTGATCCCGGGCAAGATCGAGGAGATCGAGCTGCCCGAAAAGGTGGACGTCATAATATCCGAGCCGATGGGCTACATGCTGTACAACGAGCGCATGCTCGAGACGTTCCTGCACGCCAAAAAGTGGCTCCAGCCGGGCGGCAAGATGTACCCGTCCAGGGGCGACCTGCACATAGCGCCCTTCCAGGACGACTGCCTCTACATGGAGCAGCACAGCAAGGCCAACTTCTGGTTCCAGACCTGCTTTCACGGCGTCAACCTGTCGGCCATACACAACTGCGCCGTCCGAGAGTACTTCAGGCAGCCGATAGTCGACACCTTCGACATCCGGATCTGCATGAGCAAGTCCATCAGGCACGTCGTCGACTTCTCCGAGGCCCACGAAACGGACCTGCACACAATAGGTAATCCCAATCGATTTATTTAAAAAAAAAAAATTTTTTTTTTTATTTTTATTTTTATTTTTGCGTTTTCCAGATATCCCGCTGGAGTTCCACATTCTGGAGTCGGGGTACTGCCACGGGCTGGCGTTCTGGTTCGACGTGGCGTTCGCAGGGTCGCAGCAGACGGTCTGGTTGAGTACCGGCCCGACGGAACCGCTCACGCACTGGTACCAAGTGAGGTGCCTGCTCGAGCAGCCGCTCCTGCTGAAACAGGGGCACGTTCTGACAGGGCGGGTACTTCTGGTGGCGAACAAGCGTCAAAGTTACGACGTCACCATCGATTTATCGGTCGAGGGGTCGTACCAGACGTCCAAGAACACCTTGGATCTGAAAAATCCGTACTTCAGATACACCGGGGCGCCGGTACAACCGCCTCCGGGCATCTCCAACGTTTCGCCCAGTGAGAATTATTGGAGCCAATTGGACGCCCAAGGAGTGAGAAATGGTGAGCAACAATGTAATGTATTTGTTTTCTCGAATATTTGCATAGATTTAATTAATGGTTAATGATTCATGATTCTAGCTGTGAACATGGTGAACGGTATGTCCGTGAACGGCCTCGGAGAGGTCTCGATGGACACGACCCAAACCATAATCAACTCCAATATGATGGCGAATAATTTAATCGCTTTAGGTCAGTGGTGCTCTATGACACGATTCAGTTTTATGACTTCTATGAGATGTTCTTGTAGATCCCTCGCATTTATCGGAAGCCACGCAGCCGAACATCCATCCGGGTTGCATTTCGAGTACCGGGCGAGGGCGGGTCGCCGCCAGTCCCACGTCCACGCATACGGCCCAGCTGATAGGGGGCGCAATTTCACCCTCGCTGTTCACGTCGCCGAACCCCCAGCAGGTGAGCACGACATTTTCTAGCAAATAGCGAGTAGATAATTTCATTTGTATCTCGAATAGTAGGTTTAGTGTTCTCTATCGTGTTTTTGTCAATTTGAATTGATTTGTACTTTTTATTACTGTAGAATAATATACGAGCTTTTAGTTTTCGGCCGTGATTGGTGCCCGCCTAAGTTTTGATATTTTTCAGCAACAGCCCTTAGTGATGACAAATTACCCAGTTAGTGCGAATTTAATGATCGGGGACTATGTCACGCCCGGGAATGGAGTAGCCATGCCCGCATATCGCCAGTAGTAGTGTGCATTTGGGAAAAGACACTGTCATGCTCAAAACGAAACAGAACTACTAAGTAAATATAACAAATCGCTGAGGATTTTAAACGAATCGGTTGTCATCATTATTTTAATCATCACGATTTTTTGTCTTGTGTTTTATCAAGTGTTCTTTAAATTAACGGACGCTTTTTTAAACTAGTTTTACGATATATTGATTATTGTGTGTTTATTTTTCGAATCACATGAGTACATACGCCTTAGCTTGTCTGAATGCGGCAGGGAGCAAATTGTATTATTTTTACGACCATAATTTTAATTTCCTCCATCACTGTGTATTATTATTATTTTATATAGTTGCGCCGGTTTGCCCCCATTTAATCGATATACAATCTCACCGTTTTCATCAGCCCATTCTGTTATCATTATCACCATCATCATTATGTTGAGGCGTTTAAATGGTGGCACGAAGTAGGTTTCCTTTATTTATTATTAATTAATTAATTGAATATTATTGCGATTGTCTGGTCAACAATAATTTTTGTATTAAAATGTGACAATAGTAATTTAATTGTAAACAATTAACACATATGAAGCTTTTACATTTGCAGAGACACTTTTATTGGCAGTCATTGCAAATGCGAGAACTTGTGGATCTTGAATATAGCAACATTACATATTTTCAACTGTCGATTTTTGCAGTAGGTAGTGCAGCAGCAGTTTTTAGCATTTTTACATTTTGTAGGTCGTCCCTCCTTATGTACCGTACGTTCGTTCACATTCGGATCGTCCCTAACAACGCAAAAAGTGGCGTCTCCAATAGAAATCATTACGCCATTGTGTTAGGTGTTATTAGGCGTTGTTAAGGACCATCCGAAGACACCGTTCTTATCTGAACGAGCGCACGGTACATACAGTGTGTACGAACGCTTTTTCACGTCTCACGTCTTAACCATTAGATAGACAGTGACAGAGACACAATTCATGGCAACTCGATCGAAAAATCGTTTGTACACAGGGTACAGCGTATCGCCAAAGTGATATAGGGATAGAGCCGGTGCGGGCCCCACTTTTGTGATCCGTTGATAGTCTGATGCTTGCAGCAAACCGGCCCGCGCCAGTCTCCGCGGACCTGGACGGTCACTTTGGCGATAAGTGAATGACATAATCGGCAACTAATTCATTTCTGAAAGAGAACGAAACTCACCGTAATCGTTGCTATTTTGTCTGTGATATTTTGGTTACGTTATTTAATGAGACACATTTCCTGAATTAAGTTTACTTAGGTCTAAGTCTCTCCACACACATCAGGTTAGTTTGTTCGCCTACCGTGTTTATAATATAATTATACTATTTATTCTTCTGTATTTGGTAATCTCTCAGTTAGGAAACAATCTGATCTTTATAATTTGAAATAAAATGCATCTGATATTATATGCAATGAAGCCATTGACGAAGTCATTGATGAGAAGATGATTGAAAAGAAAAAGAATATGTACGCAGTGGAGCATATTTTTCTGCCTTATACCATTCATTGTGCAAGGGCAGTGTAATGAAAGCCTAGTTACATATAATATATGCTTCATGTATACCTATCATAGGATAATTTAATCTGTACATTCGATTCAGTAAAAACAATATATTGTATGAATTTTGCTCTTTTTATTAATCACCCAGTCTTTTCGAGACTGCAATCTTTATTTCGCAACCCCTGCGAAAGCAAAACGGCGGGCAGTTTCCGTGGACACAGGTATGCGTAGATCTTTTTTTATTATCAAAACGCGAAAAAAAAGGAGACGAGTTAAATTTATACAGAGACTTTTATTGAGTTATTACAAAAATGTACAAATTGAAAATCCTAGTAAGAGCATTCCGGTTACCAGCTTCCGCCGTGTCCGTAGCCGTATCCATAGCCGTATCCTCCGCCGCCTCCACCACCGCCTCCTCCGCCGCCGCCGCCTCCGTATCCTCCTCCATATCCGCCGCCGCCTCCGTATCCTCCCCCATATCCGCCACCGTATCCTCTTCCATAACCACCCCCGTATCCGCCACCATATCCGCCTCCGTGGCCGTAACTATCGTCGTAGCCCCCGTCGTGGACGTACACCACCCTGCTGGAGGGGTAAGAGTGGTAGGAATTATAGCCGCCTCCATAGCCGCCTCCATAGCCGCCTCCGTATCCTCCATAGCCTCCGTATCCGTGCCTGGAATTGTTGAAATTAAAGAACTGGAAAAGTTGAAAGGTGGGTCACTGTTTTACCCAATGACGGATTTGGCGGCGATTCCCGCTCCCAGAAGGCCGGCTCCTGCCACCCCCAGTCCGGCGGCCCCCACTAGCCCCGCCGCCCCCACGGCGCCGGCGCCCAGCGCCAGTTTGCCGAGAAGCAGCGACCGCTTGGGCCTCGCCGCCTCCTGGACTGCGGTGCTCTCAGCATTCTCCTCTTCGGCGGCGTAAACGAACACCACCGCACTCAGCAACAACACGAAAACTATCGACAACTTCATCTCGGCCGAAGACGATTCCAAAATCTGCGCTTCTTGCCGAAGGCGCGTAACTTTATATAGGCGGGTGTCCTCTCTAAGGTCCGGACGAAAATCCAGTTTCGAGGGAGTCCGTCTCTGTTATTGGCCGTCGGGAAAAAACGTGACATAGTAGTTTTAGGACTTTAAGGTCAAATTTGTGCCTACGACACCGTGCCGCGGTCCATTTTATGCGAAATCGGCCGCCGTCGAGGTTTACTGGCTACATAGTTCGATAAATCGATTACCCACCTCGGATTCAGAGCGGATAATTGTTTATTAGTTCACTTAATGCAATTAAATTAGGGCGTTACGGGCTACAGACAGATCGAAACTCGATTAATTAATCAGGTGACATTTTCTCTAATCATTTCCAACCCGGATCCGGGATCGAATGCAAAACGGCCACACACACACAGGTGCTTGGGATTCCCCATTCGAATGGAATAATCTCGAGGAATGTGTTTAAAAGTGTCATCTTTTTATGAAAACACAACAACTATTCTTATGATTACCGATTTTCCCCAAGGAATTTCCACCTGATTTTTAAATAAACCATCACGACGTGCATATGTTATCTTTCTATTAGCATCCAGGTTCGAGGAACAGGTGTACACTGTATGTTCATGTGCCTGAACTATCAGTGCGGAATTTAAATATTTTAAGGTCAGATAAACCCATGAGTAATAGACGGCCGGAAGAAAAGTACCGATAATGCCTTTGTCTTTTGGCCCAATCCTGGAAGGAACATAAAACCGGCAACCTTTTTATCCGTTTATTAGTACAGAAAGTGTCCATTTGAAAAAGCAGCAGAGCGCACCCTTAAAATTCCACCCTTGATATACTGGGTGTCAAGAAAACATTCCACCCTAATATCTGGCATATTCGCGTTACGGTCCTAAAGAAGTATCACAACAATCGAAAGAGTGAAATCTAATAATATCGTTATTGAATATCTTCCTTGGGACATTCGGTTGATATTGGGTGGGGTGTAGATATATAAATAAACTATCTTTAATTTATTCACGATCGGCATATGGATCGGAATTCTAAATGCGCTATTTGCAATATTAACTAACGAACTTTGTGTAACAAGTCTGGGTAACATGCAATAGCGAACAACAGAAGGCAAGTTCAGGGCGAAGCGGTTCTGTTTTGATATTAGCATCCTCTATTTTCTCGTTAGTATTCCTGTAATTATAATGATATTTCCTATTAATTATTTGGTTCTGCGCCGTCACGCCCCGAATATAACGAAGCTAGTAAATATTATTACATTCTCATTACGGTCGAAGGGATGGGCTAAAAATAACAACTTTAATTAATAATCCTCTCGTGGGTGAGTCATCAACGACGGCGAATAAAGAACTTGATGTTCAGGTATCCATATTTATGGATTTCCAAGACTATATTTGCATACGCCGATACAGCTCTTCATCATTTCGCCAAATAAATAACTCGCAACTAACGACGATTTGAAGCTTTTTAATAGAAAGATTTTATGTCGAATCATGGAAAGGAATTTTCTGTTGTAAATTGACTTCAGGAGGTACAAACTGATGAACGACTACAAGTTATCGCCTCTATAAGTAATTTGATCTTTTCGCTAGAACATTTCCTAAAAGTTCCGTCGCTCTCATCTCTGTGTGTTATGAAATCGAAACTAATTAAAACTTTTCATAACTTACCTGCTATTTTATTTTTTAAATATTCCGAATCGGCCGTAAAAGTGAAATATTCCCGACAATTCGAGCAAATTCGCTATCGCATTTCGACCTAATAGCCCAACTAATCCAATGCGAATCCGGATCGACATGTTAATCTATCTATTAGTAGGTGGAAATTGATAATACAGAGGTACACGGCTGAAAGTTGCAGAGATTATGGATTAAATGCGATCACATTATTCTGCATCAAATCATTTCAGACTGGAAATTACCCGCCCCCATCCCCACCTGCGTCGGTATGTTGTGTTGCATATTCCCGTCCATTTGTGTCATGTAACAATTCCGCGTTCGATCGCGCATAACAAGTCGTCTCGTTTCATCTCCGTGCAGCTTTCGGCATAACGTCCACTCGATTACGAGAGGAATTAATGACGTGCGAACAATAACGCATCCTCAAATTTATGAATTATACATTAGGGTATTGAATAATTAACCTGTTATTGAAATTGATAATAGTAATGGTGAGGGCGGGGGATTAAATCAAATTCGACCGGAACTTGCCGGGTTTAATTAACGATATGATATTACTCGCTGCCGGTGGATCGAGAAAGGGCGGTTTTATTGTTGTAATAATTAGCTGTTTGTATCCGGATAATTCGTAACAATTAGGACGTCCCTACTCCCAGGGGAGCAGACCTAAATCCTCAAAGTATACGAGCTGAAACTTTGTACTAGATAGGTATATCGCATCCCATCTCCGGGATTTATGCGAAGTACGCTGTGGGCCGAAAAAGAAACGCAGATTTCGACTCATCTATCACAATTTCCAGAAAAAAAAATTTACACGTCTTCGTAAACACCATTTGAAAGAAAAGTCTGTTTACCAAAAGGAAGGATTTATTTCGATTCAAATTACGTAATTATAGTCATTCAAAGACGAAGCTCAGCGGTGGTAGGATCCGGCGCCGCTCTGGGCCTGGGCCTGGGCGTTCGCCGCGGCGTCCGCGCCGCTCCCGCCGCGCGACGGGCCGCTCCGGTATCCACCGCCGCCCCCGGAGCTGTGGCTGGAGGCGCTGGCCGACGAGGACGAGCCGCTGAAGCCGTTCCCGTTGAACGTCTGCGTTTGGGCGTTCGCCGTCGAGTCCGAGCCGCCGCCGCCGCCCCCGGAGGCGCCCGCCAGCGCCCCGGTGCCGGCGCCCGACTGCGCCTTCGCGTTCGCCTGGCTGCCCGCCTGGTGCAGCGCCGGGACGCCGCCGCCGTCCTCGTGGTGGTGGTGGTGGCCGCGCTTCGGGCCCGCCGCCCTCTCGACCCTCAGCGTCTCCAGCGACAGCGGCACGTATATGTCGCCATCGTACGACACCGCCCCCGGCACAACTGCAAAGAAATTTCACCAGCGTTATTAGTTCTGTTGCCTGAAAATATCTGAAAAAACCGTGAATTTTCACGATTTCAGTTGATCAACTTTGGCAGAAATCGATTGAAGACATGACTTCATTTCTATCGCTCAACTTTTGTCGATCCCACAAAAGATTGAACCTTTCGAAAGTCATGATGAGTCTTTTCAAATGAGTCGAATCTTTGTTGGATTGTTCAATGTTGTTCTTTTTCAGTCTGAATGAAAAACTTGACAGATTTTGTTGATCCGCGAGATTGAGTGAGCCTTGAGGATAACGTGTTTTTAATTATTCGACGGTTGTCGATTTGAGGCGCCTCAATATTTGTTTTGCGACGGTCGGTATAATTGCGACCTTGGCTTTATCTCCGTGAAAAAAGGTGTCGGTGAGGTAAGAGTGATCTCAAGCGATTATGTAATCGCCGGTGCTAGGGGATTATCGGGGGGTTTGCGGGGTTTAGTTATTGGCGGGCGGGCGATGAGAGGAATTCGGAATTGACTGGGGGTAGGTGGGTCCGGCGCTTTATTGCACCGCATCCGGAGAAGTTCGATGTTCGGAGGACTGTTTCGAGGGTTCCGACGGCCCCGCAGTCCGGGGCGGCTTAATTGCGGATTAATCGGGTCGCGTTGAACGTACCTTGGTAAGTTGCGGCGTGTATGGCAACGACGAGGGACAGTACGACAATTAGACACTTCATTGCCGGCTGATTAATGGTGCAACTAGACTAGTTGAGGTTTATGTACGAAGATGATATTTATACTTGGCGTAATCCAGCGGAGGAGCCGCGATCCCCTCCTAGAAACACGAAATAGCCATTAGATAAATCTGATGTTTGAAAAGTTTTATTTTAATAGAGACTGGTACGTGTTTGGGTACAAATGCATACGTAAGGACAAACCCAGGGAAACACCGAAATTCGCTGGAAAGAAAACTCGTTTAAGATTTATGCAAACACTCAATTATTACCTCTAGATCATCGGAATTACCTATTCCTAGTGGCTCTGTTTGATCCTGGCAACGATATGCTGTTTGTTTCGGTATTCGCACATGCATCAAAAGGAAGTTTGCGTTAACATCATTTACCTTACCAGTGAACTGAGTTGCGTTTTTGAATCCGAACTCATTTATACTCATAAATCCGAACGTATTGGATTCCGATTCGACTATGATTTAGTCGTGAAACTTTTATGTTTGCAGACTGTGTTGCCTTCAGGGAATCGACATTGTCGATATTGTGCTATTTTATAGAAATTCATACAACAGTTCAAATATGTAGCTCTCTTGTTACCTTTTCGATCATAATAATAATAGGAATTAATTATTAGCTTCAATTTAGCATTTTTATCGTATATTTCAATAATACCAAACATTCATTAATATAAACAGACGGTGAGTATTATCTGTAAGGATAAGCTGTGCAGTTAGTATTTTGAATGAATATTGATATTCACCGTTGAACCATAGGTACTCATAAAACATATTTTGCAGAAATATCAATTTTTCCCCGTATTCCTATGAAACAAACATTCATTTGTAGTTATAAAATATGAGTTTTACTAAGATTATATTGTGCATGAAAGGAGACTGCTCGAAAACAGAATGAATAAAATAATTACGTTTACTCATAAAAACAGAAGAAAAAGTAATAGTTTCCTGGGGAAAAGTCTCAATATTCTTTGTATCGGAAACTTTATTTTTATTACGTTTGCACTACCTACTGTGCGATAATCTATTTTATCGCTCGTGCCTTTCGAGTTGGCTACTACCTACCTATGATGTACCTGGGGAGACTCGGAAAATATTCTACCCTCGACGATTTCCGGGGATACGGTCCGGACACCTCTGCAAACATCGGAACGGTCCGGATGGTCACTTCAGCCCCGAAACTTTTCGCTGAATAAATTTCTCCGCTCTATTAAAAATCGGAGCCGACGAGTGGGCGATCTCGATGAAATATACGAAGGGAGAGGAAAATCTGCGGGTAAACACGACAATAAAAATCCTGCGGTTCCGACTCAGTTTCGGTTTCCGACCCGGCATCCCGTCAACTAGAACTACACAAGGGCCATTTTTTCCAACCCGACCCACTTTACGGCCGGCGATATTGTATTCATCCCATATTCCCGGCTGGCGCGTACATATGTACATAAAACTCGCGAAATTTCGAACGACGTCTTCGGAATAGCTCCCCGATTTATGTGATCGGGATGAACCTAAAGAGAAACGCGGCTTAACCTCCTTTACGCCGAGAGAACAAAGCGCAAAATGTGAAAAGCGCCCTCACTTCCACACAATTGTTGTCAAAAAATTATAACAGCTCGAGGAAAACGAGATTAACGATCGTTCCGAAACGAAATCGTTTTATTTTCGCCTAATCGTCCGTGCTTTATCTGTATCCGAGACTCGAAATTATGAACCAACAAACACGTAATTGCCTCGCTGCCTCAGAACAGGACTCACGCGACATGTCCTGGCTGCTGGCGCTTTTTCTCGCGATCGCCCGAGCCGGCGAAACCCCCCCGCCTCACCCCAACAACGTTTGCGACAACTACGAGGATTATTTCTACATGGAGGACAACCCGAACTGCCGGTACGACCCGGACATCGCCGGGGACATCGTAAGTGGCCCGCCCTTCGATTTTCACCCTCTCATGAAACGCGAAAGGCCCAGATCCTCGCGAACCACGGCTACCCCATGGAGGTGCACAACGTCACCACCGAAGACGGCTACATCCTCGGCCTCTACCGGATGAAGCGGGAGAACGCCTCCCACGTGGTCGTCCTTCAACCCCCTATGACGGGAACGGCCACCAGCTACCTGAAGTCGGGAAATTCGTCGTTAGGTACGAGCGACACGATAATGACGTTCGATTACCACTAATGAAAGTTCGGTGAATAGCCTTCAATTTATACGACGCCGGGTTCGACGTTTGGTTAGCGAACTTTCGGGGGAGCTTCTATTCCAGACTGCACACCTCCTTGACCGAAGACGATTCCAAATATTGGGATTTCAGGTAGGTGTGGAGTTTCCGGTGGAAGGTCTGTATCGGGCGGTTTTTTTCCAGTTTCCACGAGATCGGGGTGTTCGATTTTCCGGCCGAGTTGGAAGTTATTAAAAAGGTCACAAAACGGAGCGATCCGGTGGTTATCACCTATTCGATGTCGGCCACGGCGGCCGCCATATACGCGTCGGCACTCCCGGAACACGCCCGGAGCCACGTTAAGGCTTTCATACTGATGGGCCCGACCATATACCCCAACAAAGAGCTCCCATCGTATTTGGCCGACTACGTCGACCCGCACGGCCTGATGGTATTAGGGGAAGCTCGTTCGAAAGGGGCGCTTTTTCAAAAGGGCCGTTTTGTTCTAGACCGTCATGAAGTTTCTCGGACAGGCGACCACGCTAGAATCGTTTGATGTCGCCCGGAAACAAATTAGGCGAGTCTGCCAAGATCACTCACTCAAAATCATGTGCGTCCTAGGGATGACGTACAACGCCGGCGGAACGCCCTCCAACTTCAACCCCGTGAGTGCACAGGGTTGCCCGAAAGTGCTAATCATTTAGAACAAAATTGTGCTTTTCTATAGCCTTAAGCTGTATTTTTTTCAGGCGGTCGTCCCGGTCTTATTCGAGAACAACCCGACCCGGGTCTCCTCGAAGATCCTCTACCATTATCACCAGATCGGCGTGGCCGATAGCTTCCGATATTTCGATTACGGCCCCATCGGCAACTTGATGCGATATAATGCCGAGACGCCGCCGAAATATCCCCTGGAAAATATCACCGTGCCCAGCTACATCATGTACGGCGAAATGGACCAATCGTGCACGCGCCAGGTAAACGGATATAAGGGCCGGACGGTGTTCGCGTTTTTTCAGAGTGAGAATTTCAGGCCGCGCAGAGGATTTACGACGAGCTCTCGCCGCTGGCCAAAAAGCTCGGCAGGCACATGGTGAAGGGGTACAACCACGTCGACTTCCTGTTCGCCAGCACCTCGAAGGCCCAAGTGGTCGACCACATCATCGATTTCGTGAACCGCCGGGCCTGATTTCAATAAAAACGATGCGACCGTAATGACTTGAGATTTAAACAAACACGCAGCCCCCCGCCCGAAACGCTCCAGCTGCATCGATCCTTTCTGGGACTCCCTTTCTTATTACGCACACATCCCGCCTCGTTCATTCATTAAACAATCAATTCCGCCGCGGATCGATGGCTTTCCTTCTTCCTTTTCCGGCGAGCGAGACGTCCGCGGCAACGCCGTCGGGAGCGCGATTTAAGGGACGGAAATTGCGGCCATCCATTCAGGGAAGCTTTCAGCTCCTAATTAAATAAAAATATTCGTTTTTAAGTGGCGCCGCTTCGATTGATGGACGGCCGAATAACCCGATCGGTCTAGTTCCATTAGGAGATGCACGGCGAACCCCGTCAGGTTTTACATAAACAGATGGATGGCAGCGGTGGTATCTCGGTCTCATTAGCCGCACTCAGTTCACCCCTATCGCGTCTGGAGCGCAAATTACGCGCTTAATAAAATTACGACGCTAATCGCGAACTCGATTTCGGCCGACTTATCGGGACGTGCCTTATCGCCCGCTTTTCGATTTCGCTTGGGCGAGAGTCGTTCCGGCGGCGCAGTTTCGAAACCGCGGCGAAAATGAAACCGGGTCTCTTGATATTAATCCTGGTCTCTGTATCGCGTTTTCGAGGGGCGAACGGCCGTAATAACGTATGCGAGCATTTCGCCGATTACTCTTTCGTCGATACCAGCCCCAACTGCTGGTACGATCCGGATTTGGATTCGGATATAGTGAGTTCCCGTCCCCTCGCTCGGGGGTGAAGTTTCGGGGTTTCTCCAATTCGGGTTTTTTTCCAGTTCGGGATTTTCGCTCGGAAAGGGATCCCTTACGAAATCCACAACGTGGAGAGCGAGGACGGCTACATCCTCACTTTATTCAGGTTGCCGGCACGTTCCGATCCCGAAGGAGTAGCCATGTTGGCTCACCCAATGTCTCAAACGCCTGTAATGTGGTTCAATGACGGCGATAAGTCTCTCGGTTTCGTCCTATACGAGGCAGGATTTGACGTATGGCTGCCCAACGCCAGGGGAAGCTACTATTCGAGCCAGCACAGGACCCTGTCCCAGCACGACAATTCGTACTGGAATTTCAGGTTTTTCTTTTTTCAAGAAATTCCAGGTTTCGCAATTTCATTATTCCCCTAGTTTTCACGAAATGGGGGTCTACGACTTACCTGCCGAACTGGAGCTGGTCAAAAACGTCACAGGCCGATCTGATGTCTACTTAATCGCCTATTCCATGTCAGCGACCGCAGTTTTCACCTACGCCTCTTTATTACCGGAACACGCGAAAAGCTCCCTCAAGTTGATCATAGCGATCGCCCCTGTGATTTACGGGGATTTCGGCGAGTTGAGCCCGACCGGTTACGGAAAAATCGAGGTTTTCGATGGTAATCAACGGGCATTTTCAAGGGGTTAATCGAGGGTTCCATTATAGGACCGGTACAACCAGTGGCGTACGGGCTCTTTGCTGCAGTCCCTCGACCTGACGCGGCGCATAACGGGGTTGGCTTGCCGCGTGCCTCCCTTGAAGTTCTATTGCCCGCTGTGGACGCTCCGGGATTTGAAGGGGCTGAAGAATCTCGATCCGGTACGTACGCGTTCGGCTCGAGGGGGTGAATTAAGACGAGTGCGGGGCGGTTTTCAGGCGAAGGCGGGCTTCGCGTTTCGCAGATTCGTCGCGCGGATCCCGGCGAAGGTGATGTGGCATTACCGCCAAATCAACGAGAGCGGGAGATTCCAGGAGTTCGATTACGGCGAGGCAGGAAATTTAATTTCGTACAACGGGACGAGGCCGCCGCCGTACCCCGTCAAAAACATGAGGGTCCCCGTCTTCTTCATACTCGGAGGGAAGGACCGTTCCGTTACGATCAAGGTGATTGATTTTCCGGGCGCCGCTCGGCGTTGTTAGCAAAAAATTATTGCGACGAAAAGCGATTGGGACGTGGTAACAAACGTGCGCCATTGTCATTTCAGAACGTTAATAAATTCTACCGCGAACTGCCGCCGGAGATTAAAACCTACAGGAAGCTAGTAATCCCCGGATTCAGCCATTACGATTTCGTATCAGCCAGGGATTTTAAAGAAAAGGTGACGGACCCGATTCTAGCCGTAATGAAAAACGAAAGTAAAGCGCACGGCTAGGACAAAGTGGAGATAAATAAACGCTTGCTTAATTAAAACAGATTTTAGATTTAATTCCCTTTTGAGGTTTGCCAGATGATGAATCTCGGCGAGACCGAAACTAAAAGAATTAATCAGAGTTATAAAATAAAGCGACGGGGCGCGCGTTCGATGTACTTGATGGAAGAAATCCGGAATCCGAGTCGGACGAGTATAATTATAACATGATTGTGATTGTGGCAGCCGCTGTTATTAATTTGGAAGTTCCCGGATCGGTGGAACTTTAACAATGAGTTGCCGGAGGCGAAAGTTTACGCTCTTCTTCTTCTTCATCGCGCAGGCAGGTAGGTATAAAATCTGATTTCAATTAACCGACCTACTTCGCATTATTACGAATGAGGATGAGGCGGAATCCGGACTATAAGGTATGCATGAGAGTATGATGTGTGTGCCGGCGAATTGTTATCATTAAACAGGAAAACTCGATATTTCGCTTCAGAATGTTTATTTTCGACTCCTCCTCTAGTAATTATTATTTAGTATTATTACACATATTAACATAGTTCTTTATAATATATGCACTGTGATTTGTAGTAACCCTAAAACGGTGTTTTTTATAAGTTAATTAATCATAAATTACGTTATTGCTTAGGTAGCGAGATTTAGAATTGCTTTAAGTCAACAAAGATATCTGTTGTTTTTTTTTTATCTAAACATTCAAATTAAGATTAAACAACAAACAATAACAATTCGTCATATTTTGAATGTGGATTCAACTGCGTTATTATTTCTATTTGGAAAAATTTGGATACATATTACAATTATTAATAATAATTATTGCGAACGCCGCCTGAAGAACGGTCCAAATAAAGTTATCTGTTCATACCAGGTGTTCCAGGTAAAATACTCCACCTGCGATAAGTCGCTTATTAGCCTTGCAATTCCATATCAAAATATCACAAAAGTACCGAAAGGATGGCTTTCAGAGTAATTTTGGAGAAAAAAATTTGACTTCATTGTTTTTCATAATTTTTTGAAATTCAGGAATATCAACGAACGACAAACAAATATGTGAAATCATAGTTATTTATGTGTTATTTACATCACTCCTAATTATTCGGAGCCGTCCACAGCCAACGTTCGCACTGTATGTAAAAGTGATTTTATGATTTGGCGCGATTAAATATTGTATGATCAAACAAGCAAAATATTCAAAATTGATTTAGCAAGATTTCAACGGACTTGAGCTTAGCTTTATCATCGCTTTATTTATTAATCACCGGTATCGTAATTATCATCGTATCATAATCGTCATTATCCACACGTCATCACTGAGAAAAATTTAACTGGGAGTAAATTATTTTCGTTATAAAAATACAAATTTATAATAAAAAACTGTATAAATCGTTATCATCGTATTATAAGGTATAAATGAAATACTTAGTTGGTCCTGAGAATTTCCATGAACGAACCGATCAATAAACGTAACTTTCGATACTATGGATTTGAATTATTAATATAATGAGTAGTAGAAGACCTCGAAGAATATAAATTGTGTAGTTTCATTGTTAATTATGAACATCAATATAAGACTTGAGTGCGGGCTAAATTTGAGAACCTTAGCATAACAAAGTACCATTTCGTTGAGAGACAATTAGCACTTTGGCTGAACATCAGAGAAGTGGAGGGCGAGCCTCGTCCATTCCGTTTCTGGATGCATTTTGTTGATTATTTTATTTTAGCTTGTTCTTACTGTTTTCAAGTTTTAGTCATTTAGTCGATTTTTACTCACGATTTTTGTGTATTTTTTTGTCGTTGTTTGCCCCCACAACCTAAGGTTGTAAAGTTCTCAAATTCGAACAAATACGAATAACAAACATTAATCGTTAATTTACGTTCAACAAACACCTATTTGCAGTGTACGGGAATGATTGCTTTCAAGGTTCAACAACATAAACGGTAATAAGGTACAGTTTGATAATATTAATTGTTCTCCTTAATTTCTAGGTAGAGTAAATAGCAATTATATAAAATAATATTTTAGAAAGTCTAAAAATCTGAAACAGTCATAAGGAAAGCACTTATTTCATATAGATTATCATTTGCATTTTTTTTTTACTTTTTTATGATAGATTCTCTATATAATTTAATATGTTGTAGGTGTAAACATTTCGTGGAAGTTGCTACTTTAATAGTTTCATTATATGTTTTATGTACTTAGACAACATCCATTTGCGGAAATTTAAGGTTTCATCTAGACGACATTAAATCCTTATCCTTGCTCTCATCATTTAATAACAATAAGTGAGTAAGCTAAAGACATTGAAGGTATCGGATTTGACCAGTTACGTCATAAATTTGCCGTCGTCCAAATGAGCGTCTTCATCGGACGAATCCAAATGCGATTCAGCCAGAGACGACTGTTTAGACAACGACTGAACCGAGCAAATAAAAGGAAATATATTCAAACAGATAAACAAATAAGAGAGAGGGCAATAAGAAAAACTCACCTGCTGGAGACGGCGTCTCGGAGGCGAGCGCTTGTTCCATAGCGCCTCCAATTGATCAAAATGTTGAGATTGCGCCAGAGAGGCCTGTTTAGTTCCCATTCCACCCTAATTAACACAATTTCGACAAACAAACAAACAGGCGATAAGTATAAGGTAAAATCAGTCAAGAGCCGACGAGCCAACCTGCGAGTCCTTGATCTGAGGTATCTTCGATATTTCCTCCATGCTCGCCGAGACCGAGAATCGCCGTTTGAACCTCTCATCGACGGCAGGAATCACCAGATTCGAGGTCAAATGCGCGTACTTCTTCTGCCAGGTGTACGTGTCCAACGACACTTCTTTTTTGAGGAGACGCTTCATCTGCCTCTTGGGCGCCGTTTTGGGGTCTGCGAGGAGGAAATCCCAATTTATTCCCGACCGCATGGCCACTCCAATTAGGCACACGTTACTTACTTTCTATGATGTCTTTATCCGGGGCGCAGTACGTCGGCAGCTTCACGTACTTGGCGGGAGTATTGTGAAGGCAGATAATTGGCATGAAATGAGTATCTTTCAGCAACAGCGATATACGGGAAAAATCCGACGCGGGCTCTATGCTAATAGTCGGATAATGCAGTTGCAAGGAAGTCAGCGGCAAACCCCGTTTGGTATCCCAAATTATGATACTTTTATCGTCCGAACCTGAAAGCCGAATTAGTGTAACGTGATTACGCTCCAAATTGAACTACAGAGTGTTCCAACTCCGATCCCCGAAAAGCTCCCGCGCACCGCGTATGTTTTTGACGATGCACATTTTAATATTGCATTATCTCAAAAAAGTGAGCTTTCGTGTAATTTCTGGGGTAATTGAGCCGGAAATTCGGGGGGATCTGAATTGGGGCACCCTGTACCGGGGTGGGTTGAACCTGATATGGCTAGAGTTCCATCTCCGGATAATTTAACGCAAGTGACGTAGCTTAGGTGTGCAGACAGCGTGTGCAAGTCGGAGCCGGTGTTTATGTCCCAAACTATCAAGTTGTTGTCGCAAGATCCCGAAATCACCTGGCTTTTATCTGAAACCGACACCGCCACGCACGTTACGGCATCCGTGTGCCCTATCAGCACCTGAAATATTTTTTCTAGAGCCCCTATCCGTTACACGCCTTTTATGAGGTAACTAACTTGTGAGAGCTTTCCTCCTATCACCTGCCAGACTTTCAGCGACATGTCCCTCGAACCCGTTATTATGTGTTGCGAATCGATCGTCAGAACGAAACAGGTGATCTCTTCGGAGTGACTCACGTTATACTTCTCGTCCTCCTTAACGATCGACCAGATTTTCAACGACGTGTCCCCATTAGTCGCGATCTGTCATCATCTCAATTAGGGGAGACGCGAGCGAAGGTTTCGATTGGACTCACCGCGTACTTCATGTTGTTGGTGACGCGGACGCACTTGCTGGGCCCCGGACACGTCTGCAATAAATTCCCGTTATCGGCCAGCCAGATGCAGAGGGTGTCGTTCCTGTCGCTCGAGATTATCCGCGAGGAGTCCATCATGACGAAAACCGCCGACACGGCGGCCTGGTGGCCCTTCATTCGACATAAAAGAGGAAATTTTAACAACCGCGACACGCGGCGCTCCCGGGACCCGGATAGGCGTCGGAAATACGCATCCCGACGTCGGAAATCACCTCCGGCACCGGAGGAAATCGACCGGTTTAGAGGGTTATCGCTTACCGTGAACGTGGATACCGCCGTCCCCAGGGTGAGCCCCCAGACCTTGACCGTCCGGTCCTCCGACCCGGACGCCACGAAGAGCCCATTGGCCGCGAATGCGACCGCAGTTATCGGACCCGAGTGCCCTTTCAGCGTGAGCACCAGCTCCTGGCTGTTGAGCTGCCAGACGTTGAGGACGTGGTCCAGGCCACCGGTGACCGACAACTGCCCGTCCCTCGATATGTCCAGGCAGGTGAGGTACCCGGTGTGCGCTTGGAGGTGGTGCTGGGACTTCTTCTTCACCTTGAGGGAGCCCTTGATGTGGTCGTCGCTGCGGAACGGGTAGAAGACGACGCGGCCGCCGCCGGCGGCCAGCAGGAAGTCGTCTTTCTCCGTCGCCCGGACGGCGCTGATTTCGCCGTTTTGGCCGGCCAGGCATTTGATCAGCTTGGCGCTGTGTATGTCGTAGACGTAAACTTTGCCGTCGGCGCCGCCTATGACGGCCCGGCAACTGTCCTGAGTAAGACAGATCGATTTGACCTGAAACCGAACTTCGTACAGGGCCGGGGTCGCGCTTATTTCCGGTGGGAAACCTTGGTTTTGTGCTCGACCAGGCTGTGCAGCTCCGTCCCAGTCGCCAGAGTGCGTAGGTACAGGTTGTTGTCCCGGCAACAGGCCAGCAGGAAGACCGAGTCGGCCGAAACCTCGATCATCTGGATCGGCGATTGCAGGGTGATGGTGTTCAGCAAACTGTAGGTCTCCAGAGACCAGAGGCAGACGCGGCCGTCGTGGCTGCCGGACACCAGGATGTCCCCGGACGAGGTCACCTTGACGGAGGTGACGGGTCCGCGGTGGTGGTCGATTTTCATGACGACGTGCCCGTCGGCCAAGGAGGTGATGATGATGCTGCTGTCCTCGCCGCCGCTGATGATGACCGAGTTGTTCAGGGCGCCGGTTATGCACAAAACCGGCGCTATGTGCTCCAGGATTTTCAATTTCACGCTCAACTGCTTCAGGTCCCACACGATGATGCTCAAATCGTCCGAGCCGGTGAATAAATACTGCGAATGCTTGGTCACGGCCATGCAGATTATCCGCCCGGTGTGGCCTGCGTAAAAGAGCACCGGTCATAATTCCGAAATGGCAACCAAAAACTGGTCGTGGCCGGCTGAGAGTACCTTTGAAAGTGTGCACCAGCTGGTTGCTCATTATGTGCCAGAGTTGCGGTTCGGAGTCGACGACGCAAATGACGTGTTGCCCGTTCGGGGTGGATTCGATAAGTCTTACGTTCGGCGTGTTAATTACTCGAGATTGTTGGGGGAGCGGGGGCTGCAGCCAGTCCGTTAATGGAACCACTAACGGCAGAGTGAAGCCATCACACCAAGCCATCGCTGAAGTTACCAACGAACTCATTAGCCCGCCGCCTCGCTCAATGACAGGCCGTAACCAGGATATTAGCTGAAGAATTGGCGTTTTAATTAAGCGTAAACAACGATTTTTCACGCACTTTTCCGAACGTACAGGGGATTTCGGCTAAATTGCTCTCGACCTTTCGGAGGAGCTCCAGTTTCAATAATATGTTAGATGTTCCGGATTCGGAGACATCGCGATTCTCGTTTCGAAATTTCCACCGGCTTTCGTAACGCGATCACAAAAATGATAGAAAGGTCGTGCACCTGAGCTTTCGAAAAGCTACCGCTCGCCCCCGTGCGCGATCTAGTTTCAGAGATAATGGCGATTTTAATCTCGTAAATGGGATGCTGTTGAAAATTTTCTGATCCATAACAACAAAAACCCCTTCGGTGAACATTCCAGATTTCATATACGTGTGCTACGTAGCAGGTTTAAGTGCTCAAGCGTTCGGGATATGCCGAACTACTTTAGTTAAAATAGAGCACTGGGCGAAAATGTTTGAAAGCTTTATCTCTGAAATAATACATAAGTGCTCTAGCTTTCGGGATATCGCGAATTCGATATACTGGATTCATCCAATCAATTATCTATAGAACTGGGTAGTATAATGTAGTATATCCGGTTTTTGTTGTTACTGACCAAAAATGTTTGAAACTGTGTACGTCTCTGAAAGCTTTTTGTGTATTCGCGGAGGAAAATCAATTTTAGATGAAACACCCTGTATACTCTATGCGAATGTAACAATATGGATAACTACCTGAGTGCCGAGTTGGTACGTATCTCTTGTTAATACATCTGTGGATTTTCGGATCGAATAGTAAACTAATTCAATTTCTCTATCGAGAAGGTAACACCTCACATGCTCGAGTAAACACCTCAAGTAGCTAACAGAAAACGTTTGAAGCTAGAATCAACCCTTTGTGATAGCGATAATAAAAACGGAAAGCCAACATTGAACTTACGGCAGCCAGGAGGAAATCGTAGTTACACATACAGAGGCTCTTCAGCTTGACGGTGTCGCCGGCGAGGAGCAGGTGGAACCACGCTTCCTCGATGTGTCTCTGGCTGTAAGTGACGTCTTTGAAAACGGTCGACTGGAACGGGGTTTCCCTAATTTCCGACAAAAGGGGCGCTGAAAGTGTTTCCCGTTGCGATCTCGTGTTTTTTCCACAGTTTTTATCCCTTATTGATTCTTACCTGGCTCCCCTTCCTCGTCCTCGTCGTCGCAGCTCTCGTCCCTGCAAAACTCGCTGAAAAACAAATTCGCCAGATCTGCATGCGTGCTCCTGAGCGTCTCCTGGTTGGTGAGGTACCGTTTCCGGACGACGTCCTCGATCATCGGATGCCTCCACTCGATCAGCAGCTTCCCGCTCATTATTTTCTCCCTAATCAAGGGCCCTGCAATATTTCCCTTTGTTAATTCGCAACGTTCTCCGGACGACTGAGCGCGACTTGATTACCGATTTTGCGTCTGAAGGAGCACAAAGAGGAGAAATTAAAATTTGCGTCTTCTATGTGGATTATGGCTTCGCTATTGTTCGTGGGCATTAAAATCTCCAGTAATTCGGTTTCAGTCAGTCCGTACTCCGAGCAAGTGATTAAGGAGGAAAGCTTCGCAACCGCGGCTTTGGTGAACGTTTCCTCGAGTTGGTCGAATTTCGCATTGACGGAGTCTGAATCGAGTGATTAGAGTTCGGTTATGCAACGCAGTCAGCCGGGGATCCGGTTAAATTCGACCTACCGTTCAGGGGCGGGCCCTGCCGCAGCTCGAGATACGAGTCGGAGTTTTTGAAGCGCTCCTTCTGCACCGGGGTCAGCCGCATGTTTTCCAGTTCGACGGACGTGGTGCAGATCAGGTGGACCCTTTTCGGGAGCGTGATCGGGATCCAGCTGAGGGCGCTGAGGGCGTCCGTGTCGAGGGGGTTCAGGCGGTGCAGGTCGTCTATGAAAATCACGAGGACCTGATTCATGTCTTCGAAGTTCCTCAGCAGCGTTTGGAACCAGTTGTTGACGTAGAGCGGGTCGAAGGAGGCGTCCTTCGGCAGGAAGCCCTCCGGAAGTTTGAGGGCGATGCAGATTTGCTGGCATATGACCCTCAGCAGTTCCAAATTGTACGAGGAGCGCGGGGTCGACGAGGTGAAACGTATTATCCTGAGGGTCCGGCACGAGAACCAGCTCTCGAATTGGCGGTATATCGTTTTGATAAGCGACGTTTTTCCCGATCCGACGTTGCCGTATATTAAAATTGGGTTATGTCTAACGTTAGTTGTATTATCTACTATTTGCTTAATCTTATCGACTAAATCGGAATTGGAATAATCTACGTCGGGATCTTCATAACACATAGTCAAGTGCGTGATATTTTCTTGAAAGTTCTCCTACAAAGAGCTCGATTAGTCCAAATTGCACTAAACTTTATCACCGTAATCATAATCATCATCATCGTCGTCGTATCAACATGATACCTTTGAGATATTAAAATCGGTCTCGGATTAGATATCCAGATTAGAAATAGAGCATTCCTCTCAGCTTTGAACTTTACTTATGAAACGGGAGCTTTCGCGGATCAGAAATAAACAAAGTGCGTCGATGTAAAATGAAGCGGAGGAAATTGTCGTCAAGGAGACTCGGGCTATGATTGATGAGAATTTCTATTGATAAAAGCTGGGAAAAGCTCAAACAAACGTCCATTGGCCGGTGACAAATTACTCACCTCCACGATTTTCTTCTTCGACTTCAAATCTGGTTCGTCATCCAGGTTCTTCTTAATTAAACCTTTTAATTTATTTAAAACACGATTTTTAAATTCGTTCAGATATGCTTCGTGTTCTTCGTGTTTCGAGTTAATTCCACCAGGTTTCCAAGGCACTCTGCGAAATTACACCAACACTCACCATCATCATCATCATCATAATGCATTACGAACTCACTTGAAATACACGCTATTTTCTTCGGGGATGAGGAGTTTGAGATTCGAATGAAATAATTTTATTTGCTCCTTGCAATATTTATCTATCGTTTTATTATTATAAGTAGAATTTTCCTGCGGATGGAAGAGAGCGAATGTAAAATTTCTGCCTGAAAGTATGGAAATGTTTTGTCGGGGAGGAGATGTCGTCCGTCAATTTCATTCAGAAACACTTCGACGTATAAGGTAAAAGTTCCTCGACGAAACGGGGGAATTTAAAAGCAAACATTTCCCTCACTCACGTCCCTCTCCCGCATGCGATCATTCACGCACATCAGAAAATATCAAAAATGAGTTTATCACCTGATGAAATTTTTCAGTCTCTTCAGGTAGGTCCCACTCCCTGACGACACTTAAAATTCGGTAAGCAGTACCCGGCGCCAAACCTACGAAAAAACTCCCAAATTCACCCCCGAGACGAACAGGGAAAACGGGACTTTTCTCACCTAAAGCGAAATTGAACTGTTGCTCCACTACGGACTTTATGTTCGAGCTAAACTTCTTCCGTGTTCCTTCCGGCATGTTTAGCATACACTCGTGAATTATGGCGATGATTTGTTCAGATATCGCCTTCCATTCTTCTATGGTTGAAAATCTAAGTGAGCACCAGTGGAGCGTGTTAAAATAATTGTCGCCTGATTCTGATAGCGCGAATTTGCAAAACTAAAACGCTGCTAGAGACGCCCTCTTATTATTATCATTATCTAGTCCACGATATCGCCGTATTCTATTTAAAACAATAACAAAGACGAATTTCTGGAACGGAGAGAATAAATTGCCCTCTTTTCAAATTATTGTTTAATGCGAAACGTCCCAGTTATTCCCCGTTTTCGTCATGACATATAAAAAGGAGATTAAAAATAAACTTCGAATGGCGGGCGAAAATCTTAAGTTCGTGCAGATAATTAAATTAGAAAGTCTCTGCAAACCGTTCTCGAGACAACGAGATTTTGTTTGATGGCGTTTTCCACCGGGAAAATGAATAGGCACCGTTATCGGTCAGCGGGCACTCAGTTTCCCGATGGAAAAACCTATGAAACCTATCGGTTTTTTTCTTTCAAATCAGAGCCCCTGAATTTCAATGGACGAGGCCTGAAGCCACTTCTACTGATAGCGAAATGAATAATTTAGGGATTTCTGTTTATCAAACCGGCCGACGTGCCACTCCGCCGTCATATTAACCTGCAGTCTTTCAGGACGTGCTCCGCGCCCTCTTTGAAGTACCAATTTTCTAACATATCACAATTGAGTCCCAATTCGCCGGCTTTGTCGAACAGCGCCTCGAAGCTCTCGGCGTCTAAGCGCGGCGGGACGATGAGCGGCTCGTATCTGTTCCCGGCCAAACTCTGAAACAGCCGTTTCTGCACCCTCCGCGGAAATCACGCCACACCGGCCCTACCAAGAAGAAGCATCCCCGCGACAGCTTGTGGCACATCCGGATTTCGTGCAGGTGGTCCTCGAACAGTTTCGCGTCGAACGTGTCCTTCTCCGAGGCGCCGAAATGCATGTCCACCAGTTCGACCTTTCGTGAATAGACAATTATCGGGATTACGGGGTCGCTCGCATAAAAGGGGGTCGGTTACCTCGATCTTCTGCTCGTCGAACAGCGTCTGCAGTTCGGGACCGACGTATTCGAGCAAGAGGCGGCGCTCATCGACGAAATCTGCGGAATGGACCGTTAGGATTTTACGTCCGGCGATTAAAAAGTTCCGGGTTTATCATCTCCGCAGTGCCGTCCCGGCAATCCGAGTTTTCCAGGAGCGACGTTCGCGGTGTATCGCGACTCGCGTGATTATGTCATAAGGGTGTTTTATTTACAACGGGATTTTCCGAATTCTCGTCTCGTGGAAAACTTTTGGGGAATTTTTCTGAAATTACTCACCGGTTTTAGTGCTTGCAATGAAAATTTTAACAAGTTTCGCACTGGGCCACTTTGAGGTTTTATGTCCCTGAAGAATTTCCAGTATAGTCTCATCGTTATTCTTCATGGCTTTTTATTTACGCGATAACGACTCTAAGCACTTGGATTTCGAATTTCAACAATAAAATTATCTCGAACGTTTAAACGAGTAGATACATCAAATGGATTGTCACAGTTAACGTTGCCCTTAAAACTATGTATCAATTTAGTTCATTTATAAACTACATCAATTTTTGTAACGAAAATTTGGTGTATTTTTAATGAAGTTGTATCGTGGCCGATGTTATTGCCATCTGAAACAAAGAGAACAACGGCCGTCAAAAGTCAACTCGGTCACAGGATTTTTATTGAAATTAAAATTTCTGCTATTCTTGGGCTTGTGTATAATAGAGGAGAGTTCCGGATTGCATCAGGAAACGGCGGAAAGTTTCCTATAATAAAGCGAATTTGGGAGAACACCCCGTGGCGTACACAACACAACTGAATTAATTAGAAATGAAATCACCCTCGGGTGCAGCCAGACGAAAATAGTTGGAGATTTTAATACTTCAGGTGGCTGTCATTGAAGCGAGAATCAACTAACTGGATCTAACCCGTGTTGCTTTTTATTGCTATCGAGGGAAAACGTCCTAAGACTTGCTCGATTGAAATCGTTAGTTCAGACTATATTATTTAGGGTTTTTACCCCTTCGGGAACACTTTCCCATTGCGTATAATCCAGAGACGTATTTGCCAATTAATATCGACTGGCTTATTTCACATACGGCATTCGCCCGTATACAATCGACTTCCTTTTGACAAATTGCCGCACTAAAACACGTAGATAGATCTAGGCGGGCACCCTGGCGGCGTCATAAATCGGCACCCCTCCTCATACAACTTATGGCAAGCGTCCCGATTTATGAATCCGCCCGGGTACTGTGCATACCTACGTCACGTCGGTGAAAAAGCTGAAAGCCGACCGAAAGCTGCGCTGAATTTTCCCTCATGTTGTTCATGCAAATATCGAGCGATTCCGGTATACATACTTACATAAGGTATGTAGGTAGACGGGAAGCAAGGTACACCGACCACCGTGTACTTTATTATACCTGCAATCTGTGTGCCTTCGTATTTATCACTCGCGCGTTCACGTTTATGCAACGATCTGTGATATTTGCCACGTAAACCCGGAGTTTGGTTACTTTTCCTTGAGAAATCCGAGTCGATTATCAACTCCATACAACGTGTGTGTCAATTTAAAAAGTGGATTAAAATTATGTGCTACTCGATTTAGACCTTAGCGATTGATTTTTCGTTTTTGTCGGTTCCCATTATTTCCGGGAGTTTTATAGTTTCTGAGATTTAGGGGTGAAAACATTTTAAATTGCCGCACGGTGTGGGTTTACAAAGGCGAGGCGGAGCGATTCTGATGTAAAATTAGTTTAATGTATCACGTGATGCGCTTGAAATTGGGCATCATCTTCTAGGTTTATTAAATTTCACCTGAGACACACAGACTGTCTGCGTACACTCAGCCGTTTCCCCCTTTATACCTGCAATATTGTCTTATTCGAATTCGCGAGACGCGAGAACATAATGGGCTTTCGATGCGCCTTTTAATATCGGGGCCGATTCGATTTCGGGGAAAAGTCCGTCGCAGCGATTTCCTTTGAGGCCCCTTAAGTATTCAATCACTCAGAAAACAAAAATTGACGGAAAATGTTGATGAAAAACGCTTAAATCGGATTCGAGTTCATCAGTGCAGTTGCGCAAGCAGAGTAACGAAATAAAAATCGACGTCCTTCGCGTCCGTTTCGGTTCGGATTTAATTTGTCAAGTCGCCCGGAATCGCGATAAAATCCGCACAATCGATACTGGCGATGCGCCTGTAATTAGCCCGCGTTCGGGACGATCCGAAACGGGTCGTTTACACCGAACCGTCATCGGCATCGGTCGCTTTCGATTATCCATTCCGATCGATCTCGAAAGACGCGAAGTCCATCGATCATAAGAATCACTTTCGCAAATTTCAAAGTGCCATAACTTCGTTATTAGTAGAGCTATTGGGTCGCACGACCCGGGAATCGCTTAATTTGCTAAAAATTTATCAGGAAATGCGGATTTTGATTTGGACGACTTTTAGTGATTTCTAAATCGTGCTTTTTAAATTCCGGAGGTCAAATTTTACGAAAATTTCAACGATTTTCGCACACTTCAAAGTGCCGTAACTTTCTTATTAGTCGAGATATCGATGAAATATTTAAATTGGCTTCTAATTGAGTCATCAGGAGTAGAAACATGAGTCCGGTATTGGATTATCTAAGAAAACAAATGTTCGAATTTTCAAATTTTCAACTTTTTGAAAATTTCAAAGTGCTGTAACTCCTTTATTTGTTGAGATATCGACGACAAATTTAAATTGGGTTCTAATTGAGTCATCTGAAGTGAGAAAATGCGTCTAATATTGCCGTACCGTTGAAAATAGAGTAAAATTTTCAAACGGCCATAACTTCGTTATTAGTAGAGCTATCGAGTCGCACGACCCGGGAATCGCTTAGTTAGCTTAGAATCTATCGGGAAAAGTGTCTGGATTTCGATTTGGACGACATTTAGTGATTTTCGATTTTTTCGAAAATCCATCACTTTGGGTACAAATTTTGCTCGAAATTTTCAATCGACCATAACTTTCGAACCGAAGCTCTGATCGGGATAGGCGGCCGCGCAATCGTAAGAGCGTCAAAAAATCTACGAAATACTCCTAGAGCGCATCGGAAAAAGGTAATTTTTCATGTGAATTATGGCCTCCGAAAAATCACCAAATCATCGGTCTCGTAAAATTAAAACCGATCTAACTTTTGAACCGATCGAGATATCGATTCGGGCTACCCGGCAATCGAAAGAAAATCGAAAAATCTATCGAAAACAGTATGGACATGTGCAAAAAGCTTTCGAATTGACCGAGAATCGTGTTTTTTTAATTTTGGAGGTCAAATTTTTACGAAAATTTCAACGATTTTCGCAAACTTCAAAGTGCTGTAACTTTTTTATTAGTCGAGATATCGATGAAAACTTTCGAATGTCTTCGAATTTAGTCACAAGGAGTGAGAAAATGCGTCTAATATTGACGTATCATTGAAAAAAAATAATCAAATTTTCAAACGGCCATAACTTCGTTATTAGTGGAGCCATCGAGCCGCTCGGGTGGCGTGTGCTTAGGGCGTCACTTTCCCCATTTCGGTTGAGGGCAACCGAGACCCCAGGACCGGCCCTGCGCGCGCGATTACACACCGGCATCCCCCGCGCCGAAGAATGAGCGCCGTCGGGGGCTGGCGTGATGGTGGTTATTATGAAAGATTCCCATTGTGGCGCCCTCGTCACGAGGTCGGGGCTCGAAATCGATCGGTGCAGGTGTACCGAAATCGCACCTTTTTCGCGACGGCGAGTGGCTTCTGGGGTGTGACGAATTAGGGGTGAGCCGCGGCCGGCGCTGTCACGGCCAATTCGGATTACATAAATATCGCCTCGGGCCGGCGCCGAGCGGGAACAACAAAATGCACTTGATGGCGACGTGTTTGCTCGTTTCCTTTTAGATAAACCGCCCCGCTCTCCTAGGGGATGACGATAACGTGTATAACTAAATCGAAACGGCCCCGGCTAAGTCGGCCGACGGAATTACCGAATTTCGCCCCGATCCATACACTCCCAGGCTTTCTCATCAAAAATACGGATGAATACTTGATGTTGTTATGGTGTCTGCACCCCCCGGGAGGATTCCGGAAGCGCGCGCTTTTTATACTCGCCCCCCTTTTACGCTGTGCCCGACCGAGTTCTCCCTTATGTCGGAGAGGTGTCCCAAAATAAACAAACACCACCAGGGGTATCTCGGTGAAAAGCTGCGAAAATTTTGCGTTCGTGCAGAAAATTTTGTCGAAAAGCCCGAAGTGAAATCGGGGTGTAAATGACGTTTGGTTCGCTGATTGTGCGGAATCGGAGCCCTGTCACCTTTATCCAGGCCACTGCAGAATCGGACACAAGACGCAAGAATAATGATCGGGCCCGTTCTTCGAGCGCATTTCGTATTCACCCCAGCGATTTACATTTACGGGGGAGAGGGAGCAGGACCGGCGGGACCGCGAGACCGGGAGGACCTCCGAATACACTAATGGATGACACAATGCCGCGTATGACTCCCTTTTACCACCTTGATTGATTAAAACCCCGTTAGAATAGGAACGGCCGGATTTAATATTATCGCCGGGCGCCGGGGGTGTAAACGGTTCGCGGGGAGCGTCGGCAGGAGCCAGGAAATTGTAATGCCGCTCGCCTACTTCAATGGGCGTAATTAGACCTCGCATGGGGCGGTTTTCCCGAACATCTCGCGCCCGAAAATTCACGCAGGGACCTGCGGGGATTTAAATTACACAGCAGGTGTCCCAGGGAGGAGATCCCACCTGCGATACCTCGCTCAGGCGAGACCCTACAAAACATATCACGGGATCGATAAGGGGATGTCTAAGGAATTGTTTTGGAATAAGTTGTGTTTCCGTAAGATCCCTGCACAATATCTCATTCGACCGAAAATAATTGTAGCTTTAATTACGGTTAATATTTTGTGGGGTTGTTACGTGAAAAAGCGAGGCCCAGTTTCTGGAACACCGGATATAGAGGGCGTTTCATTTGGAAAGCCACTTTAAGGGTGGAACGGCAACATATATCAACGTTGAGGCAGAAAAGACAGTTCACTCGTTTCCGTTTATTCTTGCAGGAAAGCTTATTTGCCCACTCCGTAGGTAGGTAAATTTAATTTAGAAAATTGAAGGCAATCAAATTTTATTCGATCGATTAGCAAACATCACGCGGACCACACACGGAGGTGCGCGGAAGCTCTCTGAAAGCTCTCCTACGTGGCCACTTGGCAGGATTGATTTCTCACCCGGATAGGAGCACCCTGTATGTTCGGATTCAGTCATTAGTATAATTATTATATAAGCTACTTGTTGAATACTTTTGTGTGTAATGCGAATTAGATTTGATCAGGAAAAGGCACGCGATAGGTGCGTGTCTCGCGTGTTGTCGAGGCGTTTCCTTACCGATTGATCCGAGATCCGACATGCCGAATAATAGCGTGAGGCCCTTTCATGACAACGCAATTAAGGGAGGAAGGCAGGAAATGGCCCGTATGCGGTTTTCGCGATATTTATGAATCCGGAATCGCGGGGAGCGGGACGCGCTGGTAATTTATTTACGACCTAACTTTTAATTTCGATCAAAATTCTGTTGAGATTTTCGTAATCCCTCTTCGTACCTGGATTTAAGTTCCGGATTAGCATACCTGGATCCGGGAGAGTCCGGGCCACCATAAACGCAAACAGGAGACAGAGGCCCTAATGGATTGTCTATTGTCTGCATAATTGTCTGTTAAACAAAAGAAAATCCGGGGCACTAAAAGCGCATTACTGTTTGACAGTAACAGCGGAATTAATCGTCTTAGGCGCGCTGAGTGCATCGATTCGACGTCAATTTCTCGCCGTGTAGCGAAAGTATTTTGATGGTTTAATAAAGCGCCGTTGCGGTTTAATCGCGCGCCCATTCAAAATCACTTAGCGCCGTAAATTGAAAAATAATCCGGGGTGCGGGCAATTTTGGAATTGGCGGATGCGCCCCGCAAACGCACTTTGTAAAAGTGCCTACACCAGGAAAAAATATAAAAATCGACCTTCCTTGATTTCACCACAGTCCATGTCGATGACGTTTTTTAACAGTTTTTTTATTTTGGGAAATCTATGGGCAAAATATCGCTTGTCTCCAAAATGACTCCAGTTAAACCACTTTGGGGATATTACCGCAGATTTATTTTTTCCCGAGACCCCCGGCAGGTTGCTACTTACGTCTCCGAGTGGAATTAAGCCGATTGCGAATTGCGATTGCGATCACCGTGACGGCTCGGTAACTGCGCGGCGGCAGGTGTTGGGGCGATTATTGGCTCCCCCGAGTTGTTCTCCGCTACGAGCCGCGGTAATTGGATAATCTTGGTTCTAGACAATGCCAATTTGCGCAATTCCGCCCGAAAAAGCCGTAAATTTCGGACCGTTTCCGGCGGCGCTGATGCGAATTCGCCACCGAGCCCAGCATGAAAAATACATTAGCTCTGCTAACTGACGCCCGCAATAAATCAATTAAAATTCGCGATAAAATCCAGTATTTATAACCTGCCGTAATGCCGATGTCGCCGCCTCCTTTCCATCTCCGATAGTTTTAATCTTTAAAGCGCTCAACACTTCCCTCATTAAATTATTAACGAAGCTTTATGCCATCGGGAAAAAGTGCTCGCTTTTATCCATCTCGGGGGAGAAGCCCCATATATCGCCCCGTCTTTATTAATAACGCTGCGCCGCATTCAGCAACCCCTTCCTCGGGCTGTCAGTTAATTAGCCGCGTTCAATTAAGGAAATCGCGCGGACGATCTTTTCCATCCCCCCAACCTCCAACAATATCGAAATTACGATTATCGGCGATTTCAATTTCGAAAATAATAGAACGGATTCCGCACCGAAGCAAACAAACGGAAAGAATACACTTATTATAAGTGAGCCCGGGTTTGTTTATTGTAAGCGCATCCCATTCGGCCGGGAGCCCGCGAAAATCCCAGATAACAATGCGCCCAAGTTTTCTTAAAATTCCGTAAACATTTATCTTTCCTGCGTCTATTTTTACACAGTTCGGAGTTCACCGGTTTATTCAGCGAAAATTCGCCGCTCGCACGGGTTATTACCGTCACTCGAGGAGGCGACGAAAAGTTGGCGGAATTTTCGGAATATCTCCCGGAGCGATTCCGGGGGCGTCGGTGCGA
This sequence comes from Salpingus planirostris, assembly GCA_949788335.1. NCBI lineage: Eukaryota > Metazoa > Arthropoda > Insecta > Coleoptera > Salpingidae > Salpingus > Salpingus planirostris. The sequence goes on from OX460929.1 coordinate 6,859,514, forward strand.
TTTTTCCGCGCCTCTTCGCGCCCGCCGCGACTTCAAAGGGCGCCGGGGGCGCTCGGGGTCGGGGATGAGCGGCCCTTACCTGTGATCGGCTCGACCTGGGTAGCAACTGCGAGACGACGGCGCCACTCGACGTTCGTTTCGACACTGACGGCGGCGTCGGTCCCGCCGGTGACGCCGTCCGGGTGGTCGGGACGCCGGACGGCGCACATTGATTTACGCAAGCGCTACAGGTCGCCTCACCTATCGATATGCACACCTCGTGCCGAGAGGGCCGTCTCGGCGACTCCCCCACAAAAAATACGAAACAGGCCAGCCCGACGCGCCACAAAATAACGAAATCATAACCCATATCACATCGATTCCTAACAAAAAAACCACACGTCCGATATTGGAAAAAACGCGAAAGTGGGGTTTCAAAACCACCCTCCCGCTCGAAAATTCGAAATGTTGAGTCTCACATAGCCACAATTCACCGGCACTGTCATGTCATAACATTTTTACGGATTATCTGATAATTTCCACAGTGTTCTCACAACTAAGACCGAAAGTTCCAGCCATTTCGATTGATATTATTAGAAATTGTTATTAGGTGTTTATTTTGATGAATTTTTCGACTTTGGCTCATTTGGATATTGGAAATTACTGGCCGAATTCTGTTTACGGCGCATTTTCAGGCGGAAAGCCTCCCCATTATTCATCGGCCCCCCGTGCCGTGCGGGTAGAACGGAAAGGGGCCCAATTATTCCGAGCGCGCGCCCTTTTGACGACGGCGGCGACGTCCCACCGTCGCGACGCCCTTTCAACTCGCCGTTATTACAAGGGATGATGAGGTGCATTAAAATCATCAATCATATTCCGCGAAACTTATTCAGTGCGATGATTTCGGCCCCCGCACTGAATAAATATCGCAAAACGACCGCATTTTTCCATTCATCTCCCGTATAATATTCGCCGGCACTTTCGCGAGTAGGGAATCAGACTTTGCGTACTTATTTGAGATCCGCTTATTATCATTAATAATGGCTTGAAATTCGACTCACCCAAGTTGAGGATAAGTGCGCGCGGGTAGTTTCCTTTATCGTTACTGCCTACCTGGAACAGGAACATAGGCATAGGTCACCTCTACGCAAACAGCTATAGAAATCAACTAGTTGATAACCTTTCAACCTCACATTATAAATATGTGACGGTATTCTAAGTAATTACGGTGGAAAACATCGAGTTTTATAGGTTTACGCATGCAGGTAATAATAATAAGGTACGGGCAAACAGTTTGATCATAAACGTCTAGATATTTTACGGGAGGGCCACTCTGGCGTGCGCATAACGTTTATTATGACGCGGGGGTGGTGTGGGACGTTTTTCCGGCTCGCCGTGTCGCGAGAATAAGTCGGAAAAATTGGATTTGCGGCGTTTTCGCATCAATCAAGCCCCGACGCCGATTTATTATAATAGGTTATCAGGTGCCGTCGAATCTTGTCTTTATCAAATTACGGTCCCCCTCGCCGCCGGCTTTTTCCCTTTGAAGAGTCGGCATGTCGGACTCGGCTCGCTCGAAAAAGTCGCCGTTATCGTGATTGATAATGCGTCCGATTGATTGCGGTCATTATCGAGTTTTCTCCTCCCCGTCGTGGGGAATGTCATCGATTTCCGAAAAATTCGCGGAACGCCCGATATTTGATGGAAACGGCCGAGCTCGCTCTCTCCCTCTTCACAATTTGGATTATTACAGCCGACATGTTGATGTTTGAAAAATAAGGCAGAAGAGGGGACGTGGCGGAATTCGAGAGCCGCGAATGCGAGTGGGTGGGAAAAAAGACGCCGACATTAGAGGGCGATCTCTTTATTACGGCCAATTCCGTTTGTAACTTTACAAATTTCCAGAGTAAATGTTTGGTTTATGGGGCAAACAAAACACGGCACGAACTCGATAATCCGAATCAATTAAAGCGCTCACCTCCACTTCGAGTGCCACTTTCGGTTAACGGGGTCGCGATGAATTCGCCATGGCGACATTTCCTTTCGTTCATTTCGAGAATCTGGACTCGTTTAAAAGTTACAGGCGATTAACTACGTGAGCGCACTTTCAGTGAAAAATGCCGGATGCGCTCGAGTGGAAAAAACCTGTGCCGTGCAGTAAAAATACCTGACTTTCCCACTTTTCACCCCTCACGGCGGAATTAATAATCACAATCGAACCGAGAACCACCCAAATCAATCGACCGATTCATGAATAAGCTATCAGCTATAGTCAGGTTTTTTCTCTCTTGTGATAATGGACGTTTATGCATATTATACTGCATAGGTACTATTAGTTCGGACAAGCTGTAGATTGGGGTAATAAAGGGGTGAAATAGAGACAACGCGTGGCGTCTGAATGACATTAAATCACGGTTTTAGTGTAAAAGCTTGATAGCTTTATGGCCGTGGCGTAAATATTGATTACGGCATGAAATGAATACCTTCCGATGATTTATTTCCAGGCTCTCCGTTTTCGGCTCGGCGTTTAATGTGACAGTCACGCCATCACCTGCAGAGAGGCCGTGATAGACACCTGCCTTCGCGAAAATTACCTTTAATACGTCGCAAACCCCAAAAATTAGCGCGGGGGAGTTTCCTGACAAGGGGCTTAACAAGTTCCCAGTGTCTTAAGGGCTTTCGGTCGTCACTCGCTGCGCTGGCAGATTTCATAATTACTTGCTAAATGACATTTCGCTTTTCGAACACACGAAGAAAACCGAGAAAATATTTCGAGAGACATTATCTCCCTGGCTGCCTTGCCTACTTGCTCGCTCACAGGCGTCTTGGGAGAATGACGATTTATTATGAAATAGCGATCCTGTCAACCCCGACAGATATTAATAGTTTTAATAATAAACCCTCTAATGATGCTAGATGCTTTAGTATTGTAGTAGGTACAGAATACTCTCCAAAAAAATGGGGACACATTCCCGAATATATACAGCTGGGTCTTATGGGAATACATTTTGTCCTACCTACCTATCTCTAACAAATCTGAAGTTAATCTTAATCAATGTTGATCGTTTTCCAGGGAACACTCTATGTGATTATTTAAACTGTATTCTTTGTAAAATACAGGAAATTTCAAATCTGCCGCCTTTAGCAGGACCGATTTCGTTGGCCTCCTTCAAGGATATTCACCCCCTCTTCAGTTCGTCCTGCTAAATCGGATCGGATCATAAACTGTTTGTTTTCCCTGTGTCTATTTATTTATTTTATTTCTATAAAAATAACAGAATTAGTGTAAAAATTAGTGAGATGAGTCATTTACGTAAAGCAGTACTAGGCCGTAACGTAAAGCGATCAGGGTACTATCGAAAGTGGGTATTCAGAGTCGGCACTAATCCATTCTCGCGCTTTATAGGTTATCTCCAGGACCAGAAAACTTCACCCCCGTCAAATGGTCACAGTATTTCGATTCCGAGGGACAAATCACCACAGACGAAGGGACTTTCCACTATTACAAGAAAGGGAATTCAGGGACGGCTCTAATATGCCTACACGGTGGGGGCTACTCGGGTCTCACTTGGGCCCTATTCGCTGTCGAAATCACCACAGCGGTGGACTGCCACGTGGTCGCAATCGATCTCAGGGGACATGGCAACACCGAGACTAAAGACGATAACGATCTCGCCCTCAACACACTAGCAAAGTACTCGAAAGCTCTCTGTAAAACATCAATTACGAAGTCTGTTTCAGGGACGTAAGTGACGTAGTGAAGAAGCTATACGAAGACGACACCCCAGTAGTTTTAATCGGGCACAGTTTAGGTGGGGCTGTTGCCGTAGAATGTTCGTTTTTATTAGAATCCACTGTAGGACTTTGCGTTATCGATGTCGTCGAAGGTACTGCTTTAGATGCCCTCTCGTCTATGCAAAGCATTCTTCGAGGACGACCTTCCACTTTCAAGAGCATCCAACACGCCATCCAGTGGTGGTAAACCATTGAACCAACCTTACAGGTTTCAACCCAGACTAACTTGAAAATCGTTACAGTTTTAAAGGGGGCCAAACTCATAACCTGGAGGCGGCGAAAGTGTCCATGCCTGGACAAATTGTCAAGTACGTTCTCGTCTTGACCTAGACCCATCAAAGTGACACATGGCATAATGTCATAAGATATGTATGACATGTGTCACAGGGATGTTAGTTTGTCAGGGTTTCATTGAGATGCTTACAATGGTTTTCAGTATGAAATCTGGTAAACTGGCTTCTAACGAATGTGACAATGTCGAAGCGGTCAGCGCTGAGGAACTGTCTTCCCAGCACGTTCCCAGATCGATTTCAACCCCCGCGACCATTTCGGAAGAGTCCGAAATCAGGGATACTAAAAATGGTTCGGATTGCGGCAAACCTCCACTGCCCAAGTCGCCGAAAACCGAGCTGCTCCCGCCCGACGAAGGTCCCAAGTACACCTGGCGCATAGACCTGAGCCGGACCGAGTCGTTCTGGAGCGGCTGGTTCAAGGGGCTGTCGACGAAATTCCTGGAGAACCACACGCCTAAACTGCTGATGCTGGCGAACATCCACGGTCTGGACACTCCGCTGACCGTGGGCCAGATGCAGGGCAAGTTCCAACTGCAGGTGTTGGCCAAGTCCGGGCACGCGATCCACGAGGACCAGCCGCACCAGGTGGCCGAGATCCTCGGCGGGTACTTGGTGAAGCAGAAGATCGTCACCGCTAAAATCGACATGATCTCGCCCATGCCCGGCTGCTAATGTTATTTATTATGCGAAACAGTATTGTAATGTCAGGAATGAAGACGTTATCATTTAAGCAGTACTTTACAGTTAGTCACCACCGACTGACCTGAACGCTGGTGTATAAATGTACAAACGCAATAAAGTTCTATTCTTTGATGGTATCGCAAGTGCTTTTTTCAAGTGTTACCTTTTTCGAGAATTTCGGGAGTGATCGTGGAGTGCAAATAATTCGGACGAGGTGCTTTTGAGATGTTTATTTTCATACAAATAGTGTATAGTAAGCCCTCATTACAGTATGTTTACAAAATAACATGGATATTCTGGGCTGGCGCCGCGTGTATCATCCCCTGTGTGTTCCTTCTCAGCCTGAGTATCTATTTTTTATTAATTATTTTATTATAAGTATATTTCATAGTTCATTGGGGGGGAGACTAAAAAGGTGTGATTATAAGGCAAAGAAAGCGGACGTTATACCCATAATAATAAAATATATATTTCAGAAGGTCTACTCAAAAGTGAAATCTAAGTGATTGAAATGGTTGTAAATGTATAATCATAGGTAGACATGAAATTCATGAAAATAATATTATAAAGCAGCTGTCAATAAGAATCAATCGGAAATAATATAATATACCTACAGAGTTTTTATCAGTAAATAATTTACATTTCAATAAAATGATCTAGAAGGAAACTAGTAACATACTCGTCAATAATAAAATTCAGTAAAAACATTACAGTGTGAACAATTCAAAATAAATAACAATCATTTATAATATTGTAATTGATATAATAGTCATCTTGAAGATGGAACCCTACAGCAGACATGAAATTCTTTTGCCCAAAAAGAACTGTTACCATTATTTTTCTTTTTGTTACACAAAATAAGCATATTGGTTTAATTCACACATTTGGATAATATTACATGAGTTAAGTGATCTGCAATATTATTGAACACATATTATGTAATGAAAGTTTACTGCACACAGCATGAATTCTTGTGTCCGTTCTTCGATTTCAGCCGAGACTTCGGACGGTATTTCTCAAGGAAAGCCAACTGCTTCGCATTAATTGCACCTCGTCTTTTCCTGAAATCCGAACAGAACATGACTTAGACAACGAAACGACGGACGAACGATCGGACTTACTCTCGAATAAGTTCCACGGCTTCCTCGTACTTTAGACCTAATTCTATAAGGGCCAGAGCGACCATGACCGGGGCCCTCCCTAGGCCGGCTATGCAGTGCACCGCGACGCACGCCTCCGGATTGTCATGGAATTGCTTCTTCAAAACCTTGAACCACTCTTCGACGATTTCGTTGGGCGGAGATGTGCCATCGTCGTAGCGCAAATCGAAAACTTCTATCCCCTCGGTTTGGAGTTCATCTACTTTATAGGAAGGTTCGCATACCCTGACTACCGCGGTGACTCTGTGCTTCTTCAGTTCCTAGAATTCACAAATTTCGTCAATATTTTCTTCAATGATCGATAGAATCCGATCCCCCCGAAATTTGGTCACCCGTCGCAAGTCATTGGTGACGCAAAAGTAACGCGTGCGCAAAATCGTTGAAATTGGGACTTTTTGTGTCATTACCTGGATGTAAACTTGGATGTTTTGGTCGGAAGGCCTGTCCGTGATAAGAAACTTGAATCCTTTATACTCGATCTCGGCTGGAGCTGGTCTAATGTCTTTTTGACGCATGGCTGTACTATTCATCCCACAAGACACTTTCAAGTAACACTAGATGTGTTTAGAATATCAGAGTATCACTCTTGGAGATCAAATAAGGTATCTCCTCTACTGTGGGCCAGAATCGGTGTATAGTTATATAAAACAACTACCACGAAAATGAGACTCTAAACTGTTATATCGGGAGTTTAAAGCAAATGCTCAGTCTTTGAAATAAATTAACATAGGATAATTTGCCTAGAAACTTTCTTTTTAGTTATGTACACCAATTTTTATATCGGACGATGATATGGTTATGCAAATACGGGTAGATCGTAGGGAAGATAACTGAAACAAAGTTCTGGTTTTAATTCAAACGGGTCCTTCGGCCGTCGTATTGTAAATCAATCGGTACCTACTCTTATTTGGCTCTTGTTGAGGTAATCCAACAATGCTATGGCGATGATGCAAAATGACTAATTTCAATGGCTTTATATTATTAATAATTCCCGCTACAGTTTATTTATTTGTGTTGAGCCTGGCAATATTCTGCGCTGTCCAAATGGAACTCCATGTATGCGAGCACTGTCTCACCAAGGTACTGAAAATATAAATAAATTATCAGTAAAAACAAATAATACGATTCGATTCGAAATGAAAATAAACATTATAGGAAACGACACCACCACATTCCCGGTCGGCTACGATCTCTTTCGACAATTTTCCAAGGCGGCCCTCCACTTTATGAAGACACCCGCCTGTCGCGCGTTAACAACAAATAACAAATAATTGCGACTCCCGAAAGCGAACTTGAAATCGTGCCAAAGCCCTCGTCTAATATAAACATGAGCGTGCGGTCGTGACAACAACTCGACTGAAACAAAGTCACCTTCAATGAGCATGGGTAATTACGATCTTTTCGCGCAATTAGCGGTACAATAAAATCGAGGAGTGCGCTCCGCGTCCCGTCGGGAGCTTTGAGGGATGCGGGCCGCCCACGCGCGACCCTTTCGGCGGCTTCTCCACCCCCGTTCCGAAACCGTCGCCGCCGCCGCCTCCTCAAATCCCGCCAAGAGTTGCCGAGCGGCGAAGAGAGAAAAAAATAACACCACTTTGTGTAGGTGGAGCGCCCGACGCGAAATTGCCAATCAATATTTGAACGATACCGCGAAATTGCGTCACGTTATTAATGGCACTATTAGCATACGGGGACGTTACGCGATGGGGGCACACAAATCATCGGGAATTGCAGAAATTACGGATAGGTGGAGATAAGCGGCCAATCAACAGGTAGTCGGGTTTTAACTTACCGGTTTAAATTCGGTTTTTCAACTGGCCAAATTTTGGATCTTTACGCCCGTTTTCCGCAAAATGATGCGTAGTAGAGCGAAAACAAAATAAGATCATGTGGTTTTTGTCCTAACATTGTGGCTCCTATTTTCGGCGCAATTATTTCGAGTCGAGACGAAATAAGCGAATAAATAAAGTTCCGGGGTTGAAGTCGGTTCTGGGACGATTAGCAGGCGTACGTACCCCCGGTTCGCGTAAAGTTTCGTCGAACTCTTCTCGAGGCGAGTCGGTACTCTTGCGAAGTCCCAGACGGTGGGGGGCTGATCTAGGTTAGGGAGTTAAAATAGTACTCGAGGAGCTCCTCCTCCCGTTAACGTCACGTTGTTTTTTAACAGCTCTATCTCGTGCCAAGTTTTCCGAAAAATCCACAAACAAAAACGAATTTCGATCCCCGTCGGAATGGCCGCGGGAGAGGGGCGCAACTTCGAGGGGCATTGATCTAATCACTTATTTACCGAGGCTATCGCACCCATTTTTTCGGTTTTTTCGCATGCGAAACGCGCCGCTCCAACCTATGTAGTCTAGACCGGTCGATACGCCGCCTCCGGATAATTCCCAACAATTTTCTATCGCCATTTCCACATAGGTAAGAACATTTTTCTCGCTGCAGTTTGGCTGGTCAAAATGTAAACATCATCCATTTTTGGGGCCGAAAGCGCGTATTTTTTTTTGCGCATTTTCCCCTATGCAAATATTCCGACCAACAGTTTCCGAATTATTCGCGGAATGCGAAATTTCGGTACGCGAACCAGGGATTAAACATAAATTTTACCGATGGACAGTCGATCATTTTAAAACTTTAATACCTCCATTAAATTTATGCCTCGTTCGACAGTATAAAGCAAATATTACCTTTCGTATATCCGGGATTTTACTTTATATCAGTAGATAATAATGAACTCATAAACGACTTTTCTATAAGTAACTGTATATCGAGACGATTTGAGGGACAAAGCGGTCATATCGCACTCGGAAAACAATAAGCGACAATGTGTGCCCTATTATTATCCAAACACCGTTGGATTGACCTACTATCGTTAAACGTGTTAAGAATAGAAAAAACAGAAATCGACTTTATTCTTATCAAGAAACGTTCAAGATGACAGCTCATTCTGTTTTCCTCCACGCATCTGTCAACATCGATTTAAAGTAAGGGTGTTTTTTTCGGGCTCAATGTTTACCGGTTCAAACCACAAGGGTACGCAGACATGCAATAGGAAATTTTAGTAAATTCAATTAGACTTATTAGATTATTAGATACTTTTCGGAATGAATATTGAAGTAACTTAAATTATTATTTGGGTAATTACCAGTGTGGATTTGAAATCCTGAACGTGACCTAAGACACGACCCTCGCGAATTCCTTATCGAGTTTACAACATTATTAAACCGTACACGTTCGAGATCGCACCATCACAAACCGAGTTAAAAAGCGAAGTACTCGAACATCTTTTAAGAGCATTTAACAACATTTCATTAGCGGCAAAGGCGATCGGGATCAGTCTGGTTATGATCAACATAATAATAATCGCCCAATGGGCGGTCATCGCGAGTCGTTCGAAATCGTATCTGGGAAGGCCTCGACGAATAACAATTAACGGCGGACAGTCCCGTCATTTCGAATTTAAATATTCAAAAGCTCGGAGTTTTAACGCCGCGGCGGGTTTTAGGTAGAGGTCGTCTATAGGTGACAAAGTATCAGATTCAGGCGTTGATTGAGTGATTCGATTGCGACTCCGGTGTGATCGATAACGTGTTTTTACATTTTCATCCATCAGTCCGAACGGAGAGAGGAAGCATCACTAGAACGGAATTTACGCCACATTTATCAAAGGTCGCCGGGACACGAACTGGAAATGTCCGCCACCAGTTATAATTTCAATTAGATTAATTAGGTGACGCAACCGAGTGAATAGCGTATGCAACAAAGACGCGACTCACGTATCGTAACCGAACTCGCGTTATATCATTATCATTATCAGTAATGGGGGCGCAGGAATCAAGGTGCGGTTTCCCATTATCATTATCCTTATCGAAACACCGATATCGGTACGCAATACCGACCCGAAATAACGACCTCTTTTATTTAGCTACGTTGTGAACACAACACTGATCCTTAACGCGACAGGATCAGGATCTATGCATTGGATAAAACCTCCAATGTCGTCACGTCGCTGTTTATTTTCCTTCAGGGAAACGTGATTTGCAGATACCGAGTGACGTAGGTACGCAAGACGTCAGCCAGACGACCGTGGGAATAATCCGGCCATATTTGCACCATACTGACAATTTTCATAATCAATTTCGTGCGAGAACCCGAAAACGCAGAAATGAGGGAAAATTCGCTAGCTGAATTCGTGAAACTCTGCCGGTCGATATCCGGTGGCATTCCTGTCAAGTTCAGACGACCCGCCACTGAAATCGGTCAATACTTCGGTAATTAGGTACTCGTGGGTTTTGTGACTTCGTAAATAGACCGGCGATAATAAAGCGACGAAAAGGCTCAGTTCGCGTGGTTTTAATGAGCGGTTACGCAAATCCGAACTTGAAAGCGCCGAATTTCCCGTCCAACGCAGTCAAACTTGTCGTCATCAAGGCCGGCTCAATAAGCGGATATCGAACAGAGCTTTCGTGTGTCATTCGGTCCGTCACGTCCAAAGCTCCTCTCTGGAAGCCGCCCACGACCTTGCAACCTTCAAGTCGGGTTATACACGAGTCAGGGGGTGGCAACATCCCCTTTCCGTTACGGACGTGCACGTGGCCTAATGGCGTGCTGGCGGTTCTACTTACGTCGGCTTTTATTATATCGAAATCGGAACGGCGCCCGATTTAGAAACTGCATTTCGGTATCGAAACTGCGGTACCTGGACGCGTGCATGCCGGATCGGCGTGAGGGCGACTCGGGGGCGAATTCGGCCGGTTTTGGCGATTGACGCGGAAGGGAGGGTGCGCGAGATCCTCGGCGGAGGTCTTTGACCCGGCGAACGGAAATATCGAGCAGGGCATATTCATCGCGGTACGGTGCACGGTTTCGCTCCGAGCCCCCGTTTCGCCATGTTTGGGTCACGGATGAGCCGAGGACCGGATCGGAAATCCGAAAATCGAATTGAAAATCGTGCGCGGGGAAGGAGCTACGCGGCGCGAATGGAAAACGGGCTTTCCCGCTATTCTTCTCGCTTCCGCTTCCGGCTAGACAACAATAACGAAGTACGCTTGAATTATAATCACGGGCCGGCGTTTGCAACAAACCGGTGGGAAAAAACGCGGCCCCTTGCTTCGCCGGTGATGCAATCAAGTACCGCCGCAATTGAACTAGCGAAAATACGCTTTATTATCGCTATACCGAGACCGAGCGATCGAAAAAGTACTTGATCAAGCCGAATCCATTTCAGATCTTGACTTATAAACTGTCAAAGTGACAATTAGGTAGCAATTTTTGCGTTTCGTGAAATAGTCAATTTCCGACATGACATGTTGTTATTGAGGCCTCCCATTATTCATTCGATCGCTGGTAAGTACCTAGATGGTCACTTGCAATGTTATCCGTCTGGCTAATTATTACGTGCTTTCAAATTGAAATCTCCATTTTCAGGTAGAGGATCAGATTTCAGACTACCTTCATATTTTAATTATCAGAAGTTGATAGCAATGTCTGGTAAAGTACTACTTCGACCTTCTCCTAGAGGTAGAGGTATACATCTATTCAAGTCCCTTTTGGAATTTGTATAGACACTTTTTGTTGGAAATGACCATGAATAAGGTAAATGAAGAGGACGGCAGGTACTATTTTCGAATAAATGTTACGGCCCGTAAATTATACATGAAATGAGATCCTAGTGGATCTGTTGAATATGTACGTATTTATTTAGGCATCATGAGGTGTCCCACAGGGTATCGGATGAGGGTGAATTGGAGGTGCCATGGCCGGATGATAAACATTTCGAGGTGTTAGTCTGGGTTTATTGAATCTGCCGAGACAATGCGCCCGGCCCGGCCATGAGAGCCCAGACCGTCGCAGGGGTTGGGGGCCTCGTTCCCGAAGGGCATCTACCTTGCGTGCGGCAAGGCGAAATTCGAGCCGAAATTGAATTCCCCCCGGTCTCCGCCGTGCGATAATTCGCGTTCGGAATAAAACTTATCTTCGGGTGCACGTACTCGGATGGCCCCCGGACGATAATTGAACGTACTTTCTCTTTTGAAATAATAATACGAAAAAAACTGCACGAATTGCACGCGTTTTAAGGCTGGCCAACGAGGAAAGAAGAATCGGTCGGTTTCGTTTGGCACTTTAGATGAAAGTACGTGCGATCGATATGATGTGACGAACCAGACGAAATTCGATTCGGTCTAAAAATAATATCCGACATTTTCAGGAATTTTTAGATCTATAATCTAATCGCTCCCACGTGGTATACCGACCCTAATGGAATCGACTTCCTGCTGCGATCAATCTGATGCCCGATGATAATATCAAATTAACCATTTATTGGTTGGAACTGAAACGACAAACCACGAATTTCTTCGCGAACCGAACGCATCCATGTACTTATACATAGGAGCATAGTACCATATGCGGGATATTACATAAACTAAGTATATTATAAGTAAGTACCTGAATATATGTGCAAACAACCAAGGCTGCAACCACTTACTTGTGTACATTGAAAATATTTCTGTTTTCTGGAAATTTCTCAACTTTACTTTGCAGTTGCACGAGTTGATGCAACATTGTAATCTCTAAAATTCGCAAAATATTTAGTTTAGAGATGGTGCAAGCGCGCTGGGTACTTGGAATTAAATAAGAGCAAGATCCACACTACTCGATGCATTAACAATTTCCAAGTTAAACTGTAATGTCCTGACCTAATTCAAAAGTTTTATTATGCTTACATTGCGATTGTGATATGATCAGGCGGCATCATCATATCGTAAGTAATTTTCTAAAAAGAAAGGATCAAATATTGACGGTTTCCGCACGGCTCGAAAAATTCCTAATTTTTGGCAGAGAAAATCAGCGAATCTTCGGTATAAATGTGGTGGTGTCTATAATAAATTCGAGACGTGTCTGAATTGGAACTTGGAAAGTTCTCAAAATTTCAAATTTTTATTCCTACACACGATTGTTAAATTGGGCACAGTTGAGAAAAATGCGAAATGCAACGTCCGGGACTTACCACAATAGCCATACACATTGAAAATAGGGTTGACTGTATAATCTTTCGAAATCCACGAAGTGTGGATATAGCGACAATCACGGCACAAAAGCGGTTTGCACAAAACTAGTTAGAAACCTTTTAATAGGCTGGGCAAGATGGTTCTCGGACAATTTCGACTGACGTCAGGAATGCCCCCTCCGATCTGAAAATGACGACAAATTCTCGATGACGTCACATCTGTCGTGCTCTGTCTAGGACGAGGCACCCCATCTCGCCATCCCTCTCTTGCCGTCCTTGCTATTGACCGCCCCCAAAAGGATTCTCGCGATGGTGGAGCGAAATTTTATCACTGAGTCACCTCGCAATAGGCAACCCCCATCGCACCCGAATTGCCGAATATTTCACCACAGATTTACCGATTACCGAAACGATTCTGGAAACACCCTCCACCCCACGCGTTCTCTTAATTGTTAAAAAAAATATCTACGGTAAGTAGCCGCTGAAAGCGATCCGGGGATTCATTTATATTAAACGGTATCACTCATCGCTCGTTTTACTACATACTGAACAAATACATCTTGTAAAGTTCTTATTATTTTCTAAACATTAACGAGATGCTGATAAGCAAAACAGAAATTCTTCAGATAAGCTAAGAGCTTTTCTATAAGCGGCAGTTCACTACTAACTACTACTGTTGTTGATTGTAGATTGTTGCCACTAGTAGCAATTTGATATTGAAACAATTTAGATATATTTCCAAAACATGGGATTAGGAGAAATCCACCATAAATAAACGGAAGCTTATCGCGTTGGAATTGTTACACCATTTACACCTACACAGAGGTACAATTAATCGTTTCATTGTTTGTAGGTAGTAAAGGAGTCATCACTTTTGAATTAACTTCACAAGAAATGGAATGCCATTCATTGGGAGTCGAGTGTTGAGAATGAAAGAGTTGGAATTCATTTTTAAAAATTGTATTAAAAATGATACAATGTGAGAATTTAATCTGGATACATTATTATCTATCGGATTAGGTGATGGGCAAACCCTAGAACTTCGCAATTAATAAATTAATTTAGAAGTTCTTTACAGAAAATGTTAGATATTAATAATTAATAATTATTAAAATACAATTTGAAATATGGTTTCACATCTGAAAAGAAATAAAATTGAATTTGATCATTATTGAGCATTCAAGACCTTGATTTTGTTCAAATTACAATTATTAAAGTATCAAAAACCACAGATGTGCTTTAAATTCATCGTTATTTTCACAATAATAAGGTATATTGCACTAGGTAATAAATATATATTATAGGCCTCTAATTTAAACGAATTTCTACATGTGTGTGATAATCACCTTACTTGGTACGTACAGGTATAATGATTATAACAATACTCATGTAATTATTTATGATTTTCCAAGTACATATCATAATATAACTTCAAACAGTTCAAACTTCAATATAATTCATAATGTGGCACTGATTTATTGCAATATTCAAATTAAATAACTAAGTGTAATAAGTACACAACACTAAACTATAATAGCAACTTAATAAGTGGAATGTTGTAAAGTCTATTATTTAATTTATTCCTTAATCTGAGGGTTTTGAGTTGGTCGAAAAATTCTTTGAACGATAGAAATTACCGGTAATTTGAGAATTTGGTAACACACGGGCTTACAATCAAGGATTTTGTGAATGCGCGACGACGGGCCTGAATGTGATGATTGCACATGCAGTGGGACAGAAAACCGGAAATTTCTTACCGGGAGTTTAAAATCAGGTAATTTACCGGTTATTTCGAGGGTAATTTAGAGAAGTTACATTACCGTCATTACCTTACCTTATTGGTTCTTACAACCATTTACACCCCTAAACAATAATATTAAGAGTTATTTTTTCTTTTTTTATGAATTGACCGAGAGATCACATAGGAGAGTTACTTCTCAATTATGTACTAATGTAATAAGAATAAGATTAAGTAGTTAATAAATAAAAATTGCAATAATTGTTCCTATCAAAATCGTTAAGAAATAAAGAAAAAAATTAAATAAAAATGAGATAGATCCATAGCTCTAATTTATTTAAGGCAGGAATCACTAAAGATGTAAGTGCATAATTACTTTCTTTTATGTACTTTTAGTAAGTCTATGTGTGTCGCCGCTTCAAATTAGCATGGTCCGAATCGAACTCCTCCGATTTCGACTTTAGGACTTCATGATGCTCGGTGGTCGACTGCTGCTGGACGTCGCTACTGGGACCTACCGCATCTTCACCCTTAACCAACGTCGATTCGTCACCCTCGCCGCGACCAGCCTTAGGCGACGTCGGGCATTCGTAAGTCGAAATCGAACTCAAATTCCTCCGATGGCCGGACTCATGGGGATGGTGGGGCTTCTCTTCAAAAACTATTAAAAAACGATGAATTTCATAAAAAAAATTAATCAAAAGGAGCTTACGTTTATCTAGGCTTATGATTGATCCAACGATTTCGTTAGTGGTGATCGCTCCGTTATCGTCCATGGTTTTCCGGCGGCGGACGAGCCACCAATCGACCATAAAAATGCCGAGCGCCAGAATCTTAATCCCGGCACAAAGTCCGACGTACCTGTACCGGAACTGCTCGATATCATACAGAAGGCACCGTCCCCCTTTGGTTCCGCAGGTACTCTTCCATAGTAGGCAGGTGGAATCGATCAAATTCCCGAAAAGGATCGGAGCCGGTATGTACCCGAACAATCTGAATATCACAAACTGCATTCCTAAGGCAAACGAACGTTCCTCTTCACTCACAGACCTGCCAATCAAAAACACCCATAAACCCATTGATTCACGATCGATGGAATCGAGTAATTACCTCAAAACTATCATGAGTAATGGCATCTGCGTTATCGCCACTATGAATGTCATAAAGAACAACAATATCAAAAACGGGTATATCGTGCGGCAAGAAGAGTTGCAGGGGCCGGCCGTTGCGACTGGAATTACAGTGACTTCGGCGTATTCCCCATCGGTTCTTGCTGCAGCAAGAGTCATGTTCCCGTGGATACCTGAAACCACAATCACCATATCCTCTCACTACTTCGAAATGGCAGCAATAAAATCTACGGGCAACCAAGGAGGACGGGTACTTACAGGTACAGTTGGTGTAGTCGGACCTCAGGGTGGAGGTGCAGCCGGCGTGGCAGGGGCTGAAGTAGGTGAGCCCGTTGTTGCCGCAGACCGGCTCGACGTCGTTCATGCTGCACTCGCAGCCGAAGTTGCAGGCGGACGTCAGGTTGACCTGGAACGGCTCGGCGCGCGAGCTGTTGAAGTACGGGATCGTGGTGCCGGCCATCTTCAGGTTGTCGCAGCCGAGGAAGAACAGCAGCCCGTAGCAGAAGAGGCAGATCAGGTTCGAGATGAGCACGAACTGGACGGCGCCCTTGGGCCGCAGCTCCATGCGCTTCAGGATGCAGCCGCCCATGAAGATGCCGATGCACGCGCCCGGAATCGCGATCGACCCGGTGAACACGCTCGCCTGGCTCTTGCCCAGGCTGAACTGCGTCTCCAGGTACTTCGGCAGGAACACGACGAAGCCCGAGACTATGATCAGCTCCATGCAGGCCCCCAGGCAGGTCGCGATGTAGACGGGGTTGCACGCGAGCCGCCACATCGATCGGGGGATGTCTTTTATATCTTTACCGTAACCAGTGTCGTCCTTCGTCACATGCGGTTGGTTCTGTCCGGTACTGCCGGTCGCGTTATTAACCGCCGCTGCTTTTTCGGTCAACCGGATCTTCTCCTTCTCGTGGGTCAACACTTTTGGGAACGAGAAGAACGGGACCGAGACCAGGATCAACAGAAGGCCACCCAGGAGGAAACCGCCCCACCACATCCCGACCCAACGACTGTTACCCGCATCTAGAATTCAGAGTTTACTGTAGTACTTCGTGTGGTTTTCGTCGATGGACTCATTACCGATTGATATGATTTTTGAGAACGAGTCCATGTGGAACGATAACAGGTAGGCCCCTAATAAGAATCCTAGGACTGGACCGAATGCAGCCATGCTGTACATACAACCTGTAACGATTCCAGTTTTGAAATGAGAATATTGGGATTTGGGGAAATTACTAGAAGAATTTCGTTGGGGATTCGGGAATAAGCGAGCAGCCTTCGGCTGCAAGGTTATTAGGTCTATAAACTAGGAAGTGTGGGTCTGGTGCAGGTGCGGGTAAATCGATAAAAGTTTCATTAAGTCGTTCGGTATCTGGAGATCAATATTGCTGAAACCTGCAGCGTGATTATTATTTACGGGCGAACTTTGGCATTTCGTTTCGCCCAGATGACCTACCGATATAAATCGAGGAGCTTTCGGGGCGGACGTGGTCGTCGATGTAGGTGGTACCCAAAGTGAAGAGGGGCGACCCTCCGCAGCCTAGGAGCAGCTGGGCGAGGACGAAGAGCAGGACCGGGCCGGTCGTCGAGGGCGACCCCTGGATGCAGTTGTCGCCCCTAAGATTGTTGGGGGCTAAAGGGGGTGAGGATAGACCGGAGGAGAGGCGCCCCAGGCCCATGTCCTCCTCGTGCAGGGAGATGACGCGCTGGCGGCACATGTTCTCGTCGGTGCTGTTGGTGACGGCCTCGCCGACGTTCTCGTCGGCGATAAAGTGCGGCACCATGAAGATCAGCGAGCCGACGCCCATTATGACGGCCCCGACGCCGATCCAGACGGGGATGTGCCGCCGGCTCCCCAGATAGCTGACGAATATCACGGTTATCACATTGCCGATCTCGTACGAGGACGCGATCAGTCCCGACAGGCTCGACGGGATCTCGAAGCGCTTCTCGATCGTCGTTATCACAGAGTTGATATATCCAGAACTTAACGCTTGTTGCAACGTAACGAGGAATGATAAGAGAAACACAAAACACTGCAAAGAAAACACCAATCAGTTCAGTGCTACCTGCGCCACTGGCGATTCGGAAATCCGTAAGGTAACGAATCAATAACCCGGTAATGGTTTTCCTAATTTGACAGTAATTCGCCAAACCCGATATATGACAATATGCCAAATTTGCAAAAAAGTCCGCGACATTAGCCAGAAACTTGATGATACATGAACACTACATTTTCTAAAACTTCCCAAAATTCTCTATGCCAACTTCACCAAGTAGGGCTTCGTAAAAATTCACCCTATACTGAAATTTTTCAAGGAATTTCCAGAATATTTGGTATGGTGAGCGCAACTCTCGTACCCTCATTTGACTTCAAAAGCCTGTCAAACCTCTTATCACTTTATGGAAAGAAGTACTTAATCCATAGGTGGTCATCACAGGCAGGTATCAAGACAAATTTTGGAAGGTACTTTTGAGGTACTCTACGTCGTGAAATTATGAATAGGTAAGTACTTTTGAAAAAGTACTTTCCCAAATTTCAAAATTCCGATTGACCAAGGCCTCCTGGTGGTTTATTACCTCTTATCTCTTTTACATTAATTGAAATTAGAGGGTTTATGTGCCTTAAAAGCCGAATGATGGTACCAGAGCTGCGGCGACTATAACATTACCGGGTAAATTGAAGTTAGTAAAAGTACCGCGTGTGTACCTAGCGATACAGGATGATCCGTAAGTACCGAAATGAAGAACGTACCTTAATTCCCGCATACTTTTGGATGAAGGAAGGTCGGCACTTGAGGATTCCGCATTCTTTTGTATCCCTTAATATCACAGGTGGTGGGTCAGAGTACGTCGTGGCATGTGCGGCTTTGTCTCTAACGAAATCACCGCATTTTATTAGAACTGTCGCATAGGAGTCTCCGCTTTATTATTTTACCTGTCGAACCCTGCCGACGGATTGCGGCTGTGGCATTTTATGACCGTGTCGTGGCAGAACGTGGTCGAGCACTTGGTCTCGGCCGAGCCGTCCTCCTCCGGGACGCTCTCGGAGTAGAGGCCGGTCATCGCGTACATGGACTCCTGCCGGCGGTGGCCCTTGCAGTGGCTGGTGGAGGCGTCGCCGCCGCCGGTGGCGGTGCTGCCCGTGCCGGGCATCTTCAGCGGCTCACTTCTGGCCCGCTGCGGTCATACGGAAGGCGCGCTCGACCTGCAACAGGAGTGACCGTCGATATAATGAGCGCGTCGAGTCGCGTGGGCTTATTGCCGAATAAATCTAACGATATCGCTAATAACCGATAGCGGGTAGAACAACAACACCCGGCTATCGCTGTTTGTTACGACTCGAAACTGAGCCGTAGGCATTCGAGAAGGAAAAAGCCGTCCTTCGTTAGGCCGAAATTCGGTCCTAAAAGGATCGAGGACTAATAACCAAATTTTATTACGATAATTACCAAGACGATCGATAAGCTCTCTTTATTAGGTAGGTAGGACACCTGTGTTACGCGCATGAGCTCCGGTGGCAATAATAATGAAAAAAGCGACGAAATTTGAAAAAAGTTGTTATTATTTGTTATTTGTACTGGTGAAAGTCTCAAAATTCTCGATCACAAACAACTACAGTCGAGGTATAACTAGCGTTATATCGATTTGGGAGTGCACAACCTTGTACACAGTCGAGCTAGGCTAACTCATTTATGCCTAAAATTTTAAATTATTTATTTACGTGCATGGTGAATTGCGCAATGATTTCAGGAACAATAGCGGCTTTCTTTGTCCCACACTAGATCGTGAAGAAACTGCACTTTCACGCGTTTCTGATTTGCGAGTTCAGTATACCCAGTCATCTGCTGCTGAAACTAAATGCTAAATCCGGACAAGTTTTCAAACGCCAATAATCCGCGTGTTCAAACTCCATGTCAATGAAATTTATTTCCGCACGAATTTTTAATGAGTATATCGCAGTGAAATAACCAACCAAAGCTGAATAATATCACAGTTTTCTGCCTAGAAAGGACGTTTATCATGCGACTTTTAAACCACGATGATAAAACATAATACCTACAAACAATAATTTCAAAATGGACAGTGATCTCGATTCTCATTATTTAAAATTTAATCTTGAATAAATACGCCTCTGTCAACAAATAATACATACATAATAAGAAATGGAAAGGTCAACTAGATAACAGGAATGGAGCAGAAGAGTCTTTGCTATAATTGCAATTATTGCGTTTTCTGAAACGAAATAATTTCACAGAGCGACTTTTTGAAGCAGAAAACTAACATCTGGTAATAACAGTTAGATTACAAAACCGCGTGGTTTTGAATTAGAAACAAAATTATCCGGGGAAATTCAGTTTCATGCGGTTTTATTTTGTTCTAACCGGCTGTCGTCCACCCACCACCTACCCTCTATAGAGATATTATGATTGTCGTTTTAATCGATAACTCAGTACCTGTGCACCCAGTAACCCTCATCACGAAGCCAAGGTTTTTATTAAATTCCCCATCATGATTAATCGCGAATTACCCCAGTTTTTCTATACAAATATAGGGGTAAATTTATTCGTCCACTCATCTAGGGATACCAAATTCATAATTAATACCGAAGAATACACGCATATATTTGAATCTACAGATTTCGGTAATTTGGTAAAGCACTGTTGAAATTGTACAGCTTTCTAGACTGAAAAACAGTTTGAACGCTCGGTATGAACTTTGAATAAACAAATCGAAAAGATCGCAGTTACCTCAATGATCGCCTCAACGCTTTTAATATACGATTATTAAGAACCGCGAAGTGACTCAGATCAGAGATGTTGAAATTCAATTTTCTTCAGTAAATATATTCAAGTGAACAGTAATGTAAAGGTTATTAGCATACTGGTCACAATACTACTTCATGGAATGACTCATGAATATCTTAGACAAAACCTCAATTAATTAGATTAGGTGTAAAAATAACAATTTTAATTGAAACTGTATGGGTTGGGTCGATGATGCGATGCCTTAGACTTCATTAAGCAGTAATCCCACCCAGTTTAGATATCGATTAGGTTATTTTTCCCCAATGTCCATCATAATCAATGTATCGATCGCCCAAGCAGACATTAAAGTTACAATAGGTTCATGTACCTATGAGTTAGGTGGCTTGAACAAGGTCAAGATTGAGTCTTATAATAAGAGTCAATAGCGGTTTTGAAACAATGACCCAAGTTTCTGTCGAGCCGAGTTTGATGTCCTTTGTTCGTAATTTTTTTAATATTCTAATCTGCGACTTTAACAGGACTCGAGATTGAGTGCCCCCTATTCGATCAGTGACTTTCACTTAGGTATTACTAAATTTGCCTTCCACAACGTACATTTTTTATTCGAGTTATAATTTTGCACAATTTTCACGACACGCTACAATTACAAACGATGATGATAATTGAAAGCGTAACTTGTTCTATGCCTATAGTTGCAAAAACCGTTTCGCATTTAATTAAACCAGTCTTGAAAAACTCAAATCTGCATCTGATTACGTATTTGAGGATCAGGGAATAAAGAAAAAACAGTTTCAAGAACAGTTAGCTCCAAACAAGGTCGAGACGAGATACAAGTACTTACAATGAGTAGACGACCTGAGTAATTATACAGGTCTCTGCACTAATTCGAATTAATTCATAAAAATCATAACTCGATTATATCTCATGAGTAACTGCAATATTTTCGCCCACCACCTCCATCATCATCAACAACACTGGTCTTTGTTCGACTCATTAATTTACGCCCATGTTTTTTATTCCGCGTTCTCCAGGCAAATAACTCCATCATGAATCGATAACTTCGAAAAAAAGAGTCTGCAGCATCATCAAGTAAAAGTACGGTATTTTTTTAAACGAGTTTGCCATCATTTAAATAAACCTCGGCTGGGAGCGTTAGAAAGAAAGTCAATAAGATACATCGTATGTAAATACCGGTCAGATTAGTTATCTCTACAAGAACGTGATCTTCATAGGTGGAAATTTAGGTCCCATAATTTATGAAAGTCCGATTTGCGCGTTTCCTCTTTTTTCGTAAATAATTCTACCGAGTGTATAATGTTGACAAGGACACAATTTCACCTCATCACATCCAAATGAATATTCATGAAGTTGCGTACCTATGCAGGAAGGGGTTGTTTGCTTTAAACATAGAGTGCCTCTGGAATTGGCTACACGTACGCGTCATTCATAGGTGGCCGTATTTTAGTCCGCTCGGAATTTTACAAAGTGAGACCCTGAAAGTTCAAAGGAACCCACACACAATCTGGCGACTATCGATTTACAAGAGAGAGCATTGCGTATTCCCTAGGGCCGGCCCTGTCAACTACATAATCAGGTCAACACGCACCCACATCACGGTGAAAAGGGGCGCCCCGTGTGCCTCGCACAAATTCAGGCCAGGGCTAAGACCGAAATGTGCCGGAACTAGGCTTCAGGAGCGATTTATCTCGTTCGTTTGCTTTTATTGTTTGTCATCATCATCGCGGGCAAAATGCGAACTCTCGGTGTGGAAACTGGTGTAATTATAGGCAAAAACGCAAGGTTACGTTACTAATAATAATGTAACGCTGAAAATTTTAAAATAACGAAAATAATGAGAAAAAAAGTCACATTACGTTGTAGAATTATTACACGCGGTTCCGGTTAGTGAGCGCTGAAATCGGCTGAATTTAATCGACTTTGTGTAGTTACGTACGTGACACGAGATTGACCCAAAATTCGTATAGAAATTGTTATTATTATTAGAATAACAGATAACGGTGGCCGGTGGAGTTAGTTCTACACCGTTCTTATGTATATTCTCGAATAGCATGTGAAGAGTCTTCGTATTCGATTATAGTTCTCCAGAGATCTCAAATTACGTGTCTAACTCGAAAAGGGGACAATAATCTGCTAGAATCCACAGAAACTGGCACCAACTTCTATAGTTCCAGTAATGAAGGAAGCCATATATTGTTTTGTTGACAATTCCAACTCAGGATCTACTACCCACTCTCATATCTATTACAGTAGATATCGGATATAACGACCGCCTCGGGACCGACCAAAACCCGTCGTTATAGCCGATTGTCGTTATATGCGATTTTACTATTTTATGTGACCGAAAGATACCCTGTAAAACGTACTCATGGAACCTGTATAAAACACAGCATCTGACGAGTGATAGCCCAAGAATGTAGCTATTCAGGGATGCCAAGTTTTTTGGAATTACTCTTTCCGTTCAGGAGTTACGCGACTTTGAATTTCACTAAAAATTTAGGTGGGCCGATTTTTTTGCACGCAAGTGTATTTTCATTTTGTCCTCGATAGTAAAAGATTTACGTTTTTTCTTCTCGGCCATTATTCTTTTCGCAAACACTCAAATAAACCCCTAAATTTTCACACTGGTAGTTTCAAAATGCGCCAGAGATTATTCGTCTGTGATTCCCAGACTGGGATTCCCCCCGAAAAACGGCGAAACTGCGCATGCCCGTCGTTATAACCGATATAAAGCAGCTCGAAGTCGTCGTTATAAGCGATATGTCGTTATAAGCGATGTCGTAATAAGCGATAATTTTCTCTTAACATTTATATGGAAGTCAAACGGGACCTTGGATGTTGGTCGTTATAACCGATATGTCGTTATATCCGATGTCGTTACATTCGATATCTACTGTATCATAATAGCGCAATTTTACAATTAACACTTTCTTCAGTAATGAATTAATTACAAATTACAAATATACCCATTAGTGCATCATTCATAAAAGTAAAAACTTCCTGAATTAATTCAACTACATTTAGCAATAATTTTTAGCGTTCCAACCATACTAGGCATCACGTCTTCGCATTGTTTATACGTAAGTGAAAGTACCTTTTAGGTCTGTTCTCTAATGATATCACTCTAGTAGTTTTGTATGTGAATAATTTTAGGAATAATTCATAAAATTTCCAATTTGTTCCGGTATAAAAGATCGAGCGCTCTTTTGTTTATAAGTCAAAATTTAACTTTCTTATTCGAATTTAATTCCGTCCGCATTATCATTACTATTATTGTGATAATACACGGGAAGAAAGGAATCGAAATTACGTCACATTCCGTTTCAAGCACGAGGATTTTTCTTTGTGACTGCTTAATCACTTTTAAAGGATAATGAGAATGGCGTTGAGTTGAAACAAAACGGAACGTAGCGGGAGATCTCCAGATGTTTCTGGAAATACTTATTTACGGAGCGTAGCTCGTACGTAAGTCGGTAGGAGAGCTTTCAAAACAATTATTAGGTCAATTAATGAAGGAATCCCCGATGGAAACGCGAACCCATTCCGTTGGGTTGAATAAATAATATCGCCTACTTTCCAATGGCGATGGGCGCCGAAATTGGAATGGCATCCAGGGGGTTGAAAAATTTAGCTGTTTTGGGAAAGTTCCCCTGAAATGCGAGCTTTAATTATTGCTGTCAGCTGGTCCTGGGGTGAAATGACAACACAACATTGATTTAAGTCGTATTTATAAATGGAAAGTGCAGGTATACCAGGATCTCGCGGTTGTGTAACGCAACAAAGACGAGAATTCTCCGTCGGATTTTTCAGCGAACATCATTTCGATTATTTTTGAAAGTATTAAAAAAAAGCCTCACATTGTGTGGAGGTCAACGCATCCTTGCTATCCTCTCTTCGATAATCCAGGGATTTATCAAAAATATTCAAATAAATTTATCACAAGACACTCACAACCACTGATTTTAATTCAAACATTTTAAAATTATTATTTCATTTCTAACATGTACGAATCTTTTTTATGCACGGTATTAGGTACACTTGACAAACAGACGAGGTAGCACAGCTGTCTGTGGGCACATACATATGCGATGTCCACCGAACACCGCACCAACCAAGAGTCTAAAGCCGGCTACACACTATGCGTGGTTCGCGGTTTGTGATGCGTGATGCGTTGATTCGACTCAGTGCGCAAACTTTCAAACCAGTTTGTTCACACTATGCGTGGTTCGCGGCTCGCGCTGCGCGATTCGCTGATTTGTTGTAAGTCGTCAAAGTGGTGAACTGATGTGTCCTCACTATGCTCGTTTGCTGGTTCGTGCGTCATAAGATATTCTGCAGTAAGTTTCTGTCTACTGAACAAGATGGACGAAATGGAAGATCTCTTTTCTGTGGCTCTAGCAATGACCTCGTTTATAGTGATCCTGGCTGCTCATCAAAAGCAAAAAAAGGGTAGACGTCGCCGTTGGTGGACTTCCACTTTATATAAAAATAGAATAAGGTACTTAAATTGTGGAATTGTTTTTTCTTAAACGTTGCTCAATTATAGGTATTTTGTAGGTATAGTGGAACGGACATGATGGTCGATATGCGAGCAGAGCCATCTGGAACATTTGAAAATTTTTGCCGTATGAGCAGCGAGGACTTTGAAGTGCTTCTACATAATATTGGCCCACATATCGCGAAACAAAACACACATTTACGATCTGCTATACCTGCGAAGGAGAGGTTAGCCGTGACTTTAAGATTTTTGGCAACAGGAGATTCCTACCGCAGCCTGGGGTTTCTATTTAAGATGTCACCTCAAGTGATCTCAAGTATAGTACCAGAAGTATGTCGGGCATTGATTGCGCTATTGAAGAATTACACAATGGTAAGCAAACTTTATTGAACAGAAAATCGGTCTCTTAAACAGCGTGAAAATACAAAAATTAAATCTCATTAAAAAACTGAAATATTCATTAATTGAAAACGCTTAGTTAAGTTTAAGTTTAGGTTAATTAAATATTGAACCACTGTTGTTGCGACTGGGCTTCACGTTGACCCATTTGACAGGAGTCATCTGTCATCTGACTAAAGCCGGCCGAAGATGCGCTAGATAAGGGGGACATGTCCCGGGGAGGCCTGACGTTGTAGTGCGTAACTTCACTATTTGAGGAATTCGGATCAAAATCAGATGCAGGGCGCGAGAAAGTAGAGTGTGATAGCGGGTACTGAAAGTTGCGCGGTGTAGACAATGGCTGAGAAGACATGTTCATTTCAAATAACACGTTGTCGATTCTGTGCATAGCAATTTGCCTTTGCTGTTCCGACAGTTTACTGAGCCGTGTAGCTACGAGCTCACCATAAATTACACTTTCGTCTCTCGTGGCAGACTTTCTTTGCGCGATATCTTTGCGCATGTCTACCAACTGATTCAAGGCCGCGTTCATCACAGAGTTGGAGTCCTGCTTCAATTTTCGCGATTTCTTAGAGGAACCTCCTGGTTCATTGCCTGTAGAAATTTGACTTTAGGTCCTCAGTACATACAAGTATTTAATATGTTTTACCTGTTGTTGCCGAAGGTCTCTCCTCGGGAGTTTCTTTATTTACTGTATCCGAGACTGCATCACTTTCACCCTGTTCGTTATCCACCTCGGGTTTGTCTGGATTATCTTCTACCTAAAACACATTTTTAATTACAGGTACCCCAATCATCTGAGGACTGGAAATCGATTGCGCATAATTTTGAGCATCGTTGGAATTTTCCACATTGTTGTGGTGCACTTGATGGAAAGCATATCGTTATTCAGTGTCCACCCAATAGTGGAAGTGAATACTTTAATTATAAGTCCCAGCACAGTATTGTGCTTATGGCCCTATGCGATGCTAATTATTGCATAACATATGCCAATATTGGAATCCAAGGTAGAATGTCCGATGGAGGAGTATTTCAAGTTTGTGAATTATCTCGGAAACTTGAAAATAACGAACTGCACTTGCCAGTAGCACAGAAACTCAAAGATAGTGACTCCCATGTTTTGCCCTATGTTATTGTAGGAGATAATGCATTTCCCCTTAAAGAAAACCTTATGGTGCCCTACCCAGGAATACATGGAAAAGGCTCTTCAAAACGAATATACAACTACAGATTGTCTAGAGCACGACGAGTAATAGAAAATGTTTTTGGCATTATGGCATCTGTATTTCGCATATTTCGCCGACCAATCGAATTGCACCCCGATACTGCTAGATTGCTCACTACAACCTGTGTATACTTGCATAATTTCTTGAGACGAAACAAGCAAGCTCGAATGTTGTATACACCTGCTGGAAGTCTAGATTGCGAAGTCGATGGACAACTTATAGCAGGTGCATGGCGGAAGGACACATCGTCATCATCATTTCTTCCGATACAAAAAGTTGCTAGAAAATCCGCTCAAGCCCCATCGGAGATACGCCAGCAATTTGAACATTACTTTATAACAACCGGTCAAGTGCCATGGCAAGACAATTATTAATAATAAAGAAGTATTGAGAAGTACCGAATAAGTGTGAAATGTGGCAAAATAAACCATCTTAAAAGTTAAAATAAAAATAGTGCTGCTCATAATGTCTACTTACCATTAAATCATAATTCCGTTTTGGCGTGTATACGTTGTGCAAAAATGCGTCCAGCAATGGATACAAAACCCACGCTGGAGTGTACACGTCTTGAGTACCAGCCCCTGATACTTTGCTGCTGTAGACTTTTCTTTTATAGTTTCGAAATGTTTGAAACATAGTTTCCTTCCTCTTTTTCACAATGTCAACATCTATCTTCAGTTCTTCTGCAATGCTTTGGTATGAGTCTGCTGTCTTATTTCGGTTTTTTTTGTTTTTATCAGCTACATCCCACAAACATGGGTGGATTTTTAGTAATTCAATTAATTTGATATTTAGCTCTTCGCTCCACTCCATTTCGCTGCCAAAAATCAACTGAGATGCGCGTTCAATGCAAAGACGATCTCGACCATACGCATTAACAAGAATCAAAGGTATCCACACGATGCGTGTTGATTCATGCATCGACTTGTTGCCTTTGAGTGCGTCCATTTTACCGACACGAGAGCGAACCGCTCCGCACTGATTCGCACGCACCATTTATGAACGCACCACACTATACACACTGTGCATGCATCAGGCGCATCACGCATCACAAACCGCGAACCACGCATAGTGTGTAGCCGGCTTAAGGACGGCAAGTTTATTTTCCATTGCGTTTGCGCATTTCATGACAAAATATTGCAAATTTGATGCGGTCGTGCACCAACGCAACTTCAGTCATCGTTGACAAAACGGAGGTTTTGTGGTCAACTGTTGTGGTCATCGTTTGCTAGCAGGATTCGAAAGCGATATGTCTTCCGCCGGTTCTTATCTCAATAAGGGCCAGTATTTCGGCCATTGTATAAACCAAGAAGATCAATCTATAGACTCTTTCATGAAGGTGTTTTGAAGGTACCACTCAGCTACGGGGTTACTGGCATGCCGTTACACCTGGCTCGTATCACAAAGCGGTACCGTTCATAAATGTTGATAAGGTGAATGACAGAGAAACCAAGATATCGTACTCAGAAGCACAGAAGACAGAGTACTCTATCGCTTTATGAACGCAGTTCTGGAATCATATACCGGGACACCTACAATTCTTAGAGAACTTTAGATGTGCGACTCTTGAATCTTTTCCGCAATTTTGGAATAGTTTGAAACAAGCTTATTGACTTTTGTTGGCGTGACTTATTCAGCAACCACTTAGAATCCCTTTAGTACTTTAGTACCATATTTTGATGAACTATAATATGTATGTAGAACCCCACTGTAAAATCATCAAGATCTCTACGCTAGGGTGTTTTTGGGACATTTATTTTCAAGTCTCATACAATCGGAGATCCAAATTATGCCTAAAGGATATTATCTCCTCAATTTTCGTCTTAACGTTGACAACATTGTAGTACCTTTAATACTGGTGACTGGAGTAATTTAATAACACATTCTTGTTGCATTGAAATATTCTAATCAAAATTTGTATAACATAATATTCACAGACTCAGACATGAATTAAAGACTTGCAAATGTCAGACTAGACCGGTTTTTCTTAAAACAATCCTCGGTCTTGAAAAATTGACTATCAAAACGGAAAAGATACCCTAACTTAGTGTAATACAAAAAACATCAGTTACAAATATAAGTACAGTTAACATAAGTATGGCTAATAAACACACTCCCAACCTTGCTTGGTATTTGAGATCCCAAATATTAAATCTAACAGCTAGCTCTACCATTTACCTATGACTGATTTATGATTATAGAATATGAATATGTATAAGCAGTATGGTATGTATTACAGGTTTTGTATAGCAAGTGCATTGTTGAACACCTATGATAAGTATTTTATGAATTAGAATTAAACATCTAGCTAGTATTATTTAGATGTAATTAGGTATGTTAGTTCAGTAAGAAGTTGAAATTGACACTTATTGAGTTATTGCAGAGTTTACAGTTGATACTTAATAATGACGAACATGTTAAACACTGACTGATTATTTGATAGAATTAATAAAACAGCGTTAAAAATCAAAATTAATAAAATATGTATTATTGAGTGAAAACTGCCACCAATGATGGAATAACAAATCATGCGCAGGTTAGGTAAAACCTAAGCCAATTATTTTGTCGTTTTATAAACACCTACTTCTAATAATTTACGTACCTACAATGTTATGAACTTACCCTAGAAAACTTGTATCTACATTATCAACATAATCATCATCAGTATATGAAAGAAAATTTTGGGTTGTGTAAAAATTAATTAAAACCTTTTTTTATAAAATGGAACTGCGAACGGTTTCCTATCCTCAAAATCGGCATTTGAAACTTGCAATGGAGCCATGTTATGGCCACATTGTATGTTCCAAATATCGGTGAGGTCGACAACACAACTTCACAAATGTGGCTAATTGAAACATAAAACAAATATGAAATCTCTTCGTAATACAATTGCGAAATAAAAAATCAAACACAAAGAGCGCGAGACTCTAGGACAATTAATCGATTACGTCTGGCAAGTTGCAAAATGACGGTTCATTCAAACGACTAAACCTAAACTACTTATTGAACGGACTTTTTTACGTTACTGTTTGTTTTCGCAGGGGGATCACTCGATGTGGACTGTTGCGATTTACTATTATCACTCGACTTTTTTTGAGACCTGTCGTCTGACGATTTGCCACTCCCATCCCCGTGCAGTCTATCACACTTCTTATCGCGCTTGGGATTACCATCATTCTCGCCGGCCCTCTGCTGGTGGCCGTCCCCGGCCTTATTATCACATTTATTATTCGTATCTCTCCTATGTTTATCCTGTTTCGCCTTGACGGCACTCGCGGCTACTTCTACGGGTTTATCACATTTTTTATCTCGGTCGGCCTCCTGCCCGCTGTTCGTCGGCGAGTCCTTCTCCTCCGCGATCCTCGGAAGCAGCTCGCCCGGCCCGGACAAGTTCAGAGAGAGGCGATTTTCCGCCGCGGTTCCGGACGCGGGAACCGCCGCCTCCTGCGCGGTTTCGCCGCCCTCCTCCTTGTCGCGCTCTACTTGGGCGGTCGGCTTCCAGACGGTACCACCCGAAGAGCGCGCCTGCGGCTTAACAGGCGGCGAGCTCCCGGACGAGCAGAGCGGCGAGATCGAGCACTTATTCTCGGCGCTCCTCGGGTGCAGCCGATCTGGCGAAAGCGCCCTCCTTAAGAGCGGCGACCCGGGCTCGGCTCCTTTCGGCCGCACGAAGCCCTTCTTAGATTGCGCGCAGATGGCGATCGGGGCAGTACCCGCGCTCGGGCTGTACGACTGCGTCGTGTTCGAACTCCCCGGTTGATGGCCGACCGGGAAAGCGAGGGGACTCGGAGATCTCGTGGGAGAAGCAGGAAGAGGCGAGGGTGAAGGAGTTCGGGCTAAAGGCGAGAGAGGGATGTGGCCAACAGACTTCCGCCTGTTCGGGACATTGCCGGAGCACGAAGGACTACCGGCGTGCAGAGCTTTAGGGCACCCGGTCGTGTGCAATTTGTGTTTCAAGCCATGCAGCGTTGAAGGCCGCTGGTAGTGCTGCTTGCTACTACGACTGGTCGCGCCGGTACTAGCGCTAGGCGACTGCGAAGACGGCGATTGCGACGAAGAGCTGCTGTTGTGCAAGGAATCTGATAAAGATAGGGCGGACCGGTTGACGACCGGGGCTCTGATCGAGCTCTCCTGACTCCTAGGGAACGACTGGAAGCTCCTGCTGGGAGTAACGCTAATCGGGCTTTGAATCCCGGCCACCATCTGAAAGGTTATGCCAACATGTTATACCAAGGACCCAACGATTTGAATCGTCTGATAAACTCACCTGTTGCATCTCCACGCTGGCTCGTTTGTTACTGATCCTCCTGAAGAGGGAGGTCTTCCTTCGCTTGTCGTTGTCCTTCTTCTGCTTCCTCTGCCGATGTAAGCTGCGTTTAGCCAACTTGCTTTGTCCCGGCTCGCGCTTGCGTCCACCGGTTTTGATCGACGTCTGCTCTAGTGGAGTGGCCCGCAAACTGACGCTTTCGGCCCCTCCGAGGAGCAGCTGAATGACCTGGGTGTGGTAAAGCCCTTGAACGGCTTCGCCGTTTATGTGCGTGATCAGATCGGCGGGTCTCAGGCCGGCTTCGAACGCAGGGCTGCCCTCGTCCACCGCCATGACCAGATGGTGCATGGTGTAGACGTCGGTGTCGCCGTAGTAAACCCTGATCGTGTGCACGGTGAAGCCGAAGCCCTTCGGCCCTCTCCGGATTATTATCGGGGGCTTCAAGCTCGTGACCAGTGGGGACAATTCGCGACAGGGCGAGGCGTCCCTGGAGCTCGCAGTGCTCGAGCCTCCGCCGCCGCTGGGCGAATGGACGACCTGGTGTACCGTCTGGTACTCGTCTGACGGAATCATTAGAGACAGTCCGGAAGTGGACGCGCTCTTCACCACCGATCTGGACTTGTGCTTATTGGAAAGCTGCACCCGTCCCAGGGGGGACAGTTCGCGTGCCTCTGAAGATGACGTTCCGGTTTCGAGGCCGCTGTGCTCATCTTCGACCGAGATCGAGAACTTCGGCAGGATGTCTCGGGAATGCGTTTTCCTCCTGCGTTGGATCTGGGGGGACACGTCGTCGCTGTCGGTCTGGGACGATTCCGGCGTGCTGATAGTCTTGCTGAGATCGAGGGAAATTTTACGGTTGGGTACCAAGTCTTGTCGTTCTCGTTCTGGCGTTTTCAAGTTCAAGGTACTTCTCGGGCGGAGCTTGAAATCTGGAATTTCTGGAGTATCTGGGGTCGTGACCATGGCTGTTATCTTCAGTCCTTCTATTGACGTGTCTTGATCGGATAATTTCGAGTGGCTTCGGCGATATTGAGGAGAACATGACGAGAACATTCCGAATACCGGGGAATCGTCAGTGTCGTCAGTATCGTCTTCCAGTTCGTGATTGTACCGATCGGTACGACCTAGAAGAATCATCAAAATTATAATAAAAATGCGGCTTCTGGTGAAATGATTGATTTTACTGTCGAAATAGCTGGTGTCTTCATCATGTTCCAGTTGCGGAACGAACTCTGCCTTCTGCCTGAGAAGATTGTTCCAGTCCAGACCGGAAAAATAGACGTGCTCTTTGACCTCTTGCGCACCTCCCGTTCCCAATCGATCCCGAGGAGAGTGTTGTAAAAGTGCAGATATCAAATCTTTGGCCTCCTCTTGAACCGGCCAATCGTCATTTTTCGGCCAATCTATATCGTCTTGAACTGTATGCGCGAAAAGTTCCTCGGGAGTTTCACCGAAAAACGGAACGCAACCGATCAAAAATTCGTAGAGAATGATTCCCATTGACCACCAATCAACAGGTTTTCCATATCCCTGCCTCAAAATCACCTCAGGAGCTATGTACTCAGGAGTACCGAAAACTTGTTTATCCGAAAATTGACGGGCATCTAAATCGACGTAATCCTCGTATAAATTCGTCGCCACTGTGGAAAAAAATTCATTAAAAG
Source organism: Salpingus planirostris (assembly GCA_949788335.1). NCBI lineage: Eukaryota > Metazoa > Arthropoda > Insecta > Coleoptera > Salpingidae > Salpingus > Salpingus planirostris. The sequence goes on from OX460929.1 coordinate 6,892,140, forward strand.
CTCGTTCAAAGGCAGATCTAGAAGCTTACGTGACATTAATCCCATTTTGCTCAAGCCGAAATCCGTGAGCTTGATATGCCCTAACGCAGTAATCAGAAGGCTGAAATATGGCAAAATTGTTGAGTGTTCGAATTGTTTTACAGGGGTTTTCTCACTTGTCTGGTTTGAGGTCTCTGTGGACGATGCCGTAGCTATGCAGGTACTCGACAGCCAGGACGGTTTCAGCGAAATAGAATCTCGCCATGTCTGGAGGCAGAGGTCCGGTCATTTTGATCAGACTGGCACAATCGCCTCCTTCCACGTACTCCATTACCAAGCACAGATGCTTTTTCGTTTCAAAGCTGCAGTACATGCTGACCACGAAAGGATTATCGGCGAAGCTCAAGATATCGCGTTCGGCGAAAACTTGCTCCACTTGGTTCCTCAACATCAAGTTGTTCTTATTGATTTTCTTCATGGCGAACCTTTGTCTCGCCTGTTTATGCTTAACCAAGTACACGGCGCCGTACGCGCCGTTCGAGATCAGTTTGACGACCTCGTAATCTTGCTCATTTGGGTTACACAACGCTTTTTTCGTGCTCGGAGTAGATGTCATACAAAGGGAAGATCTACTGCTAGATTGATTCAAAGACCAGTTACAATCGCGTAATTCTTCAGCTAATTCAGAAATTGGATCGCGATTTAGACCCAATTTTTGGATAATGTATTGAGGGATGTCCGCCTTGATACCCTGGACTCCTTTGACTTGACCCTCGGCTGCTTCTAAAAAGTGATAAAATTCCTCAGGGTCGAACTCTAGACATTCTAGAAGGCGCGCTGGACGAGATATAATGAGTAGTAGTTTTTTGATGAAACCAGTGACTAGATTAGCAGCATCTTCAGACTTTTCTTTTGTCTGAAAATATATTGAACGTTATTCCATAATTATATGCTGACTGATGGAGGCTTACTTCTGTTAAAAGCCTTTCCAAAGTTTCGGACATTTCGTAGAAGTGTCTGCTCGTTATTAATTTTGATTGTGACTTGTGAAGGCAATCTCGAGCCATTTCCAAAACTTGATGATGAACAAAACGCACGATAGGCAAATAATCGCAGTCCTCTCCTAGATCGAAAGTTTTGTTCTCGTCGATGAAATGGTTCAAGCGTTCCTCCATTTGTTGGGTGGCTTTGGGAAATCGTTCCTTGTATAAAACGTTCATCATGCAGATTTCGTTGTCCATTACCGGTGATCGGCTCGGACTACTGCAATGTTACGAAACGGAATGAATTAGCATACGGAAAACGGGGCGGCTTTCAGCGAATGCGAACCTAAGGCTTCTAGACCTCGGCCGATGGATCGGTGACCGATAATTGATGGGGTTTTCATCGAACGCGACCCCGCATAAGGATGCATTACTCTCGTTGCTGGAAAAGTGATGGGTGAGAAGGCGCATGTCGTCAGACGTGGGAATGTGCGGGAGCTGATGCAGACGTTCTTGACTTGAGCATTTTGACTTGAAAGAAAACCAATATTCAGGCTGTGTCAAACATTTTTATACACGGAATTCCTCATGGTTACGCCCTGAATTAGCGATACTTACGGACATGTTCGAGCTCCCTGGGGTTGTTCCATAACCAGATGAAGGCAAGGAAGCGACGGACCACCTCCGGCCATCCCCACGACATCCGGCAACGATTCTGAAAGCACTAAAGTAATAAAGAACCTTGGCAGAGGGCCGACCGATTTCACCTTTTAATCGGCGCAAATGAGAAGTTGATGAAACTGTTATGGGTTCTTGGACTATCAATAGGGCTGCCGCAAATCGGCGATTGAGATCTTGGTAGTATCGGTGAAGTGTTTGCTATCAAACTGAGACGGTGCAAAGCTGCGGGGCGGCTGTTTCTGCGCCCTGCCCCGGCATCCTTCTACAAAAATTCGAATAGATTGTTTAGGAATTCCGCAAGTATTTGAACCAATTTACCATGTTAATGGAGAGGGATGGTGCAGATTTTCCGAGGGTAGAGTTTCGTATTCGCACCAGGTTGGTCGGAGCCGTCGGGTGATCTAAATAGTTCATCGTTAATGCGGTAAAGACGAGTGCAACGTTCCTAAATGGTAAGACCATTCAGGTTTGTTGCTCAATTGCACAGAAAATGCCATCACAGTCGTTAATGCGTCGGTGAGTCACGTATTTGCGGATTTTACCTGGGGCGCGTTGTGGGAGGGCCGCCGCGGTCACTGGGGTTGGTTTCGGGATCGGACGTTCCGCGACCGCCCCCGCTTCCTCGAACAGCAGATATCGGGCGGAATTTGAACGCGCCCGCGGTTTGGCTCCATTGTTGTCCTCCATCTATCCGAGTCGGGCGGTCACAGGCCTGAAGGGGACATCGGGTCCTCGATCGCACGCGGGTGGAACCGGTCACTGCGCGGCCGACGGCGCCCCCGCGGTGAGGGCCACTTCGGGGCTGTCGCAACCCCAAAACCCATGGGCTTCGGCACGGACGTAAATAAGGTTTTCTCGCTACGTAATCTGACAAAGACTACAAACAGCTGCAAGCCGTGCGCACGCAAGTTCCGAAAGTAGCTTTCGTCGGCAAAGCCAACCCTGACATCATTTATCGGAAATGTGTTACCGTCATCCGTATGGTCGGGCGAAACACCTACACCGTGCAACGGCTCACCACCCACTAGTGCCCGCCGATTATCAAGCAAAACAACCCCCCACTATGGAGACGGGCACACGACGAAACGAAAAAGCAACCACCAAAACAACGATTAAAATACCAACTCGCTATCTATATCAATTAGGTGGTGTTATCACAATATTTCAAAAATGACATACAATAATACTCAACTCTACTCAAGAAGAAGTGGAATGGGAGTCGGCGATCGCGTAAAGCCTGACCCTGTTTGTCGTCTTTACACAAGGAATAAACTAATTTTGTTGCGGTTTTATCGCGTCAATAATTTATTTTAGGACGCTGACTCGGCTTTCCGTCAACATGCACTTGAATACACGCCTGAAGGGCGTAATTCTTCCCATGCTAGTTAGCTAAATGAGGAGATTTGGAGCATTTCCAAAACTAATTGCAAGTTGCGACATGTTCATTGCGATATTGTTCGAGTCGGTTGTTAAATTGGTTGCATAGATATTCATATAAAAGCTCCCATTTAACGTTGAGTTCATTATAGCCGTGAGAAGAATCTAAAAATAATTTCGTTAAATCTTCCCCGCCTCCTTATAAAAAGGCAATAAATTTTGTTTTTGCCCAATGGTTTAAGTACGTGATGAGTTACATTTACCAATTTATCCGAATTTATGGGGTGATTGCAGGTGCATGCGGTGCACTATACTGAAAAAGGTCGGAAGTCGTAAAATTACCATGCACGCGTACCCGCCTTCATTCATTCCCATGGGTCATACTAGACGCACACTTTGTAGCTCGTTATCCCAAGTCTATAAAATTGAAGAACAAGTTATTTTTTGCTACTGGATCCGCCTCCTGTGAATTCGCCGAAGTCTTTAATCCACGTGGACTCCACGTGGACTCGGTTGTCTATAAAGTTGAGGGGCAAAAAGACGCAATAGTTCATTCAATTATACATTTATTTATCACACCTAATTTTTATTGATGTCCATCCGAGCGCGAAAAGCACAACATTAGGGCATGCAACTTTATGTAATTGTTTGTAACAGGAACGGAATTCAAAAAGGATCGAAATACCATAAGAAATAACAAAAGGAGCCATACAGCGTGTGTTATTATTATTTCAAATTGTTCCTGATTAAATAACCAATTAAATAAAAGTCACGTACTAAATAAAACAATGTTGATAATACTTGATATCCTATACATAAACATGAAAACGACATGTATTTAAAATAATACTAAAACTATAGTGAAAAGGAGCTTAAATGACTGGAACTTAAAAGACTGCACACATTCATCAGGTACTTATATGATTTATATTTCAAGTCAGTTCATTGAAAAATTGAGTTGGTATATGTCGGTCCCATAGAATAACGCCTTTTTTAATCTGAAGCAATTTGGGATTGAAATTTTTCCGATGGTTGTGTTTTGGGTTGGGGAGCGAGATGACGGTTTTCAGACGTCATCAAGTTCCGGTGACTACGCAAAATGGGTATGCAATGTCAATTGAATGATAACTCACATATTTTAATGTGAATCTATTTATAACTTTAGGGCTATAAATCATCTCATTTAGGACCTGAATGGGCTTCAGTCGCACGATACTTCTCACCACCCAAAAGTTGTTTGTTCACTTTATTATCCTTATATCCTTAGTCACAACTTACCCGTTCATTTCTCATTTGGGGAGAATGAACTTCCCTCAGCTCGAATTGTAACCAATTCCCACATTCCGTCTTCCTGAGACATTACAACAAAAGGATGATCGTCCTTGATGCGAAATGATAGTAAAGTGTTTAATTATACTAAATTTCCTATTATTAAAAAATTCCATCATGCCATATACTAATCTGAATCTAAAAGTACTAAATTCAAACTTGCGAATTCATTTTCTCGTTTTGAAATGTCACATCAAGAAAAAAAGGCGGATGAAGAGTTGTCTATAATACTTCTATACAATTACTTTTTTTCGCAGATACGATCTTAATAGAGCTTATCAGCCTTGGACACGAGGTCTTACTTAGCAAAATCTACAATTGGCTATGAATTTACTTATTACATTAGGGTTAATAATATAATCATATTTATATCAGTTTAAAAATAGATGGCGTTGGGAATTATTAATTTAAATAAATTTAAGGTCAATCTCGCTACTTCCTGATGTTGAAAACAATAATAAACGCGGGCTGCCGGTTTGTCGCAAATTCAGAAAATTTCCGAGACGAGATTGGCGATTTGTCTTATTTCTTGTTGTATAGAATCGATATTACGTTTGTGTTTATTCCCCAATTATAGCGTTTGAGATAGATAGGTACGCTGACCTGGTATTACGACTCTACTTTCGAGAAAAACTTTCTTTGGAATTATTAACGGCGGAAACTGTGACAATGAAGCTATTAAATCCTCTAAATAAAGGCTGTCGACGTCGTAAATAAATATCTTCACGAGCATTGAGCGAATACATATTACTTACCTTATAATTGATAAGTGACTAATTGAAATTATAATATTAATGGAAATAAGAATCGAAGGTTAACGGACGAAACTTTTATTTCTATTTACAGTTATCATTGATTTATATCAAATATATTTTGATCATGTCAGATTCGTATGATCACAGCAAATGCTCCATTTATAATGTAGGTAGGTAGACATACAAGTAAATAACAGCTTTGCATGATATAATTACCATGATCCTAGATATTAGATAATAATAATAATAAGACACAAATTGGTTTACAATAAAATCCCACAGTTGGTTTGGCATCTCTATACGCGATTTTGCGATTTATCTAATCTACAAAAAAATTACTTATAATAATAACGTTCAATTATCATAAAAATTTATACAAATTACCTAATAGTCATGAAAGTCGCTAATAAACAAATAAATAGTAATTGGCTACTTAATCTAAAATTTCTAATCGTAATTATAATAATAATAGTAATGTACCTAAGGTACCGCTAAAAATTAATTGAAAATTACATAATTATAATTAAAAATGTGCAATTTTTTGTGGAGTATTATTACACATTGGGGCTGGGTGGCCTGGAAAATATCACACAACAGCATTCTGCATTCTGCATTCGCTACTATATTAAATAAAAAGCCAAACACACAATAAATAATATATATAGCTTAAAAGTTTCATTTCAACTACTAAATATTTATCACTTTACGCTTATGGCAATTGGATAAAAACTTCATAAAAACGTTGTTAATAAGTTCACAACCACAAATAATAATTGTCTTTAGTGCATCGAAATCTCATTTCAAAATGTCTTCGAGGCCACCCAGTAAATTAAACTATTAGAACCCGCCCTGAAGAGTAAAATAATTGACGGGAAAAATTACTGGTTTCGTAAAACACAATAAATGAGACGATCTTACGAGATATGACTTAGATATCACAATTCTCAAATTAATCTGAAAATAATCGAAAATGGAGACTGCAATGCCCGGGTCAAATTGACAGATACGTCGAGGAAAGGACGGAATTTCCATTTCGACGTTTCTAATCAGAACAGAACCTTATTTCCAATAAATTGAGGCACTTTATTGTTTTTACTGGTGAGTGTAAGTAGGTATAATAAAACTGAGCAATAAAGAAGCAACATAGTATGCAAGAACCCTTTTTATCATTAAATCTAATTAAACCTGCGACTTTTTAGTAATCTTGAGCGGGATTTTCATTTAAAGCCTAGGAAAATCATAAAAAAGCACCCGATCGAAATAACGTATGTATCAGGTACGAAACGGTGGTAATAAATACTGCGGACGAAATTTCGAAATGAACATTGTGTCATGTCTTATAATCATTTATAATGTATTATTAGGTCCGAGACGAATTCGCACTTATTAAAAATCGATGATATTAGGTGGGACCGCTCACTTTCGGTCGCAGTTTTTGCAAGTGAAAGGAAACATACGTTTTTGGCAACTATAATGAGACTAATCGAACGCCTATGATCCGCTTTTTTCTTGATGTACGCAATTTGTGTGCGCAAACATCATTCATGATTGTCATCATTATTATATTAATAATAAATAATAATAATGATGATGGAGGATAATGATGGCAGCTAGGCGAAACTTCACGAACTTATTCGAAAGTGAATTATTTTATTTATTCACTTACTTTTAATACCACTGCCGCATCAGTCCTAGAAGGTAAGGTATGAAGTGTAGTCACGATTTCAAATTTTTTCGTCGAGTTTGTAGTACCTACCATAATTTTATCTTCTCGCCCTCATGGTCCTCATTTCTCTCCCCACTCTGGTGTACTTCGTCCTGGATTGGGTGCTGGTTTGATGATTACTCATCCGTCTCTTGTAGATGCAAACTCTGCAGACAATCACAATGAATAATTAAATCGATTGGGAAAAATCGCTGGTAGAAATGTGTGGCTAGAATGAAAACTCGAATCAAGACGTTTGTAGCAAAATTCTCAAAAATTCTCATATTTCGGTGAGTAAGTACTGAATCCGTCCCTGCGAAATCGCGTAGGACTGCTCGAGTGGGAGTCTGCTCTGACAAATTTTATTGTTAATTAGTGGCGACAAAATTGCAATTTCCTCAGAAACTCAGATGCGACAATGACACGCGACGTCATCGCCGCCGAGCCCAAAGTAAACCAACCATCAGATAAAAAAGATGATTTGCCAGGTATTTTATTGTTGTATGGACAAACAATTAGTGCCGTTTCAAGGGCACTTTAACAATTAAATTCAAACAGTTAGTATTCGAATGCTTCATGCAAGACTACTCCGCTGTTTATTGTCGTTACATAAGGATTGGAATTATTTAGACAAAAACTGTTACTGGACGGGATACGCCGTATCAGTGACCGGATTTGAAGCGATTAGTCACCGTCCGGGTTCGCACGAACGCCGGCTCGTACGAACTCGGAGGATCTCGGGTCGATTCGAAGTCGCTCGTTGACACAGCGCAATCAAGCACACACACACACAATCGGGGAGAAATTTATTTATTAGGAGAGGATATTATTTTTTATTAAAATCGTTCTTTTATTATTAAATTACACTCGAGCTACGTACAAACTCTACTATCTACTAGAGCGCGCCCCTAAACAGGCCTCTTCTTTCATTTTTTTTAGTTGGTAGTGTATGTAATAACAGGTACGCCACGCTGAAACCTCATTACCAAGAGAAATGAAAACAGCACAGCGTTCTTTAAAAAAATCACTATAACAGCGCCGACTATTATTCTTAATTAAACTCTAAAAACATCACAATTGCACAGTATTCACAAGTCCATTCTCATATTTGGTTCGTCCTAATCTACTAATAAGTAATTTCAGTATGAATTAAATACAATATTTATAAGGAACTGGGCGTAATACTTGTAGTAAGATATCATTTATTATATTAAATAAATTAATCTATTTTTTCAATGTTTGTACCCTGAGGAGCTACGTCAACTCACCACTGCAGTAATTATTGAATGAGAGATTGAGATTTGAAAATTGCAAAAACGTCTCGATTTTCGTTCTAGTTACGTATCATCGTTAATTGTGAGTGCAAAAGCGTTGCAAGCAGCAAACAATGACAAGAATATAAATATCACGATTTTAGCATTCACTAAAACCACACATGCCATCACTTAAACTCCTAGAGCTCCAGATCACTCAAAAGTCCTGAAACAGAAATCGAAAAAAACGGATTAACGACCCATGAAAAAGGCGAAGAATCCAGTCAACTCACCTCACCCTATGAATCCTGCCGTGAGGGAGATGAGCAGCGCTATCAGCGCCGCCGAGATTTGGCTGAAATTCGAGGAGCTCGGGGCGCCCTCGCCGATAATGGTCGAGGGCATCGCCGGCGAATCCTCGACAGGAACCTCGACAGGAATCGGCGGATCCTCCGCCGTCAAAGTGCGCGCGTACTTGTCCAGCAGCTCCATTATGATGCCGTTCGTCCAGCCGAAGCCCAGCTGCGTCTCGTACTCGCCGCCTCCGCCGTGCCCGCCGACGAAGGACGCGTCGTACTGCAATGAACGAAACGTCAAAAGCGCTCGCGAATGGAAGAGTCGGACGAACCTTCTCGAACATGGCGTCCGTCGCTTTGAACGCTTTGAAATTGGAGCGCACCCACTTTTCCGCGATCTCGAAGGCGAGCCGCTGGCCGATCTCGTCCCCGGTGTTGTTCAACCCTGCGATCATTATGTGCTGTAGAGGCGGCCACGCGTTGGGGTAGTCCCACTGCTCCCCCGTGTGCTCGAGGGTGGTCGGGATCCCGCCGGGGTACATCACGTTCTTGTTCTGCAGGTACTTGAGGACCAGCCGCGTGGTCCGCTCCTTATCGGTCTGGTTGAAGCAGCCCGTCCAAAGAGGAGCCACGTTTGTAGGGTAGAAATAGTCTCTTTTGACCGAGTTTTGCACGTCGTAATCGAGCCAAACGCCGACCTCCTCGTGCCAGAGCACCGCTTGAACGGCCTCCAACCACAATTTCGCCTTTTTGGTGTAGTACTCGAACTTCTCCTGATCGCCGAGCTCCTGGTTGAACTCCGCCAGCAGTACCGCGTTCCAATAGACCATCGCGTTCAGGTCGACCGGCAGAATCGAGCGGATTTTCGTGTGAGTCAGGTTACCTACAAGTCGTGCGTCGTGAGTACCGGCTTTCTAACAGTACCGTCGGGACTTACCTTTGTTGGATGCGTTCTGTATGAACCATCTACTGGAGAAATCCCAGCCGCTTTCGGCCGCAGCCTTCAGTTCCGAATAGAAGTTCTCCTTCTCTTCTTCCTGCTTGAAAATCGCGGCGCCGTCGATGTCCTCCGAGTACGATTCCGGCCTGGGACCTCGCGACCGGTCGCCGTACGCGGCCAAAGTGTAGTTCCTCCCGTCCACTGTTACGGTCCTCGAGTGATTGGTCACCCAATAGTCGAACTCCTTCTCCATCGTCGCCATGTGGGTCTTGATGAACTTCCTGTCCCCGGTTGCATCGACGTATAATTTGATCATCGGGATCATCAAGGGCGGTTGGGATCTCTGGAGGTAGTAAATCCTGCCGCCGTTGGGGATGTGCCCGTAATTGTCGACGATGAACAGGAAGTTCTCTAGCATCCCTCTGACCGTATCTGTCATTTCCGACAGCAGCAACCCCTGGACGATCCAGTACGAGTCCCAGTAGTAGAACTCTCGAAACCGCCCGCCCGGCACTATCACAGGGTTCGGCACCCAAATAATACTGTAGAGGTCCTTGTGTTGCTCCACTTCCTTCTTCATTTTCCGTCCGAGCTCCTTCCAGACGCGGTTCAGTTTGAGCGCCCAGTTCTTGAACTCCGCGTCCCGGATGCGGTCGACGAATTTCGGGTGCTCGACCCAATCGTCCGGCACCCACGGCTCGAACTCGTGGCCCGGCTCCTCGAAATTGTCGTCGACGAACTCGCGGACGGCCGATTTGGTCGGGTAGTTGTTGTGCTTCGCCATGAACTCGTCGAATTTCGCCAGGGTCGCGTTCGCCGGCAGTTTCATCTTCATGTCGACGAACTGCTTCGAGTCCTCGTTGATTTTGGCCATTTGGACCGTGTGGAGGAGAGGTCCGTGACAGTAAATATCGCTGTAAAATCATACCGGCCGATTAAAACGCGGATCTGGCGGAAAGCCCAAAGCCTATGGAGACGTTGACTTGCATACAGTGCTCTCGTTTGTAATTATGTACGCTGCAAGTTAGGTTTTTTTTGAGGGGAGTTGAAGAGCGTGCAAGGTTTGCCGCCAAGGAGAGCTTTGGTGCGGGAGGGCAGTTGCAAGGTGAAAAGCTTCTTACCTGTCGCACGGTGGGGGCAGAGTGTCATCACTGCAGTTGCAATAATCTAGGACCAGGCTGAACACAACCACACAACACAATATTTTTCTCATATCTGATGGATGATAGTCCTGTTTTTGCCGTTAAGTCGAGTCTATTATTAAAGAATCGGCCAATTGTGCAAAAATACACAACTCGAAGAAATATATTAAACGTTCACTAAATTTGACCACAACTCGTGGGATAATAAGCACCACAAAACACCAAAAAAAAAACTTTTAGTCCTTCAGTCCGTGCACAAATCACTCTTACTTTCTTGAAATTAATCTTGACTTTGTTGTTTTTATCGATGCTGGTGTCGATGACTTTTTCCTCAATTGATGATAATTTTTAAACGGGGTTCTTGGCGATGGTGCAGTTCGAAAAACCGATTCTTCGGTGTGATCATTCCTGCAAATCGAAAGTTGGAGAAAAAAATTCGATTTTTCTTTCGTGATTTGAGCGGAACGAGAATTTTATTAAGTGCGAATCTTGACTTTAACTAAGCTGTGCAGACGCAAGCAGCATTGTGAACTGACTGATTTAATTTAACGCGGCTCGACACAGCTAAGCAGGTGATGCTTGTGCAAGAGTTGACGTAAAACCGAGCCCCCTTGAATAGCGATTCCTATTGGCGATATTCGCTCACACCCACCGTTCAAAATACACAAGTCACCTGGTTTGTGAGCTATAACGCAAATAAACAATAAATCCGATAAAAAGACAGTTCGGGAATCCCTTTATCTGCGATCGTCATTAATAGGATCCCCGAAAACCCGTTCTCCATTAAAAAATGATTCATTCACAATCTGACGCAATGCATTTCGCTCGCCTTCGTCCGTATGAAATTTCGATTTAAATAATTTGTTTGTTATTTAATGAATTCGACAATTAATAATTGGATTTTTTGTTTTCGACATTAGTGCATAATTATAAATGAAGCCGATGCACTAGATGTGCAACGTGTCGATCGTCACATATTTCTGCGGTGACTGAAACTCCTGATTAACACAAATTGTAGCCTCAATTCCGCGAGACCGAGAGCCCCAATTTAACGTGTAGGTAATATTAATGATAAAATGAGCTAGCTCAACTTATTCTTTCCTGAACGCTTCAACAGCGGCCGGCGCGAAAGGTAATTTCATTGTTGATATAAGACGGTCAAGGATTTGGACTTGGAGCGAAATAAAAACCGCAAAGATTTTGGAAAACTTCAAACTGATCGACCGTTTCCTATTATACTTCAATCTTAGATCGAACGATCAGAGGTGAGAGATAAGATATGAAGTCACTAACACAATAATCGAGAACAATTTTTCGAAAACAGGTGTGTCGGCCTACGTCAGAGTGATAAAGTCCGTTGTGCAACCTTAAATTTATTGCACTCATTTTCACAAATCATCATCCATCAGGACTTTGCTACATGTTTTCGAGCGATAAACTTCAGGTGCATTACATCCAAGAGAAATTGCGTCTTTACTAAATTTTTACTAATTAATGTTGCGAATTTTCCAAAATTATATTTTACACGTTTCGAGATATGTACGTAATTTATCAATTACATTATACAGGGCGTCTTAAATATGAAACCACAAGGAGCAGAGTCGGGTTCGCGATTTGTTAGTTAATCAAGTCGAGCATAAAAAATTATGGTAAGCGCGCGAGTGGACACCCTGTCCATCCAATTAAAATAACAGTGGAAATATTAGAGTTAGCGACCAGAAAGCCTTGGTGATTAAAACGGGGTCAAAAGACATTATTAACCGATAATTTCCTTGTATTATCTCGCCATGCTTATTATCTAGAAGAAAAAAGTGGAAAATGTCTCGTCTCTAAAATCTACAGATAAAGTTAAAAGTCCTATCGAAATATCCAAGGAGATCGCGCCGAAATTGCCGGTATAACGAAGGTCAGATATAATTTTCATACGAAACCACGACAAATAAGGGAACAAATCTCATGCGAAAAAAACTATTATTGTTTTGGGAACGAATCCACGAATAATGAGTACACGCGATTATTATGTCTTTAGTCTAGCACATTTTGATCTCACCCCAAATAAACTTTGTTTACCCAGTTTCAACTGGGTTTCTTTAAGAACAGGTTTGATTTTTTGCAATACAATATACTCATGCAAGAGTTAAATCAATTTTAGAAGAGCTATGGTTTGACTATTTCGATTAGAGGCGTCGAAATTCCTCGAATGAATCCTAATGCGAAAAGTAAACTCTCTGTAATTACAATTGTAAATGGCCGGATTACTTTATTGAGGGCGGATAAGAAAAATCTCCTGCGTTAATGATAAGGAGCGAAAAATTCCACTTGATTTAATAGAATGGCAGCTATAAATATATAAATAGTGCAGGTATGAAAATATTGTTAATTCTGATGAAATTAATTTATAAGTTACGTGGTTTT